>OX336388.2:1571978605-1573178605 GCA_946902985.2 Meconema thalassinum
GGGAAGCATTATATCGCAAGAAATTGTGTGCATTGATCCAAAAAGCGGACCCGTTCCTACGGGATGACGCTAAGAAGAAGAAGAAGAAGAAGAATATCAATCCTACACCATGGAATGTATTTCAAATGTTAATTGAGTTTAATAAAAGCCATTTGAAATGATCGACCCAAGAAATAGCTTCATTGATCTTAGATCAATGAAAATCGGAAAAACTGAAATGATTCTAAATCAAGAAATCATGACCTTATAATGACATTCGAGAATGGAGGTCTTCTCAAAAAGAAGTAATGAAAATATTAATACAGAATTCAAAAAATCTCATTTAGTTCAGATCTAAGTTTCAAATCGACATATTATTTCAATTATGAAAAAGCTCTTCTATTTCAACGTAGCTTATACTGAGCAAATATTCAAAATTATTCGTGAATGATTCCTGCAGAATGTTCATTAATATCATTCGAAAATATATTCTTCTTGTAAATGCCATCTTCTTACATACGCAATCTTCTTCCTATCGTGAAATCTTCTCAACCATTAAAAATCTTCATAACGAAATGCCAAAATAAAAATAGACGAAATTCTAAATTATTAAATTCAAAAACATCGAAACTGCCAAAAGTAAAGCGAAAGATGCATTCGTAATCTAATCAAAATCTTGGTAAACAAATAGCTACAAATGACAGAAGCGTCAGAATAAAACTATTGTTCACATCAACATACTATAGAAACATGACGAAAAAGATGACTCCACAAATGTCTCTACATCTACTGTCTACATAATGAAAATCTTCCCAGCTACCTTGTGATGGCTTCCTCATAAACGTGCATATTGGAATACACAACCATTCCTACTCCAAACGACACCTTGGTTCCGAAATGCTGTTGACCCTCCTGTTATTGAACTGGGAAAACGAACTCCATCCACCTGATCGTCCTTCCTCGAATAGTCAATGGCGTCTCTCCTGGACAATCCTTGGATCTCGTTCGTAGCTATAGTACACACGTGCTCTCTTGGTTGAAGACCTCTCCATTTGTAACAGTATTCCAGAGTTTAGGAAATAAATTAATTGAATTTTGGAATCTTGTAGAGACGTATTCTCCGGACATTGTCATTGCAACTGAATCTTGGTTATATGAGGACATAAATAGTAACGAAATAATTCAAGGGACCTACGAAATGTACAGAAGGGATCGGGGGAAGCGAGGTGGTGGGCTATTTATTTGTGTGCGCAAAAATATAGCTAGTTTCTTAAAGTGGGCTGATATGGATCATGAAATGTTATGTGTACAAATTTCGGATAAAGGAAATAAATTCCCTCTTCAGGTGATAGGGGCGTATAGAGCACCGAAAGATAACTTTTCTCTCCTCGAAACACTGTATGATAAAACTTGTACGGGTAATGCTATGAAAAAGAGCATAATAATTGCTGGAGATTTAAACCTCCCCAAAGTAGACTGGTCTGGTGAGTCTACTAGCTGTGGTCAAGCTCAGAGCGCTGCAAATAAATTCTTAAGGGAGGGGGGATTTTCCCAAGTAGTTGACTTCCCAACTAGAGAGAATAATACCTTAGATGTTTATCTCGTAAGGCCTGTAGAGCTGTATATTAACTGTCTGAAAGTACCAGGAATTAGTGACCATTCTGGGGTTGAATTAAATATTAGATATGGTGACATTACAAAATTAGACTCTGATGTAGCAAAAAAGATCATATTCCAGTATCGCAGGGCGGATCAGGGCAAGTTTCAGGGGTATTTGAATGAGCTATTTGTAGGATGGGCATCGGAAGGAAATCACATTAATATCCTGTGGACTAACTTTTTGAAAATTTTAAATAGCGCTGTTGATAAATTTGTCCCATTTAAATTGCTGAAACAAAACCCAGATCCTGAGTATTACACACGAGAAATTAGGAGTCTAAAACGGAAAATTAGGAAATTATACAATAAAAGACGTGATAGTGACAAGTATATGTTGAAATTTAAGTTCTTATCAAGAGAGCTCGTCTTAAAAAAGAGGGCTGCTCATGACAGATATATGCAAGGTTTACTTTGTTCGGGAGGTGATGGGTGGAAAAAAAATTACAGTTATGTTAGGAGAAGAAAGGGAAATTCAAATAATTTGTCGATGATAATGTCCGGTGACGGTAAATTAATTACTGAGAAACAGGCCATTGCTAATGAATTAAATGTCTTTTACGGTAGTGTGTTCAATAAATCCAATAGCTGTGTGTTGGACCTTAACGACGAATCAGGGGCTCCACTTCTCCAAATAAACCAGTCAGCAATTGTAAAGCTAATACAAAAACTACGTTTCAATGTATCAAAGGGTCCTGATAATATTGTTAGTGAAGTACTTAAACTAGGAGGTAGGGCCGTGGCACGATACTTGGAGGTGATGTTTAATGTGTCCATAAACAATGCGCAAATCCCAGATGACTGGAAAAGAGCTACGGTAGTCCCAAAATTTAAGGGAGGGAGCAGACTTGAATTGGGCAACTACAGGCCGGTTAGCCTTACGTCCATCGTTTGTAAACAGATGGAGCATTTCATTTGCGACTACTTGAGGGAACAGTGGGAAACATTATCATGGTTTAATGATAGGCAACATGGATTTCGGAAAGGTTACTCATGCGAGAGTCAGATGCTATCACTTTTTCAAGACATTAGCGAATCGTTAGACCATGGAGTTTCAGTCGACGCCGTGGTTATAGATTTTGCGAAGGCATTTGATGTCGTGCCACATGACATGCTACTCCATAAATTAGCTTCGACGAAGATTGATAGAAGAGTAATTTTATGGATCCAAGAATTATTGACGGGTCGTTCCCAGAAAGTGAAAGTCGAAGGCATATTCTCGGATGAAATTACCGTAACGTCGGGTATCCCTCAGGGCAGCGTAATCGGAACTTTGTTATTTTTGGCGTTTATAAATGACTTACCAAATGGGATTCGCAGTGACTGTTGATTGTTTGCGGATGATTGTGTAATATATCGAAAGATACATGACTCACAAGACAATGCAGTGCTTCAAGAGGACCTGAACCTGGTCTATAAGTGGGCGATTGTAAATAAAATGAAAATAAACACAAGAAAATGTAGTCTCTTAAAAATAGGAAAAGTGCGAAGGCAGGATTTTCAATATAACATTGGCTCGGAAATACTTGTAGAAGAAGATTCTTGCAAATATTTGGACGTTCACGTAAGGAATGATATGAAATGGAGTAGCCATGTAGGATGTGTAGTTTCAAAAGCTTACAAATCCCTGCACTTTGCAATGAGGGCATTAAAAGGAAGTAGTACCTCTGCTAAAGAATTAGGCTATTTGTCACTTGTAAGACCTATTCTGAAATATGCCTCGGCGGTTTGGGATCCATATCAAGTAGGGCTCATCAATGAGTTGGAAATGGTACAAAGAAAGGCCGCTAGATTTGTGCTCAGTGACTTTAATCCCAGGAGCAGTGTGAGCCGTATGTTAAAGAAACTTGGGCGGGAATCACTGGAGGCTAGGAGGATGAAATCTAGACTCTGCGCTATGTACAACACGTATACAAATCAACCAGCATGGGGTGAGCTTAGCAAACGATTGGGAAAGCCCACTTACATGGGTAGGAGTGATCATCCTTTCAAAGTTAAGGGCCGACCACAGCGAACAAATTATGGTAAATATTCTTTTGTAAACCGTGCCATTGATAACTGGAACTCTCTGCCTGCCGCAGTCTTAGAGCCTTTTCCCAAACATATAGGTGTGTTTAAGAAAAGACTGACTATTTGTGTAAATACTCCAGTTTAATTGTTGTATAATTGTTATTGAATTGTTAAGTATAATTATTTATTTGTTATGTATATCCAATTTGCCACCGGGGGACACACCCCCATTGCAAATAAATGAATGAATGAATGAATGAATGAATCTCCGAGTGCTATTTGTAGAATTCCCTTCGCTCACTTTGTGGTAATGAAGGGTATAATTCTTATACATGTTCTACTGCGTAGTTACTCATGATATCCGTTTCTGTTCTGTCTGTTACGTTCCTTTAGTAGCTTAGCACTTCTTAATGGCAAGTTCATAAAACTGCGTATTCATTCCTCCCGACTCCAGTCTGAATAACATGTTGCTAATTATATAGAACAATCTCTGTGTCAAATTGTTTCTCCATTGCGACGTATAATATATAAGGTTCCACTGTAGATATTAGAAGTTCCAGTTTTAGCAATAGTAAAATGAACAAGTCTTCTGTCTGATGAGCATCGCTGATATTACAAAGTCCAAGATCCTTCTAGTGACTTTACTCTGCGTGTGTATAACACTTGCACGAAGCGCACTTCACTTATTCACTTTTCCCGTCCGAATGTTCTTTACCGGTTGAAAATTAAAATGAAAATCAATCTGTCGTCTCTTCTCAGGACACAAAACTCTCACTGTCAGAGCATGCCCCCACTCCTCAAGGTAGTATATCGATGTATATCGAAGTCTATATACGTAAAACAGCAATTTCTGCTACTTAACGCCTTCAACGGAGTGAAAACTCAATAGAACTTGCTTCATAATACAGAATGTTAATATTCCTAACATGTACATGTCGTCCGTCCTCTGTAATCTCAGTAATTGATTATTAATCGCCTTCAGCGTGAAAATTGCGATACATATCGCTCCCTTTCCATCTATGGAGTGTTGACCTTGGCAGTCATCTGCTAGCGCGTGATATAACTGAAAACACGCTTGGCCACATGTAGTTGTTGCTGGATAGTATCAGTTCTCCTTAACCAGCTGTAATCCAGTTTACGTACATAATCCCGTGCATTCAAAAGATCGCGGCTCTGCGTAAAAATATCCAAACCAAAATTACTTTAATCTCACCCGGTAAATACTGGTACAGTACCATACCAGCATTTGCCTGGAGTAGAAGTGGAAAGACACGGAAAATTTCTACCAGGATCGCTGAGGTAGGAATTGAACCCACCTCTTCTCAGTTTTCCCCACGAGGCTGCGTGCATCCCGTTCTAGCCACTCAGACCACCGGGATGGCAGCTAACAACGCTAGTCACTATACCTCGAGGTGGTCAGTAATTGATAATACATGAGTATTGTGTGTGATGTGAACAATTTATGGAACAATGAATTGAGCCCGAATAGCTCATGCTGGTGATAGCTTGTACGAGAACAATGGAATTTATTATGTTCGAGAGTTATGAACGCATCCCAGATGCATGCCACCACATCAGATGTTCTTTTGACTTTGTTAAGAAGCTATGGATAATTACTCATCTTGATTTAAAAAGTTTTCTTTAATGTGCAATCTTGAATTTATAATCAGAAGTCATATAGCATAATTAGCCACATTCCATGGGCTTGACACGCAGGAGTTACCCCCTTAATTGGAATGACTAGGCCCAAAAGAAAACCTACCCAGAGTAGTATTCCGTGACCACAGTACTAAGCTTAGACATAGAAATGATACACCTGCGTTCCTTAAATGAACAACATCTAATGGCATTTCTAAACATTACATTTACAATAACATTAACAACAAGATTATATTTAACAAAACTAGAAGATGTGGAAATAGTTCACGTTCCCAGTACTTGCCTTCGCACGGAGAAAGACTTATGTAGTCCAGTATACATTTCACGACAGTTATCAACTATCAATCATATAGGCCTCGTTATCATCGAAGGAATAGCCATTAAAATCTTTTGATTACAAGAATAACTTCATTAGAAGACAGAACTTTGTAATGGCTCCGTCGATCGTTCTCTATTCACATCCCAGCTGACTGTCGTACGTAGAAAGACTTATGTAGACCAGCACACATTTCACGACAGTTATCCAACTATCAATTATATAGGTCTCATTAGCATCGAAGGAATAGCCATTAAAATCTTTATATTACTCGAATAACTTCATAAGAAGACAGAACTTAGCAATGGCTCCGTCGATCTTTTTCTGTCCACATTACAGCTGACTGTCGTGCATCGTTAAGAAACACAACAGAACATCCAAGAAAAACAAAACAGCAATTGACGTCAAAATATCAGGAAGACTGGTCATGCGCAAAAGATACATATAGCAGACCCAAGGTTACAATCAACTTCTTACCGTGGTGCAGCTCTCTAACGGCAAAACAGAGAACTGATATCTCCACTGCAGGCAGAGTCCTAGAGACCTTCGACTAAACAGAGCAGTAAGGGTAAAAAGTGACGTAATAACGGCACAAATCTCCCCCTCTACAAGCTTGACGTTGGTTCAACAACCACGTCAATGAAAATAGAATAGTTACATCATGCTGACATGCAAACCTTCATAAAAAAAAGTTTTTTTTATCACAACATATTAGAATATGAACTCTTCATGCCAAATAAATTCTTTTCACATTCTTCCACCAATTTCAAATCATACTAGCATGTCGTTACCAGGTTTTGACATCATGTCAAGAACGTTTGCTAGTACTATCACGCGTCTTACAAAGGTACAAATTTACAAATACAGGTTTTCTCGTACAAATACAATATAAATTGTATCTTCGAAGTCTTCAACATAGACGAAGGTAGTCTCCCATTCGTACAGATCCCTCGGCGACAACTTAGTCATCCGGACTCTGGATTGCCTCACATAATACACCAAGAATCTTCTCCGCAGAAGCCATCTCCAAATAAATAGGGCTGAAATCAATTTCGATTGGGACAGTACCATGTAATAAAGATCTGACAACTAACACACAATAAAATGATTTTCGAAACAGCATAAAATATAAACTTTCAATAAAATCTGGCAAGAGTTTCGACAAAATCGAATTCCAAAAAAAAAGAAAAATTTCCACATCTTTTACAATCAAGGTTTTAAGTTTTACAATCTTTGTTTTTTTTATCTTTTTATGTCATGTACTCAAATGTAATAAATATTTATCATCGTTAACAACCAAAATAATCTTTTCCATTATACCTACATTATTTCCAAATAAAATGTACTCTCTTATTAACAGAAAACAAATACTTTCCACCTACACAGATATAGACCTAAATGAAAATGAGCTTGCTTGCCAAAGAAAATAATGAAAATTTCAGAGAACTAACTAAATGCAGGTTAAATCCGTCATCGCCCATCTGTTTCCACTCATAGAAACCCTGACCAGGCACACACCAACCAGAGAAAAAAAAACAAAGAAGAAATGCCCATAAAATTCGACCAAACAACAAACAAATTCCCAAAAATGAAAAATATAGCAGAATCAGACGACACGCACAAACCAACAAAATAAACACACAACCCTTTCATAACACCACTCACATAACCTCCATTTCACACAATCAACAAAATTACAAATTACCACCCACAAATTACCCAGAAAATACCAGAATATAACCAAGTTCTCGTTAAAACGCCTATTCAAACACAAAGACACAAATACATCACCCTTTAATATTAACAAACACTAAACTTACAACTAATAATTACTTTCTTTCACCTAAACCAGATCCCATACAGAAAATGTCAAGGATCGTAAAGTAATTCACTTAAACTAATACTTACCTCATTGAAAGGTATTTTAACAAATACTAGATTATACTTTCGGCAATAAATTAAATTAATAAGTTAACCAAAAAAAATCGCTAGAAACCTAACCTTATTTGACACCATAACAAGAAAAGAAACATCCCACCCAAATTAATATGCAAAGCTAACATCTCACACTCAAACATACATCCACACGATAAACAAAGATTGTGTCCAATTTAAAGATCTGCACAAATTTAGGAAATTACATACATAACAAAAAATTAGCAAAATCCAAAAAACGATGAAAGATCTCAAGCAAATCCCAAGATCAACCAAAGACTCTACAATAAATTAATAACCAGAACACACGTACAGACAAACAAAATCACATAAGAAAGCTTATATTCCTACATCCATAACCTCAAAAAATCACACCTTACATACAACAAGTTACCACCCACAAATATCCCAAAACTCTACCAAAAATCTAAATAGGATCACATTAGAACACCGACATACACAAAATAAAATTACCCTGAAACACTATTAACATGTCGACCCATCATCAAAATTAACCTTATCGTCGACCAACAACAACAATTACCTTTCGACATACTTCTTATGACCTCAACTCACCTGTAAGTCTTTACATTCCGAAATCAACAAGCGATTAAAAGTGCACTCTAGACACTTACTTGGAGACCCAAATGGAATTGTTTTGTAAATACCTACCATCACATTTTTGAACACCTTATATCACCCAATCAAGTCCCATTCCTTGATAATATTAGGATCGTAAGATGCCCAATGATATCCTAACGAGATCCCATTTTATATATTCTGTTTTATATTAAAATACCTTAAAACCATTAAATATAATAAAACCCTAACTTATTTTACCATCAAAGCAACAATAAACCACCCAATTACCAAAACAAAGCTAAATATACACGATCACTCAACCTCCACACATACCATACACACGAGAAAATGATTTTGTCAGTCTAGTACAATTTAAAAAATTGTACTCACATAACAAAATACCCATACCATGCACACAAGAAAATGATTTTGTCTGTCTAATACAATTTAGAAAAATCACACGTGCAGACAAAAGACGTACCAATAGCACACACAAAACATACATACTAGAGGAATAATCAATTGCCGTACACAATTTTGAAGAAACACGTTTACATACCCTATTTCATATCGTTAGCACCTTTCTTCACATGTGACAGATGCACCCTGAAAATTCTCTTTTTAACAGTATCACTGACCAGAAGAGTAACGGGAGTCAAGAAACTAACAACCTTAAAAGGGCCACGAAACCTCTCTCTTAGTTTTCCCGACTCTTTTGGTCCAACCTCCTTCAAAGAAAAATTCTTCACAAAAACCTTATCTCCAACTTTAATATCAACAGGTTTACGACCTAGATTATACCTTTTTTCTAATATATCATGAGCCACCTTCATGTTCTCCTTAGCCTTTTTCCAAATACTCTTGATATGACTAAAGGTATACTGTTCAGGTAACAACTGATTAATCGACCAAATATTAGATAAAGGTGTGTTAGGAGTGAAAGAAAACATTAATGAAAATGGAGTGGTTTTATGGGATTCATGGACAGCGGTATTAAAAGAAAAGGTTATCCAAGGTATACAGGAGTCCCATTTACTATGATCACTGTGATGAAAGGCAATTAACGCCGCTTTTAAATTTCTATTTACACGCTCAGCGTACGAACCTTTAGGGTAATACGGTGAAGATGTAATTTGAGAAATTGACAATTCAAATAAGAAATTTCTCAACACACTAGACTTGAAACATTGAGCGTTATCAGTGATCAGAAACTGGCACGGGCCAAACGAGGCAAATATTTTTTCAAGACATCGGATAACAACTTGCGTTGTAGCAGCCCTAGTTGGAAATATCCAATTAAACCTTGAGAACCCATCCGTACATACCAAAGCAAACTTGTTTCCCCACTTAGACACCGGAAAAGGGCCAATAAAGTCTAGAAACAACCTCTGCATTGGCCTAGTAGCCACTTCCGATGACAACATTCCTACCTTAGTGTTGGTAGCCGGTTTAGCCAGTTTACAAGTTTGACAATGGTTTACCATACGTTTGATTTCCTTATCCATTCCCTTCCAAATGAAATTTTCCCTTATCCTTAATCTAGTTTTGAACACACCTAAATGTGCACCGATAGGTGACTCATGAAAGTACCTAAATACTTCAGGTATCAATACAACAGGCAATACGATTTTGGCCAACTTATCACTACGTGCTGAACAACAAAGTAAGTTTCCTTTCAGGAAATACGGTTTGACCGATTCTCCCCTCTCAAGCTTCTGAATAATTTCTGACAACACAGGATCTTCCCTTTGGTACCCCGATACATCACGAAACAACAACGGATAATTGGAAAGTATAGCATTACAAGACTCGTTGATCAAAACATTATTTCATACATTTTCCTTATTATCAATATCATCAGACAATTCTCCGTACATCCGGCTCAAACAGTCTGCAATCACATTCTCAGTGCCCTTTATATGCTTCACCCTGAACTTGAAGGACAGAATCCTCGTTGCCCAGCGAGCAATCCTTCCGGTTTTCCTTGGTCTACCTAGAACCCAACTCAACGCTTGGTTGTCAGTTTCAAGCTCAAACTCAACGTGTTCTACATACAACTTAAATTTTTCTAGGGCGAACATAACTGCCAATCCTTCTAATTCATAGACTGAATATTTTAACTCTGCATCAGACAAAGTACGTGAGGCATAGGCGATGGGCAATCTATCATCCTCATGTTGCTGTAACAGAACTGCGCCCACTGCCCTGTTGGAGGCATCAGTCTGAATGATAAATGGCTTTGAGAAGTCGGGAATCGCTAGTATAGGTGCGTTAATAAGAGCCATCTTTAAATCTTCAAAAGCTGATTCTTGCGAGGGACCCCAAACGAACTCCGTACCTTTCTTCCTTAACATATTCAACGGAGCTGCCCTGTGCGCAAAATTAGGGACGAACTTACGGAAATAATTGATCATCCCTACGAAACGTGCAACTTCTTTCACATTTCTAGGTGATTTGAAATCGCGAATGGATTGAGTACGAGTCTGATCAACTGAAACACCAGATGACGACACAATGTGACCCAAGAACGAAATTTGGGGTTTTGCGAAGGACACCTTAGATAACTTAACTGTCAATCCCGCTTCTTTAAGTCTTTTAAGAACTTCTCTAACATGTTCAACATGTTCTTCAAAAGACTTACTGAATATCACCACATCATCAAGATAGTGGTAGACTGACTTAAATTTTATCCCATCAAAAATATTGTCCAGTAAACGACTCAATACAGCGGCACCTGTCGATAACCCGAAGGGCAAACGTTCGAACTCATACAAATTCCAATCCGTGGTGAACGCAGTCACTGCTTTGGATTTCTCACTCAACGGAATTTGCATATATGCTTTGTTTAGGTCCAGAACGGAATATACCTTTGCTCCCTGAAACCACCCAAAGCAGGACTGTAAATCCGGCAAAGGAATCTGTTGGAGAATCACCTTCTTATTTAAGGCACGGTAGTCAACCACAGGTCTAAATTCTCCATTAGGTTTGGGCACTAAGAAAATGGGAGATGAATAGGATGAAGTAGATTTCCTAATTACTCCCTCATCAATCATCTCATCGATGATACCTTTCAAAACCTTCATCTTCGGTGGAGCCAGACGGTAAGGAGAAGACCTAACAGGCACTGAATCGGATAACTCAATCTCATATTCCAAAATATTCGTTACACCTAACCTGTCGGTTAAAACATCAGTAAACTCAGAGCATAGTTTACGAATACTATTAGCTTGATCCTCCCTTAGATGTCCCAGCTCCAAATCTTCAATATCATTAGGTTTGTCACCACTCTGAGCAGCATTAATACCAACACCACAAGTATAATTATTAAATTTTAACCTTAAACGGGGCTTGAACTTAAATTGACATGTTTGATCCCTCAGATCAATCAGTAACCCAACATGTGCCAAAAAGTCAGCACCAAGGATGACATCACAAGACAGACGATGTACGACCCATAACCTAAATTTCCACGTGAAACTTAATATCCTGATCTTAACTGTTATGTACCCTTTAATATCCAGAGAAGAAGAATTTGCGGATCTCACATCATTATTCTCGGCAATCAGATTTCCAAATTTACATACTGATTTCATATTATTAAACCATTCTAAGCTTAAAAATGAACTCACGCTCCCAGAGTCAATAAGTGCAGAAACTGGCTCGTTATTAATGTCAATGACAATAAATGGAGAAATTCCATGAGCAACATCAGTGATACGGTTACACATCTTTTTACTTTTGACCAGACCCCGACAAAAATTACTGTCACGTGAACGTTTACATTTCTTTTTTGACACATTAGAATACCAAATTTTATCATCTGATGACGTCTTGTTTACATACGATAAAGATTTATTGTTATATTTAACATCACACCAACGACTAATATGGGCATATGACCCACAACGATCACATCTCCTACCTTTGTTGCTACCCCTATCGGGTCTCTTGAAGTTACGCCACTGAGGAGTCTCCGCCCCCACACGAACTGGTATTAGTTCTCTGCTACTATGCTGAAAGTCATTACTAAGAAAAATATTTCTACTCTGGTCAGGCTGGTTATATCTGTCAGCATGCTGCCTCTCTTCACGCTTCTGAAAATAATTAGTATCAACAATAGCTCCAGAAGGGGGAAAACCAGTAGAACATAACCTCCCTGGACCATCCATGCGCCTTAAATTAGCTTTATTAACTTTCTCTGCTTCGAAGATAATATCGTTGAACTCTTTATAGCTTTTGGGTTTGGTATTCATAGCTAACGATAATCTATAATTAGGATTAATTCCCTCCACCATTGAAGTAACGATTTGTTGTTCAGACAACCCAACAGCAAATAACCTAGCATAACATCTGATGTCCATAAAATAATTACTTAACGTTTCGTCCATGCGTTGTACTCGAAACAAATAATCCCTTTGTAAATCAGACAACAGACGAGGGGAAATAAAATAATTTAAAACTTCAGATTGAAAATATTCCAAAGAATAATTAGCAGACATGCACTCTAGTAACTTGTCTCGAAGTAAACCGTTCGTACATGGGTATACGATCCTAAATATTTGCAACTCGGATAACCCATACATGACCGCAGCATCTCTTAATTCTATCACCTTCCTTAAAAATTTTACCAATAGGTCACTATCAGTGCCATCGCACACATGGAAGTCTTTTAGAATTAAATTCACAGGGTTGGGAATATTTTGGAACCTAACACCATTGTCAGGCATGGCATTCATCGGTACGTTACTCCGAGACCAAGCACTATTTCTCAATAGAGGATTGAAAATATCACAATCAATCGCTTCACTTTTATCTAATAGGCTCCTCCCAGTCTGCACAGACTTGCTAACACCAGAACAGCTATAATTCAGATTAAGTGGAGTCCTAATCGCAGAAACATTTGGTACAGAAGTATTTACCGAGAAACATTTTTCTATGAAATTGCTTTGCTTGTTCACATCGGGCCTAATTGTACACGACCTACCCCTGGATAAACTGATTGACGACCCTACCAGACTATTAACATCAGAAGTATTCCTATTTTCAAAATTATCTACCATGTTTTCATTTTCACTCAATGACACACGTTCTAAATTCTCGATAATATTAAGACCATCACTATTTTCACACGCTTCATCACAATTATTAATACCACTATTCGCACACACAATAGAATCATTACTCTCACCTTCAGAAACCTCAGCAAAGATTTGGTCATAATACTCAACAAGTTTAGCTCGCAATCTAGATAACTCTTCAGAAAATATCTTATCACTTCGTGACCAAACTTCAATCAAGTCGTGCAATCTATTAATCCAATGAATGGATCTGTACTTAATACGATTCAATTGCGAAGCAGACTGATTTCCAACACAATTCAAACCACCTAACGAATCCAATAAGCAAAAAACAGAGGGTACAATGTCAGACTTACCTACATCCCAACAGATATTGTCATGAGAGGGAATGACAATAGGCACACCTTTTAGTTTCCTTAAAGCAATGACATCTAATTCACGATGATAGGATGGAGATCCATTTCTAATCAATATCTCATAGGCTACCTCACTTTTATTCAAGTATGAAATGGCAGGCATAGCTCGATTATCCATTTGGTTTTGGTGTAAAATAACATGAAACAAAAAATACAATAATTAGAGATTATATAAAAATATCATAAACACTTTACGTAATTTCATTCAATATCCAATCACTTCCATGTCTATAACCAGCAAGTTAACCTCAATTAAATATAGATGTGGTAAATAATCGAAACCACGCTCTGCTACCAGTTGACACGCAGGAGTTACCCCCTTAATTGGAATGACTAGGCCCAAAAGAAACCTACCCAGAGTAGTATTCCGTGACCACAGTACTAAGCTTAGACATAGAAATGATACACCTGCGTTCCTTAAATGAACAACATCTAATGGCATTTCTAAACATTACATTTACAATAACATTAACAACAAGATTATATTTAACAAAACTAGAAGATGTGGAAATAGTTCACGTTCCCAGTACTTGCCTTTGCACGGAGAAAGACTTATGTAGTCCAGTATACATTTCACGACAGTTATCAACTATCAATCATATAGGCCTCGTTATCATCGAAGGAATAGCCATTAAAATCTTTTGATTACAAGAATAACTTCATTAGAAGACAGAACTTTGTAATGGCTCCGTCGATCGTTCTCTATTCACATCCCAGCTGACTGTCGTACGTAGAAAGACTTACGTAGACCAGCACACATTTCACGACAGTTATCCAACTATCAATTATATAGGTCTCATTAGCATCGAAGGAATAGCCATTAAAATCTTTATATTACTCGAATAACTTCATAAGAAGACAGAACTTAGCAATGGCTCCGTCGATCTTTTTCTGTCCACATTACAGCTGACTGTCGTGCATCGTTAAGAAACACAACAGAACATCCAAGAAAAACAAAACAGCAATTGACGTCAAAATATCAGGAAGACTGGTCATGCGCAAAAGATACATATAGCAGACCCAAGGTTACAATCAACTTCTTACCGTGGTGCAGCTCTCTAACGGCAAAACAGAGAACTGATATCTCCACTGCAGGCAGAGTCCTAGAGACCTTCGACTAAACAGAGCAGTAAGGGTAAAAAGTGACGTAATAACGGCACAGGCTTATATTTTATTTATGGTTTACAACCAAAGGTATATCGCCGCAGACATGCGAGAGGAAAGAACTTAGTTGCTAAATGACTCGGAAGTGAGAGAACTGAGCACACCTACTTCCGTGAAGGAATGACTCTAATTTGTACTCGCATGGCGAGCACACGTCATTTTTGAAGGCCCAAGTTGACCTGGTATTAACAAACGTCGTTATCAGGAATCTGATAAGTTAACACGACCACAGTATTTATTTCAGCACGAAGTGTGCTTGTGACGTGAAATAGTCCGCCGAAAATCTTTAAATTGTGATATTTTACAAAGTGTGAAGTGAACAACCACATGGTTTCAGCATGCTAAATGGCTGACCAGTATGACGATAAGTGATTTGTGTACCAGTGATACCTGAGTGAAAATCTTGTCGAAATATTCATCAGTTCATGTGCAATATTATTGAGCCGTGTAAATGCCGAAATTAAAACGACTACGATTAAGCTGATGCAATCAGATAAAATATCTACCACGTGCGAAGTGTTAACTTCAGTGAAGGGACACGTGCTTTGTGTCCAAATCTAGCTTCTGTGATTAAGCAGACAAGGCCATTCTTTGAATATAGTCTGATATCTGTAAAGTATAAAAGCAGTGAATTTAATACGCTAGAAGCAGTGTCTACAATTCTACGATTAAACCAAGATGCCTTCATTCAACCATGTGCTGAGGCATAATTGTACTGTTCTAATGAAGAAGATAATAATGGCTTAAATACCTAATGGGAGGAACGCCTAACATCTAAGTCACACTACGACCATGGAAAAAGACCTGTGGATAACCATGCTTATAGCCAAGCAGCGAAGATATCTGTGGATTACCAGGATAAAAGGAAAAAACCCTCAATCCTTGTGTCTGGATGAAGTAAACTGCAAATAGCTGTGAGTCATGATCTTATCATCTATTTATGTACGGTGGATGGTCATGGGTGGATTAGTTTGTAACAGCCGTAACGTTATTGCCAGTCATCAAGGTAGGGAGTTTCATTCTTTTTGACTACCTTCTATGGTGATTTCATGCTTCAAAATGCTTCTTTGTATTTCGTTCCTGGACAGAAGTTTAAATGTTGCATGTGCTGTTCTTCCCCCTTCCAAAAGAGTGGCTGCAATTCCAGATGATGTGACGGCAAGAGCAATATTATCACCTCATAAGGAGGTTCAGGCTGCTTGAGCTTCAAGTTCTCGCAGTCAAGGCGTGCAGTTGCACTCTATATAAAGGGAGATAGCGAGCAAGTCGTTACTCCTGTGGGGTTCCGGGCGGGGACACCAAGATCCCGCCGATGAGCCAGCTTGGTGTCCTAGGCGAAACCCCGCACAAGACGCGGCACAAACCTAGAAGAATTGCTGAGTTTTAATTCACCGGCCGTGAAAGCCAATATACCATCTTTTTGTAAGCCTTCATAGGGAGGTTCAGGCTGCTTGAGCTTTTAGTCTCGCAGTCAAGGAGTGCAGTTGCACTCTATATAAAGGGAGGTAGCGCGCAGTTCGTTACTCCTGTGGAGGTCCGGGCGGGGACACCAAGAGCCCACCGATGAACCAGCTTGCTGTCCTAGGCGAAACCCCACACAAGGCACGGCACAGACCTAGAAGAATTGCTGAGTTTTAACTCTCCACTGAGATCAACTCCAGTCACGTTGAGTGTCTGACCATGTGCTTTGTTTATAGTCATGCCAAAGCAGGCTCTTACTGGGAATTGTACTCGTTTGAAATGATAAGGCAAATCTGAAGGAACCATAGGGATTCTGGGTACTGAGACCATTTCTCCTGTACCACAGCCAGTTAAGATAGTTGCTTCAATGAAACAGTTTTTCAAAGTTTTCACTACAAATCGCGTCCCATTGCATAACTTTCGAGGATGTAAATTACATAGCAATAGAATATGCACTCCAACTTTTAAAATAAGCTTGTGTGGTGGCAAGCCAGAAGGAAGTAAAGAATTTTGGAATTCGGTAGGTTTTTTTTTTTTTGTCGTGTAGCCTCCTGAGAGGCCGAGTGCAGGTCTTTCTAGTCGACGCCCATGGGCGACCTGCGCGTCGGGATGAGAGATAGAATGGATGAAGATGAATGAAACTGGGCAAGGATGTGGAAGGAAGCGGCCGTGGCCTGTCAGAAGGTACTGTCCCAGCATTTGCCTGGTGTTGAAAATGGGAAACCACGGAAAACCATTTCAAGGACAGCCGACGGTGGGGCTCGAACCCACGCGTCTACCGAGTCAGCAGAGAGCTTGGCCCCTTGACCTAACGCAGCGCTTTAGCTCGCGTAGCCACTACTGTCGATATTCTGTAGGGTAATGAACAGCTTCTTCACTATCGACTACTGCGTCTACTGAGTAATATACTTGAGCAGTGAATTTGGAGAACACCAATTCATTAATTTTCACAACTTGTTCGTATGTCGGCGATAATATTGCTCTTTCTTTAAACCATGAATGAGACTTGTTAGATAGGTCATGAATTTGAGGATAAACGCTATCAATCAATTCTTGACTGCTGCTTACTAAAACACAGAAATCGTGACTGAGGGTAATTTTCCCGTCAATGACCGGTAAATCTCCATTTCCGACTCTAAGTAACAAATTAGCAAACAGACTATTATCTTCTGAAGATAAGAGTACTCTCATGTCAGTTTTAGTGACAATTGTGTTATATCCGGCCAGATGTAAGATCTTTTTAATGAAGCGTTCACTTCGTCAGCTCTCGTTCCTCTGGTAACAACTGGTAAGATTTGACGAAAATCTTCGCGAACAAAACTGTGCAGCCAGCCATAGGTGTGTTCCGATTTCTTAGATCGCGCAAGGTCCTGTCTGCAGCTTCAACGGAAGTTTTGTGCGACATTGTAGCCTCATCCCATACAACTTAAGAACAATTTTGGATTAAACTGGCAGTGTTACTTTGTTTTGGAATATTACATACGCTTCCATCATTACTGCTGACTTTCAAAGGAAGTTTAAATGTTGCATGTGCTGTTCTTCCCCCTTCCAAAAGAGTGGCTGCAATTCCAGATGATGTGACGGCAAGAGCAATATTATCACCAGACCTCACTTTGGCGAGCAACCAAATTAAGCAACAACGTTTTGCCTGTGCCTCCAGGGCCATCGAGAAAAAATATCATATGATGGTGTCATAAGCTTGTTTCTGATCGTGGTTCAGACGGTGTTCTTCTTGAGCAACGGTTTGAAGGAGCCAAGGACGATCCCTGAAATACTTATTATTGTTTGGCTGTAAGTTATAGTTATTTGGGAGTGGAAGTTCGGAATCTTTGATAGATGTTTTAGCAATGGATTGCACTATTTTGTTGACTTCAACCAGTCCTTCATCCAACACACTTCTGTCATCGTTTAATTCTTGTAATGGTACCTCTTTTCGCTTGCTGTTCAATATGTCTTCTGACATGCTCTCCCGGTGATTATTCCGAAGACCTAATAGATCCGGAACTTGGCAAAAGACGATAATGATGGAAAACAAATATCTAAGTGAACTTGCCAAACTACACAGAGCACCTTCTGAGAATGTGTTTTCCCAGTGAGAACCATCTTCCAACAATCCCTTGACTCTGCATGCTTCTTGAAATGAGTCGTAAGGTATTCCTTCTACAGTCCTTAAATATTGAAAAGAAGTAGGACCTTCAACAATATGAAGTAACATCCTTAGATGAAAACATTCACTGTTGTTGGGATGGACTACATACACTCGTCCAAGTGCATCAGTTCTTTTAATGTCATCGTAACCATCAACTGGCCCGCCCTGTTTCCTCCGTTGAAATTTTCTGTTAGTTTGATTCCAAGTGTAATGACTTGGAACTTCCTCATAAGTAAGAGTCTTTGCAAAATCTTCACCTGCACATAACTTAAAGAATGCTGTTAGCGTTGTATCACGAGGAATATTGGCAATATCAAAGGCAGTATTTTCAGTGAAAGTATACGCGTTGCCCATTTTCTAAATGGACTGCAAGGTGAGTGATTGCAGGTGCTATTTCATGTACACTGAACGATAAAATTCGCCACACTGCCTCGGAGGTGCAAATATATCTTCCAGATTGATATTGTTGAACCTCATTTGTAGATTGAATACTGAAAGAAGCCTGTTCGCTGCTTTTATTTATGTACTTACATACATATTTAATAGATTTGACGGAATTATATAATTCGACGTTGATGTGCGCGTCAAACATTTTAAGGAGAACCGGATTAAAGGGAACCCACCCGTCGGTTATCTATTTCATTGTTCCTAAGAGTTGAAATTTCTCCGCTGTCATCAGGTGACAACCTAAGGTCCATAACCATCTTTACTAGTAGATGAGCAGTTTTGGAAATGCTTTCGATACCTTTTGGTGCAAACTCCTTCACGAATGCAAGGCGAATTTGCATTTAAAGCACCACATGGACCATGAATA
Source organism: Meconema thalassinum (assembly GCA_946902985.2). Taxonomy (NCBI): domain Eukaryota; kingdom Metazoa; phylum Arthropoda; class Insecta; order Orthoptera; family Tettigoniidae; genus Meconema; species Meconema thalassinum. The sequence goes on from OX336388.2 coordinate 1,571,997,825, forward strand.
TGTGCTTTGACACGATATCATGTAATGTCGGATCGGAATGTTTATTGGGTAACTATGCAGAAATTACACTGTCTATCTGTTCTGGTCTAATCTTATTATGCAACCATAGTAGAAGATGGATGTGAGGAAAGCCACGTTTCCGCCATTCGACAGTGTACATGTCGCAGCGAGTTTGGCCAAAAACTCTCTCTTTATTAATTTTTGAATTTTCAAATGAAATACCCTACCCTACCTTAAGGCGACCAACTACAATCTTCAGACCTTAATGCAGAAAAAACATGGCGTCGATTAATACCCTTCCAATAGGTAAGATCAGAATAGATTAGAGATGTATTTACCCTGTGGTGGTTTTAATGATGCTGTACTCACATTATTTTGTTTGACTCCTTTATTATGAGGGAATAAAATACACATTTTAGAAGACGAACTAGCGAGGGATTATCTCTAGCAGATCAACAATAATAAATAATAAAAAATAAGAAAGAGTCAGAGATAAAATATATACACGTTAAGGTTCTCTTTTCGTCAGAGATAAAACATATACCGGTACAAGTAAATGTTATTCCCGCTAGATGTCTCCGCCACATACTCCCTCCCCAGTGACAACGGAGAGATATCGGGATGGGAATCGAACAGTTCTTCCAGAACGGGTGTAGGACTCTTTCAGTTGAGTCTGTGGGATGCAGATGACCCTATGAATCTGCTGTTGGCTACTGGCACAAGTTGTGGTAGCTGTGCCAGTGTATTCACTATTTAGTAGAAATGCTGGTTTAAGTAGTCTCTTCACCATGGTTGGTAATAACCACAAAGTGTTTGTCGGAGCGAGATATTACACGGAATGGTCCATCGCAGATAGGCTGCAATGGTTTACGATGAGAGTCATGCCGGATGAACACATGAGAAGAACGCAACAGTTCAGGATGTATAAATGTTCTTTTAACAGCATGATGTTTCAGTTGGACTGGGCGTAAGGATTGAACATGCTGTTTGAGCTTGAGGACGAAAGCAGGAAGGTCTGTCGGTGGTGATTCTTCAAAGACGTCTGCTGGTAGGCGAATAGGCTCTCCATAAATGACTGCAGCTGAGGAGGAATTTAGGTGAGGTATGATGAGTGATCTGAGGCCTAGCAGGACTGTTGGAAGTTGGGGTACCCAGCTGTTGGTTAACTGAGTTCGAAGTGCGCCTTTGAGCTGACGGTGCTAACGATCTATTTTCCCATTTGCTGCAGGATGGTAATCTGTCGTTTTAATGTGGTGTATGCCCAGTATTTTCATCAGATGACTGAATAACGAGCAGTCAAACTGCTTGCCACGGTCAGTTGTGATGTCGGCTGGTACACCAAATCTAGCTATCCAAAAGTATAGGAAGGCATGAGCTACTGATTCTGCTGTTTTGTCCTTTAATGGTATAGCCTCTGGCGAACTTGAAAATCGATCGATGATTGTAAGGATATATGTATTGTACCCATGTGAGTAATCTCGATGGAAAGTATGCTTCTGCCTCCGGCTAGCATCAGGACTCAGGCGTGTACCGTTCTCCCATTGAGCAGTTGCATATTTTGGATTTGAGGCTAAAAGGTATCAACTCTACAATGATAAAGCACAACTCTACTCTAAAGACTTTAATTCAGTAAAACTCATGGCTTCAAACAAATAATGAGAACACAAATACCATAAACAACACATAAACAAACAAAGTTACCCCCACAATCCATTAATTATTCACATAGTTGAACAAATTAAATCCATATCACTATTCAATCTTTTACCATTATGTGGACTTTAAACTTTACTCAATTGCACTGATGCACATGTAATGTTTCACAATACTGAACTATTAAATTCATGTCATCTAGTGTGACTTCTTTATATTCACAAAGTTACTTGTATCCTACAAGACATCTGAATTTACATCATGTGTACTATCTGTGTTACATCTCTCTCTCCCACCAAATGCTTTCTTGCATTAGCCAACTCATGGTTTGCACTACGATCTACTTGCAACACCACAATTACGTAAGTCTACCCCCTCCACTCCCTTCTTTTTATAGTTACACTGCATGTCATTGTGATTTCACTAAATAATTTCTGTTATCGTTGTGTCGGATAGTATACTATTACGCTACCCTTACGAGCGGAGCCTGTGGCAACGAGTAACCAACTTCATTAACTAGGTGTCAGTGACAGTAACAAATACAACATCCAACCATTCGTTAGATTGCTAAATTTCTATATCATCAGGGAAATCTATGATTAGCAATGTGTTTCTAAACCACACACATTTATTACACATTATAACAATTCTTCCTTTCATTGACAAGCAAGGTCTTAAATCTGTCCGCTCAAGAACGCAAACCTTCACAGTTGGTTTAGCAACCCCAGCCCCTTGGACTGCCTGCATACAATGGACCGGGTAGGGTCGTTCACGGCTGTAAACCGCCCCTTGTCTCCCCGTTTCCTAGACTTTTATCTCCCAAGCAGTATTACAACTTTGAATATAACATTGTGGTCGCAATGATCCACGTGATCCCATATGATCTGAACTGAATATTATGCAATGGTTCTGGGTGAGCTTGAATATTTAATCCTATCCTTAGGACATTAATAACGGCCTCAACAGGTCCGTATCACAATATGAAGGCACGAGATTCATAGAACACAGGTCTAGTGGTTAGCCGGTATCTCAAATAAATTATTACGGTCAGTTAACAGCTGCCGCCAATGATTCGCTTCAACGAGCTGAATCACTCCACAATTAAGTTCTCGGGGAATAAGGTATAGCGTCGAGGTGTCCAATGTTCTCCCCGCGCTTACCACGGGATTCGGACCCGGAACATTTCATATCCAACATCGGAGATTGGGTTACACACTAAATACGCTCCGGCATAAATTAATATCTCTGTACGCTCATGCTGTACGAGATTTCACACGTCGATTAGATCACCTGGCCCCTTACCTGTCCATGATCTCGCCTTATAATAAAGAGAACTCTATCTGTTACTCTACAATGCTTAATCAAGCCACAAATTCAATTCACTGTCAAGCTCCCAACATTCCCGTGCATAATTATATTCCCATTAATGCAATATATTTAATATTAACTCTTTTCTCTTCCCTTAATGTAATCTACTGCTTGGCTAGATAAATAATCCAATTAGCGTAAATATTTCTTGCTTAAAACCTTTCATCCTGATGTATACACATGATACCGTTTATCATTATTATACTTATTATTATTATTACTACTGACATACATTATCCTTCCGACACAACGTAACTGCTTCAATGACCGAACATTCGCGTTCGTCATGTTAAGTTTCACATAACTGAATTGACATTTTATTTAGTAGCATTAATAGTGGTAAAGATTAATCCACTCTCTGATGTATACAACATCTTAACTTTACTGAAATCAAACAATAAACATATGAGGATATGCCTCCTAATATTGATTCTTACTGGCATATTTTATACTTCCGAAATCACATTACATGCAGTGACTATCCCTCTATAGTAACATGATTTGTGGGGTACTTACGTCGGCTTTATCCAGGTGGTTCCAACCACCATATTCCAGTGTCACCTGCCATCGGCTTACTTAGTGACACATTGCCATCTTGCAAATACACATATTATATGACATTTGATTTATAAACACACGACACTTTTCCATTTTTATAATGAAGCTAATGCTTCCAAAACACATAACACTATATAACACTGGTTATATTATTACTTTAAGAGATATTTTACATAACATCGGTGCACAAACACACGTTACACTTTAATTCCTGATTGGTTGACATTCCCTAGCATGTATCGAAAGTACAGGTGCGGACGGCCCCTTTCTTCGGTCCTACCCCTTCCTGATTGAATCTCCCGATCATCTGCTCACGGATTCACCAACAGTTTCTCGATCATCCCTTGATAATCTTCCTACTATTGCAGCGATATGCTTACATATCGTCATGAACGCTACTTACTGGTATACTCCAAATATGTATAACCAATCACTATACTTTACTGCGCTCAACATTGTACATTGTATTTACATGAATTATCACTTTTCACAGTCCTGCCTAGTATCACACGGCACTTAATAAACATTATATAACAGTCTTACTGCACGGCTTCCCACATTGAAGTCCGAGCATCCTCTCCTAACTTCGGTAATATGCATTTCGCATAATCCAGTTTGTTAATTACCGACTTCATTCTTAGTTCATGACCATGCATGAATATATTCTCACATGTGTGTTACATTGCACAGCTAACGCTGATTACCAGTGACATGTTTAAGTCTTTGTGTGCGCCTGGGCGCTGCGTGGCTTTCAACTGCGACTGCTTCAAAACAACTCTCCCTCCGACTCGGTCTAAAAATGTCACGGACTGTAAGTTTCAACTGTAACTGTAAGACTGTGGTCAACTGTAAAAACTGTTCGCTTCGACTGGGTCCACCCTCTTATATCTGTTTCACACAGAAAGTAGGGCAAGAATTCCCGCGATAAATCAGCTCCTCTCCTAGGGTGATTCTGAACTTGGAATAATATCCATATTGTTCCTTTTTCTTCGCTGGTCACAAAAATGTATGTGTGTTCGAGGATCGATCGACCACTTAATTTATATTAATTATCTTATCCATGGCTTGGGGACGCTACTTCACTGGGAATCCGTGGCAACATCCTCAAGTCCATCCGCGAACACCCATAGTCCTGTAACATTACGCACTGCATTAAACATGCCTTGATTTCGCCGTTTTATGGCTCTAAAATTAGCCTCCTGGCTAAAGATTCACCTGTGCGCAACTCTCATGTCATTGCATTGCTCCAATCATGAGTAATCAATGATTTTCCTTGGGATCTTCCCGTTCCATTCTCAAGTCTATTCTCAAACGGGGAAGAACCTGGTCATTATTTAACCTCCCGACCCCTTGCAGACGACTTATCTGGGTCAGCAAGATTGACGTGGCGCCACGGGCCTCCTCCCACAATTCTGGGGCTATTTGCTAAACGTCAAACTTTGAAACTCCTGTGTTTCAAGTACAGCATAGCCTACTTCATGTAGTCCAAATCATGCTATCTTCCACTATTTTCCTGCATTATTTCACTAAATAATGTCAGTAACAACTGATATCACACCAGTAGTTAAAATATATAATTTCTTCTAGGGGTTCTTACAATGAAATAACCTCACAGATCTCGGGTTCGTTCCCTTGTGGAACCTTTATTCAGAGCTCAACATATCTCCGAGATCCACGTTCGAGACCAGTCAGCATGACCACCTCGGGTTCAGTATATCCTTCAGATGGTGGAGGGGGGCCAACAATATCCGCATGTATGTGAAAGAAGCGTCGTTCCACTGGATCATATGTATTAATTGCACTGTTGGTATGTCGGGTAACCTTGGAGCGCTGGCAGGCTCTGCAGCATCTTGTCCAGAGTTTGACATCTGCCTTGAGTGATGGCCATACATATCTTTTCTGTAGAAGTGTGGTAGATGCTTTAATTCCTGGGTGCGTCATATTATGAAGCATTTCAAATGCAAGCTTGCGGAATTGGATAGGTAAATATGGCCGCACCTCTCCTGTTGAAACATCAGTGACTAGTTCTGCTCCGGATGGTAAATTGATGGTCTTGAATTGAAGAGATGTGGTAGTTGATTGTAGCAGAGCTTTTAGTTCTTCATCGGATGCCTGTGCTTTAGCTACATCATCAAATGACAATTGTGATGTAATGAAGATAGATGAGATGCGGGAGAAAAAATCTGCTGGAATGTTATCCTTTCCCGGAAGATACTTCAAGTCAGTTGTAAATTGGCCTATAAAATCCAACTGTCGGAGTTGCCGTGGAGATGCTTTATCTAGGCACTGCTGAAATGCGAACGTTAGAGGTTTGTGGTCTGTAAAAAAGTGTAAAATTTCTACCTTCCAATAAATGGCGGAAGTACTTTATTGCAGAATAGGCAGCGAGAAGCTCACGATCATATGTGCTGTACCCTTTTTGTGTGTCATTTAGAGTCTTTGAGAAAACTGCAAGAGGTTCTGCTGTACTATCACGGATTTGATGCAGTGAGGCTCCAATCGAAAAGTCGGAAGCGTCAACCGTCAATGCCAATGGTAGATAACTTGAGGGATGTGCAAGTAGGGTAGCATCAGCAATTTGTTTCTTGAGGTTGTTAAAAGCTTGAACAGCCTCTGGTGTCCATTTAACTGCCCTGCGGTCACGCTTGCGTGTGTCCTTACATAGCCTGAAGAGGCTCTGCTGGGTCTTTGCCGCATTGGGAAGTGACCGACGATAAAAGTTTACCAATCCCAGGAATCGTCTTAGATCAACGATTGTACTAGGTTGTGGATATGAAAGAATAGCTTCAACTCGATCAGGTAATGGTTTGATTCCTGTAGACGTAACAGAGTACCCTAAGAAGGAAATTTCAGAGGCTCCAAAAATACATTTGGACAGGTTTACATTGATAGAATATTTATCTAGGTGTTCCAGAAGCAATTTCAGGTGAATCTCATGCTCCTGCTCATCGACAGACGCTATGAGAATGTCATCAAGGTAGCAGAAAACAAAGTCTAAATCTCTTAAAATTACGTCGATATACCTTTGAAATGATTGTGCTGCATTGCAAATCCCAAATGGAAGTTTAAGAAATTCAAAGAGGCCGAAAGGAGTGATGACAGCAGTTTTAGGTATATCCTCTTTAGCGACTGGAATGTGGTGAAAAGCTCGAATCAAATCTATTTTGGAGAAAACTGTTTTGCCACATAAGCGGCTGTTGAAGTCTTGTAGATGTGGAATAGGGTAGAGGTCTGGAATAGTTTTTGCATTTAGGGCCCTGTAGTCTCCACAAGGTCGGCAGAAACCATCACTTTTAGGAACTAAATGGAGTGGGCTGGACCAAGGGCTCTTGGAAGGTCTACATATACCTAGATTTATCATTTTTTGAAACTCCATCTTTGCTTGTGCTAGCTTATCTGGGGATAGTCGTCTAGCCTTGGCCGAAACTGGAGGGCCTATCGTTGAAATGGTATGAAAGAATGTGATATCGGGTGCACAATAATTGGGGTTGTCACGAAATATATTTGGATAATTTCCCAATAGTTCTGGATACTTATTCTGAGGGTCAAGTAAATGGATGCTCTATGAAATTAGACGTTTAATTGGCTCTGCAGAGGTGGACATACTGGTGGTGCTATCGATAAGACGTTTATGTTTGACATCGATAAGCAGTTCATAGTTGTTGAGGAAATCAGCACCAATGATAGCGTGTTGGACATCAGCGATGATGAATGGCCAGCAAAATGGACGTCTTAGATTGAGGTTAAGTTGCATTAAACGCTCGACGTAGGTTTTAATTGGTGTGCCGTTAGCCGCATAAAGTATGCGTTTACAGGTCTGCTTTCTGTCATGTGCAGTGGGCGGTAGGACTGACACATCATCTCCTGTATCAACCAGGAATCGTGTACCAGAGGAACGGTCTGTTACAAATACACGGCGAGAATTTCCTTGGCCCACAACACTATGTGCCGCGTCTAGCGAGGGGCCTGAGCATTTCCCGAAGCAGAGGAGGCTGTGTTATATGAGCATGGGTTGACACACTTCCTAGCTTTGTCTTGGTATGTGAAATGGTACCAACATAATGAACTATCTGGTCGATATTGGCGATAAGGTGATCTAGGTCTAGATCGAGATCTCGTTCGAGGACGGATTGTATGTGGGTTCGAAATCAGACTGTTTATAGATAGTGAGCCGATAACATAGTTGAACTTCGTAAGCTCTTGTCTGATGTTAGCTGTAGCAAATTGGGCCTCGATCTGCAGTAGCCAAACCTTAACATTTTTACGCCAAATTGGCGGGATTTTAATTGACACTCTTGAAATTTCAGGTTCGTTATGAGATGTAGGCATACCTGATAGCGTCGCATCGGTTGGTGTGTTGTCCGTGCGAGGCATGGTCAATGTCGTTATTTTATTACACGATAATTTAACATTCACTCAAATATCACGTCAGGGTCACCACTGTGGTTTTAATGATGCTGTACTCACATTTGTTTGACTCCTTTATTATGAGGGAATAAAATACACATTTTAGAAGACGAACTAGCGAGGGATTATCTCTAGCAGATCAACAATAATAAAAAAATAAGAAAGAGTCAGAGATAAAATATATACACGTAAAGGTTCTCTTTTCGTCAGAGATAAAACATATACCGGTACAAGTAAACGTTATTCCCGCTAGATGTCTCCACCACAACCCATTTGATCAATTTAGATGTAACTTATACAATACATTTTTGATATAGGACACGTCAGAAATTACCTCTATAAAATAAAAGAACGTAATGGTATATATTACAAATACAATAACTATTTAAAACATATTATAATAATAAATCTTAATAGATACAATCTTATTGGACAACTATTTACACCTTACTCTATCATCACATTATGAAAATTTAATTCTATAAATACAACTTACAGTTAGTTATTACAATTAAAATAGAAAAGTAAAATATAATTATAGATTACGTCACTCCTATAGGCCTACGCTAGGATATTCAACTACAGAGTAAAACCAATAGCATGCAGACAATCTTTCAACATTCTTTCAAAGATTTTTATTTTTGGGGCCAATTTTATAAACTGGGGTAGTTGATTGTATAATTTAACTCCTGTGTGAAAAGTTCCTTTTTGATATATGCTTGTGTGTGTTTGTGAAATATGAATGTTTTGATTTTGTCTTGTGTTATGCCTATGAACATCATTGTTTGTTTTATGAAAAAGTCTTTATTCACTAAATTCTTTCAAAAAAACTTTCAAAGATATGAATGTAGGGCAGTGGGAGGATGTTTAAATCTTTAAACAGAGGTCTACAAATTCACAGATCGCATGATAACTTGCAATATCATTTAATATTAAGTAGAGGCGAAGACGGTTATTCCATCAATATTTCGCAACATGACCCGATCAATGGACAACCGATACGTAAAACGGTGTCATGCATGAATTATTACCGTTACAGAATAATGACGAGACTTAATGATTTCAATACAATACCTAGATTTGGAATGCTACTAAACCAGTATTTGGTAGATAAGTATGTTAAAATTGAATCGTTTAGCCTACATACGGAAAAATCAGACAAAACTACGAGAGGAAAATTACATCCATTTGCAAGATGGTTTGCGGGAAAATGAACATGTTGGAAATATCGGTCAAATTGCCGTCTTCATTTACAGGAGAGCCCAGGTATCTTCATGAAAGAACACAAGATCCGATGACTTACCGGTAGCCTATATCAGAAAATATGGTAAACCTGATTTGCTCATTACACTTACCTGCATTTATTTATCTTATTGATGTGTATCATCTTTCCACTCGGTCGCTGGATATTTTGTGGGAGTAATTTTGAAAAATGGGACGGAAGTTGATAGGACGGAAGTGTGTAGGACGCACTGCAAGCTAGATCGCTTCCCTCGCGATCCGATCCAGCTGGCAGTGGTACCATGTGGAATGTATATAACATACGGATTACTTCAAGGTTTGGAGGCACCATTACAGATATTTCTACAATAAATCATCATCAAGTTATCATTCTTTGGTGTAAAAATATTCATTAAATCATATTTGCTGAAAACAATTATGATTTATTGAGAGTCTGTTTTTCAATCTCTGGATAAAAGTGATGGGCATCCACTCGCCGAGTAACTTTCCTCAACACTTTCATACTGAACGGTAAACGCTCATGCGAACTCTGGTGTCAACTCATTGAAACACAAACCACATTTTTTCGTAACAGTATTTAAATGATGGTCGCCTCCGTAGCGTAGCGGTAAGCATGGTTAGCTGCCGCCCCGGAGGTCCTGGGTTCGATTCCCGGCTCTGCCACGAAATTTGAAAAGTGGTATGAGGACTGGAACGGGGTCTACTCAGCCTCGGGTGGCCCAAATGAGTAGAGGGGGTTCGATTCCCACCTCAGCCATCCTCGAAGTGGTTTTCGTGGTTTCCCACTTCGTCTTCGGGCAAATGCCGGGATGGTTCCTACAGTAAGGCCACGGCCGCCTCCTCCCCACTTCCTTGTCTAACCATCCCACTCTTCCCATGCCTTCATCAGGCCCCCTGTTCGCTTTGCAGATGAGGCCGCCTGAGCGTAGTGCTGGTCACACACACACCAGTTGTATCCCTGGTCAGAGTCTCAAGCTCCAGGACACTGCCCTCAGTGAAGGTAGAGGTGGGATCCCTCGCTTAGTCCGTGGGAAAAGCCAACCCTGGAGGGTAAAACGATAGCGAAAAAAAATGATGACATGCTTTTATATGAAACATTGTAACTAGTCGGCAAAACCGGTATTATGTTTCTGCACAATGGCTATTCAGATATTAACCCACATTGCGGCAATGCAGTGATCAATAAAATATATATCGATGATTTTATACGGGAACTGGGCTAGCCTTTCATAGGCCACTATATGAATTCCATTTACTGTCAAGTATGCGTATTCATAACTAATTTAAAACTCAATTCCACGCAGGAACATTATCGAAAAAAAAAGCAAAATATTAACGGAGCATAAAAAATACTTCCATATTATTACCAGCACGTGAAAATGAGTACCTCTCTTGTACTCGAAACGTCTGTGGTTGTAATGGCTGCGTGGGTAACATCTTGGTCTGCGAATCATGAGTTCTCAGGTTCGAACACCACTCCCGGCAATTATTTTTGCTACTGGATTATCGATTTAAACGATATCTATCATAACATCATGCGCCATTTTAACAGACTCTATATGAAATAACGATTTATCTCATTTTAATTACAATAGTTTGCACCAAGCAGGAGTTGAGAAATTTTATTGTATTGAACATTATTTCTAGTAGTCTATAGATAGGCTAGAGACTATGGTCTCATTCCTCCTCTTAATTTACAATATAATATGTGATGTGTGTTCAAACAAGTGTGACAGTAGCATATCTCCAATTCAATCTATACATTCATCATAGTACCAGTATGAAAACGGAGCGTAAATTAACATTTTAAGAATGTCCAAGTTGTGTAGAAAACGAGTAGGATAACATGTCAGATGACTTCACATACATTTCATCTCAATTTCATAGTAGGATAACATGTCAGATGTTACACATCATATGCGACTACTGTAAGGCTCGTATCTTTTTTTTTATCGTATGGCTTTTAGTGCCGGGAGTGTCCGAGTACATGTTCAGTTCGCCTGAGTCTATAGCTGCTTCCAGCGGACACCCCTAGGATGAGCTACAAGTTCCGTTCAATTTCAAGTAGTTCCAACTTTCGCTACCAGATGTCGATGATACCTAGTGGTGAACGTTGGAACTTTGATAGAGCGTTCTGACGAAATCTAACCTAACAATTTAGCTTCCCACAAGTTTAGTCTGTGAAAGGATCTTTTACATGCCATAAATCTACGACATGGGACCGCCGGCTTTACTTCCTCTTCGAAGGAAGGCATACTGAAGGATTTTTAATGCTCTTACCTGTAATTCTAACTTGACTGAAATTAAAGAAAATCTCTCCGAAAATACATCACAACGTAAGTTCCTAAGAGAATTGAACTATTTATTAAGTGCGTGAGGAGATTTATTATATTTTCTGCACATTTCTTTAAAATTGCATCAGGGATGCCATCAATGCCAGCACAGAAATTATTTTTAGCTCATTTATAACTATTCTTACCTCATCATTTATGACATGATTTATAAATAAAGAATCACTGCATATATTTCTTTTATTATTAGAATGTAGTGTATTTACCTGTGATTTATTTAATAATTTTTGTGGAATTTCCAGAAAATAGTCATTAAAAGTGTTTGCTATTTCCTCTGGATTATTAATCACTTTATTATTGCAGGTCGGTGTAATGTTCCTTTGTATTTTAGCAGATTTTCCAGTTTTTGTTTCTTCATCAAGGTCCACATAGCCCTGTTTTTATTAGATGGTTGGGAAATAAAATTATCATTATGCATTTTTCTATCACATTTTAAGAAATCGACATTTACATCCCTACAAATTATTATATCGAAATTTACTTTGCTCATGGTCTTGAGTAACAATTCTAATTTATCTATAAATAAACGAATATTCCTGACAGAGAACGGTGTACGCATACAATTATTAACTTAAACTGCTGTATTTTTACGGCGGAGAATTCAAAATCCTGTTCCATAATTAGATAAACATAAGCTGTTAACTGTTCATGATCTACATCATTTCTCAAGCTTTCCACGGTGGGTGAGTGGTTAACGTGTCGGACTACTAACCCCCCAAGCTTGCAGGTTAGCTCCTGGCCATGGTAAGTGATTTTTGAAATGCGGAAAAAATTACGACACGCATGTCATACGATGTTGGCATGTCAAAGAACCCATTTGAATTCAGTAGGCCGTGTTCATAATGGCAAAATAAATCTCGGGAGTTTCCGCCATAACAAAGTTCCTCATTTCTCTACTAGAAAGCACTATAGTGTTCAAGGAGCTTAGATATCGAATCTCCTTGACTTTCATAGTGCTTCGAGGAACAAAGAAATTTGACATGCAAGCTACCCTCTGGGTGTCAAATAACAAAGCTTGCATCCGACACCCGACCGAGGCCATATGATATTATTATTTGTATTATTGTATTATTTCTTAAGAAGATACAAGTACCACCATGGCTAATATTTACTAGCTAGTATAAACCCTGGAAATTGAATTAATTCGAGTTGTTCCGTTTTCAGTCAATGTTCTGAAATACATAGTGCTGTGATGTCTTTAAGTTCATTTTTAAGCATTAGATTTATGTAATCAATGTTATTATAGAGAGACTGAACATTCTGGTGGTAAATTTTAAATTTGTTACTTTTGCAAGCTTGTGCTGGTGATTTATTTACATCATTATCATTATTATCATAATAATTATTATTGTTGCTAGACAAATCCGAAATACCATTGTTACACTCAGTTAAATTTGACATCAAAAGATACTCATCTGAATGCCAAACCTCAGGTTAGGCTTCCTTTACCAGTTTCCCTGCTTCCACTCGAAGGATATTACTTTTGCACTATTCTTCCCATTTGAATTTACAATTTGCATATTTCATCACTAAGATACTCTTTTCATAACTGCCGGTATTTAAGTGTAGGCCATGCCGAGTGTGGAATTTCCTGTCTTATTTACTTACCGTATATCTATAATTTGAACATTTGGAAAACTCTTACAAATTTTGATTTTTTTTTCATTTGTAGCCATTTCTACATTTACACATGATTTGGGAATTAAGTCATATCTCTGCAGAATGTTTACAACAATTACATTAGTGTTATTCATGGATGGCAATGCACCCTTTAAATCTTTGATTACCTTTTTATTACTCTCGTTCCTGTAGACATCGTTTGCTCCAGCGGGCTTGTCACAGTTCGTGTAAATTATTATTTTAACTCTCCTAAGAGCGTAAAATATATCACAAGACGAGACTAGGTTCAGAAGAAATATAAATTAATAATTTGGACTTACCTGAATTAACTGCTGAATAAGTTTCTTCGTCTTCACCCAAAGGGACAGCTGTAATTTGTTAGAAATATGTAACCCAACAGGTGATCTATGGTTTAAATTCAGCGCCAGGAAGCGCAACGCCATTGGTGGCGGTTCTAGTTACGAGAATGTTCTCGTTGACTGTTTTGTCTGTTTTTGTAAATATACGCCTGCATGTAACCTTGTCGTTCAGTTCGTATTAAACGTGTATACTGCATATACGCTAGACGCCTTTCTCCTGACATAAACTCCTACAGGTTATGGGCCCAACAGGATCATTGACGAGTGTATAGTTTTCTGACCAGTGAGATTCTATTTGAATTAACAAAACTGTGATCGCGTGCAATAAGTGTGTGCATCATGGCGGAATCCAGCACCGGTTCTCTGTATAACTTCGAGCAACTGAAGGGGAGAGAAAACTACATTGGCTGGCGTTTCCAGATGAAGAATTATCTTATGCACGATGATCTTTGGAAGTGCATATCTGGTTATGCAGAAGATGATAAAACGGGCGCAGAGGTTTAGGTACGGCGCGACGAACGTGCTTTGAGCAAGATTAACCTTATGGTGGAAAAGAATGTTTTTCCGTACATCATGGAAGCAAAAACGGCGAAAGCAGAAGGAATTCGCTCGAGATGGCGTATGAAAATAAAGGCCCAACAGGCACTCAAGAATTCTTCGCCAACTGTGTTCCACCAAGCTTGAACAATTCAAGACTATGAAAGAATATGTCACCACAGTTTTGGGGCTCTCCCAGTGGCTAGCAGCAGTTAAAAAAGACACTTGATGATGAATTTCTAGGTGCCTTGCTCTTGCAGGGACTACCTGATGACTATGAACCTATGATTATGGCATTGGAAAATTCAGGCGCAGAGTTGACTAGTGACTTTGTGAAAATATGTTAACTGCTACAGGAAGACAAACGCAGCTCCAGCAAAGAAACAGCACTCTACACTAACAGGAGTGGATTCAAGAATACTAAACCCAAGAAACCATTCTCTTGGAACTGCCGCAAGACTGGCCACTGGAAACAAGATTGCAAACACCAAAACAAGACAGCAGCACATCAAGCAGATGCCAAGCCACAAGAGAAGAAAGAAGAAAAGAAGAAGGGTAGGGCTCTGCTCACAGCACTTGGAGTTGATACCCACTCAGCAGACAGCTGGTACATGGACTCCGCAGCCTCCAAACACATGGCTGGTAGAGGGATTGGATGTCAAAATTTGATGATAAAAGGAAGATTGGATATGAAGTCACCGTAGCAAACGATTGTTAACTATGTTGGATCAAGACCAACTACAATCCTTAGACCTTAATGTAGAAAAAACATGGCGGCGATGGTTGCCCTACCAATAGCTAAGATCATGTCATCGAGCTTGTCACAGTTCGTGTAAATTATTATTTGTACTCACCTAAGAGTATTAAAGATATCACAAGACGAGACTAGGTTCCGAAGAAATATGCATCAACAATTTAGACTTACCTGAATTAATTTATCTATATAGTGCTGGCCTCGAATTATAGATTTCTTCGTCTTCACCCAAGGAGCAGCTACAATAGTCTCACTGTTTCTGTGGTTGAATAAGAAGCTTTTTGGCGAGTTATCACGATTTGTATTTAAGTTCAGTAATTATAGATTAATATTATTAGCAAAAAATCAAACTGATTCTGAAGTAGGAGAGAAGAAAGTACCCGGTTACTGAAGTGCTGTACCAGGACATGCAGAGTATTTGTGTACAAAATCGGAATGAGAATAGTTGCCTGAAATAATCGAACCAACGCGATAGAGATACAATTCAATTAAGACCTCTCCTGGAATTGTCTAAAATCTCGGGTAAAACATGACACCGAATTAGTTGATTGAAATATGCAAAGACGTCGTCGTGTGGATATCAGAACATAAGTATGGAGAATACTACACACAAGGGACATGATAATAATATGTTACCATCTAACCTATTAAACATTCGCTGTTACCGCTAGGAATAGTTGTACGCTGGAAATAGTTGATTTAGGTAAGTACTATAGGTTGGAAAGCACCATCTCTCTCTTACGGAAATATCGCGGCACACCATCTCGCAATATAAGTACATAATTGGCAAGGTACTCACAACACTTTATTACACACATAATAATAAAAGATAACTTGCAAACTGTGAGAATCACAAAAGTATGAATAATGACGGAACACAATGAGTTCACTGTTTGGCACAGGGGGAACATCTTCATTAACCAATAAAACAGAAGTTCACTGTATTATTTGGCGTGTATACAAGGCAGTGTAGAACATCCGCCAGACTAGTAAGGGTTCATGGAGGCACATATTGCTGAACGTTCAAGATAACGTCAACGGTTTGGTCTAGCCGTAGATGCTCATTGCGTTTTCTCTTTACGTACTTAAGTTCGACACTATCTTCTGAACTGTACTAAGCTATTATTATATTGTCACTAACTAGCAAATCATTGCAGTGTATATTCTTGAAACACTTCTATTAATGCTTTAGTCTTAGGTACTTCAACATCTGCAGTAAGTGACACAATGCCATCGGCCGATTGAACAATCATCACAGAAACGAACTAGTCCATAATAAGCGTATTATCACATATTTACATACGATTGCAGTACATTAACACGAACTGGATTTTACAGACATACACAAGACACTAAAAATTGCAGATGAGCGATACTTTATCCCAACCTTCATCAAACGAAGCTAATCAAAGCTAATATTGTATCCCAGCAACGAATGTAAACAAACAAAATGCCGGGGCTTCAGCATACGCCATTTGCACACTTTCGAGACCTGTATTAAGGTCTGAGTATTGTAGTTGGTCTTGGTTGGATATCGGGATATCATTTGTAAGTATGTTCCTTGATGTAACAGCTATCCTTTGTTTTTTTTGTTAGTGCTCTTTGTATGTATTCTTTGGAAGAGTATTATTCTCTGTAATCCATGATGGAAGCATGTATGCTATAATATAATCTATTGCACTTAAAACTGTTTAATTACACAAGTAAAAAGAATCTGAGAACGCCGGGTTGGCTTTTAGAACCAAGATATGGCGACCATGACAGAATTATTTTGTTAAATTGTTGGTTGCATATTAGCGCAACATATATCGGGAAGTGTTTTATCCAGTTTGTGAACACGTAGTCAATTGGTCATGGATACATTGAAGAAGAAACGTACGGTAGTGCGGGCGGCATTTACTCGCGTGTATAACAACTTGGAAGAAAGAAGAAACTCAAGAGTGAACACAGAAAAGCAAGATGATGTGGAGGTTATGGCGTATCTGGAATTACTACGCGAGAAATTCGAGGAGATGGCGCGTTTGGATGCAGAAATTTTGGATTTGCTACTGCAAAATACGGCTACCAAATCGCAGGATTTGGATACAGAGGTACAGACCGCTGATGAATACTCAGGCAAGTACAAAAGAATAAGTATTTACTTGCAAAGGAGCCTAAACCCTGTTGATGATAGTATGACTATGTCAAACATAACCAAGAGAAAATTTAAACTACCTGTTCTTGAGTTAAATAAATTTGGAGGGGAAATCAAGGACTGGTTAACCTTTTGGGGTCAATTTAAGAAAATTAATGACGATTCTGACAAAGATGATTCTGACAAATTTCAGTATTTGTTACAAGCTATGGAGCCAAACACTAGAGCTAGGGAAGTGGTGGAAAGTTTTCCCCCCACAGGCAGTAACTATAGCAAGGATATTGAATGCTTGAAAGCTAGGTTTGGTCGCGAAGACACTTTGGTAGAATTCTATGTCAGGGAATTGCTCAAACTGACTCTAGCGATGAATTCGAAGCATAATCAAGTCAGTCTTTCCTCCCTATATGATAAAATCGAGACACAGTTAAGGGCTTTGGAAACTTTGGGAGTAGCTACAGATAAATATGCTGCAATGCTATTTCCACTTGTTGAGTCATGTCTCACTGAAGAAGTTTTGAGAGCTTGGCAGAGAAGCTACAACACCAGTTCGGCTCAAACTGATGGTAAAACCAGACTTGATAGCCTCATGAATTTCTTGAAATGCGAGGTTGAAAATGAGGAGCGAATTTGTATGGCAGTCCAAGGCTTCAAGATAGGAAACCACTCCAAGGGTAGCATGAAAACATTAGGAGCAGAATCAAACCGTCATAACACCGGTACTAATGTTCCAACTGCAGCTGGCCTTGTCAATTTTAAGCCAAACCTAAAAGTGTGTGTTTTTTTGTAAAGGTAATCACTCACGCGATGCTTGTTTTAAGGCCCAGAAAATGGAGCTGGATGAGAAGAGGAACATTTTAAAAAGTAGGAACTGTTGCTTTTCTTGTCTTAAAGATTGGTCACATTAGTAGAAAATGTAAAACATTGTTAAAATGTATTATTTGTGAGGGTAAGCATGTCCCAGTTATGTGTCCCAGAAGTCAAGGCAGCAAACTCCAAAAGAAGGGGGAATGGTTGAGAATTCTCTATCAAATGTGAACTGTAGTCAGGTATTTTTACAAACACTCATGGTGACCATTAGAGGAGAGCAAGAAAAACAAGTCCGTGTCCTCATGGACCCAGGCTCGCAACTTTCCTATATTAGGAAGGACACTGCTCAGTGTATGGGATATGAGCCCATCGGTGAAAAGACACTGATCCATGGTTTGTTTGGGGGTAAGGTGTCTAATCCAAAACCACATCTTTGTTACAAGGTTAGGTTAAAAAGTCTCAAGGGGACCTATGCTTGTAATTTCGAAGCACTGGATGAAGAAAACATTTGTTCTCGCATCCCTGTCATTAAGCCTGGGCCATGGTTGACTGAAACTACTGAAAAAGGTATACAGCTCTTCGATGAAGATAAACCAGTTGAAGTTTTGGTGGGAGCAGATATATATGGAAAACTTCTCACTGGCAGAAGGGAGATTTTACAATGTGGGCTTATTGAGACTTATCTGGGATGGATTGTCACAGGAAAGATAAAGGGGCCCAAATCTTCCAATTCTATGACAGCACTTTCAATGCTTGTTCATACCGAATCTGTAAGCAAACTTTGGGAGCTGGATGCACTCGGTATTCAAGATCCAGGTGAAAGGAAGAATAGAGAAGAGAGGGAACAGGCAACACATGATTACTTTATGGATACTGTTAGGACAAATGAAGAGGGACGCTATGAAGTGAGGTTGCCATGGATTGAAGGACACCCACCAGTTCCAAGAAATTTCAATTTGGGGAAAAAAAGAATGGAACACACCATCAAGAAGCTGAAAGAAAGTGATTCCAAAGAAATATATGATGAAGTTCTGAAGGACTGGACACAAGAAGGAATCATTGAAGAAGTACCTGTGTCACAGTGGGATGAAGGCCACTATTTACCTCATCGACCCATTTTTTAAGAAAACAGTACAACGCGAGTTCGACCTGTTTTCGATGCTTCGTCTAGAGAGCGTGGCTCTCCATCGCTGAACCAGTGTTTAGAGAAAGGCATTAATCTAATTGAAATTATACCTACATTACTTCTTCGTTTTAGGCTCCACCAAATTGGAGTAATAGCAGACATCAAGAAAGCATTCTTGCAAATCAGCTTATGTGAAGAGGACCGGGACTTCCTCAGGTTTTTGTGGGTTGACATTGAGGGAGAGTTGAAAATATTCCTCCATACACGTGTTGTGTTTGGAGTGACTAGCAGCCCGTTCTTGTTGGGTGCAGTGATCAATTTACATTTGAAACGTCTTGAACGTATGAGAAATGGGAGGTATTCTATAGCTACCACCGAGAAGCTAAAAAAGAGTGTTTACGTGGATAACTGTGTAACCAGTTTACAGTCTACTGAGGACTTGCACCGTTTTCAAGAAGAAGCAATAAGCATACTGGCAGAAGCTAAATTTGACTTGAGAGGTTGGGAATATTCAGATTCTAACCTAGAAAATAAGACAGCTACTCCTGTTCTAGGCCTTATTTGGGATAGAAAATTCGATACTCTAGCTGTGAGTGGCTACAAGCCTATGGGCATTAAGGCCATCACTCGAAGAACTATATTGTCAATAGCACAGGTAGACCAGGCATATTAAGTTTTAACCTAAAAAAATAATGTAAAGCTGAAATTTGGCATAGATGTTCCCTAGTACCCTAGTAACAAATCCTGAAAAGTCCCCATCTCTGCCGCGTCCGCGTCATAGTTTTTGGAGAGTTCAAAAGGGCTTAAATGGGGCCTATGTGCCAAAAACAGCATGTTTCTTCCTGCGTTCAAAATATTGATCCAAAATCAGTTCTAATGAGATCTGATAGTAATAAGAGAAGGATTTTGTTAAATATAACGCTCTTATTGGTCGTAATTATTGCCATACATTTAAACAGATGAGTAATCAAACCTTTTTAGCTCAATTTTTCTCACGAAAATTTAGCTAATTTGTCATTAGCCGGGACTTATCGTGTAAACAGCTGCTGATAGCGACTAAAGACCCGAAGTAAAAGTTGTAAATCACACTTGTAGCTTTAAAACGATACATTGCCCATGTTCATCCGACAAACAGCAGCAAAGATACAGTTACAAATATAAAAGTGGAAGTGTGGCAGTCGCTTTCTGAACGAACACCCATTTACGCTGGGGGCTCCATCTATTCACCTTTGCTGACACCATTTTGTATCTTTGCTCAAGAACTTTTAGGATGGTATTCCTTTGTATCCAGGGAAACTAGCAGAAACAGTTTGCATAGAACAAAACGAGTTTAATGCAGTTAGCAGTTAAACGTACATTCATAATATGCATAATGCAAATAATAACAGAACAAAGCGTAAAAAGCTTTCTTTAGACAAAGAACACTTGCAAAACAAAGCTTACATCGGACTCAATCGTCCTCCTCATCGTCTGAGCCATCAAATGTGACGTTGTCACATGCTTTTCCACTGCAGTGTCCACACACACACACACACACACATACACACACCGGCTGCCACAAGAGCTCTTGCAGTTGCAGGACACCAAATTGAGGAGATGATCTGGAGCAGCTGGAAGATGAGTTGTCACTGGCACTAAAGCTGAGTGGTGGATTTTCCATGCCCATTGGGTCGGGCCCAAAGAAAATCCTAACCAATCTTGAACTTGCAAATATACCCGCAGTGAATGTTGTTTGCATGCCGCCGAAGTCGGCGGAAGTGCAGCCAGCTGAAATGACGCTGTGACCGGTTGTTTGGCAATTTTTGGGCTGTATTTCACTACCCGAAGTTCGTCGAGGCTTTTGCACTCCGATTTGGCACTATCGTAGAGACAAATGGTGAATTTCTCTCCAGCTGATATTATGGCCTTTTCATCTGGAGCCGTAGAGACGAATACCTTCATTTCCTCGCGTAAAGATGCGGAATCCTTCAATATTTTCCAGGCTTGCTGTTTGATGTACTCTACCCACAACTTTCCTGTGCGAGATTTCTGGCTCATTGAAGAAAATGTGTCATGAAGCGACTCTCTGAGACGTTGAAGGCAAGGTTATGATAGCAAGTCGTTGGCGGTGCCTTCTTGGAATGCGGTAAAAAAAAGCGCCTGTATTTCGTCCTTGTGATCCTTCAGCTCGTCGTTCATGTTGAGTAACATTGTCCCGACAGCCTGTTTTGTCAGAAAATGCGCTCTGAGGGCCCTAGAGCATGCACAGTTTCGCGTTATTGATACAATTGAAGGCATATCGTAATCATTTTTAAGAGCGAGCTAATTGCAAGCCTACCTAGAATATGCGTGTCCAGACATCATGTGAGTCACTGACGATTTAGCGTATATATCCGCCCAGAGCTCCTCCAAACTGCTTCCTCACGTAGCCAATTGCCCCAAGAAACGACATTAGAAGGTGAAATCCGCCTAGACGAACAACCACGTTTTTGAGTTCCTCTGAAGTGTCCGATGCGACTATCTCTGCAGCTTTCGCGTATAGGGGCTGGTCAAAGGTTACGAAACAAGTGCTTTGTTTCAGTTCCGCGTACTCTCTTGCGGCAAACTTCAACGCGGAATATATAGTTGATGGATTGCTCGGTTCCAAGTTAATGAACGGCAATGCATCAACTGATGTCGTCTGGGAAGCTGGTTGAGCATGAGCAGACAGTGACATCTTCATTAAGCCGTTCCACGAAGCGGGTAAATTAATACCTGACCACCGTCCAGATAACCACAAGGAGTCCATCATCGACGCAATAGCCACAGAGTTTGGGGCTTCCACAGTTAACTCCTTAATCTTGACGTCCTTTGAACCAGGAGAAGAGGGCTTCCGATACCACGAAATTTTGCACTTTCCCATCGCCGCAATCACACCAGCATTAGGAACTTCTCGTGTACGTGGGAGTGGAGATATTTCACTGTCAGGCGCTGGACCTGCGGACTTGATACCTCCCATGCAGTGAAATGTGTTTCGCCCGTCCAATGTCCTTATGTTAAAGTCAGCGTTGTCAAAGCTAAACTGCGAGAACGCTCCAGCATTCGGGATTGGACGTTCTTCACGAAGTGCTGATACTTCGTACCTGTGGACTTCCGCCACATTTACTGAAAATCCAAGACTGTTTAGAAGCTGAATTGTTTCGAGTATTGTTGGCCTGCTCCGACAGGCCGAGCGCTATCACCTAGAAACGCGATCGGGTGCCCTTTCAACAGCGGCTATGATTTAGGACCGTAACTCGGTAACCGTTTCTCGCATAGACTTGGGTAATGTAGCAATGTAAATCTAAAAGTAAGTTATGCTTTATAACTTTCATTCTGGGTCTTTAGTCAATATCCGCAGTTGTTTAAAAAATAATGACCTGCTAATGACAAATTAACCAAATTTTCGTGTAAAAGTTGTGCTAAAAATGTTAAATTAGTAGTTTTTTCCTTCATCAATAGCAATAATCAGGCCTGATAAGTCCGTTATCCTACAAGTTCATTTTTATTAATTGCTAAAGCTCGCGAGAACTAAATTTGAATCAATATTTTTAACGCAGGAAGCAAAAATGCTGTTTTTCGCACTTATGCTCCATTTAAGCCCTTTTGAACCCTCCAAAAACTATGACGCGGACACCGCAGAGATGGGGACTTTTCAGGATTTGTTTCTAGGTTACTAGGGAACATCTATACCAAATTTCAGCTTTACGTTATTTTTTTTTAGGTTGGCCGAGTTTTTTGCATATAATGCTTGGGCTAAGGGAGTGTTTGATCCTATTGGCTTCACGTGCCCTGTTTCGCTATGTCCAAAGCTTTTGTTACAGCAGTGTTGGGCCATGAAAGGGGGGTGAGATGAAGAAGTTCCAGATAGTGTGAGAAATGCATTCTTATTATGGTTACAAGAACTTCCTGCACTTGAAGATGTGAAGATACCACTCTGTGTCAGGGCCGTGGAGAGCGGCGACGGACCCTGGGGCTGGAATCTCCCGGGGCCCCCTCTTTAACCAAATTCTGTAAATTTAAATTATAATCCTCGTAAATTTGCACAGACTGATTTTGCGCATTATTTTTTTTTTTTGTACAAAATGTTCATCACGAAATCAATTTCAAGACTATAAAAACCAGCAAGCAATAACAATAATAATAATAATAATAATAATAATAATTGTATTAAATTGTATTAAAAGGCGAAAAAGTAGAATTGCCTCTTTCAGCCACATAGTAAGACTACCGGACACCAGACTACTGAAACAATTATTCAATTTATTTTGGAAAAGTAAAACCAAGAACAACTGGTTCGTTGAGGTCCAGAATGATTTAGACGAGCTAACTATTACAATGAAACAAATTGCAGAGAGAAAAGAGAAGAGGATTCTGAGAAGTAGGGATACAAGATTGAAATTAAAAACAGTCAAACGAAAACAGTACACCATTACAAATGAAGAGAGGGCGGCCAGGTCGGAGAGGTTAAAGTAGCTCTGGAAGGAGAAGAGGAAGTTGAGAAGCCATTACAACTAATATTGTAAAGACTGTAGTGTATATGGATTGATTTAAGTGCTCCAATGTGGGCGTAAACTATGTAAATAATAAAAAATAAATGTTTATACCAGACAAGCGCGTACAAATGCATTATTTTCAATTAACAAAAATAAATATCAGAGAAAAGCCATCGAAAACTAGATAATAATTTTCATTAGTTCACTATTCTATTTAGTTTTGGCATTTGACAGATCTAAATTTGCCCTGATGATGTAACACTGTAAGCATGCACAGTGTTCAGATTTAAAGTTCTGCAGATCCTCTTTGATATCAATAATTTTAGAACTTCAGTGATACTCGTAAAAGCAATATGCTCGTTTGTAGCCCACAAATATGAAAAGAAAATGCATTTACCGGACCGTAATTTCATCGCTTTTACAGTATTTAACTTGGAATAAAAATTCACAATGAAAAAAGCTGTTGTCCATGAACTCGGAAACAGATGGGTTCGAATTCCACCGTCATTGATTCTAAGCATATTTTCCATGAATCATCGTTATAACCCTATAGCCAAAGGCTGCAGTTGCACCATCGTACATTAATTTTCTCCCCAATTCTATCCCAAATTAATTAAAAATATATTATTAACTTCAGATATAGATTGTCGGACAGAGTTCTACACGCACAGTAAGTAGAAAGGACTGTTGACCACGACGTCCTCAGACCCAAAACTTAATCAACAGGAAGTTCAGTTCACTGACCTGCATGTTAAAAGAGGTGGAAAGTTTATACTGTACAATGTGACATATGACGTAATCTCTTTTCATAATGAAAACATGATTAGAGGTTTGAATCCCGATGCTGACAGAAGTTATCCTGAGTGTGGTTTATCACGCTCCCTCCAGATAAATGCCGGGATAGTAGGCTACCTTATTTCATGTCCAGGGACACCCTAATAATTACAGTAATAGTCGCAACGGCTAACACTTTCCCAGTTGGCAACTAAGAATAGGGCATGCGATTGATCATGACACAGAGGCCGTAGCACAGCACAATGTATGCCCTGCTTTTCGTCCAGCAGTGGGTGGTTTTAAGAGGGTCTAAGTTTCTACTCTCCAAGACAAATAGTTACAACAATGTTGCCAATACACCTCTCTTGTTATACAACAACCACTAGCCTCCCCTTCAGTCTACACAATTCGAAAGTTTTTTTGTTTGCGATTCTGTTCGTTGTTTGAGAATCTTGTAATTTACTTCAATAATAATTGTGAAAACTTCTGCTTTACAGTCAACTTTATTCAATAACGTGGAGGCCTTCCGAAACAAACCGGAAAATTAACGCGTCAGCAAATACTGAATCATATCTACAGTAGGCTACTAGTTGATACAAACGATCCCCAACCGAGCGACAATAGTTCATTACCCGCCAGATACTAGACCCACTAGTTACCAAGTGCACGGGATAAATGCCGTAAACCCCTAAATGAATTAACAACTGTAACGACAAATAGGCCTATTACTAACTGTTGAGTAAGACTACGAATGAAACCGCAGTCGGGAAGCCGAATCCTGCATTCCTGTCGCGGCTTCGTCAGGACCCGGAGCCATTTCTAAGTCGTAGATAAAGAGAGCAACTCATTTTATGTTTAACAGTATTGAGACGTTGAAGCGTATCACGGAAGGGCTTGATTCGCAAGGGAAAGTATCTGTTCGCGTCCGGAAATATAAGTGCTTTGCAGATCGATGCTGCTCTTTGGAATAAACGGCGTAGAAATGTCCAATAATAATAATAGCCACTGCACCAGCACAAAACAAAATTGTATTTATATTATAATAATATCGTATGGCCTCGGGTGCCGGGTGCAAGCTTTGTTATTAGACACCCAGAGAGCAGCTTGCATGTCGAATTTCGTCGCTCCTTGGAACGCTATGAAAGTCAAGGAGGTTAGATATCTAAGCTCCTTGACACTATAGCGCTTTCTAATAGAGAATGGAGGAACTTTGTGTTGGCGGAAATCCCGAGATTAATTTTGCCATTAAGAACACGGTCTACTGAATTCAAATGGGTTCTTTAACATGCCAACATCGTATGACATGCGTGTCATGGCTTTTGCCGCCTTTAAAAATCACTTACCACGGTCAGGAGCGAACCTGCAAGCTTGGGGTTGGTAGTCCGACACGTTAACCACTCACCCACCGTGGCAATACTTCAGCTTAATTTTCTTCTAAATTAAGCAGAGTTCAAATATTTGGTCTTAGGAAAATCTGCGCGGTTGCCTACATGCAATATATTAATTTCTCCATCGCCATACACACCACTGACGTTACTTATTGTTTAAGGGGCGGAACAGCTAGGTCATCGGCCCGTACCACTTACGTTCCATGAGAGGAATTGGAAAACAAAGTTCAGTGCCCTAGCTTAATTGTCATTTTTCTCCTGGAAATCAAACACTCAGTCCAGAAAAATACTCGAACGTTACCTTAGTTTCAGCCTTTGGATACATTTCCCAACTTTAGTACCAATAGTAATAGGTTTCAAATAAATCCCTTATTTTGAAATGATTTGCACACGAACCCAAGTACCTAGAATTGTTTATCGTATTGAATGAACCAGTGATACTAATAATTATACAGCACCTAAACATACAGATTATTTAAATGTTAGCATTGGTTTTCTCAATTCAGTAGGCTATACAGTACAAGAAGATGAACAATTTCGCATGAATTTCTTCTATCTACGTCTGACAACAGAATCATCCCACCCTTTCGCAAGATATTTGGCCAACAATGATATATTTTCACATAATGCGAAAGTGAATTACTACGAAACTATGACCTCGCTGTTCCGCCCCTTAAATCAACAATAACTATAAAGTGAATTACTTTGTGGACGCTACTTTAAAATTTATTTCACTTGCAGCAACTGCCTGCACGGCATACGATATGTCAAGCTAGACAATACATACATTTCAGACACTAACACCTCTAAATATCTAAGCTCGATGTGACGCACCAAACTTCAAACTCTTGAGCTAGCTGACCAAACGGACCAGGGCAGCCCAGGCTCTCATGGCCTTGGCGAAATAAGTGAAGGGATGAGAAAGTTATTTGAAGGATTGGTGCATAAACCGAATAAGCTAAATTTAGAATCTGAGAACTATACATAGCGAAACCCCATCGCCTAAATTGACCGCTTTGAGACAGTTGTTCTTCCCACAAGCGCTTTGTAACGGAAAATATTGTCCTCTTGACAGAATAAGTTTTTCAATCCTTGTAACTTTTCTCACAGACAGTTCATTGCCAGTAGAAAATTCAAGTCACATAAAGGCAATAATAAATCAATGCCTAATCGGGCCCATCCTCCTAGGACGCCGGGCCCCCTGGTAGGGTCGGGCCCCGGGGCACCAACCCTGCCTGACCCCCCCTCTCGTTGGGCCTGCTCTGTGTCATGGGAGTTAGCGATAGTGTAATAAGGTGCTCGGTTCATACATTTTGTGATGCCAGTAAGCTTGCATATGCCGCAACAGTGTTCTTCCGCTTGGAATACAATTCTTGTGTACATGTACAGCTGATACAGGCAAAGTCTAGAGTGTCACCGCTCAAAGGATGACTATTCCAAGGCTAGAATTGTTAGCTGCAACCATTGGAACTAGGTTAATGGCATCTTTGAAGAAAGAATTTGAAGAACTACATCCAGATTTCTTCTTCTGGACTGACTCGACTACTGTCCTCACATGGATACAGCGGGAAGATCATTGGGGAGTCTTTGTATGGAACAGGGTTCAAGAGATCAAGCGTCTGACAGCGAAGGAAGCTTGGAGGCACGTCCCAGGCAATATGAATCCTGCTGATCTTCCTAGTCGTGGATGCTCTGCTGAACAATTGCTGGAGTCTAAATGGTGGGAGGGGTCACCATGGCTCAAGCTGCCACAGGGAGAGTGGCCTTCAGAAGCACCAGAACCGGATGAAGAAATGGTAAGGCTGGAGAGCAGGAAAGCTATCACCTCGGCACTTCTATGCAACGATAGCGATGTGGGTCAGTTCTACAATTTCTCCAATGATTATGAGAAAGTTATAACGGTCATTGGTTGGATACTGCGGTTCAGTAATTCATGTAGAAAGAAATGTGTAGCGGGTCAAAGTGAGCTACAACAGAAGGAATTCAACGTAGCAGAGAAGTATCTCACACGATTGGTGCAAAGGGAGACTTTTAGGGGAGTCACAGATGAGAAACTTTCTACGTTGTGCCCCTTTATGGATGTAGATGGAGTCATTCGATTGAAGACGAGGATCACCGAAAGAAGTGATTTGGAGTACTTCAAGATGCCTGCAGTGTTACCTTCCAAACATCCTGTAGTTGAGAAGCTAGTGCTCGGAGCACATGTCAAATCTTGCCATGTAGGAGTGCAAGGTCTCCTAAGCCATTTGAGGGAAATATTCTGGGTTCAAAAGGGAAGGAAAGCTATTGGAGCCATTTTGACTAATTGCATTATCTGTCGGAGGTATGAGGCGAGAGGTATATTCGCAAATACACCAGCTCTGCCTGAACCACGAGTGCGGGATGCAGTTGCTTTCGAGACCACATGTATCGATTTAGCAGGGCCTTTGTATTTAAGAGACAATCACAAAGTATGGATATGTCTATATACGTGTGCAGTTTACCGCGCAGTTCACCGGGAGTTGACCTCATCGTTGTCCATGGATTCATTTCTACGAACTTTCAGAAGATTTGTGGCTCGGCGGGGTAGACCTTCAATTGTATATACAGACAATGGTGGAAATGTTGTTGGGACAAACAATGCCTTCAGTCAGCTAGACTGGGACAAGATTTCAAAATATACCACAGTTCATCAGATTGACTGGCGATTCAATCCTCCCACAGCAGCATGGTGGGGAGGATGGTGGGAGCGCCTGATAAGGCTCCTGAAGCAACTGTGTAGCGGGTCAAAGTGAGCTACAACAGAAGGAATTCAACGTAGCAGAGAAGTATCTCACACGATTGGTGATAGATAGATAGATAGATTTTTATTAATTCCATTTGATCAAATACATGCATTCAATACATTTTTGATATAGGACACGTCAGAATTTACATGCATAAAATAAAAGAACTAACAGGTATATATTACTAAGATTATAACTATTTATAACTTATTATAATAGCAAATCTTAATAGATACAATCTTATTGCACAACTATTTACACCTCACTCTATTATCATAATATGAAAACTTAATTCTATAAATACAACAACATACAGCTAGGTATTAAAATTAAATTAAAAAAGTAAAATATAGTTATAGATTCCATCACTCCTATACGCTAAAATATTCAACTACTGAGTAAAAACAATGGCACTGCAGATAAGCTTTCAACATTCTATCAAAGGTTTTTATTTTTGGGGCCAGTTTTATATACTGGGGTAGTTTATTGTATAATTTAACTCCAGTGTGAAAAGTTCCTTTTTGATATATGCTTGTGTGTGTGTGTGAAATATGAATGTTTTGATTTTGTCTTGTGTTATGCCTATGAACATCATTGTTTGTTTTAAGAAAAACATCTTTATTCATTAAATTCTTTTTAAAAAACATAATACTTTCAAAGATATATATGCAGGGCAGTGGGAGAATGTTTAAATCTTTAAACAGAGGTCTACATGATTCTCTCGAGTTTACATTTGCCATAATTCTAATCGCTCTCTTTTGTATCCTAAACGTGCTTAGTACATCTGGCGACATACCCCAAAATATGATCCCATATCTTAAGTATGAATGGAAATAAGCAAAATAAGTATTTCTTAATGTGTGCATGCTAGTGCAGGTTTTCAAAATACGTAACGCAAAGCACATCGAGTTCAGTTTAGTATTCAGATATTGTATATGTTTATTCCATTTCAAGTCTTGTTGTATCCATAGTCCTAAAAACTTTGTTTCTGATTTATTTTCTATTTGATGACCATTTAATGTTATATTGGGCAGCGCAGGATTCCTATTCTGTATAGTGTGGAAATTTAGACATACTGTCTTTTTATAGTTTATTATGAGGCGATTATCTTGTGACCATTTGGTTAACTCTCCTGTAACGGAGTCAGCAGACTGCTGTATGACCTGTTTAGTTTCACCTTTTATTACGAGTGTTGTATCGTCCGCAAACAAAATTTCCTTATGTGAATGAACGTTCTGTGTTATATCATTGATATATAGAAGAAAGAGTAGTGGGCCCAAAACCGATCCCTGGGGTACTCCAAATTCAATAATTCCCTCATTGGACAATGTTTCATTAAGTAATTTGGTTCCCTCATCCTTGTGTCTCAAGCTTACTATTTGTTTACGCCTTGTTAAGTAAGACTCTATCCATTTATTAGCTAGACCTCTAACACCATATTGATTTAGTTTGGTAAGGAGGATTTTATGGTCAACTACATCAAATGCTTTCGATAAATCCAAGAATAGGCCAGTTACATGTTCCTTATTGTCAATTAATTTCAGTATACTATTACTACATTCGTAAATTGCTGTCTGTGTAGATTTTTCCGTTCTAAATCCATGTTGTGAGTTTGATAATATTTTATTTTTTTCTATGAAACTTATCAGTCTCTTATACATAATTTTTTCCACAATTTTTCCAATACCAGTTGGTAAGGTAATAGGACGATAGTTATCTAATTCATCTTTTGAACCGTTTTTGTGCACTGGAATTACTTTTGATAACTTCAAAATATCCGGGTAAGTTCCTGAGAGAATTGAACTGTTTATTAAGTGCGTAAGTGGATTTATTATATTTTCGGCACATTTCTTTAAAATTGCATCAGGGATGCCATCAATGCCAGCACAGAAATTATTTTTAGCTCATTTATAACTATTCTTACCTCATCATTTATGACATGATTTATAAATAAAGAATCACTGCATATATTTATTTTATTATTAGAATTTAGTGTATTTACCTGTGATTTATTTAATAATTTTTGCGGAATTTCCAGAAAATAGTCATTAAAAGTGTTTGCTATTTCCTCTGGATTATTAATCACTTTATTATTTCTGGTCAGTGTAATGTTCCTTTGTATTTTAGCATATTTTCCAGTTTCTTTCTTTATTACGGACCACATAGCCCTGTTTTTATTAGATGATTGGGAAATAAAATTATCATTATGCATTTTCTTTGCTAGTCTTATTACCTTATTTAATATGCTAGTGTATTTTTTGTAGTATAAATTGAATTCAGGTGTTGTGTGGTATTGTTTATATAATTTGTGTAGAAATTTCTTTCTTTGACATGAATTTATAATCCCTGTTGTTATCCAATTGCTAGTTTTGTTATTTTGAACAGTTCTTCGTTTAAAGGGGAATGCTATTTCAAAATAGTGTTTTAGGGTACTGTTAAATGCATTAAATTTATCATTTACATTTTCTAGTTCATAAATTTCTGACCATGTTTCCTTATTTAATAAGTCATTGAAATATGTAACATTTGCTTCAGTGAATGACCTGCACTTTGATTTTACTCCATTATCATTATTATTGATTACTTCGGATACTTCAAAACTCAGTATTTGTCCATGGTGGTCACTAAAACCCGGACAATAGACTTCTATTGAATGGTGATATTTATCTGTATTTATAAAAATTTGATCAGGAGTGGTTTTACTAAATTTTGTTATTCTTGTTGGTGTATTTACTGTAGGTTTCAGTCCATAGGAAATTAGTAACTGGTTTAATAATTCACAATTTCTATCAAGTTTTAAGAAATCCACATTTACATCCCCACAAATTATTATATCGAAATTTACTTTGCTCATGTTATTGAGTAACAATTCTAGTTTATCTATAAATAGAGGAAACTTTCCTGACGGAGAACGGTATACGCATACAATTATTAACTTAAACTGCTGAATTTTTACGGCAGAGAATTCAAAATCCTGTTCCATAATTAGATAATCATAAGCTGTTATCTGTTCATGATCTAAATTATTTCTTAAGAAGATGCAAGTACCACCATGGCTAATATTAGATCTAGAGTATTTACTAGCTTGTATAAACCCTGGGAATTGAATTAATTCAAGTTGTTCCTCTTTCAGCCAATGTTCAAAGGGAGACTTTTAGGGGAGTCACAGATGAACTGGTGGAACTGAGACAACTGTCCAAAAGAGTGTCGAAGATAGTGAGGAGGTAGTTGGACTTGTGCAAACTAGATGTGGACGAAAAGTACAGCTGCCAGCTAGATTCCAAAAGTGATTGTGATTTGATTGACTGATTGTTATTTTTTGTTAATATTGTTATTCATGTACTGTGTTCTGAATTGTTGTTAGAGTTCGAGTCGTTGAGAATTTAGTCTTGACTCCAAGGTGGGAGTATGTTGGATAACGGGATATCATGTGTAAGTATGTTCCTTGATGTAACAGCTATCCTTTGTTTTTTTTGTTAGTGCTCTTTGTATGTATTCTTTGGAAGAGTATTATTCTCTGTAATCCATGATGGAAGCATGTATGCTATAATACAATCTATTGCACTTAAAACTGTTTAATTACACAAGTAATAAGAATCTGAGAACGCCGGGTAGGCTGGTAGAGGGATTGGATGCCAAAATTTGATGATAAAAGGAAGGTTGGATATGAAGTCACCGTAGCAAACGATTGTAAACTATATAGTGGCGGCATAGGTGATGTTCCAGTACAAGCAAATGTTTTTACAAAGGTGAGCTATGTTATGTATGTACCTAACCTTACAGCAAACTTGCTCTCTGTGAACAGTATTGTTAAAAAGGGTCATGTAATTATTTTTGATGAAGAAGGTTGTAAAGTGTTTCAAGACAGCGACTGTCAAGTTACAGGTGATGTGCAATTATTGATTGAAGAGTCTAATGGACTTTATATCTTAAACAACTCAGGTTCTGTACGTGCAAATGCATCAGCAGTGTCTTGTTTAAGTGATGCTAAAAGTGTTTGTTCAAAAAGTTCTAATTCTAGATAATTGTGGCACAAAAGGTTAGGCCATCTCAATCACGTGGGGATGGACATGTTAAAAAATGGTTTGGCTACCGGTATTGATTTTTCGGGTGAAAAGCAGCTCTGTGTTCCATGTATATAAGGGAAACAAGCTCGACAGCCCTTCAAGACCACCAAGCATCGTCACTGTTGCACAGTGACCTGTGTCGGCTGTGTGGACCGATGCCTGGGGATGAGCCAGATATTTTCTCACCTTCAACGATGACCATACGAGGAAGGTTTTTGTCGTTTTTCTAAAAAAGAAAAGTGAGGGAAGAGAAATCTTTGAACAATTTGCTAATTCTGTTGAAATTGAGTGTGAAGGAAAATCAATGTCATACGCTCTGACAATGGTGGGGAGTATTGTAATAAAGCTATGGATGAGTTTTTCAAACAGCGTGGCATCAAGCATCAGCTAACAGTAAGGTACACACCAGAGCAAAATGAAACTGCAGAACGCATGAACAGGATTCTGAATGAGAGAGCACTCGCTATGATGCAAGGTGCAGCTTGTGACAAACGCATGTGGGCAGAAGCTGTCAATACAGCTGCATATTTTGTCAATAGGTCTCCTGCACGGAAAACACCAAATTCAACACCAGAACAAATGTGGACTGGAAAGAAAGTAGACCTGGCGCACTTAAAAGTGTTTGGATGTAATTCCTACGTTCATATTCCAGATCAGCTGAGAAGAAAACTTGATCCCAAGACTAAGAGAATGGTATTTGTTGGGTACTCGGTTGAGAAAAAGGCGTACCCTCCTGCATCCAGTAACCCATGAATTAATCACAGCGAGAGATGTGATTTTTGATGAGATGTCTTTCTCTGCTCCAACAGATCCTCCAGTGGTACCAGAGAATACAATAATACCCCTAACCACTGAAGTCAGTAAACCACTATTGACTGCATGTGATAGGGATGTTCCAGATCCAGCTCCACAGCATAATGAAGAAGTGGAAGTTGAGCCTCATCATCAAGATAATCCATCACAGCACAATGAGGAAGCGCGTCGCTACCCCCAGCGAGAAAGAAGACCAAGACAATATCCTGATTACATTCTGCATTACACTGATTGTTCTGATCGAAATGAACCATGTACAGTAAGTGAAGCCTTGTCATCACCTTACTCTAAGGAATGGCATAAAGCCATGAAGTTCGAAATGGATTCCATGTTGGTTAATAAGGCGTGAGTTTCAGTTCCTAAGCCAGAAGGTAAAAACATTGTACAGAATAAGTGAGTGTTTAAAGCTAAGCGTAATACAAATGGTGATGTAAAATATAAAGCAAAGTTGGTTGCAAAGGGCTTCACACAGCAATTTGGCATTGACTTTGTTGAGACATTCTCACCAGTTGTGCGGCATGGCACACTCAGAATGTTGTTTGCTTTAACGGTTGAATTAAATTTACAGATTGATCATCTAGACATTGAGACTGCTTTTCTCAATGGAGAGTTACAGGAGGAAATATTTATGTGTCAGCCAGAGGGCTTCCAGGTGAAGGGAAAGTAAAACCAGGTTTGTTTGCTCAAAAAAGCCATTTATGGACTAAAGCAGGCTGCACATATGTGGAACAGAAAGGCTCATACAGTTCTGTCTGCTTCGGGCTACACAGTCATAATGAGGCATGTGTTTACAGAAAGAGTATCGGCAATACTGTAATTCTTGTTGCTCTGTACGTTGATGATTTCTTTGTGTTCCACAATAATCCACAGGAAGTTAGCAAACTAAAAGATGTCTTAAAACAAAATTTCATGATGAAAGATCTTAGACCTGCTGCTCAGGTTCTTGGAATGCAAATAGAAAGGGACACAGATAACAATATACTCAACATTTCTCAGACGCAGTTCATAAAGAATCTGCTCAATAAGTTTGAGTTGACTGATGTTAATCCCATCGGTACTCCTATGGAAGTCAATATGAGATTGTCTAAAGCCAGAAACGTGGATGATAAACCTTATCAGCAGCTGATAGGTTCACTTATGTATTTGAGTGTGTGTACTAGACCAGATATTGCCTATGCATTGTCATATTTAAGTCAGTTTAATTCTTGCCACAGTGAGGAGCATTGGCTTGCAGCCAAAAGGGTACTTCGGTATCTTAAAGCTACGATAAACCAAGAACTCATTTTTAAGAGCACTGGTTTAGATTTGGTAGGGTTTGCAGATGCCCGTTTTTCCACAGATAGTGATAGTAAGTCCTATACTGGTTATCTTTTCAAGCTTCCTAATGCTGCCATATCATGGGAAGCTGGCAAGCATAGCTCAGTTGCTACCTCATCGACAGAGGCTGAGTATGTAGCTTTGTCAGCGGCTGTGAAGGAAGCAGTTTATCTTAAGAATCTGATGTTTGATTTGATTGGTTCTAATCAAGAACCAATAAAAATTGCATTTGTTAAAAGTGAATGTGATTTGCAGTTTGTGTTGTATAATGACAGTCAAAGTGCACAGAAAATTGTAAAAAATCCTGTTTTCATAGGCGCACTAAACACATCAACACCAAATATCATTTCATTAGGGAAAAGGTTCAAGAGAGAATCATTTCATTGCACTATTTGTCCACACAAGAAATGATTGCAGATATTCTCACCAAACCTTTACCTAAACCAAAACATGTGTATTGTACCCAAGGAATGGGATTGAATTGTTAATTAGTATTTTAAGTATACATTGTGTTCAAAAAATGTTTTCAGGAATTGTATTATGTTTATGTAAGGTACTCTATGATTGAAGTCTGGTCGTCAAATGTCTATTACATTCTAGATCAGCTATTGGTTTAAGTGGGTGTGTTAGAAATATGTAACCCAACAGGTGATCTATGGTTTAAATTCAGCGCCAGGAAGCGCAACGCCATTGGTGGCGGTTCCAGTTACGAGAATGTTCTCGTTGATTCTTTTGTCTGTTTTTGTATATATACGCCTGTATGTAATCTTGTCGTTCAGTTCGTATTAAACATGTATACTGCATATACGCCTAGACGTCTTTCTCCTGCCATATACTCCTACAGTAATAGTCTCGCTCTATTTGTGATTGAATAAGTAGTTTTTTGGCCGAGTTATCAGGATTTGTATTTAAGATCAGTAATAAAGATAAATATTATTAGTAAGAAATCAATAAGATTA
Source organism: Meconema thalassinum (assembly GCA_946902985.2). Classification (NCBI taxonomy): domain Eukaryota; kingdom Metazoa; phylum Arthropoda; class Insecta; order Orthoptera; family Tettigoniidae; genus Meconema; species Meconema thalassinum. The sequence goes on from OX336388.2 coordinate 1,572,033,317, forward strand.
TGAAGTAGGAGTTAGTTATTATTGTTTTAAGGGGTGGAACTACGAGGTCATCTGCTCTTCTTAACACAGATTAAAGTATACGAATATAGAATGGAATTTAAAATTTAGAGGTGGATACCTAAATTTGAAAAAATAAAATAAATAAAAAACAAAAAAATACTAATAATTATAATATAAACAAAAATTACGGAAAAACAAAAAATTCTGCATTCAAAAACGAACAAGTCGTTGAGTCGAAGTACACTTGAAAATTTAGATTGCTGGCCCTAACCCACTCTAACTTATAAAGCGGAAGACGAGATCAGCAGCCACCGCATCATCGGCTAATATATGTCTGAGTGTCATCTGCAAACCAAGGTTTCTTCGTAGTCAGCAAGATTCACACACTCAGTTAAAATGTGGGCCACTGTGAAAACGGCTCCACAGGTACAAAGTGGGGGCTTCCCTTCTCATTAGGTACGAGTGGGTGTATCTTGTATGACCTATCCTTAGCCTACACAAAATGACGGACTCCCTCCGTGACCGGAGAGAGCTCCGCCACACGCGAGTAGTTCCCTTGATCGCTCTCAGTTTACTGGGAATTGGGTCAGCTAGCCACTGACTCTCCCAAGATGCCAGTACTTGTCGGCGTAACTGAGAGCGATTATCTCTAGCAGGTACCTCAATTGGTCGAGGCGGTAGTTACAATCTGTTGAAGTTCGTTGTATACCTTATCCGGTCCACAGGCTTTTTTCGTTTTCGATGATCCAATTATTTCTTGAATCTCCTGGAGTTTGTTTGTTTATTCTATTTCCGCCATAAATAGTTGTTTTGCTTAGTCTGTATATTTAATAGAAGATCGTACAATAATTATATTAAGGTAGGGTTATTATTTAAGAATATTTTAACACAGAAGTCCTCATAAATTTAGAATTAATAAAATAAATATGTTTGGTCATTTGCTGATGATTATTGTGCTAAATACTTGGTGATATTTGATTGGACGAGATGGCAACACTGGGTACGTTGGACGTTATACTTTACAAAGTGAATATAACTGAGGAGAACAGTCTCGTCTCAACCGCGTTACGAAACACTTCATTCAGCAGTGGAAGTACTCGCCTGTGTGTTGGGCTCAGACATTTTGTGGTGTTGGGAGGTAGTAGTAGTTAGTGTGATTAGATTTCCCACAGACTACAGGTTAGTGTCCTTTTGTTTTTTCTTGTGTCTCCAACATGGGTGAGGCCAGTGGTGGCCCACCACCCTTGTTAAATGTGAGTATCCCTGAAAATGTCATTATCGATAACGAGGTCTCTATGGAGCACATGTTTGTCGTGGATAACCCTGAGATCATGAAGTCGGGAGTCTCGCCGACTACGCCCGTAGTGAATACCACTGTGCCTAAAACTAATCTAGCAGCACAACATCGTTATAATGACCGTCATCGCGGTCCTTACATAGTTTTTGTACAGTCCGTGGATCAGAATTTGGGCAATCTGCACCCCATGGCCTTGGGACGTTTATTTTTTGAGAAACAAATTCCAGGCATCAAGGGAATACAAAAAAAAGGGTCGCAACCGCGTGCAGGTACAATTTGCAACTTCGGCCATGGCCAACTCTTTTTTAACACACCCCCTTCTCATTGAACGAAATTTATCTGCCTTTATTCCATCCGCAAATGTGCAACGTGTAGGTCTTATACGTGGAGTCGATCTATCGCTTACCCACGAGGAAATCATACGTTACATGGACTCTCCCGCCCCTGTGGCACGGGTCCAACGCCTCAACAGGAAAAAAATGATTGATGATAAGCTCGAAACGTTACCTACAGGTACGGTGAAAATCTTTTTTGATACACAAGATTTGCCCACTTATGTATGCATTTTTAATGTCATGTTGGAAGTAACCTTATTTATTTTCAATCCCATCCGTTGCCAAAAATGCCAACGGTACGGCCATGTTCAACTACATTGTCGCGCACGGGAACCTCGATGTGGCAAATGCGCCCTGGGCCACCTCACATCTGACTGCAAGGCAGTTATATTCAAATGCGCCAACTGTCAAGACAACCACCCGGCAGGGGCAGCGAGATGTGAAACACACATTCAGCAAGTAGCTATTAAACGTCAAATGTGCATTGACAATAAATCTTATAGTGAAATCGTCAACCAACATCAGAAAGAGTTTAACCCGTTAACGCTACCGCACCAATTCCCCCCACTAGCGCCCCCAACTGAATCACGACCAATTGATCCCCCTCGAAAGAGAAAATTCACCGAAACGGTTCATAAATCACCCAGGTCTATCACCCCCCTTGGGTATGATCGACAAGGGTACCTTAATATTGTGGCCACGCCATCCACTTCCAGCATGAGTTTTCCCCCATCGGTATTGTAGAAGTGGCTGGTAGCGTCTCGCACCCTCCAGCGGCTCCGAACTCGAATGACACCACCCGCATCATCCTCGCCGAATTCCGGCAATTAATGGACCTTTTAGGTCACAATGTACAATGGAGCCATTGTGTAAAAAATTTATTCGAAAAAATAATCCCGTTGTTACCCCCTCTTGCCCCCGTTGATCGTCCGTCGTCTGATAATCGTTAACATGATGTATTTTTTTGTCCTGTATGAGGGTACTCCAGTGGAATTGCCGGAGTATTGTCAACAAACGTCATGAATTATTGCTTTAATAGAAGAATTTCATCCGGATATAATTTTCCTCCAGGAAACGTGGCTATATTCTCATTCGCGTTTTAATATTAATGTCTATCATGCCATACGTCACGATGGCCCAGGTTATCGTGGCATATGTACTTTAATTAAACAACATCTCCCCTTCGAGCAGCTACAATGTGATTTTATCCTACCTTCTATGGATATTCAAATGTTACAAATAAACAATCGTCTATTCACACACTTATATTGCCCACCGAATATTCAAGGTACTCAACGACAATGGTATATATTTTTTCGCTATGCCGGCCAGTTAAAACACCACACTATTCTAGGAGATTTTAATGCACATCACCCAGCATGGGGCAGTGGAAGAGTTAATCCAAAAGGCCGCCATGTACATCACGCAGTCACTTCACATCAACTCCTACTTTTAAATGATGGTTCTCCAACCCACTTAACCCCGCCGAATAGTCCCTCTAGTGCGGTTGATTTAACTATCACCACGTTAGACCAGGCACACCATCTGACATGGCAAACGATTCCCGATTTGCATCAAAGTGACCATTATCCCATTCTGATATATTATGGCTCTAGTACTTCCATCCCACACGCACCCACAACGTGCTCACTCAAACGATCGACCCATGGTTTTGATTCTGTCTTATTTTCTAATTATTTGCAAGATCATCTCACGCTGAAAAATCGTACCCCTTTGTCTGCTTATGCTATCTTGACCAATGTCATTGATGCATATATAACTATTTATCATTCTAGGACGACACCCACCCCTCATACTAACAAACGCACCCATCGCCCGCCTTGGTGGGATCAAGAATGTTTCCTGTGGGTTAAGAAACGCAACGCAGCACTCAAACGGCTTCGAAAGAATTTTAATCCCTCTAATTACTTCAGTTATAAAAGAATATGTGCGTCCATTCAACAACATTTTAATCTCAAACGACGTGCTGCATGGCGTACGTTTATTTCTACTTTTAGCAGTCATACCACGCTCCGCACACTATGGTCAACGATAAAAAAAAATGTCGAATGTAGTCACGGGGCCCCCCATGCGATTCCTCAACACGCAGGGTTATGAAACCTTTTATCGGAACCTCACCCCTGATTCCGTAGCTCCATGTTTTTCCCCCAACCCTTATTGCGAATCCCCGAAATTCTTGACTTTGTTACTACCCATCTCATCTACAGAGATCTGGCAAGTTACACATGGAAAGAAATCTACACGGCCAGGTCTTGATGCGGTGACATATCGCATGATTGAGGCTTTTCCCCCTCGAGCCCTGACAATCGTTTTGAATCTATACAATTCCATTCTGCTATCAGGTATAATCCCCGAAGACTGGAATCAATTCGAAGTACTCCCAATACTCAAGCCTAAAGCCGATGCGAAGGACCCTCATAATTATCGCGGCATAATGTTGAGTTCTTGCCTTCGAAAAGTGCTTCAAAAAATTCTACTTCGACGTTTACAATGGTGTTTAGAATATTACGATGCTCTCCCCAAAACTCAATATGCCTTTGTTAAAAAACGTAGCACTAATGACGCACTGAATATTTTTCTCACTGACTTATTACTGGCGAAAGGACGAAAACAACATACTATAGCCATATTTTTGGACATTAAGGGAGCTTACGATTCGGTAGACCCCTACATTTTATTACAAATATTATATACCCATCGTTACCCATTAATATTTCTCAGGGGGACACGAGAGAAACCTCCCAGTAGGGTGTATTTGCATGTGATATTGGTATACATCCGGGTGTCTCCTGGGCAACGGACTAGGACTCTTCCTAGACGGCTGATTCTCTCACACCAGAAGTAACAGAGTTATTTAAAATGACATCTAACAAACGGTTCTTTTCAGAACCAACTTTAACAGTCATTTCTGTTAACATTGAAGGCATATCATCTTGTAAAGAACAACTTTTGTATGAACTTTGTCACGACAAGCAGTGTGATGTTCTATGTGTTCAGGAAACACACAGAGATATGATGCAGAAACGCCCATCTGTTCCTGGCATGAAACTGATTGTTGAAAGACCACACGCTCTATATGGAAGTGCCATTTTTGCTAAGCCGAATTTGGAAGTCAAAAGTGTCTGCCAGTCAGATGAAAACAATATTGAAATTATCACCGTGGAGCTAAGTAACTGTATAATCACCTCAGTTTATAAACCACCTGCAGCAGAATTTTCCTTCATTCCACCCCAAAATTTTGATAAAAGTAGAGCCTCCATTGTTATAGGTGATTTCAACAGCCACAGTCATGTATGGGGTTACGCACATGAGGACAAAACTGGTGAGGCAGTCCTTTCGTGGGCTGAACATTTTCAACTCGCCCTCATCCATGATAGCAAACTTCCTTCTTCTTTTAATAGTGGAAGATGGGGACGAGGCTATAATCCAGACCTCCTCTTTGTTAGTGAAAGCATTGTGCATACATGTACCAAAGCTGTGTGTGCACCAATACCTAACACACAGCACAGGCCCATCATGTGCCAAATTTTGCCATCAATAAGACCTCAAGAAGTTAGATTTAGGCGAAGATACAACTTTAAGAAGGCTGACTGGACAAGATTTTCAAACATTTTGGATGAGAACATTCTGAACATAGCTCCTGTCCCTGAAGAGTACGACAAGTTTGTAGACATTGTCCAAACCTCCTCAAGGGCATCAATTCCAAGAGGCTGTAGAACAAATTTTATCAAAGGCATTAAACCTGAAACGGCCACTCTGCTTGAGGAATATTATAAGAAGTATGATCATGATCCTTTTAGCGAAGAAACATCAATCATTGCACAAAGCGTTCTTTCCTCAGTATCAATGGCGAAAAGGGATGAGTGGATACAACTAATGGCAGACTGTGACATGAGCAAGAGTAGCTAAAAGGCATGGAGACTATTACGACGTCTCAGTATTGATAACACTCAAGCCAGCACATTTGCTAATATAAAGGCAGATCAAATTGCCCACCAGTTGCTAGTTAATGGTAAACTAACCCGATCTAGAAAGCTAGATAAGAAACCAATAGCACAGCAGTACAACCAAGAGAGCAACATCCTATCTTCATCATTTACTGAAGCCGAACTGGAATTAGCACTAAGGAAGTGCAAATTGGGAAAAGCAGCTGGACTAGACGATATTCAAGTTGAGCAGATCAAGAATTTTGGTCCTGTTACGAGGCGATGGCTATTGGAATTAATGAACAATTGTGTCCAAGAATGCAAAATTCCCAAAATCTGGCGAAAGGCTCGAGTCATTGCTATCCCTAAACCGGGAAAAGATAGGTTGGATCCCAAAAGCTATAGGCCTATCTCCTTGCTCTGTCACCTGTACAAGGTCCTAGAGAGGCTCATCCTTCAGAGACTTATTGGAAAAGTGGAGCCATTTCTTATACCACAGCAAGCTGGATTTCGAGAAGGGAAAAGTTGCACATCACAGGTATTAAACTTGACACAGTACATTGAGGATGGATTCGAAAAGCGGCTCATTACAGGCGCTGTTTTCATTGATCTCTCTGCAGCTTACGACACAATCAATCATCGGCTTCTTCTAGCAAAATTGTATGACATCACCAAAGACTTCCACCTAGTGTGCAACATTAGAAATATTCTCCAAAACCGTAGAATTTTTGTGGAATTCCAGGGACAAAGAAGCAGATGGAGAACACAGAAGAATGGGTTACCGCAAGGCAGTGTGCTCGCACCACTGTTATTCAACATCTATACCAATGATCAGCCTTTACCTGAAGGTACCCAGAGTTTTGTCTATGCTGATGACTGTGCAGTCACTGCTCAGGCCAACTGCTTTGTAAATGTAGAACAGACTTTGACTAAGGCCCTGAAAAAATTTACTAGCTACTACAGTGACAATCACCTGAAGCCAAATCCTGCCAAAACTCAGAGTTGTGTATTCCACCTCAATAACAAAAAAGCAGCTAAAACCCTACAAATCACTTGGGAAGGAATCCCTCTTCAGCATTGTCCGACTCCAAAATATCTGGGAGTAACTCTGGATCGTACGCTTACATTTAAGAAGCACTGTCTAAACGTGAAGCAAAAAGTGTCTGCCAGAAACAACATAGTGCGGAAACTGAGAGGCACCACCTGGGGAGCTCATCCATGTACTCTGAGAACAAGCGCGCTAGCACTGTGTTACTCCACTGCTGAATATGCATGCTCGGTGTGGCACAAGTCCAGCCATACTAGAAACATAGATGTGGCATTAAATGACACCTGCCGTATTATCACGGGCTGCTTAAGACCTACACCCATAGATAAACTTCACTGTCTCGCTGGTATTGCACCACCTGAAATCCGACGCGAGGTTGCTGCTAGATATGAGAAAAGCAAGGCTATGACTATGGAAACTCACCCATTGTATGCTTGTCAGCCAGCACATCCTAGGCTGAAATCAAGAAAGAGCTTCTTGAAAACCACTGAAGCTCTTAAAGGAACATCACAGCAAGCAAGAATCTCAATGTGGCGGGGAAAATGCCAATATTTAAGAGAATGGATGGTCCCAAAGGAAGAGCTTCCCCCTGGACATTCAGAAAAGTGGACAACATGGAAGGCTCTTAATCGGCTACGCTCCAGTACCACGAGATGCAAGACTAACCAGCAGAAATGGGGCCTTCCTGTGGAATCAGTTTACTGCGAGTGTGGTGCTGAGCAGACCAATGATCATCTTCTACTGTGTCCTTCTTCTCCAGACACTTGCACCATTACAGACTTAATGGGAGCTACTTCAAATGCACTCGTCGTGGCAAATTATTGGTCAACCAGTGTTTAATATTTCTATTGTTTCTTTTTTCTATGCTTACTTTGTACTTCTGACACGATAAATAAATAAATATTTCTCAGCATTATCCATAATTTCCTAGTACGTAGACGTATATATTTATGCACAGGTAATGCGGTACTTAACAATAGATATACGTCGCAGGGTCTCCCCCAGGGCGATATTTTAAGTGGTATGTTATACGCCCTTTATACTGGATCCCTGGAAACTGTCATACTTCCGCATGCCAGTTTGATTCAATTTGCCGATGACATATTAATATATGCCACTAGATCCAATCTCAACACTTACAGGGAAGATTTACATTCGGCACTATCGCATGCACATCAGTGGTTCACAGACCACGGCTTAGTAACGTCACAAACGAAAAACGCGGCTATGATTTTTACCCATAAACGCCTATATGACACGTCGCCGGTAGTATATCAACAAGGCCAAATTGAAGTTGTCCGGGTCGTCAAATATTTAGGTCTGTACATTGATGATAAACTTACTGGGCAACATCATCTAAGTCACATTACGCACAAATTAGAACCTAAATTCCCAGTGTTCAAGGCTCTCACCCAACGCTCATGGGGCGCCGCGCCGGCGGTTTTATTGACGGTATATAAAAATATTTTCCGCTCTGTATTAGACTATGGGAGCGCCTTTTTTGACATTATGACACCTACTCGCTTAATCCAGATGGACCGGTTACAATACCGAGCCTTGCGCATCATCATCGGAGCTCTCCCATCTACACCCACACAGGCATTATTGGTGGAGACTGGCGAAATACCACTCGCTTTACGACGTCAGTACTCGTGTGCTAAATATATATTACAGAAAATGTCACTGTCCCACAATCTCCTATTAAACAAATTACGCTTATTAGATGAATATTACCAACGCCATCTCTTATCTCAAGATCGTCTTCCCGCGCTTTTAACTATGTATCGCCGTCTCTGTCCGTATAGACAGATGATCGTACAAACACGTCTCAACCCAGTGTACACCATCTCATATCAGGTTCACAGCCATCACCCACACATCCTCCAGACTAGTCTCCCCCAACTCACGAAAACGTTTAAATCACACCCCCATATCATTTCCCGTACATTCCAAGATATTATTAGTCACTATCCTCAACATACCCTGTTTTATACAGATGGTTCAAAACTAGCCCACCCACCTCGCGTGGGCGCAGCTTTTTTCGCCCCGTCATTACAAGTTGCGCGTAAATATGCATTACCCTCTCACACTACAATCTTTACGGCTGAAATCTTTGCCCTTCGTCAGGCTTATATTTATATCAAACAACAGGGTCTGTCTCACGTAATCATATGTACTGATTCGCAAAGTGTCCTCCTCGCCATTCAAAACATTATCGAATCTGATAATTGGTTTTTACTTAATTTAGCCCAACAATTGTATGAAATAGAAATGGCAGGAACTAACGTCATCTTAACTTGGATCCCAGGACATTCACATATCTATGGCAATGTTCAGGTTGATATTTTAGCTAAAGAAGCTGCAATGGGCCAGGGGACACGTATGGATATGGCTCTCCCATATACTGAACTTCTGCCACATATATATGAACTCATCATCCAAGAATGGCGCCAGCAGTGGAGGGAATATGTACATCAACACTCAACACCTTATACATATATTCAATCCTCGATACCGGTTCAGCCGTGGTTCATGCAAGGGTCCTATACTCGACGTCACATCACTACTATCATTAGAATGCGATTCAATCATGCTGTCACCCCTGCTTATCTTCATAACATTAATGCTCGTGCTTCTCCTGTTTGTGATGCCTGCAGTCACTACCAAGGAGATCTTCCTCACATACTTTTTCAATGTCCACAGTATGATACACAACGCTTTAAAATGTACGCTTCTCTTTTCAACCTGGGTTTTCAATTACCGCTCAATTTGACGACTTTGTTGCATACTCCGGCGGTCCCGCTGGTTGATATACTCACTAAGTTTTTATGTGACATTCGAGTTATTTTATAAATTTCACCTTTTTTGAGATCCGGTCTTGTTTGTGTACATGTATTTGCCAGTCACCAAGATGGATCACTTCGGTGTGAAGATTTGTACCTTTGTGTCCCCTGTGTTTCCTGGTATTTTTGTAGTTAGAAATTGTCAGATGATGTTACCCCGTGTTTTCTTCACTATCGCAGATCCTCAATTTATCCTTGATGTTTTGTACTTGGCGTTTATTGGTCTTTTACTGCCCAACACACGGGCAGTACCCGTCTTGCCATTGGGCGAAGCTCATGAGTGCCCAGTAAAAAGAAGGAAAAAAAAAACTGAGGAGTAAAGTACTTGCAGCTAATGGGAGAGCAGAGCCACCAGCATCAGAGACCTCTTTCGGTCAGTGAAATAACTACTTGTAGAGATTCTTCTGGTCTCTTCGCTTAAAATAATGCAACGAAGCGGTGCAGCGCAGCGCTTGGTGAAGCAAACCAACACGGAGACGGATTGGCTTGGATTATTATTTTGATATATAATTTAATGAATTCGCGTTCGCTTGGTTAAAAGCGGTAGCGTGAAGTTTAAAATCGTATGAAAATATATTTTGACTTTGTGGCTGTAGTTTTATATGTGTACATGTGATTTTATGTTGAACGGAAAAATTATAAGTTTTTACCAGGATATTCAGCAGAGTTATGTGTGAAATTTTGATGAGGTTATGGTATTACATGGGCGGATATTTACACGACATTTTTAACAATCTTCCGTTGCATATAATATGTAACACGCAAAAGCTTGCACAACTAGTTTCCTTGTGCTATTGAATATTGAAATACATACTTGACAACACAATTGGGTACGGAATTTATAAATGGGGGCTTCATAAATTCCATTCCCTGACCCGGTCGGTCGCCTGGATGCAGGCCGTGGATTTTCACCTCATTTAATAAATGTGCTACCTCGAGCGGCCTACTGCATGCTCTAAATAGTTTAATGTAGCCTAAAATCCCGCAATAGAAAACTCAAAAACGTAGGAAATCACTGGTCTAACGTCGTATCTTTATTCAAAAAGGGGCAAAATATAACAAATTTTCACAATCAGACTCATATTATAATTTATAATTATTAATAACTCATGACAAGACAGTGATTTTATAATTCAAACCAGTAAACATCGAAGTACATACACAGAAAAATTGCATCTATTTATAAGATCCTACTTGAAAAGAAACTCGACTATGAGGCTTTTCTTTACAAAACCATCGATAACTTCATCATAGAAAGAGGACTGTAATCTAATTTTTGCAAACAATCCTTTTTCAATCGAAAACATACCTAATGATGATAGCCTCTCCTGACTTTGAATCGATCTGCAATATGTATTAATGCGTCTCAGTGTCGAAAAAGAATGTTCTGCAGGGGATGTAGCAGCAGGAATTGTTGCTACCAGTTTGATGAGCTTGAAAATCACTGCCATACCCATGTACAATTTGTTAGTATGCATAAGCTGCATTAAGTCTGAAACACTTTTCTCTTTCAAGTCAGGAGATGAGTACGGTAGGCTACATCACACTTAATTAATTTTTTAAGCGAACAATGTCGAAAAATTACCCATAGGTCTTTTCTAGGGCAGTAACATAACTTATTTCTGTGCTTCTCAAACAAATCACAATCCCGCAGTGAGAAGAACACAAATGTATTTATGTATTTGAAATGCTCTCCTATTTGGACAAGTGCATTGTCAATAATTTCATTGAATAGACGTTAGTATTTTGATTTTTCTGGTTCACCACTTATTGCACGATTTTTAGAGCACGGCTGTCCTCCATAAACATCGATTTTGGTATTAACATGCCCATAAAAACTATCAAAATCTTCTTCTCACATAGACTGCGTTTTTAAAAAGAGCTCAACCTTCTTGCCACAGTACTGTATATCAAAACTGTTTGTAAAATATTGAACACAGTATCGGAGAATGAAAAGATCTTGGAGAAAATCGTCAGCAGAAATCTAGTGTTGAACTTAAGTAAGAAGAACAAAAATCCTTGTGCTTTCAATGTAGTAGCTTTCTGTAGCTCTCAGCTGTAGCTTTCAACTACACATTGAAACGTGACAGCTCACAGCCGGCTTAGGACAGAAGGAACCTGCGCGTGCATACATTTCTCGCTGTGTCGACAGCTCCGCTGAAGCTCCTAAGACACTTGCAAGCCTCGCTGTACTCGCCAAGATATATGCAACATGCGATTCGTTTAACGCAGATCTATTACAGATACGGTACATATTGTAATTTTTAAAATCTCGCCTGGATTAGAAAAATATTGCACTTGCGCAGCAAGCATAGCATGCTCGGAGAAATCGCCCCTGAATTCTTATGTGCTGTAGGTAGAGGATGGAGATTGAGGGAATAGCATTACATTAACAAATTCACATAGAAATTTGATACTATGGTCCGGCTAGCTCAAAACTGTTTCCTGTTTCCTCCGGGAACAGATATTTCCAATATGGAATAGCATTACTCGAAAAGCATGAGCAATACATGTTAGCAAGGGATAGAATGCGTACTGTAGGCTATATTAACGTCCAGAACGTTTGCCTATACCAAAAGTAAAAAAGGAAGGAAGCTTTTAGTTTTACTTGATAGTTAATCATGTGATCATGAGCCTCGCGACCTCCTTTTTACGTGGAATCCGAACCACGGGACATGGCATTTCACTTCGAAAATCTCTCATGCATTGACCAGGAATCGAACCCGGTCCACCTTGGTGAGAGGCCAACAGCTTGACCGCTGCGCTGCCACCCCCCTCCCCCTCATTGCCTATATCAAACAGAACAACTGTGAACATGTCGTCCAGTAGCGTGGGTCCTAACGAGCACTGTTGTTGCATAGAGACTGGCGAGAGAAACGAAGAGAAGACTCAGCTCTATGCTCACAGTATACACATGGCCTTCCCTTTAAACACAAGCCGCTTCAAATTTATGTGCATGTATGGGATGGAAGACCTAATCCTAAGAATAACCATGCTTACAACGGAGTGCGCACATTTTTACTATTGCAATATGAGGCAGATATTGTTATAAGATGTCACAAAAGTTATACGTGCACAAGTCCACCTCCAGGTGTAGCGACTAGCATTCTTGGCTATTGCCCAAGAGGTGCGGGTTTGTTTTCCAATTTAATTCTGGTCTGAGGGCTGGAAAGAGGTACAGTCAGCATTGTGAAGCAAACCTGAAAAGAAGTGGGTTGAATTCTCACCTCAGCCATCCTGGAAGAGTATCCCATGGTTTCCCATGTCTACTCCAGACAAATATTGGGATGGTTCCTAACATAAAGGACACGGCTGCCTCCTTCCCATTCCTCACCTGAATTACAATTGCACACACTCTAAAATAGACACCACAGATTATCAAGCAAATTCTATACACACATCCAAGTAACGGGGCTAAATGACCAAGATGACCAAGCCCCTCAAATGAAACATCATTATTAAACGTGACATAATCTACACTCCATGTCATTCTTAGTAACGAGGAAATACAAATACAGAGATTGAATCAGTTTTTATTTATCAGGGATCACCTTGTGGTGTAGTGGCTAGCATAGCCTAATTACACTGCAACAGCTCACCAGTGGAATTCAGTCCAGCGATCCCGCGCTTACGAAGCAGGGCTCTTCTCGGAAAAAGCTGAAAAGCGCACCTTACTACTTGCACCTGGTATATGCCTGTCCATGGCCTACACGTATACTGAAGATGGTTAGAATCGGTGACCCATGCATCGTATCCTCCCCTTGTTAGCTGTCGCCCATGACATCCAGATTCGATTAATGGCTCAGTCAAGAAATGTAGTTTTGGTCTGGGTTAGAACACGGTACAATATGCATTTCGAGGTAAATCTGAGAAGAGGTGAGTTTCCTCACTTCAATTACAAAAGCACACACACTTTTGAATTCGAAAGCTTCTTTAAAAAGCCATACACTCTGAAATTTGTATTATTTGTCATCCTGCTGTGTAAAACTGTCTGCTGCCACTCGACTTCCTAAGGGACATAGGTATGAATTCAATATTTCAGTTCGCAGCACTTCTTAAAGCTTCACTACTGTACACTGCATTGATACACCAATACTGCCACTCAAGTTTGTATTTCCCCGGCGAACCTAAATATTTCAATGTAATATTTCTCACTCAATTTGTCCCTCCAGTTCATGTGCAGATGTTAACTCCTGAGCAGCTGATCGTAGCGTCACAAGCTTAGGACAGTCAGCTTCAAAAGTTTTAGCTCTGTAACATAGAATCATCAAAATAATTGAATAAGTTATTATTTTCCTGCGTGGATAGAAATAAAGATTTCATACGGCACAGCGAGCTTAGCAAGTTCAGTTATCTAGGCAATGTTCTGTTCTATTGGCTGTCTTGAGCGAGCGAATCTAGCTCCTACCTCATTTTCAGAGTTTTTTATATACTGTATAGTAAATTTATTCATCATGTATGAGTTAAAATGCCATAACCTTTTCGATTAATGCAGTTCAACCTCTCATGATAAACAAATGGAATCACATGTCACTACTACAGTGCTGCAAGTTTTGTCTTAATTTTTTGTGTGTATGTATATATGACTTACAATGATGAAAAAGAATGCCCCAATAAAGATGAATTATGCCCCTAATGTTGCCCAAATTCCTTCTGTTCCCTTTAGTCTGGAATTGAATAACCCGCAGATGATGTCCATTTCTTGGTTGGAAGATAGAGATAAAATATGTGTGGAATGTTAACTTTCACGGTCAAGAAATTAAACTCCAGCAATTCTTCTAGGTTTATGCAGTGTCTGGTGCAGAGTTTCTTTCAGATGTATAAAACTCTTTCAGCAGACCCTTGGTATAAATGACCAGTCGTATGCATGTGAAAATTTTGGGAACAGTCTACATTATATCATGTAAATACCCTTAACAGTCTTCTGCCACACCTGCCCAGCCCCTCCTTGGTCACTATTCTTGGCACTCGCACATTGCATTGTTGTCGGCACAAACCATATACTAACAGCGCGAGTAGAACACAGATCGGACTCAAAGTGCGCTGGGCAAAGAGACAATGCGCACATCATTTTCACTGATCTCAAATGTATCAAAGCCCACTGTGCATGGATATACCATTGCGACCAACCTAAGAGGAACGGCTCATTTATACACAGTGCCTGGACCCCATCTGGATAGTGGACCATGCATTATGACCTGTATATTATAGTACTTCTTTGCTGGTGGAACTAGAGCACCCTCAGCATTATCTTATCCCTATAAAGGTACCAAAAGATGGAATATTGGATTTCATAGCCAACAGGGATGCAATATAAACCTTGAAGAATTGCTGGAGTTTAAGAGATGTGTGGTGTACTTCAGTAAGACCTTGACATGGATTTACAAGGTTTAATCTAATTGAAAACTCTTGAGTGGCCTTTATAGAAATGGGGCTGGGCGACTTAGAAACAGTGATAGAGATGAAGGTTGGCTTTTCAGAGACCTATGAGTTGGAACTGCTGGGTGGAGCAAAAATTTCTGATAAAATGTACCTTAAACATTCAAAATCAATCCATTCTTATCAGGATTCTTCAGAATGTTCAGTATATGTATGTGAATCGCTCAGTTTATACATCCCTTGTAGCAAAATCACAATGCACAAGAATAATGAAAAACAAGAAGGTTTTGTCTAGAAAACAAATTAAAAATACAATTTAGAATTATACAAATATGAATCCAGTACAGTGCTACCCTCCATACTAATTTCAATTTCTCCATTTGTTGACACTGCCTCAACAGCTTCTTAATTGTCTGAACATTTGGGGTATAGGGCTGAAAATGTGTCCTGCCTCTCACCACAATACTTGGCCCACTTCCTTTTCCACTGGCTTACGGAATTATAAAATGGCCCCGCCCCACCTCACACAAAGCTTTATATGCCCATTGCCAGCACAAAACCTATCCTGCAAGCACCTTCTGATTAAGAGGAGAGGTTACACATCAGTATATATGCGGTGGGCCATAAATATAACAAAGGTGGCGTAGTGGCACAGAGGTCAAGCTGTTGGCCTCTCACCACGGCGGACCGGGTTCTATTCCCGGTCTATGCATGTGAGATTTTCAAAGTGAAATGCCATATCCTGTGGTTCGGATTCCACGTTAAAAGGAGGTCCCTTGTCTCATGATCTCAGATTAACTATCAAGTAAAACTACAATCTTCTTTACTTATAAATATAACAGTTTCAGACAATCATGTGGTGTAGTGACTAGTATACTTGGCTGTTACCCCTGAGGTCCCAGATTCAGTTTCCGGCTCTGCCAAGATAATTAATTCTAGTCTATGAGATTCACTCCGCCTTGTGAGCCAAAGCTGAGAAGAGGTGGATTCGGTTTCCACCTCAGACATCCTAGAAGTGATTTTCAGTGTTTTCCCACTTCTACTCGAGGAAAATGCAGGGGTAGTTCTAAATTTAAGGCCATGCACGCTTCAGTCCCAATCAATTGCAAATATACACTGCTAAAGATGCCACATTCTGTAGGTCATTAGACAAATTCTACATACACCTAAGTGCAGGGGTCTGATAACACAATGTCCAATCGCTAAATGAAAATTCAGTCTCGGAAGCCAGCAAACTTCTACACCAGGAAAATGCCGATATGGTTCCTAACATATGGTCATGCTCACTCCACTTCCTTCCCAATTCCAGAGTCAATAACAAATATAACCACTGCAAATAATGATACCACACTAACATCAGACACAGTGGAATGGTCATGAAGTCTCACTCTCTCCTAAGCTCCGAGGTCAGTCAACACACCAAGTGATGAATTATATATTTATTAACAGCATTTATATATTTATTTAATTTCTTTGACCGAGCTTCATATTTAAGTAGTCATTGTTGAAGCAAGATGACATTTTTCTATATAGGCCTACACTGCATGCTATTTCTATGTGTCTTCTGATTTCAATGTCGGAATCTAAACTGTCAGTGATGATACTCCCTATTTAAAGTAGTGAACCCGCTCAACTGGAAGACTTCTTCAATATTATTATCTTCCATATTGGAAGATGTTCGGTCCGTATTGCCAATATAATCAATCTAACTTAATAATCAACAAGCAAATTCGTCGAACAATACTATATTATGACAAAATATCACTTCCTAAAACTAGGTACATGTTTCGAGCTATTCAAATATTTAGCTCTTCTTCATCCCTCTCACGTCACCAACACATCACCGACACTCATCAATCAACATAATAAAAAACACATTAAAACACAACTACTGTATATCTACAGACACACTCAAATGCCCTTAAAATTTTATAAAAAACTGTCTCTTCTTTTAGTGCATCTTTGCCCATGTTTTTACCAATTTGTACTATCTTGTATTCATAATTTTGCTGAGCTGGCTTGAACTTTTCATGTAAAGACGGATGTCCTTGGTTCATTAATGTATGGACTCGCTCCAACCCAGACCTGTCCTAAAGGAACGAAATAAAGCTGTCACTATTCATCTGACAAGAGAAATCAAATAGTCTAAATAATTAAATGTGAAGAAGCTTACGTCAAAGCCAGGCGGGAACCTCATAAGCTGGGGTAGCATGCCCAAATCCATGCGTCTCACGTCATGTAAACTGTAAAATTGTTACAGGCAAATTGTATTGAAGTGTAAATAAAGTGAAGTAAACTAAACAACTATGTGTGCTGTTCCGAATGATGCCTGTTGACTTACCTGCACGTTCCAGATGAAAAGGAATCGCCTAATGATGCGGTCCAAGTGACATGGCAGGAGGAGGATAGGCCGTGGTGAGAGGCCAACAGCTTGACTGCTGTGCCACCACGCCCCCTTTGTTATATTTAGGGTCCCCTTCTGCCTATCCTCCTCCTGCCGTGTCACTTGGACCGCATCATTAGGCGATTCCTTTCCATCTGGAACGTGCAGGTAAGCCAACAGGCATCATTCGAAGCAACACACATAGTTGTTTAGTTTACTTCACTTTACTTACACTTCAATTCAATTTGCCTGTAATAATTTGACAGTTTACATGACGTGAGGCGCGTTGATTTGGACCCGCTACCCCAGCTTATGAGGTTCCCGCTGGCTTTGATGTTTGCTTCTTCTTCTTCTTCTTCTTAGCGTTTTCCCGCAGGTGCAGGGTCCGCTGTCCGGATCTTGGCTCGCCACTCGTTATGATCGCGAGCATCATAAGGTGTTAGGCTGAGCACCATCGTATCGGCATTTATCGTAGCATGCCAGCGCTGTTTTGGTCTCCCACGTTGTCGTTGCCCATTGATTTCCAAGCACTGGGTAGAATTGGCTACTGTTCCTGGTGCAGCATGTAGGACGTGACAGTACCATTGGAGACGTTTTTGCCGAGCCTTCTCAGTGATGGGTGAAATGCCCATTTGCTGGCGAATGATGTCGTTTCTTACATGGTCTAGGAGTGTGATGCCCATTGACCAACGGAGCATACACATTTCCATGCTGTGTACTTGGCGCTCTGTCAGTTGGTCGACATTCAGCGCCATACAAAGCAACAGGACGTACTATCATGCGATTTTTTTTGGATTTCAGATGTAGTGGCATCCTTCTGTCGCAAAGTACACCTGTAACTTCCCTCCATCTCATCAAAGCTGCGTTTATCCTGCTTCCCACTTCATCACCTATCTCACCATTAGATTGTAAGCGAGATCCTAGATACTTGAAGCTTACGGTCTTGGCTAATGTCTCTCCGTCAACTTGATAGAAGCCGTTGCTTGTACACATGTAACTTCCCTCCATCTCATCAAAGCTGCGTTTATCCTTCTTCGCACTTCATCACCTATCTCACCGTCAGATTGTAAGCGAGATCCTAGATACTTGAAGCTTACGGTCTTGGCTAATGTCTCTCCGTCAACTTGATAGAAGCCGTTGCTTGTGATGGTTTCAAGGTATTCGGTCTTCTTATTCAGTCTAAGACCGTATTGCGAAAGACGGCTGTTCCAAACTTCAACTTGATGCTGCAGTCCTCCTCTGGTGGTATCAGCAAGTGCAACATCATCTGCATATAAGAGAGTCCAAGGAACACAACACTCCTTTGCAGGTCTCGTGTGATTGTGTCCAAGACTAGGATAAAGAGCAATGGGGACAATGAGGATCCCTGGTGTACACCAACTTTCACTGGAAAGCTCTCCGAGGTGCCGACGGCACAACGTACACAACTGGTGGTGTTTGTAAGCTTATTCACATTTAATTATTTAGATTATTTGATTTCTCTCGTCAGATGAATAGTGACAGCTTTGTTTAGTTTCTTTAGGACAGGTCTGGGTTGGAGCGAGTCCATAAATTATTGAACCAAGGACATCCGTCTTCACATGAACCTTTCTTTAGGGATGAAAAGTTCAAGCCAGCTCAGCAAAATTTTGATTACAAGATAGTACAAATTGGTCAAAATATGGGCAAAGATGCAGTCAAACGAAGAGACAGTTTTTTTGTAAAATTTTAAGGACATTTGATTGTGTCTGTAGATATACAGTAGTTGTGTTTTCTATTATGTTGATTGATGAGTGTCGGTGATGTGTTGGTGACGTGAGAGGGCTGAAGAACGGCTAAATATTTGAATAGCACGAAACATGTACCCTAGTTTTAGGAAGTGATATTTTGTCATAATATAATATTGTTCAATGGATTCCCTTGTTGATTATTAAATTGGATGTGATGCTCAGAGTAGTCTGGTCGTGATTTTGACGACTGAAACCCATTTTTATTTTTCTTATTTACATTAATATGCCCCAACTAATGACAAGAATGTCAAAAAATTTAGAGATGAAACGGACAATTTTTGGGAAGAACTTGCCTTACTAAAATTTCAAACATTCCAGACACTCATGTTAAAATCTTGCTTGGGGATTTTAATGCAAAAATTGGTCAAGAAAGAAAATGTCGTCCAATAGTAGGTAAGTGGCCAGCTCACAAATTCACTAACAAGAATGGTCAAAGATGAATTACCCTTTGTGAAGAACAAGGCCTACGTCTCAAAACTACTAGATTTAAGCGAAGACCACACAAACTTATGACCTGGAAATGCCCTAATAGTGCACTAGGAGAATTCCAGATAGACCATGTTGCAATGGATAAAAAGTTCTACAAAGAAATATATAACGTGAAGGTACTACGTGGGGTCGATGTTGACTCTGATCATTATATATCCAAGATAAAGATCAAGTTAACTCCACGATGTAAACAAAAATCATCAAACTCGAACATGCAAAGGCAATATGACCCTAGTTATTTAATAAATAATGTGCCTTATAAGGAAAAGTCTAAAACTATCTTAAGTGACAAGCTAGAAACGATGGTTGACACACTGAAAACCGTTGCTGTCGAAATTGCCCCTATTAGGAAAAGGAAAAGCATGCATAGTGGAATGCAGAATGTGACGCTGCAATTCGGAAAAAACATACAGCATGGCTCAATGATCAGCAAAAGAGGACCACACAATCGTGAGAAGAATTAACCATTGCTCGAAGGGAAACTGCCAAAGAAATTAGGAGAATTAAAAGAGAAAATAAAAAAAAGTCCATTACAAATTATTGATGATTCCTTTAAACAACACAAAACAAGGGACTATTACAGGACATTTCGTCATTATCATTCTACATACAGCCCTCCTACACTATTAATGAAAGATAAATCAGGTAAACTAGCCCACAATGATACTGATAATGCTAAAATTCTAGCAGATTATTTTAGAGAACTACTAAATGCTGCTGAACCTAAGGAATATCTTGATTTTGAGCTTAATCCAAAAAATAAAACAAATTTACAGAACATTATTCCTCCTGACTTGACTGAAGTATGTGCAGCAATTAATTGGCTCAAAAATTATAGAGCAGCAGGAGAGAATTCAGTGGTAGCAGAACTATGGAAATATGCAAATGAATAAACCATCTCCAACCTCCATAAATGCCTCATCGATGTATGGAATTTGGAACAAATACCAGAGGAATGGAGAATGGCTGTAATCCTCCCAATTCATAAAAAGGGTGATAGATCAGACCCGAACAACTACCGTGGGATTTCTTTGCTTGATGTAACATACAAGATTCTATCTAGAATTATCTTGACAAGAATTCAACAACAACTCGATCAAGAACTAGGAGAATATCAAGGAGGGTTCCGACCAGGTCGCAGCTGTCCGGATCAGATCATCAGTCTGAAATGGATAATGAAATATCACAGAATGAGACAAAAGGATTTTTTTTGTCGTGTATATTTTTTTATTAAATTAATTCCAAAGAGCCATAGGCTCGTACAGAGGAATTGTACAGTAATATGTGTGTTTACACACCAAGGAAGAAAATTCCGAAGGTAACACAAATTGATGAATAAGGGCATAGGCCTATTAGTAAAGTTGATACTATATCTAAGATTGTTTAGACCAAGGTCTCTTAAAATGATAAGCACTTAGAATTTTTAAGCTTATTTGATGTATTAAGATGCATCGAATTTTTCCCACAATACTTTCATAGTTTTCCTCTTAAATACTGACAAAGTTGGTGCACTTTTTACTTCATCGGGAAGTTTATTATATGACTGTGATGCAGAGAACTTGAAACTATTTCTACCGTATTTAGAAGAGTGAATGATATATAAGGCTACGTCCTTCGCATGCCTAGTTCCATAAGAATGATTGTCCGAGTTCAAGATGTAGGGAGAGCTATAGAGTATTGTGTTGTGTTTAATTTTGTATATTAGCATAGCTGCTCGGAGATCTGCACTTATGCTGAGGGTTAGAATTTTACTTCTGATGTACAGATCTTTTACTGGAGTGCAGTAAGGAAGGTTAAATATGTTTCTAATAGCCTTATTCTGAAGAGTCATTAAATCATTCAGTGTGGATTTCCTGCAGTGAGCCCAAATAACATTTAAATATTGGTGCTTGCTATGTAAAAGTGAGTAGTAGATTCGTTTTACAAGGTTTCGGGGAATGGTCATTACTTTTGTGGATTTTAAGAAAGCTTATGACAGTATCCATCGAGGGTCATTACTTAACATCCTTAGGGAATTTGGGTTACATCAAAAGCTTATCAACCTCATCGGCATTACTTTGAAAGATACTAAATCAAAGGTTAAATTTCGAGGAGCCTTGTCTGAACCATTTGATATCCGGACTGGACTTTGACAGGGAGATGGTCTATCACCGTTATTATTTAATTGTGTTCTTGAAAAGATCATGCGTGAGTGGAACAAAACTTGTCCTCCAAATGTAAAGATTGGTACTAATATAAAACTGAATTGCTTGGCTTTTGCGGATGACCTTGCACTGCTTGCAACCCGTATAGATGAGACTAAACACCAAATTGAAGAACTTGGGTCTATTGCAGCAAAAGTAGGACTTCAAATTTCATTTGAAAAGACTGAAATAATGGCATCCTTTGATGTGGAAACACAAGCTATTACATTGATTAACAATAAAGAAATTAAAGTTGTACATAAATGTAAATATTTAGGGGAGATTATAACATGGAATTTGAATGAGAAAGCGACAATCGAAAATAGAACAACAAAGTTAAGACAAGCGCAACATATTACTTGGTCTAGTTACAAAAAAAAAAAAACACTCTCCATAAATGCCAAATTACGACATTACGAATCAGTTATTAAACCGGAAGCAATATATGCTTGTGAAACACTTTTCAAGTTAAACACTCGATCAGTTACTGACACATTACAGAAGACTGATAGAAGAATTCTCAGAACTATAATTAATAAAAAAACATCAGGTGGATGGTCAATGGCATCTATTACCAAATGAAGTGGTTTATAAAGAAACTGAGTCTATAGTCGATACTATGCGAAAAAGGCGAATTGCTTTTTTTTGTCATATCTCACGCCTGCCGGATGCCAGAAAATTAAAAGTATTATTTAATTATTTTTTCAAAAGTAAAACAAAGAACTCTTGGTTTATGGAAATTCAAAATGATCTGGATGAACTCGGCTTGACAATGACCCAAATTGCTAACAAAGATGAGAAGAAAATCTTGAAAAACAAGAACATCCGACTTCCCTTAAAATCCTTTACCCGCAAAACTTACACCATAAGCGATGCAATTGAAGGTCGACTAGAATGAGAATGTTTTGGGAAAAGAAGAAAAATAAGAAGCTGAATCTTTAATATTGTTTTTGAGACATGTATATACTTGTTTTGGTTAAGTGCTCCATTGAGGGCATAACATATGTAAATAAATAAATAAATAAATAAATATGGAGTCTACATTCTTCAGATGTTGGCTGGTAATTGTTGAATACCATCACGACTATGGTATCACAGAAGATCGTTGCACCACAGTAGTACAAGTCTATATGCCTACCAGTGAAGCAGCTGATGAAGAAGTTGAAAAGTTTTATAGAAAAATAGATGGAATTCTGAGCTATGTCAAGGGCGATGAAAATGTAATAATAATGGGAGATTGGAATGCTGTGGTAAAAAAAAAAGAGGAAGAGAAGGGAAGATAGTAGAAGAATTTGGATTGAGTGAAAGGAATGATTGAGGGAGCAGGCTGATAGAATTCTGCACTGAGCTCAAGTTGGTCATAGCTAACACTTGACTCAACAACCACAACAGAAGAATATACTCAGGATGAGACCAGGAGATACAGGACATTTCCTAATTGACTTTATTATGTTGAAGCAGATCTTCTGAAACCAGATTTTGGATTGGAAAACATATCCCAGAGCCGACATAAACTCTGACCACAATCTGGTTGTTTTGAAATGCTGATTGAAGCTGAAAAAACTGTAGAAAAGTAAATACCCATAAATGTGGCCAGTAGACAAACTAAAAGAGAAGGATGTGAACAAAAGTCTCAAGAGGATTATAAGGGAAGGACTAATGAAGAACCCTGAACTAACTTCTAATGCAGAGGAATGGGTACTTTCGAAGAATGAAATAATTAAGTCCACAAAAGAAAGCATTGATAGAAAGGAATGAATAAGTGGAATTGCTTGGATCACTCAGAATATACAAGAATGCATCAAAGGTGGAACAACAAGAGATGAAAGGGGAAAAGCAGAATATACATAGATGTCTTAAAAATGGGGTAAACAAGAGGTGCAAGGAAGCGAAAGCAGTGTGGTTGAAAGAGAAATGTGCAAGTATAGACAATTGTTTGAAAGTAGGAAAAGTAGATGCAGCTTTTCGAAGGATTATGGGTACTTTGGGGAAAGGAAGACTAAGTGCTGTAATATAAAGGACTTGGATGGAAAACAGATAATAATATTATGTTGAGAGATGGAAAGCTTACATAGAGCATTTGTATAGGAGTAAGAAGATTGAGAAACATGTTATGGAAAGGGAAGATGAAATTGATAAGGATGAGAAAGGAGATTTAATGTTGAGATCAGTATTTGATAGAGCACTAGAAGACTTAAGGAGGAAGAAAGCACCATTTTCATTCGAGACTGATTAACTAACCCAGTTGCTGATCAGGTTATTTCACTTAGTATGTAGGATTTATGAGATAGGTCAGGTGCCCTCTGCTTTTAAGAAGAATAGTATCATCCCTATATGGTTTTTAATATATATATTTGTTTTGGGGCAAATAAAAACCTTCTCCCCACACTATATGGCACCCTGCTCTCAATGATCCACTATTAGCAGTTAGCACTGCCGCCTCCTCTACTTCTACTCGTTTCGCTTTGAAATCGTTCAACACTGAAACTAACCATCGCTTCCTAGATCTACCTCTGCTTCTCTTACCCTCTACAGCCAAAGTCATTAACCTCTTAGTTAATCTTTCCTCCCCCAATCTCTTCACATGATCCCACCATCTGAGACAGCTTATACAAACAGCATCATCTAGCATGTTCATTTCTAATTAGCCTTTTATCTCTTCATTACAAGTACCCTCCTGCCATTGCTCCCATCTATTTGTCCCAGCAATCACTCGTGCTACCCTCATATTACCTCTGGCTTATGTATCTACCCAGCTCTCACTTCCATATAGCAAGGTCGGTCTAAATACTGAGCGATGTAGGGAGAGCTTCCCCACTACATCAACTTCTTTCTTGCGGAATACTGTAGATCGCAACTGAGAACTCACTGCTTTGGCCTTTTTACACCTTGACTCTATTTCCTTCCCCACACTGTGACCATCCTGAGAGAATACACAGCCCAATGTTCCACCTGCTTCAATTGAATTCCTCCTATCTGTCATTCTATTTTCTTGCATTTTTCCGTATTGACATAACACTCGTCTTTGAAATGCTGATCTTTATACCATACTCCCTACATCTAACATGCTGGCTTGCAAGCTTTTGATGGTGTCCATTATTACAACCAGATCATCACCATAGGGCAGACAGCTTACGTAATTGAATCCCACCCAGCCAGTTTATGCCCTCCAGTAAATGGTCCATATATAAAATAAACAGTAGTGGTGAGAGGTTACAGCCTTGCCTCACTCCTGTAACAACCTGGAACCAAGAATTCATCCTACCATCAACTCTTACTACAGCCTGATTATCAAAATAAATAATTTTGATTGCCTGTAACAGCCATCCCTCAGTATGCTCAGCATCTTTTCCTTGGGTACTCTTATCATATGCCTTCTCTAGATCTACAAAACATAAACGTCTGTTCCTCTCATAGCATTTCTCAATACCATGGTACATGCTAAAAATTTCATCCTCACATCCTCGTTTGATCCATCTTAATCTCGGCCAATGATCGAACTCTTCTTTCTACAATGCCTGAGTAAACTTTGCCCAGAATGCTTATCAAAGAATTATAGCAATCTTTTCTGACCTTGGTTATAAATTGGGGCAATTACTGCTTTTGTTCATTCAGCGTATTTATCAAAAGTATTTCTAAAACTCCTTGCAAACGTGGGGGGAGGGGTCAAATTTATAAACTGCCTACCTATCAGCGTATTTTATTTTTGTTTCATGCTTTAATGCTTGAAATAACATAGTAATGTAGGCCTAATGCTATAATTTGAAGGGGGAAAAAAGAAAAAAAGAGGATTTTTATTGCATCTATATATTTAAAACACTAAGCTGATTTTTGTTACCGCGAGATTGAGGGAACGGTAGAACCGATTCACTTCGTAGAGCAATCTGTCGAAAGCTGTAGGCCTGTAGATTTGCAGAGTGTCTTTAAAATAAACAAATATGTTACCATATATTTTTAATTTTATAAACAAAACTGCAAAATTATTGGCTCAAGCGCATGCGCAGAATCACCTTGGTTAATGACAGACATGGCGGATGTCCACCGCGTTTTAATGTAATAGTTATTTATAAGAATTATAATAAAGGAGGGGAATATTGATTATGAAGTTTCCACGATATAAACAGGAATAGAATATTATAAAAGACGGGAAATGTAGAAGAACTTATACTGACTGTTGAGTGTGAATGTTGTTTAAGTAACTTAATATTGCACTCTTCCGCCAATGATTCGGTAGCTCAGACGGCAGCGTTCAAGACTCTTTAATTTATGCATCGCGCAATGGAAGCAGTTCAAATCCCACCTCCGACACATATTTTTATTTCCCAATTATTCTTTCTGCCTATTGGTAATACATTGTCTTAACATATTTTACTTTTATTATTCCCGTAAAGTAAGGAATTCTCCACGATTTACGTTCCCATATACTTTTAAATTATTAAATAAAAGATGGCCACAATCGCTTTCGCCATGAGAGACAATTGACGAACATAATTCATTTGTTGGACTCAGACAACGTGGTCACTCAGCCCCGTCTACTTTGGTGTGTGTGTGTGAGAGAGAGAGTAACATTTTCTCTGATAACTGTGTTATTGTGATGGCTGTACTGATGTGTGCATTTGTAATTAAAGTGGGGAATGGGAAATTGGCGACCGAGGCTTTAAGTTAAGAACCATCCCGGTATTAACCTGCAGGGGAAGTGGCAAACCACGGATAACCACATCCCAGATTGTTGAGATGGGAATCGAACCTTGCCCTACTTAGTTTTGCCTCAAGAGTGCGCCCCGTTCCAGCCCTCAGACCAGAATTACACCTGAAGTGGAAGTGTAAAACCACGGAAAACCAAATCCCAGATTGTTGAGATGGGAATCGAACCTTGCCCTTCTTAGTTTTGCCTCAAGATTGCGCCCCGTTCCAGCCCTCAGACCAGAATTACATTTCTAGAGAAATGGCGGATAAAGGATCTTTGTTTTTGAGAATTAAAAAGAGGGAATTGAAGAAGTTCAACAGGCGTTTGAGTTCGTTTGTTGTTTAAGTAACTTAATATTGCTTTAGAAGTCTGTTGACTGGGTGGCTCAGGGGTAAAATTGCGGACCCAGGAATAAATTTTGCATAGTCGAAGGAGTCTCACCTCAGACATGTATTTTTATTTCCTAATTATTCTTTCTGGCTATTCGTAATTCATTGTCTTAACATATTTTACTTTTATTATTCCCGTACAGTAAGGAATTCTCCACGATTTACATTGCCATGAAAATGAAAATCCACAGCCTGCTTCCAGTCTCCGACCGGGTCAGGAATGGAATGAATGAAGACCCCATCTAGCGGCGAGGATATGAACTGCGCCGGCTGCCGAGGCCTGACGCACTCCTCCGGGGCAATGATTAAATGAATGACATATGATATGAAATGATAGTGGAGGGTGTTGCTGGAATGAAATTTTGACAGGGAAAACCGGAGTACCCGGAGAAAAACCTGTCTGCCTCCGTTTTGTCCAGCACAGATCTTACATGGAGTGACCGGGATTTGAACCACGGACCCAGCGGTGAGAGGCCGGCGTGCTGCCGCCTAAGCCACGGAGGCTACATTTACATTGCCATATACTTTTAAATTATTAAATAAAAGATGGCCACAATCGCATTCGCCATGAGAGACAATTGACGAATATAATTCATTTGATGGACTCAGACATCGTGGTCACTCAGCCCCGTCTACTTTGGTGTGTTTGTGTGTGTAAAATTTTCTCTGATAACCTGTGTTATTGTGATGGCTGTAGTGATGTGTGCATTTGTAATTCAAGTGGGGAATGGGGAATTGACGACCGAGGCTTTGAGTTAAGAACTATCCCGGTATTTACCTGCAGTGGACGTGGCAAACCACGGAAAACCACATCCCAGATTGTTGAGATATGAATCTAACCTTGCTCTCCTGAGTTTTGCCTCAAGAGTGCGCCCCGTTCCCGCCCTCAGACCAGAAGTAAATTTCTTGGCAAACCAGGGATCGAACATGGAATCCGGGGCGATAGCTCAGAATGTAACCTTCAGATTGGGCTTCCCTGGGTTAATACGATTTTGACAAGCACTGAACATATAGTCTAACTCTTAAACTCCCTCCGTTACGGTGGCTGTCGAAGTGAGTCTATGCTTATTCCAGTAGTTGGCGAAGTATGCTCCCTTGCTTAATTTACTGTCATGGAAATGCAAAGGATTGTACCTACAACAGGTGATGGAAATTGCTTATTTAGAGCAGTTTCGTACTGTTTATTCCAAAATGCAGGACGTTATCCTGAGCTGCGTTTGCAAGCAAATTGCAAAAATTGTTGCTGGCATGAATAATTATAAGGATTTTATTATTGGCGATCAGTATCAACGCATTCTCATCAGCAACAAACTTGAGAATGAAAGTATCTGGACTTCATTGTATAGGAGAATATTATTGTTTATTGATTATTTGTTTAGAGTACATAACAATGAGTCTAACCACGTTGTTGATTTTGGCAATGGAAGTATTATTTGCCATTTAATATTTGGCGGCTGCGTTGATGCAGGCCACTATAGTGTTATTGAATATGACGTTAATTTGGAGAGAAATGCTGCAATAAATATACCCATTTGACGAAAAAGAACATTAGCCACAAAAAAGTGGGAAATCGTAGAAAAATACGAAGCCACTTTTAAAATCTAATATAAAAATGCCGTCGCCTCCGTAGCGTAGCGGTCAGCATGGTTAGCTGCCGCCCCGGAGGACCTGGGTTCGATTCCCGGCTCTGCCACGAAATTTGAAAAGTGGTACAAGGACTGGAACGGGGTCTACTCAGCCTCGGGTGGCCCAAATGAGTAGAGGGGGTTTGATTCCCTCTCAGCCATCCTCGAAGTGGTTTTCCGTGGTTTCCCACTTCATCTTCGGGCAAATGCCGGGATGGTCCCTTCTTCAAGGCCACGGCCGCCTCCTTCCCTCTTCCTTGCCTATCCATCCTAACCATCCCTTACCTTCCCTCATGAGGCCCCTGTTCGCTTTGCAGGTTAGGCCGCCTGGGCGAGGTGCCAATCCCACCTCACCAGTTGTATCCCTTCCGATTCGATGTTCCCCGCTCTAGGACACTGTCCGTAGAGGCGGTAGTGGTGAGTTCCCTCGCTGAGTCCGTGGGTTCCACCAACCTGGAGGGTAAACGACAAAAAAAAAAATGCCATTTCAGAAACAATTCCAGATATTATGCCGTACAGTGTAGGGTCCTTGACGAACAAATGTAAACATTGTTCTGCACTGTATTTCTGTAGCGAGAAATCTACGCTTGGTTACTTTGACCTTTGGTGTTGTAATGGCAAAATTAATCTTACTAAATATAAAATATTTGACAGACTGCAGCAATTTTTCACTGGAAATGATATCTCAAGGAATTTAAGAGAGAATAATCGGCAGTACAACAAATGCTATGTCCTTGGTTTCATTTGGTGCCAATGTCACTGTGCCATATGCATACGGTCCATATTGTTTTAAAATGTATGGAATTGCACATCGCATTTCTTCGTTAATGTATATTCCAAAATTATAAGCGACGGTTCCTGCGGCCAGTTGTATATATTAGACTCCTCAGAATTCCTTGGAATTAAGTGATTTGCTTCTACATACTCCAAACGATTGACCCATAGATATGCTCCTTAGAAATCTGAAGTTTCCTAAGGGCATCTAAATGCTACCATATTAATTATAAGAAATATGTACGAAAATTGCTTGAATTTGGAAATAATAAGTGCAGTTAAAATTAGGCGGAGAGATCTAACCCTTCGACTTGATTCCATATTAATTATATGAAATATGCATGAAAATGCTTCGATTTGGAAATAAGTGCAGTTACAATTAGGCAGAGAGGTCTAATCATTCGACTTGATTTAACACCATCGGATAAAACAATTATTTTCTTTTAAGAGGCAACATTTTCCGATTCGCTTGGCATACTTTATCACAATCAATAAAGCTCAGGGGGAACTCTAGAACGTATAGGCCTCAATTTGCAAAGTTGCAATGTCTAGAGTGCAATCTTTTGACGCCCCTAAAGTTTCAATAGTGTAAAAAATAATTGTATAAAGAACGTATATAAGAAAATACTTCAGTAAATATTTTCTTATTGACCGTCATGTATTGACGGGTTTCAACTAGTTTCTAATTAAAATACAATCAGAATGTAAATATAAAACATAAAACATTTGTCAACGGCTGACAAAAGACCTGAACACTGACCGCCGTGAATCTTTAAGCAAGATGTCATTTCCGAGTAGGTGGCCAGTAGACAGCAATGCTTCTGTCCATTTTGTCCCATCGTAGATAGGAGGTAGTCCTTAACCTTGCTCATCACCAAGAAACCTCTCTCTGCAGAACAGCTTGAATCAGCAACGACGAACAGATTCATCACAGTGACAAAGTACAAACTCCACAAATTTAAACTAAATAATCAACAAAGTTTAGACAGAAACTGATGAAATGCTGGAGCTCCACCAATTTAGGTAAACACGACACAAGTGTAGCACCAAACGTCTGACAACACTGTTTTTTGAACTCTATTGGCGCAATGAAGTTTAGCATAAGCAAAGGCGAGTGGATGATCACAACCAGGAAGAAGGAAAGAGTCACAACGGGAATAACAATTGGTGGGGAAGAATTGAGGAAAGTAGAGAGTTTCAAGTATCTGGGAAGCATGATACAAGAAAATGGAAGAAACAACAGAGAAATAAATGAGCGGTGGAGGCAAGCAGAATTATTCAGGAAAAGTGTTAGGAGCCTGGTATGTAGTATGGATGTGCCTCAAAACAGCAAAAGGGTCATATATAGGACGTACTACATTCCATTCCTGACGTATGCCTCAGAGACCTGGGTTATGAGAGGAAGGGAGCGGAGCAGAATACAGGCTAGTGAGATGAAATTCTTGAGAAGTATTGGAGTGACAAAGGTGGACAGGTTAAGAAATGAGAAGATTAGAGAATTAGTCAAGGAGGGAGCATTACAGGATAGGATAGAGGAATCAAGGCTTAAATGGTATGGGCATGTTAAGCGAATGGATGGGAGGAGGATACACGAGATGAAAATAGAGGGAAAAAGATCAAGAGATAAGTGGCTGAAGGGTGTGGAGGACTGCATGCGAAAGAAAGGAGAAGACTGGACCAAGGTGGTGGGAAGACAGAAGACGATGGAGAGGCTTATGTTCCAAACAGACCCGGCCAGTGGCTGGAAGATGATGATGATGATGATCGGCGCAACACAGGGTGTGCTTAAAGCACGAGGGGAGAGTCGTCGAATTAGTGTGTTACAATCGTCAGCAATTTCTACAGCCAATACCCACTACAATAACATTGGACCATAATAAAACTATCAATTGTCCAATATAAATAGTCAAATGAGAAGGCGGGCCGAGCCAGCGACGTCTTGTTTTCACGCAAGAATAAGTGAAATGGACATGTAAATATAAACTAGTATTTTATTCATTAGTGTGGTATTTTAAGAACAATTTTTAATGCAAGTACAACAAACATTTTAGAGTTTTATTGTAAACATTTGTAAGGGTTTTTTAACGTGTGTGCAACTATCTCATATGTTTCCATCACATTTCATTCACATCAACCATTTTAATTTTTTAATGTTCAGTGACTGGCCATTATCATACTAGCTGATGAAGGGGCAAATTTTCTATGAAAATAATAGCCTCGAAACATGTACTAGTGTGTAAATAAACACAAAAAGTATTGACTAGACGGAACATACTATATTTCAATTTTTTAAACTATCATTCGTCAATGCAAATTTAAGAATCTGTTCAGGCAGTGTCAACAAACTGAGATATTATAATTTTATTATATTAGAGGGTAGCACTGTACTGGATTAATATTTGTATCATTATAAATTGTATTTGCCATCTATTTGCTTTTTAGATAAAACCTTCTTGTTTTTCATTATTCTTGTGCATATATTATAATTGTATTGTGATTTTGCTACAAGGGATGTCCAAACTGAGTGATTCACATACATTGTGAAGAATCCTGATAAAAATGGATTGATTTTGAATGTTTAAGGTACAGATAAACAATCATAAAATGTCGCATATCTTGAGGCATGAAAAATGCTAAGTGTCACTTCGTCTGCTCACGGCTGCGTACAGTTCGGTGGATAAGTACTGCAACATGGTCAGTTCGTAATTCTCTCATTCCCTCTTGCTATCGGCCAGCCCCTCGCCCCGCTCTCACACGCATATTTATGTGTGTTGCACTGTAGCGTAGTAGGTTAGCTGTCAGGTTGTAAAGTTGTTCATCGCCGAGCAACCACAGTTCGAGTCACGCCGTGAATATTATTTTCGTGAAGTAACTCACCATGATGATGTCATGCTACGAAAACAACCGCGTTTGGCCGAGCTATCGATGAAAATGTGTCATTACATTCTGTAATGGCTCACTATACACACGCATCCAGAGAGCACGTTCCGGCTCTCGTCGAATACGGCAATTACAGGGCGCGTGAGGCAGCACTCCGATGTGGTGTTCCACCGAGATTTGCCCAAATTTGGATACAGCAGTGGCGGGTGTCAGGGAGGATTGGTCGTCTACTGGGCACTGGTTTACAGCGGGTTTCAACTGTAGAAGAAGACCACCATTTAGTTACAACTTCGCAGGAAAACCCATTCTTAAACTCGGTAGAGCTGATGCAGACGACTAATTTTCCTGGATGTCCATACACGGCCCGTAAACGATTAGCCTATGAGAAGCAGGAATTGCTTGCAGAAAACCTGCAGTCAAAGAATGTCTTTCCAACCAACATATAGTCGAACGGTGTGCCTTTGCTGAGCTGGAATTAAATCGTAATTGGGATCAGGTCATCTTCTCTGACGAGACATGTTTCAGTTCGGCAGAGGTCAGACCGGTTTGTGTTTACAGGCCACGTGGAAAATGGTACGAGAAACAGTATGTGGCTGGGCGCACTGGTAGTGGCCGCATATCTGTATCACGCTGCGGGTGGATGTCGTCTGATGGGGCCGGAGTGCTTCATCGGATAGGTGGACATCTCACATCGGACCAATATTTGCACATCTTGCAGAATATTATGATTCCAAGTGTGAGAGAGCGCTATCCACATGCAGTACTTCAGTTCGTGCAAGACAACTCTCCAATCCACATGAGCAGGAGTGTTCAGGGCTGATTTTCTGAGCAGAACTCCATTGAACTGCTCAACTGGGACCTCAAACTCTAGACTTGAACCCCATTGAGTATGTGTGGGCAAAGTGGAAACGCCATATCAGGGAAAACTGGCCTCACTCTCCCCCTCGTTCGCAGGATGCATTGTGGGAGATTATGTTGGAAGCATGGGAGGAGATTGCCCATGATGAACATTACTTCAGAAATCTAGTTCAGTCAATGCCACGTCGGCTACAGCAAGTTATCGAAGCTGGTGGATACTGGACGAGATATTGAAGAAGTGTCTACAACAGTCCTTTTCGGGACTAACAATAAGCAAATTCATTAAGCCAGATTTCCCTTTGTATAGAAACACACATGTATTTCGTTCATGAAACATTTGACATGTTTAAAGAATAAACACCGCGAGTACGATTCCAACCCCGGTTGTTTGTCGTTTCACGCAACGCCTCTTCCCCTGAGCTAACTGGCAGTCTGCAAAATGCTCATAATATTGTAATGATATTTCCATCATCTCATGCACGTCTATAACAGCTATCATAGACCCAGTGGTAATTAACTAACGGTTTATTGCAATATTTCA
The DNA here is from genome assembly GCA_946902985.2 of Meconema thalassinum. NCBI lineage: Eukaryota > Metazoa > Arthropoda > Insecta > Orthoptera > Tettigoniidae > Meconema > Meconema thalassinum. The sequence continues at coordinate 1,572,066,744 of OX336388.2, forward strand.
TTGTAAAACTTAAAAGGCGTCCAGTATCATGCGGTTCCACAATGGTATAACAGAAGCCATCAAAACAAAAAGAATTGCCGAGACCAAAATTGGACCGTGGTGGTTCGGCTTACTAACTTCACACACTTCCTCTACCCTATCACAGCCACTCTGTTAAACGCTACTCATCCTTCGTCAATGGGACGTGTCCCTCACTTCACGCATTTGGGCTGTTTCTCATTAATATTGCACATCATTCTTCTCTGTTATTCTGATATCTGCACAGTGTCACTGTGTACTGATAGTTGCATTTTGTCCCGAACATGTCGTTGAACAAAGATGGAAGTGCATCAATTTTGTTGCAACTGTGCAGCCACTTCCAAGCATGATGATACCCCAATAGGACTTTGATATTTTCCATGCGACAATTTATGATTGTCCATCTGCACATTTCATCAGAAATTTCTGCACTCCCCTGCAGTTCCAATTTATAGATCTCTGACAAAGCCAACCTTCATCTCTATCACTGTTTCTAAGTTGCCCAGTCCCATTCCCATAAAGAGTTTTCAATTAGATCAAATCTTGTAAATCCATGTCAATGTCTTACTGAAGTACACCACACATCTCTTAAACTCCAGCAATTCTTCAAGGTTTATACTGTGTCCCTGTTGGCTATGAAAGCCAATATTCCATCTTTTGGTATCTTTATAGGGATAAGATAATGCCGAGGGAGCTCTAGTTTCACCAGCAAAGAAGTACTACAGTTGAACTTTACTTATATGCATATCAAGGGAAGAGAAAAGACTACTTGTAACTCAGAAATCAGACTTACACAACACATGACATATTTACTGAAAAACCAATGGAATAGACCTACATGTGTAAATCCTAGCAAACAATACATACATTAAGACAGAAAATACAGTACTGTATTATTTTGAACTTGGTCCAGCCTTAAAGAAATCAGATAGTTTGGCTTGTTTCACTTTTCTTGCATTGTGTATAAACCTCCTTTTGCGAACGTAGTAATAAATTCAAGGCATTTTCACTACAAGTTTTCGCACTGATGTAACGCCTACACACATCGATTGCACTTAAGACTAACTTCACTTAGTTCAGGTGTTTCAAGATTCAAGTCGTCATCTCCATCAGTGTCACTATCGCTTGTAGCTGGTCCGTCACCACCGAGTTGTTGGCATACATCAGCAATAATCCCTTCATCCCATTGTAGCCCACTTGCAGCCAGATTATCATCGTAGTGCACCAAAGTATCGAAATCTGCACCCTCCGGTAGCGTTAGCTAATTGAAAATGAAAATCCACAGCCTCCGTCCAGTCGACCGACCGGGTCAGGGAATGGAATGAATGAAGCCCCCATCTAGCGGAGAGGATATGAACTGTGCCGGCTGCCGAAGACTGTCACACTCCCCTGGGGCAATGATTAAATGAAATGATAGTGAAGAGTGTTGCTGGAATTACATTTCTGACAGGGAAAACCGGAGTACCCGGAGAAAAACCTGTCTGCCTCCGCTTTGACCAGCACAAATCTCACATGGAGTGACCGGGATTTGAACCACGGACCCAGTGGTGAGAGGCCGGCGTGCTGCTGCTTAAGCCATGGAGGCTTCAGCGTTACCTAATTGCCAGACATAATTTCGTCCCCATAATCATCATTAGAGGCAGCCTCCTCCAGTAAGACATCAGCTTTGCGGATACAGTTGCTGATTGTGGAGGATGACGCCTGCTTCCAGGCAGCCGAAATAAAAGTCCATGGCTTGTAGTAAATTAATGGAGAGAGTTTCATTTCCTGCATCACTCAAGTGTTATTAAATGTTGAACCAGCAATCTTTTATAATGCACTTTGAAATTTGCAATGATGCCCAAATCAAGCGGTTGTAGAACACTGGTACAGTTAGGAGGGTAAAGTTCCACTCGGACATTCTCCACAACGATTTGAGGTGGATGTGCTGCACATCTATCCATAAGAAGAAGGATCTTCTTCTGTTTCTTTTTCATTCTAATGATCAGTTTTTTCAACCACTGTTCCATTAGAAGCATATTCATCCAAGAATTTCTGTTGGATTCATATTCTATAGGTTTTGTTTTTGCACCCTAAAACACCTCGGATTCTTCGATTTTCGTATCACAAGTGGAGGAAGTTTGTCCGATCCATCTGCATTGGTGGGAAGAAGTACTGTTACTCAAATTTTACTTTTCTTCTCTCCATTGCAGGAGTCACCTTTTTCAGCTAATGTTTTACTAGGAAGGAGACTGTAGAATAAGCCGGTCTCATCACAATTGTAGATGTTTGTAGGCTGTTAATCGCTTATGATACCCTGCAGAACCTCTTCTTTCCAGTGTTGCACCGTGACGTCGTCCACAGCTTTTGCGTCACCGCAAATTGGTCTCTATGCGATTTCATGACGATCTTTAAATCCTTGCAACCATCCTGACGAAGCCTTGAAATCAGCAGTGATACTTATCAATTTAGCTAAATCTATCGCCTTTGTCTTCAGCATGTCGCCACTAATTGGTAGAGCTGCAGCCCACTTTTGCTGGATCCATGTGAAAAGTGCTTTCTCCAAATCTACATACCTCCCTTTTTGTTGACGGCTGCGCTTTGCTGATTTCGAACGCAGTTTTAAAAACTCAACCAAAATAGCGTTTTTTTAAACTGATTACTGTACATAGCGTGATATAAGCAATCCTTAAGTCTGAAGCAATTTCAGTTTTTGTTTTGTGTTCTCCTTGGCTAATGGAAAGCAACTGAATGATAAAACTACTGTTCAACAGAAAACCCCAGATACCAGCACCATGTACATTTTACTCGTTCTTTGTTCCCACGAAAGAAATTCTCATATTCAATCAAAACACAGAGATTTGCAGAGTGACATTGTTGACCCTAACTTACTGGCGGCGTAACAAAGGCCAACCGAGCGAGTTCCCTTGGCTCCTCCTCTAGCTGCATCGTTTTTGACCTTCACAATACTGCTAAATATTAAGTTACAAGCGAAGTTGGAGGTTTCAGCGCGGAAACAAAAGAAAAGAAATTTGTTTGAATATGAGAATTTTTTTCGTGTGAACAATCTAGAGCATGCCCCACATGAGACAGAAACTCTGTGCTCTGTTTCAGCACCGAAACCCGACCTCTCTACCTCCATCTACACCAACAAAGAGAAAATATCATAAATACAGTACTGTAGTTTCTTTTATAACAACACGTGCTCATTATTAAATTACAAATACGTAAAACTCAGATTTATTTCGCTGACACTTAATATGTATAACAGCGATTTATGTATAAATAAGGTTAAATTAACACGCTTTTAGATTACATTTTTCCGGGACCTAAAATAAATTCCGTACTAATACGAAATAAGCAGAATAGAGTTATGTATAAAGCAGGTTCAACTGTATAATATACAGGTCATAATGCATGGTCCACTATGCAGATGGGGTTCAGGCACTGTGTATAAATGAGCCGTTCCTCTTAGGCTGTTCGCAATGGTATATCCATGCACAGTGGCTTTGATACATATAAGATCAGTGAAAATGAAGTGCGCAGTGTCCCTTTGCCTAGGGCACTTTGAGTCCGATCTCAGTGTTCAACTCAAGCTGTTAGTGTATGGTTTGTGCCGCCAACAATGCAATGTGCGAGTGCCAAGAATAGTGACCAAAGAGGAGCTGGGCAGGTGTGACAGAAGACTGTTAAGGCTATTTACATGATATAATGTAGACTGGCTCTAAAATTTTCACATGCTTACGACTGGTCATTTAAACCAAGGGTCTGCTGAAAGAGTTTTATACATCTGAAAGAAACTCCGCACCAGACACTGCATAAACCTAGAAGAATTGCTGGAGTTTAATTTCTTGACCGTCAAAGCCAACGTTCCAAACATATTTTATCTCTATCTTCCAACCAAGAAATGGACATCATCTGCGGGTTATTCAATTCCAGACTAAAGGGAACAGAAGGAATTTGGGCAACATTAGGGGCATAATTCATCTTTATTGGGGCATTCTTTTTCATCATTGTAAGTCATATAAACATACACACAAAAAATTAGACAAAACTTGCAGCACTGTAGTAGTGACATGTGATTGATTCCATTTGTTTATCATGAGAGGTTGAACTGCATTAATCGAAAAGGTTATGGCATTTTAACTCATACATGATGAATAAATTTACTATAAGTATATAAAAAACTCTGAAAATGAGATAGGAGCTAGGTTCGCTCGCTCATGACAGCCAATAGAACAGAACATTGCCTAGATAACTGAACTTGCTAAGCTCGCTGTGCCGTACGAAATCTTTATTTCTATCCCCGCAGGAAAATAATAACTTATTCAATTATTTTGATGATCCTATGTTACAGAGCTAAAACTTTTGAAGCTGACTGTCCTAAGATTGTGACGCTACGATCAGCTGCTCAGGAGTTAACATCTGCATATGAACTGGAGAGATAAATTGAGTGAGAAAGATTACATTGAAATATTTAGGTTCGCCGGGGAAATACAAACTTGAGTGGCAGTATTGGTGTATCAATGCAGTGTATAGTAGTGAAGCTTTAAGAAGTGCTGCGAGCTGAAATATTGAATTCATACCCATGTCCCTTAGGAAGTCGAGTGTCAGCAGACAGGTTTACACAGCAGGATGACAAAAAATACAAATTTCAGGGTGTATGGCTTTTTAAAGAAGCTTTCGAATTCAAAAGTGTGTGTTTTTGTAATTGAAGTGAGCAAACTCACTTCTTCTCAGTTTTACCTCAGAAGGCATATTTTACAGTCTTCTAACCAAGACCAAAACTACATTTCTTGGCTGAGCCGTGACTCGAATCTGGATGTCATGGGCGACAGCTAACAAGGGGAGGATAAGATGCATGGGTCACCGATTCTAACCATCTTCAGTACACGTGTAGGCCATGACCAGGCATATACCAGGTGCAAGTAGTAAGGTGCGCAAAGAAGAGAGAGAAACAAGACACGTGCGATCCTAGCGTCAGGATGGCAACTGAATGAATGGCCTTTTAAAACCACTCCTGCCATCTTGCGAGCAAACTACATTACTGCTTAGTCACTTATTCCTTAATTCTAACAAAGGATGTTGACGTATATGTAAAGTATTGAAGCCATATTTTCCAGTGTTGCCTATACAAAGTGATATTTGTAACTCTTCAGTAGGTCAACACGAATTTGTCCAATGACTGGGCGGGGGGTGCAATGTTTATAATACATTAGCATAGCCAAAATCGACCAATGGGGGGTTATAGTTACTCAAGCCAAATTCTGCGAGCATTTCGTCCCACAGCATAGCCATGCTCACCAGTCTCTATGAAGCAACAGTGCTCAGTAGAACCCACGCTACTGGATGACATGTTCACAGTTGTTCTGTTTGATATAAACAATGAGGGGCGTGGTGGCGCAGCGGTCAAGCTGTTGGCCTCTCACCAAGGTGGACCGGGTTCGATTCCCGGTCAATGCATGTGAGATTTTCGAAGTGAAATGCCATGTCCCGTGGTTCGGATTCCACATAAAAAGGAGGTCCTGAGGTTTATGATCTCATGATTAATGGTCACGTAAAACTAAAAGCTTCCTTCTTTTTTTACTTTTGGTATAGGCAAACGTTCTGGACTAAAATATAGCCTACGGTATGCGTTCTACCCCTTGCTAACATGTATTGCTCATGCTTTTTGAGTAATGCTATTCCCTGAACCTCCATCCTCTACCTACAGCACTTAAGAATTCAGGGGCGATTTCTCCAAGCATGCTACGATTGCTGCTCAAGTGCAATATTTTTCTAAACGAGGCGAGATTTTAAAAATTACAATAGGTACCGCATCTGTAATAGATCTGCGTTAAACAAATCGCATGTTGCATATATCTTGGCGAGTACAGCGAGGCTTGCTAGTGTCTTGGAGGCTTCAGCGGAGCTGTCGATACAGCGAGAAATGTATGCGCGCGCAGGTTCCTTCTGTCCAAGGCCGACTGCGAGCCGTCACGTTTGTAATGTGTAGTTGAAAGCTCTGGTCTGGGAGCTACAGAAAGCTACTACATTGAAAGCACAAGGATTTTTGTTTTTCTTAATTAAATTCAACACTAGATTTCTGCTGGCAATTTTCTCCAAGATCTTTTCATTCTCCGATACTGTGTTCAATATTTTACAAACAAACAATTTGGATATACAGTACAGTGGCAAGGAGATTGAGCTCTTTTTAAATACTCAGTCTATGTGAGATGAAGATTTTGATAGTTTTTATGGACATGTTGATACCAAAATCGACGTTTATGGAGGACAGCCGTGCTCTAAAAATAGTGCAATTAGTGCTGAACCAGAAAATCAAAATACTAACGTCTATTCAATGAAATTATTGACAATGCACTTGTCCAAATAGGAGAGCATTTCAAATACATACATACGTGTTCTTCTCGCTGCGGAATTGTGATTTGTTTGAGAAGCAGAGAAATAAGTTTCCAGGCAGTTATGTTACTGCCCTAGAAAAGACCTATGGGTAATTTTTCGACATTGTTTGCTTAAAAACTGAATTAAGTGTGATGTAGCCTACCGTACTCATCTCCTGACTTGAAAGAGAAAAGTGTTTCAGACTTAACGCAGCTTATGCATACTAACAAATTGTACATGGGTCTGGCAGTGATTTTCAAGCTCATCAAACTGGTAGCAACAATTCCTGCTGCTACATCCCCTGCAGAACGTTCTTTTTCGACACTGAGACGCATTAATACATATGGCAGATCGATTCAAATTCAGGAAAGGCTATCATCATTAGCTATGTTTTCGATTGAAAAAGGATTGTTTGCAAAAATTAGATTACAGTCCTCTTTCTATGATGAAGTTATTGATGGTTTTGTAAAGAAAAGCCTCAGAGTCGAGTTTGTTTTCAAGTAGGATCTTATAAATAGATGCAATTTTTCTGTGTATGTACTTCGATGTTTACCTGTTTGAATTATAAAATCACTGTCTTGTCATGAGTTATTAATAATTATAAATTATAATATGAGTCTGATTGTGAAAATTTGTTATATTTTGGCCCTTCTTGAATAAAGGTGCGACGTTAGACCAGTGATTTCCTACGTTTTTGAGGTTTTCTATTGCGGGATTTTAGGCTACATTAAACTATTTAGAGCATGCAGTAGGCCGCTCGAGGTAGCACATTTATTAAATGAGGTGAAAATCCACGGCCTGCATCCAGGCGACCGACCGGGTCAGGGAATGGAATTTATGAAGCCCCCATTTATAAATTCCGTACCCAATTGTGTTGTCAAGTATGTATTTCAATATTCAATAGCACAAGGAAACTAGTTGTGCAAGCTTTTGCGTGTTACATATTATATGTAACGGAAGATTGTTAAAAATGTCGTGTAAATATCCGCCCATGTAATACCATAACCTCATCAAAATTTCACACATAACTCTGCTGAATATCCTGATAAAAACTTATACTTTTTCCGTTCAACATAAAATCACATGTACACATATAAAACTACAGCCACAAAGTCAAAATATATTTTCATACGATTTTAAACTTCACGCTACCGCTTTTAACCAAGCGAACGCGAATTCATTAAATTATATATCAAAATAATAATCCAAGCCAATCCGTCTCCGTGTTGGTTTGCTTCACCAAGCGCTGTGCTCAGGCCTAAGAAAGTCCATACTACTTTCTCCGTCCGTTAAATAATTATTCTTTTGTTTGGGCCCGAACTCGGTAACTTATGTTTCTAAAGTTGGTTGTCACTAGATTTTAGGGGCTTTCCGTTTATTTTGTTGGTCCTTGGGAAAATTATTATATATTGCCATGGCAACGTGATCATGGACGGTGATGGATACATGTGATGTGGAGTTCGCAAATCAAAGTAATTATTACGTCTCGACATTTGGTGATTTACAGAAAGGTAATGGTAGTTTCAGTCAATAAAATGGCAGTATAGTGTTGGTTGATTGAGTGTGAATTAAGTTCTGTATTTGGTCGTGCTAAGTTTATAATAATAGAGACTTAATGAGATCCTGTATAGGTTAACTGATCTTAAGGTCTTCAATATTTGAGAAGTAATGATAGATGTGGTGTGTGTTGCCCGTAATCCAGTCATCGGCTAGAAGTTTAGAAAATCTGCCCGCGTATGAATGAGAAATTATTATATTATATTGAAAATGTGTTAACACATACCAGTAGACTTTTTCTATTGGGATTAATGCTGTACATTATATTTAGGAGAAGGATGAACATCCTCTTTATTCTCTACATGTAGCCTACATTCTCATCATTTCTCAAACCTTTGTTTCACTTGTTGTTCATGATGAATAGTCTGTCACTTTATTGCAGAATTACCGTGTTGGCAAGGTCGTGTACTGCTCTGAATTGTGATGGCGATATCTAACCAGCATAGGCACCTGTGTAGATTTCCCTTGGATTACCGTATGGTAGTAGTTTTATACAAATCTTTTGTATAAACCAGGTACAGTATTTTCCATTTTAGTCACCTTTATCTGTGATGTAGATTTGTGTCTGTTCATCCCTGTAGTTAGGCTATTAGTCAGTTAGGTAATTAGTTATTGAGGTTTTAAGGGGCAGAACTACGAGGTCATCTGCCCCTATCAGTAGATAGCGTAAGCTTCACCCAGATGTTTTCCATGAGGAAGTTTTGTTTCCAGTTTGACAAATCATGATCATTATGTCTATGTTGACACCTTGGAAGAATTATTCATGTAATTGCAAGTTTCCTCGGTTAACATAGAGCCAAAAAATTAGGCTTGTGACTGTTTGGAGTATGATAAGTTATAAGCAGGGCCCGGATAATGGTGTACTTAACTCCCTCCTCCCAAATGCCTTGCTGTTTGGTGGGTTGTAATATCTGGACTTGTAGCGATGAATTCATAGACTTGCTAATATTACGAAATGCCTTAATGGGAACAACTGTGAATGTGGATGCCATTGCTATTGTAACCTGGGTACCAATTGCCAGATCAGGTATACTACAACTTGTCGCACATCTACTATGCACAGTGACTGACCATATACATAACTTCTTTTGTGCCTCATTGTGTAGTGGCTGTCACTGCGGAGGCCTGGGTTTGATTCCCAGCTCTGCCAAGAAGTTTAATTCTGGTCTGAGGGTTGGGCAAAAACTGAGAAGAGGCTAGTTCCAATCCCACCTCAGCCATCCTGGAAGTGGCTTTCTGTGGTTTCCCCACTTCTATTCCAGGCGAATGCTTAATTAAGACCACAGCCGCCTCCTTCCTAATCCTCATCTGAGTTAAAACTACACACACTAATACAGCCTTCACAATAACACCAGTTACCAGACAAATTCCACACACACCTAAGTACACGGGGCCACATGACCACAATGTCGCAAAGCCCCGAAATGAATCAACAACACAATATAATTTCTTTGTGTGGCTTCAACACTGCAGCCCCTTGTGGGCGGGGGTTCAGACTACACCCATGGTATCCTCAGCCTATCGTACGAGGAGACTAAAAGGAGCAACCTTGGCTATTCTTTGAGGCTTCCTACTTGTCTTATGAATTGTGCCCCCCTCCCAAGGGTGGGAGGGATGGAATACACCCACAGGCAGAGTTGGACGGTTGGCACACGTGCTGTGAAAATAGTTAGTTATTGTTGTTTTAAGGGACAGAACTATGAGGTCATCTGCTCCTTTGCTGTGAAAGTATTCTGGAAATACATATAATCTGGTGTAACAGTATGTTTAAGTTGTAGTAATTTCCAAAGGAGATACATTTTTCTTTACATTGCACTTTGTCAGTACATGTGTGTGTACTGTATATAGTTTAATGTAAAGTTTTTACATATTTGGTAGCTGCAATCATGTACGTGCAGTGCTAGGCCATGGGGCCAATCTTTCTGGTGACTGGTTTTGGAATTTTTTTGGTCATGTTTACCGTTTTCAACATCCCCCAATGGCCTGGCCGGTACCTCGCTTCATTCCAACTGCTTGGTCATATTCATTTATTTCATCCTTTTATCAGCTCCTTGTGATGTTGCCATTGGTTACGACATCCGGCTGCACACATTGGCTAGGTGGAACCGCATCAACTTAAATTAATGCAATATTTCAATGGTGGTATTGTATTGGATGGCGGTTCATTGAAATCTTGTTTCAATTTTTATAGCAATACATTGTATCTCATCTCCGATCCCTCTGAAAAAAAAAAATTAGGTGTAGGTATGCCGGCAGCTAAAGCGCAGCGTTCGGCCTTGGGCCCAAGCTCAAGCTCTCTGCTAACTCGGTGGACGTGAGTTCGAACCCCACCGTCGGCCATCCTTGAAATGGTTTTCCGTGGTTTCCCATGTTCAACTCAAGGCAAATGCTGGGACGGTACCTTCTGACAGGCCACGGCTGTTTCCTTCCATATCCTTGCCCAGTTTCATTAATTCATCTCTCATTCCGGTGCGCAGGTTGCCCACGGGCGTTAACTAGAAAGACCTGTACTCGGCCTCTCAGGAGGCCACACTACCAAAATATGACGGGGTAGGTATACATGGACTTGTTTTGAACTTCTCCAGTCCTTCTTCAACAAAGCAACAATGTCATCTTTGCCTAACTTTAAAACGATAGATTTTAGCATTTAATGTGCACATTTCAAAACACACATGTTGCGAGATAATGGGTGAGGTTAAAGACCAATTGTAAATTTATATTTAAAGGGCATAGAATATTTTCAAGAATATTGACAACTTGTCTGTAGGACACACTCTTTCCCTTCTCTCTTTTAATACACTATTAAATATACAATATTCCTCTGATGCAGATTTTTTTCTGTGTATTTCACAGTAATATGATGTGGCTCCGTACATTTGGCCTGCAGGGGTCCTTTTATCATGCCTGAAACAGGAGGTTTTAATTACCATTAAACTGAGGTGGGGGTATTGAATGTAATTGGTAATGTGTTGCACCATTACGTTCAACCTTATCTTCCAAATGTCCAGGGCCAGATTTAGATTTTATGCGCTCCTAGGCCCGTGGGTTATACCATCGTAATGAAGGGAGAATTTAGACCTCAGAAAGGTCTTTGTGAAGGTAATTTTTATTTTATTCTAATGTATCGGGAAGTAAAATCAATTAAATAAATTACAGTGATGAGAGAATCAACTGTTTCTTAATTTGTATATATCAACTATAAATAAATGGCCCAACGAGATATTAAAATAAGTTTAAAACTTTTAAGGCTCATTATACACTAACAGATATGGATATACATATACACTAGGTCTACATCATACAACTTACAACTATGCATAGGCTAATTAATTATTCAAATTAAACTGATATTAATATTCAAGACTTAAATTTTCCCCTAATAAATCATTAAAGATTCCTGTTCTAAAGCTGAATTCGAGCAATCTGCTGTTACAACACATTCGTTGGGAAATGATGGCCACAATATAAATTGGAAAAGTGTCAAAATTTGGAAAGTTTAATTTAAGTAATCAAATTATACGGAATCCGTGTATTGTAGTCTATAACATTTTATGGAAATTTTCTGACAAAAAAAAATTGCAGATTAATTTTGCGACCCTCAGCATGGTGCGCCCCTAGGCCGGGGCGTTAACTGGAATTGTGTTGCTTTACAGGCTGAAAATTCATGTTCACCAAAAATAATCCTCTTTGAGTTTACAGCTTCTTCAGCCTGAGGATTGATCGGAGCTAGCCAAGAGGTTTTACTGCGTTGGAGTGTACTTGGCTGTGGGTGATCAGTTGTTCTCCACCTTCCTGCAGTGTAGCCGATCATCTGAGTGCAGCCCGGCATGGTCTTCTTCAATCCTGTCTCCAGTCGACTAAGCCATTGACGTTCACACATCAGAAGTTATGACTCATGTGTGAAAGAATGTACAATGTGCACCATGATTGAACATACATTAATAAAACAATTGAAACTGCCTGGAAAATCAGCTTTCTCATTTCCTCGACAATCCTCTACCCTGCCTATAGTTTTTCTGTAGATGCAGTTGAAAATCATTTAACCGTTGAGGGCAAATAAATTGCAATGAAATGACATTTCTTGGGCATATTCAATTTATTTAGGGAAGGAGGTATATCTGACATCAGTCATAGTAGCGTACTGGGTCGGAATATGGGTACGGTCTTTTTGAGGTTATGGTACCATAATATTGCAAACTTGCATGAAACTTCATAATGTATTTCTTTTTAACGTTAGAACTTCAAAAAGACCAATTGCTTGCACTTTACACGTAATAAAAGGGCTAAACAACTAAAATGTAGGATATAAATAAACGACAGTCCATTTTTTTTCTAAAATCCATACCAACGTTATAGAACAGAATGCATGTACAAAATTTAATTTTCGGGTGTCCGTTGCCTCTTAATATCCAATCTACGTAATATATTGTCGTTCAAAAACAAAACGGAGTTGCTTTATAGCAACAATAACGATGTATATCCAGATTAATCAATCTCGATTCGATTTTCTCTCATTTCGTAAGTTGGCTAACATACTCGGCGAAAGCAACCTAGATCTTTCGGTCACTTATATTTCTTGCATAATATACGGCCAGTTATTGCATCTCAGTGGCGATGGAATTCGCCACGTGGCGCACCATGTGCTTTTGAGTTGGAGCCCAAACAATGACGCAATCGCACAGAATTTAACGAACCGCGGATTTACCAGAGAGTCCCTACTCTGTTGTTGTTGTTTGTGTTGCGTTGCTGGACACAGAAGTTTCTTCGCCCAATAACATCCGGCATGGGAATAGTCTACAGTAGCCATCGCAGTAAAATGCCGCAGCAAATTGGTCCATATGTTCGAAACCACTAATCTCTTGAACTTCGTTTATCACATTGCAACTGATGTCCACATTATCCTCTTCACTATCGAAGCTGATCTTTAGCACTGATGTCTAAATTTATATAATTATCGCACACGCCAAATATGAGAAATCAGGGAAACAAGATCCATCCGTATATGTATATGGGTGACCAAAAAACCGAAAACCACACCCAGGAGCACCAGAAAGAATAACGGGAAGGACCCCCTAAGAGCCCACCTAAGATTTTACAATTGAAATGGAAGGTGATCCAAATATGACATAATAGCATCCACCAATGGAACTGTAGGACTATGTACAAGTGACGCGATGTTTAACGGCAAGGGATAAGCAAGTCGCCTCAATTTCTCCAACATAATGTCCCGCTGCGGATTGAAGGTTTCGCACTGAAACAATATGTGATGTAAAGTACCTCGTGCCCTACCACATACACACCTATCATTGTCCCTGAGATGCATGCGCTCCAAAGCTACTGGTGTAAGAGCGTGCTGGAACCGCATTCGAATGATGGTAATAATATGACGCCGCGAATATTTTCCGACCCGGAACCAAGGCGCTGTAGTTACGGATGGTTTTATTAAGAAAAAATGTTTTGCTTTACATTTTGCTATCTCGGTCCATTCATTTTGCCAAGCACTAACGACTCGCTGATGAATTATCGGTACTATATCCGGATACGGTATCCCGATATTATACACTGTTCCCTGACCGCATGCCGCATTCTTAGCCCAGAGATCGACTGTTTCGTTTCCTGCTATATGACAATGCCCAGGAATCCACATGATGACCACGTCTTGTCCTGTGAGGGTGAATGTATGGAAATATTGCACTATTTGGTAGAGATACCAATTATTTGAGTGCAGAAAATGAGGTAAGGCATTAATAACACTCAAAGAATCCGTGCATATTAGCGCGTGATGTAAACGATGGGCATGAATATAGTGACAAGCCTGGCGTATAGCAAAGAGTTCAGCTGTAAAGATTGTAAGATGAGGGGGGAGGCAATAAGTGCGACTAACCTGTAAATCAGGAGAGTAAAAAGCCGACCCCACGCGATCCGGTCGAACCATCTTTGAACCATCCGTATAAAAAATCTTATAATCGGAATACAAATCCTGAATATCTCGAAATGCACGAGAAATGATATTCGGATGATGTTTGAACATTTGAAATAGCAATGGAAAGGAATTATGCAGAATCTTAGGTTGGGTATGCAAAACCTTGTAGGGGATTGTATATGGAAGTGCTAAACGGGTTTGTAACACATCCTTCCTGAAGGGTTGTAAAATCTCATAAGCTATGACCAGTGCCGGTTTATGTGAGCGATCTAAACGATTTTGTGCGTAATATTCCATCAGAAGTTGTAATTTAGAGATAATCGGAGACGCCACTAACGACAATTTGTAGGCCAAATATTTGCCCGCTATAAATGTGCGTCGATGTGACAAAGGTAACTCACCGGCTTCCACCAACAATGCACTCGTGGGGGTGGAGGCCAAAGCCCCTAGAATGATGCGGATGGCTTTATATTGTAGTCTATCTAACATTAACAAGCGACTGTTCGCCATTAGATCGTAAAAGAAACTGCCGTAATCTAATTGTGAACGAATAATGTTCTTGTACACTGTCAATAATAATGCGGGGTCCGCACCCCAACGACGCCTTGTCAAAGCTCGAAGGACCTGTAACCGTTTTTCGATTTTAACTTCAAGATATTGCACCTGCCGTGTCCACCGGAGTTTATCATCAATATAAATGCCTAAATATTTGATATTGCGCACAACATCTATGGTACCCTGTCGAAATAAAATAGGGCTCTGATCGTACCGCCGTTGATGCGTGATAATTATAGCAGAGTTCTTACCCGGAGATGTTTCCAAGCCATGATTACTTAGCCATTCATGGGCTAGAGTTAATGCAAGATATAAATCTGTTCGACATTGATGCAACGAGTCACGGGAACAATAAATCATAAAATCATCCGCATATTGTATGATACGGGCATAAGGCAAAATCACCGCTTCTAATTGTTGAGTATAAATGGAAAACAGAAAACCACTAAGTATGTCCCCTTGCGGCAAGCCCTGAGACGTCTGACGGTGGTCCAGCTTCCCCTCGGGGGTACGTAATATGAGACGCCGATGAGTTAAAAAATTGTGAACAATACAAAGAAATGGAGAGGGGAAATGAAGCTCCTACAGTTTCCGTTGTAAAATCATGGGATCTACTGCATCATACGCCCCCTTAATATCCAGACAAACAGCAATAGTATGATGTTTACGTCCTTTAGCTAATAACACATCAGTTAAGAAAATCGAAATAGCATCGACAGTACTGCTACGTTTACGAAATGCGAATTGATACTTAGAGAATAAGTTGTAATATTCCATACACCATTGCAAACGTTGCAATAATACTTTTTGAAATATCTTCCTCACACAGGAGCCTAAATTGATCCCACGATAATTCTGAGGGTCACGTGCGTCCTTCGAGATTTTTAAGATAGGCAGGACCTCAAAGATATTCCACTCAGTGGGAAACGTGCCAAAACGTAATACTTCATTATATACAGAAATAAGTATCTCGAGTGCCTTGTCTGGAAGATAGGCAACCATCTGATATGTTATAGAATCGACACCAGGACTTGTCGATTTCGTACCTCGAAGAGCAGATTGAACTTCCGCGTGCGTTATAGGTTGCAGTAGAACATGGAAATGATCTGAAGCTGTATAAGACGGAAGCGGGCCCATATTGATAACTGTATCTGGCGTGAGATTTATATAAAATTCTTGAAAACCCTGCCGGCTAAGTCCTGTAGACGGCCCCATATAACGAGTATTGGACAAACTTTTGATGGTAGACCATAACTTAGTTAAAGAGGTTGTGGCATTTAATGAGCTGATGTGATTCTTCCATGCGTCTCGTCTCTTTTCATTAAATACTCGTTGGATCGTGGCTGTGACGCGCTTATACAAGATATAATTGTCATGTGTACCATGTTTCCGATATTTTCGTAAACACGCCTTCCGTCTTTTTACTAGTAAGGCGCACTCTGCATCCCACCACTGTATAGTCCCAGGGCGTTGGAACCTACTATACGGAATGGAACGCTTCGGGTGATAACAATCCAAATATTGTTGAATAAGGTGATACAAAAGAGAGTATTTCTGACGTGGGAGGGGTGGGATACGGCCCAGATTATCCTGAATGAATGTCTGAAAGAGGTCGAAATCAAAGTATTTTAAAGAACGAGTTATTTTAGTGCCCCGGTGTATCGATGGTGCGACCCCAGTGCGATCATAAAAAATTAAAATAGGGAAGTGATCACTCTGATGCGTGTCCCCGATCGTGCTCCAATCTAATTTATGCGACAAGTCCGGGGTAGTGAGGGTTAAATCTACCGCACTTTTTGGACTGCCCGGGGGTGTCAATCTCGTAGGAGAACCGTCGTTTAACACATTTAAGGAAAATGTGGCAATCGCATGAGCAATATGTCTACCTTTAGCATTTGTTCGTTCACTGCCCCAGAGGCCATGGTGTGCATTAAAATCACCTAGGATAACATGCTTAGATCTTTGTGACACGTATTTAAAATACATGTGCCACTGTTGTTGCGTGCCCTGAACACGTGGTGGGCAATAGATATGACTAACATATATATCCCCCACCCGAAAAAATTGATGATAACAAAAAGGGAGGTGATACGGCAAAGACAGCGGAGTAATTTGTAAATCCGATTTACAGAGGGTTATTAAGCCTCCGTATCCCGGACCATCTTCACGAAAGACCGTATAATTGGGAATTTGAAAACGGTAATGTGGGTATAGCCACGTTTCTTGGATAAAAACGATCTCAGGGTGATATGTCGATATTAAATGAAGCAATTCATGCTTCTTATTTACCACACTCCGACAGTTCCATTGCAGCAGCCACATCCTTCACCTATGAACGACATGAGATGAAGAAAGAGACGAAACGAATCAACCCAAAAAAACTATTGACAAAGTGCACCAGTGCCCCTTGGTAGTGGTTTTTCGAGGGGTGGAAGTAATGGCAGTATTTTATCTAATAACTTTTTAACACAGTGCGCCCACTGTGCATTGTGGCCTAAAAGCTCCATGAGTTCTGTAAATTCGTCTAGGATTTTTTGAGTAGGAGCAGTTTTATCGGGCCCCGAATCGGGCTCCAGTCGCCGGACACCGGATGTGCCCGGTTCGCTGGGCTTCTCAAGTGGTGATATCCGTTCCACGCTTGGGGTTTCTATCAGTTGCAAATATGCCGACCTATCATATCCCAAAGGTGTAATCAATTTCGGAGCCGGATGTACCAACTCTGAAAATTTACGCTTACGCGGAGGATCAAATCGTTGCCCACTAGGTGATGCTGCCAAAGGGGGGAATTGTTGGGGAAGTGCTAAAGGGTGAAAAGGGGTACTTGTCTGGCGCTTCACAATTTCATTATATGATTTGTTTTCAGTACACATCAGCCTCTTTATCTCTATTTGCTGCTGATGCACCTCACAGCGCACCGCCCCTGCCATATGATTGCCTTGACAATTAACGCACTTGAATATCACTTCTTTGCAGTCACTCGTTAAATGCTCCTGCGCACATTGTCCACATCTAGGTCCCCGAGCCCTACAGTGAAGTTGCACATGCCCGTACCTCTGGCACTTCTGACATCGAAGAGGTGAAAAAATGTACAAACTTACTTCTAAGAGAACATTGAAGATGCTGACATGAGTAGGCAAGTTTTGAGTTTCGAAAAAAATTTTCACCGTGCCCGTTGCTATTTTTTCCGATTTTCCATCTACGGTTTTAGTACGAAAAAAACGTTGTAAACGTACGATAGGTACAGGAGAGTCAATGAAACGCATTAGTTCCTCCTGCGTAAGGGAGGTATCTACCCCCCGAATGAGTCCCACTCGTTGTATGCTTGACGATGGTATAAAGGCCATCATATTTCTATCCTTTAACACCGGATGTTCCAAAAATGAATTGGCATCTCGTAGTGACTTAAATTGAACTTGAACCCGATTGCGCCCTTTTCGTTGGATTTCTTGAATTCCTGGGATTTTACGTTCATAAAACAACCGTCCCAAGGCCATTGGATGCAAATGTCCAATCGCTTGAGGCTCAACGCCTTGAACGAAAACTATATACGGCCCCGTATGATTTGAGTAGTAGCGATAGTCACTAGGAGGAGTACGAGGTTGTACAGGGGTTTGGACCACAGGAATAGCCCGAACTTCCGACATTTTAGTGTTCTCATGTTCATCCACAATATGCATTGATTCAATGTTGGCGTAACCATCAATAATAACCGCCGATGGATTATCCGGTGGGAGGCCTATTTGACCTCCCCCACTCTTCTCCGACATTGCGGCGAAGAATTTCCGAATGTATAGTACTTACATAAATCGTCACCAAGCACAAGGAAATAAAGACGAAAACAACACACTTAAATATGGAGAGCAAATCGCACACCACACCGCTCACCGCACACACAAACACCAGACGAAAGCGACGGATATGTTGCTGCGTTCACAGCGGACGAGCGACTCAACTCTGTTATTACATGCTCCTTGGCTGTGCTGCACCCACTGCCGGCTGGATCGCAACACTCCTGGTTGCTTTGCGCAACCAGGAGTGTTGCGATCCAGCCGGCTACAGTTGTAGCCAGTTGTAGTTGATACAGTTGTTACTACAGATTAGAAGGGTGGGTGGGACAAAGCGTACATCAGACAAAAAATTATCAGTTTACCGGGATTGAGACACATTGGAATTTAATAAATAACACTGGAAGACAGAGGACATTTCGAACTACAAACGAACGTGAAGGCAAGTGGCAAATCGACCTGAAAGAGGGTAAGATAAGTTAATTGCAAATTGTTAAATTGGTTAAGATATCACAGCGAGGTTGAACAAGTGTACTGCAAACTGCCCACTAAGAGAGCGAGACCCGCGACGAAAACGCTACCTGGTGAAACAAGGCTTAAACGAGCAAAAGCCATAGGGGGCAGATACTGCTTACATGTAACACAGGAGGCAAGGCATTCTCAACTGGTAACGTCACATGCGCGGAATGCGGTAAAACATTTTACACCACGCTGTCTTGTATTTTCTGAAACTCTTTGTATGACTTTCTAATGTTCTAATGTGTTTTATGTAAAAGTGAATATTTAATCGTGTGCAGTCGTCTTCTTTTCATAGTGTAGATATTATTACCAGTAAGGTAAGATGTCAGCGAATAATAAAGCAAACTTCAAAAGTAGCAACGATCAAGAAATCGACCAGTGTGAAATATGTAGTAAAGCAGTATCAGATAATGATAAAGCTATAGAATGTGATAAATGTAATAAATGGCAACACTTCGAATGCAGTGGCCTTACGAAAGGAGAATTCGACTGCGTTAATAGAAAAAATAGTAGACTACTGTGGCTGTGCACGGAATGTAACACTAGGATCTTGACAAAACCAATGCCGGACTCCGACAACTCGGATGAAATGACTAGCAGGATAGAGAAATTGCTTGTTGCAATGGAAACTAAAATACAAGATAGAATTACAATGGAAATAAACAATTTACAAAAGGTACTAGAGTCACGCATCCAACCCGCAAACATAATCAAACCTATGCAGAAGTCTCAGCCAGAGAATCAAAGTTCTTCTACGCAGTCTTCCCTCACAAAAGACGGTTTATATAGCCAACATGTTTCACGCGAGGACGATCTTCATAAGAAGAAAGAAGATAACAATACAATTGTAGCAGATATTCATCCAGTTGACATTAAAAACCAACGAAAAAGAACGGCACCAATAGCGCCGGGGCGAGACATCTTAATTCAAACAAAGAGAAACAATGTTCCCTCTAAGTCGGGAGGAGAGACACACGTTGTGGTGAAGGAGTCATCGGCACAGGATGTAGTCTATCAAGAAGAAGAAGAAGATGGGCCATTCAAGACACCCAGGAAACGTCGCAGTCAGAGGCAGGGCCTGATTATCGGTACCAAACAAGGTAACGACGAAGACTTACAGTCAGCAGACAAAACAGCTTGGTTGTATGTGGGCAGGGCTAAGAACGGAACGACCGAAAATGCAATTCGAACCTTTCTATTACGCAACAACATAACCGAGGGAGTTGTTTGTGAAAAGCTCAACACATTAGGTTCTAAGGAAGCCTTTAAGGTTGGCATTCCTTTTAATCATCTCGCCGAATTAGAGAAACCAGAGTTTTGGCCAAAAGGGGTGCTTGTTAGAAGATTCCTTTTTCGAGGCCACAGATTTACCGAAGGAGCTGATTTCGAATAACCAAACTATAAAACTTCTTTTATGGAACACGGAAGGACTAAGAAACGCGTTACAACTTACGCCACCAAATCTAACATTGAACTATGACATAATGATTATGACAGAGACCTTTTTACAAGAACCTTTAGACCTACCAGGTTTCTACGGGGTACATGCCTATGCAAATGCCACAGGAGGCAGACCAGCTGGCGGAGTGTCTTGCTTTCTTAAACCGACAGCTGGAAGCATACTGGAGTACAAGACAGAGTCAAATGCCATAATAGTCAAAACAACAAGGCTCACTCTAATAGGGGTATACATCGCTCCAGTTACGGCAACAGAAGATGTAATAGACGCTCTTCTAAGAACAATAGGTCATGTAACAAGTCACACGAATGTAATATTAGCAGGCGACATTAACTGCAGAACTGACAAGCCAAGTATAAAGACTGATCTAGTTTTGGAAACCCTAGAAGAAGAAGGGTTCACGTTAGTAAACGAAAAAACTTTTCAAACTTATTTCGCACACAATGGAGCAAGCGCCATCGATCAAGTGTTCTACAGGGGAAAAGCGATTCGCATAGTGAAACAAGAAGGATTATGGGCATCGGGTGCTTCTCCAATTCGAAAACACATCCCCGTGCACACTGAGATAGAAATAGCGTCACAGACTGCAATAGCATATCGATTTCCAGAGCAACTCCCTTCTAGGAACCTAGATCAGACAAAATTGCAGGACATAACATGTATTGAAGAAGCAAAAGCCCTCATCGCTCAGGATCAAATAGATGACGCGGCGCAGTGTGTTAGCTTGTTAATCAGCAAAGCCTTCGTCTACAGAAGAAAGATACATGCACAAAAATGGTTCGATAGTGAGTGCTACATTACTCGGAAAATTACACTACAATCGTTGTACAAAGCAAAGTGCACAAACCACAAAGCTGATTTGGAGTATTACGCTACGAGGAGGAAAGAGTATAAACTACTACTTCATACTAAAAGAACCGAGCACATTGAAGCCGAAGCAAGGGAAACAGCGGAACTAGCAAGATCAGATCCCTACATAGCTCTAAGAAAGAGGCAAGCTCCTAAGGCAAGAGAAATACCAATAGAGACATGGGCGGAACATTTCTCTGGGATCCTCAACAAGAATGGAACATTGGAAGAACACCAAGTCTCTGCTACAAATTGCATAGCTGATGATTTCCTCCAAATAACCACAGATGAAATACAAACTAATATCACGTCATCTAAGAAGGGTAAGGCGGCAGGACCTGACAAGATATTCATAGAACACATAAAAGAGACACAAGATCTGCTTCTGCCCATCTGGACAGACCTATTTAATAAGTGCTTGTATACAGGAGTCATTCCTGTAAGCTGGAGAACGGCCCAAATGACAATTCTGTACAAGGGGAAAGGAAACACTGAAGATCCCAACTCTTACAGAGGAATAGTACTAGAGCCCACGATATTCAAGATTTTCTCTAAAATTTTAACAAAAAGACTAGCCAAGGAGGTGGATATGTACATACCAGATTGTCAATTCGGCTTTCGAGAAGGACGGAGTACTCTACAAGCAGTGGCATTACTACAAGAAGAAGTGGAACAGGCTCTGAGGCATAAGAAAGGGAAATTTCACGTGGTCTTCATAGACTATCGTAAAGCTTTTGACTTGATAGACAGGAATATCCTCATAAATAAACTTAAAGGGATGCTAGGAAACTCTAACCCCCTAGCGAGAATAGTTGAGGTAATCCTAGCATACAACTATGTCATTTTAAATGACGGTGTAGTTCTGTCTGAAAAGGTCCGTCAGACAAATGGCGTACTTCAGGGCGATCCTATGAGTCCCCTACTTTTTAACATCTTGACAGCTGACATTATTAACACCGTCCAAGACTACCCAACAGTGAAACTTATCATGTACGCCGACGACATGGCTCTAGGTTCACATTGCATAAGTGATCTGCGTGCCGCTCTTCAGAAACTTGAATTATGGGCTGACGAAAACAGTTTAGTGATCAACAAAGAAAAAACAGTGCAAATGACTTTTAGAAAAGGAGGCAAACTGGCGTTGGATGATCATTTAACTCTGCAAGGAGATATGCTTAGAGTAGTAAATAATTTCCGGTATTTAGGAATATATCTACAAACGACACTGTCGTCCTACAGGATACACACTCAGGAAAGGGCTTCAGCAGCTACGAAAGCCACTCATCGAATTAAAAATATCCGACAACTTTCTTTGCCCACTGCAATGTCATTGTTCAAAACAGTAATAACTCCAATTGCCTCATATGGAATAGAATTAATATGGGATAAGCTTTCGAGTAGCGATTTCAAACGTTTAGAAAGTGTTAAATCACGATATCTGAAGAGTGCTTTGGGAGTTGGGATTTATGCACCCTCAAGGATTGTATACGAATTAGCCAGGGAAAGCTTCTTCTTGGAAGACCTGAGACTGCAATTCACGCTGCCATCTACCGGCCCTTACCAAGCGCATCTCGAACTGCGGCGGAGGAAGAGAAATGACATTGACCCTGATTTTTATAGCACTAGTGCAATGATGGATAGGCAATGGACGGAGGCAGGACAGGATCTAAGACATGTGGTAACGAGACTTGCAACTCATGGTTTTCACCATAAGATCTGCTTAACTCAGGGTTTTCACCAGCCAGATGATGATTGCGTATGTTCGTTGTGTGACAAGAGATGTGACCGTTATCACTTAACTAAGTGTGTAAAAAGAACTAAATCCATCAGAGACTACAGTGAAAACTAAATAGCATTGTAAGATCAAATTGTATTTAGAATTATATTTTCGTGTATTATGTAGGTTAAGTAATGCTCTTTCGAGCGCACCTTATTAAATTATACAGTGGCTGCACCGCTTCGTTGCATTAAGCGAAGAGACCAGTCTACAAGTAGTTATTTCACTGACCGAAAGAGGTCTCTGATGCTGGTGGCTCTGCTCTCCCATCAGCTGCAAGTGAGAAAGGTGGTCTCCAAAAATTTTCACAGGTTATAAAAAAAAACTCGCGTAATGAATCGAATCGCGATGAAGTGAAATTTGTCTAAACAAATAATTCAGCGCTGGAAAGATTCGAATGATGGTGATAATGAAGTAATAATATCACAGATAATTATTTTTCATTCAATGTCTAAAAAAATCTGTGAGTGACACATTTTAAGTATGGAGAACATTTTCTAAAAATATTCTTTTTTCTTTTCTTTTACATCTACTAGAATAATTTAGTCGACATTAACTAATGTGTGTGATAGATTTGTAATTATTTTTTTCCTTTAGGAAGGACTTCATAGCGATAGCTTTCTGTATATTGCCGGGTTATCGAATGGCTCAGCTGTGTTTACCACAGTGTTGTCAAACAAAGAAACTTAAATATACACCTATCATCTTTTGTCGTATACTGCAAACGTAAAACCTCTTTACAAGGAACATTCTCTTTAAGATGATCGGAAATAAATTGTGATGTAGAGTATTTTTATGGTAATAAACTTCGTCAGCCGTTGAATGAAATGTCACATGAGTCTGGTACGAGTAAAATTCCAAATACACTGATGTGCTATTTTAAGGTTATGCCTACTCTTAGTGTTTTGACATTTTGAAATTCAGACTTTATGGGTTTCATGCCGAATGTGATAATGGTTTAAAACTTCTACATAATCTAGCGGGAACAACTGTAACCTAGAAATGATAAGATGTTGCGAATATAAATATTGAGCGAAGAAGGGCGATAGATGAATATTATTAGGAAGAGTATTTGGCCCGGTAAATAAGTCATGCCTGTAATATTGCATTTTGTGCATGTCTAATGCATATTCTTGTCTTCTCTCATTTGTGATGTTTATGGAATAACAGCTTTGTTTCTGCTTCAGAATCATCATCATAATCAGGTTACAGTTACAGTTTCCCGGGTACTGCTTCAGAATGTGGACTAATATTTGAAAGGATCAGAAGAAAAAGGTGTGAGATGTCGAGATTCTTTCCATACGTTGATGCATACTCTCCTTCATGTGTGAATCAAGCACTGCAGCAGGTCATCATGTAAGTTAAAAGTTTGTTTTTCAGCAAAGGTAATTGAAATCAGTCATTTCATTGGATTTTAAACAATATCAAGCTTATGTTAGCAAAGTATAAGCTAGCCTATACAGTAATGTTTTTATCATAAACCTTTGTTAAGGTAAATGCACCAGTGGTCATCATGTTAAGATAGATTTAGTCAAGAAAATATATATACCTTATACATTTTGGTAAATTTAATCAACAAAAGCACTGTACCTAACCTCAAACTCTACTCAAACACTAGGAAAGTTTAAATATCGAAGATATTCGTTTTAGGGAAAATTACGTGTTTTAAAAAAAGTGTGTTTTTGCGCTAGTCCTCGGCACGATGTCTTTGGATTTTTCCTATATTCGTCTCCCGTTTGCACCAGTTGCCGTCACAATGTTAGTTTTCCTTGTCTGCTGTTTATAATGCATTTCTGTCAATTGTTGCGCCTGGCTTCGGTGGCGTAGTCTGTAGCATGCTGAGCTTCTATGCCCAAGATAGCGGGTTCAAACCCGGCCGAAGCCGTCTGATTTTTTAAGGATGGGAATACTAGTTGCCATTTCTGGTCCGTATTGACGTATATGAATAGTTTATTCAGTTGAAACTTCCCGTCAGATCAATACAAAAAATATTTGCGCTATTATTGCTATTGAATGTGTTGTCAAGTCTCGTCGAATTATATCACGACATATAGTAAAATTCCAGCTGTGTCGGCCATTATCCGCGTGAATTATGCATAAGCACAGTATTGTCAATTCCAAGCCAACCCCAACCATTCAGTACTAATTGTACAGGCAGTCTAGTTAGTGTTCTGTGAGGGGTTCAAATGAAAGGAACAGTGGTTTTGACAATGGTTACAGCCTAACACGTCCAATACAATGTTTTTTTAACAAGGGTTACAGCCTAACTCGTCCAGATCAATTGTGTTTGACAATGGTTACAGCCTAACATGTCATCAACAGTACCCCGCTAGCTTCCTGCGGCCAAAGCCACACCTCAACCTGACCATTCTAACCTTCGTTTTGTCCAATCCAATGGGTTTTGACAATGGTTTTAGCTTATGGGCCGCGTTAGCCATATATGGACCTCTGGTGTTTTGTCATGCACAGTGGAAATAGTCACGCATAATCTTTCTATAGACCAATGGCTTTAGTCACGCATATGACCGACCTCATTTGGTGGTGTATATTATATCCTACATGTTGGGAACACTACCGTGACGTGAATATGTCGTCATGTCTTGACAATGTCTCTGCCCATGTAACAGTTGACGAATGCAAAGTGCTTGAGAAACATAGCTGCCGTCATTCAATGAGCAAGAAACACATACTTACGTAATTTAGCACATATTTCCAGTGCACTAGTGATAATGGATTGCAATTGGTATTGTCCCCTAGAAAGGTATAAAAACCATGTATTTATGTGGTTGTGAGTGTCAAAGGCAAGTTCTCGTCTCCTAACTAGTAATACCGAGATTACCCTTAAAAATTATGAATTTGTCCTGTACTTTTTTTTTACATAAACACGATGGATTAGAAGACCACCCTTCTCTTTTAACCATGGCAACCCACTTCTCCCTTCTAATCCCTGGGAAATACTTCAACAATAAATCCTTTTTCCAGCCCTTACGTAACAATGAATGCACAACATTCGTCATTTTCACCACTATGCAAATTATGACCATTAAAATAATGTATGTACAAGACAGAGCTTTGATGGATTTGGCAGCTTGTGTGCAGCTAATAAAAAATCAGCACCTACTTCATCACACTGTCACTCTAATCCACAGGCATAATTATTCTGAAAACTGGCTGAAAGGTGTACGAGTGAGGAGGTATAATTTTTGCTGACAATCCTTATATGGAATCTGGCTTTAATGGACTGAAGACTCTTATGGAACTCGCAAGGCCTGAGAAATGAATTGGATTTAGTTCCACAAAAAAAAATTCGACCATAAACCTAGTAATGATAACAGAAACCTGTTTAAAGAAGGACTGGTCCCCAGAGGGGTTCTATGCCATAAACAAATTGGCAAAAGAGGAGGGATTTCAATACTGCTGAAAGGGAGATTGTCTCCTTACGAAAGTGAAACACAACTCAGATAACGCTTTGATGATAGAAACTAACATCTGCACAGTAACCTGTTCATACTTCCCACCTGATATGAAAGCAGAAGACATAATTGAAGAGTTTTTTTTAGCGTATGGCTTTTAGTGCCGGGAGTTTCCGAGGACATGTTCGGATCGCCAGTTATGTAGCTGCTTCGAGGCGGTCACCCAATGGGTGAGCTACAAGTACCGTCGCGTGTAGAGTGAAGAGAGGGGAGTGACTAAGTAAAACAACAAATTTGCGATTCCTAATCCTGGCTGGAGATCTAAATTGCAGAATACATGCCCCGAACAGGAAATCATCAGCAGTTCTGGTATACCAAGGAGAAGGTCTAGAACGCTCTTGTGAGTGTGACGGCATCCCGCGCGCTTGACCTAGCTTTGCACTAGCCTTTCGCGAGAAATTTGAAACAAGATAAGCAAGATAACTATTATGCAGATAATTTTCTAACATGTCAAGAGTCTTTGGATTCGAGCGAAGCAAGAAGCCTCCAGCCTTTGTAGCATTTTTCAGCAATTGTAGCATTTAAAATGATAGAAAGTCTAGTCTTTCAGACTGACTGTCACTTTTTAGTCTTCATGAACTTGTCACCTATAGAATGATATAGCCATTCTACACTTCCATGATCCTACATTCCCAGCCATACCTTCACATTCTTCTTTCAGAAACCTCGGATGGCACACGAAAAACATCCACAGATTGACTCAAAAATAAGAAAAATATTAAGTAACATATGTACATTACAGTATTGTAACGTTAATTAATGCCCCATGTTGGTAGCGACAAGTGTAACAGTTTACCTTTGCCTAAGCTATGTTGTTTTAATGGGCGCCAAGACCTCAATGCAATGTTGAAATCTAAATTTGTATTTAACAACGTCTAGCTCTGGCAGAACACCTTCAAGACTCAATTCACTCAGATCGTGGTATGACTTGATCATTAACCCAACAAACAATTGTATCAGGAGAAGGAATTGGTCTATAACTAATGCTACCTACTGAAAGCAAAGATTGCATTGTAAAAGAAATGAATTTATTATATAAAACAAGAATAGCAAAATTAATAATAATAATAAGTTTAAAATTTAAATTGGAGCATTGCGATTTTAATATTACCGATAGAAAATTACGTGAAAACGGAGTCTGATAAATTATTGATTTTACTCTTATTCCCAAGCTATGAAGTTACTGAAATATGAAATATAAAACAAAGAGAAATGAGAGATTGCGTATTTCTGCGTCATTCGCGCTTACCACTGGAAATGGCCGAAGCCTTTCCTTCGTACTGGATGATGCTGTGAGCTTCCCACAGTCTCCTGGACGTCGACATCTTTGTCGATATTTGATGAGATTCTGGTAGATTAGATAATTCTATGGCCCGTACATCGGACCCAAACACTCGTACAACCACACTGGTTAAGTTTTACAAAAGTTAGTCCTCCACTCCACGGAACATCGGAGCGACTCCCGCGTACAACCGTACTCGTTAAGTTCTATACAGATAGTCCTCGTTCCACGGAACACTGAACGATATATGCACCCGTCGCATCCCCACTCTTCATCCGACTTCTAGCTTGCGTGGTCCACACTGATTGGCTGAGCACGCCGCTACTTCCCCTCCTCTGGCTCACTACACACGGCGCGCGAGAGGGAGAAGTCGTTTTCCGTTCCATATATCCGCCTTTCCTTGACGCTGCGACCCAGGATTGCGTCATGCTTTCCGACAAGATTAAGCGTGTACTTGAATTCCCAGTGAGTCACGTCTCTCGATATACCCTAACTGACGAAACTCCGTAAAATTCCGTAATCACATAACTTTCTATGATATTGTCGTTCGTAATAATTTGCTTGATAGCGTTTTCTAAGACATAGAAAACCTATCTGTATGCTTATAATTTTTATAAAATGCTCCGAAAATATCTTAATAATAATTATAATAAATTAATAATAATAATAAATTAACATGAAAAATTCTCTTGGCTGAACAATTTGCCGCATAAATAAATATAGAATGGCTTTCTACTGACTTATGCCAGTGGCATAAAAACCCCTCGAAAAACACGTTACAGTATAACAACAAATATAATATACATTGTGCAAATGTATCACAAAGTAAGAAAATAGACATCTAAATGCCTCCAACACCCAATTCATAACAAGTGCAACAAAATAGCAGCATGCGCCCCCAACACATGAATTTTGCATCCAAATAAAAAATCATCTCAACAAATTCATATATACAAATCTAAGTTTTATTCTTCCTTTTCCTCTCGTTCTTGTAATTCAATGTCTCTATGGCCTTCTTCTCAGCTTTAGCTTCCAACTTAACTCTTTTCTTGACATCAACTTTATCAGAAATGTCAATACTTTTAGGCTCATTATCATCATCATCATTAGATTCATTATAGCATTGGGCTGTATGACTTGTCCGTGCTCTAATATAGCGAGCTCCTTCTGCTCTTCTAGACCTATCTCTATCATTTCTTCTAAAACGGGAATTATTCCTAGTACCATTTACATCATTATCACGCCTACGATATCCACTTCCTCCATTCTCATCAAAGCATCCTTTTCTACTACATCAGTGGCTACCTCGGCTTCTACCTCCACATCTGATCCCTCTTCGTCGCCTACTACGTCCTCTCCAATATATGCCTTTACAACACTGCCTCATCTTATAGCGTAATCTTACTTTAAGCTCAACTATCTTCTTCTCTACCTTTCTCTGTATACTCTCCACTCTTTCCTTAATATTCCCTTCTCTCTCCTCTAATCTATCTCTCAACACTCCATGCTTCTCCTGAATCTCCTGAATACTTTCTAAATTCTGATGGCTAAAATCTTCTACCATTTCCTTCAAATCCTTCTGGACAAAATCACTTTCACCTAACGTCTCCTCTAACAGATACTTCCTCTCATCTACTCTATTCACACGTACAATTTCTTCTAATTCTATGCTCCTTTTATCTACCATCTCTTTTGCCTCTAATTCACTTCCATCTACAGTCTTCTCTAATCCGCTTTCATTTACAATCTGCTCTACTTCTATTATAATTTTCTTGGATCTCTCTTTCAACTGAGTTTGGATTTCACTTCTAATTTCACCTTTCGTTTGCTCTAAGCTTTCTTAAGCTTCTCATACTTCTCACTTAACCTCTCACTCACTTTGACCACGTTATCGAATTTCTGATATATATTATCAAATTTACTGCTAAATTCCTGTAATTTATTATTCGTTTCCCGATTATCATGCTTTAATTCCTGTAATTTATTATTAGTTTCCTGATTATTATGCTTTAACTCCTGATTATCCTGCTTTTATTCCTGATTATCTTGCCTTAATTCCTGTCTAATTTGCATGAGAATACTACGGATACTATCTTGTACTAAGATCTCAGGTGTTCCACCTTCAGCACTATTATCACTAGGATTTACCTCCACGTTATTCCCAGTTAGGTCTACTTCACCATTCTCCACATTCGCATCACTCTCACCTTCCTTTCTCACCTCCATTCTCTCCACATTCACTTCAACACCACTACTAAGCTTCATCATTTTCTCCTCATCCATTCCGTTAAAAAATTAAACAACCCCCAAAATAATTTGCACAATATATACACATTCCTACCCCTACACTGTTGCATCCTGGTTCTCGTGCCCAACGTTGAGGTAACAAATGTAATTGTTTTGAAGAATATAATATTATTTAACCGGGAGGGCACCATTTCATAAATAGGATACTATGAACGATATTTTGATAGAGAACACAAGAACACTTTCATCTCAAGGGTTGGTGTGTTATGAACACCAACCAGGACACTACAGTAAACAAGGCAGGTTAATATTATACTGTAACATAACCATAGATCATTGGAATGTTACTTACTATTTAGTTGAATAAAGGTATGTATCTATAAGTTGTACCAGTAATGCTGTCACGATGATATAATTTCCAATTTATATCATCAATCTATTTCTCATTTATTTAGATTTTACTTCTTTGGAGGAGCTATAGAAGTAGCCGTAATATTACAACCAATACACCGTATTAAATAAGATAGAATAACCAAGTATATTCTCCTTCACGACTTTTTCTCATAAAATATATTTTCTTTTATAATCACCAATAACCTAAAATCAACTCCTTCCTTTATTTTAACATCCATTTTTTACCCTCCACTATTGTCTTATTCATCTCTCTGGAATCACCAGAATTGACACTCCCTCTCAAATAGCTCCTCCTTTATGGAACACCAAGACTAGCACTCTCACATACCAAGTACAAGACTCCACCACACAAGCGCTCCAAAGCACCCACACAGCTTCATGAAATGTTACAACAGGGAAGACTCCACCACACAAGCGCTCCAAAGCACCCACACAGCTTCATGAAATGTTACAACAGGGAGAAAGTATTTTCAAAACCAGAGATCTGATAAAGGAAATCTCAACTACACCATCGCAAAGTTGGAGAGAATCATCCAAGACGCCACAAGATGTATTAAGCCCTACTACAGGAACGCAAAACCTGGTTCAATGATGATTTGTTATCAAGCAGGAAAAATGACACTTGGGAGTCTACATCTGGCGCTAGAGAATCCAACAGAACTCAACCAAGAATCGTATTCCCAAACCCGCACACACTATAAGTGTCGAATTACGGAGAGGAAGCAGAAATACCAGGGAGAACAAGATTGGAAGGAAATAGCAGAGGGGGAATGACAACCTTATAGAATATTGGACCCAATGACCCCAAAGTTCTCCAGACACATCCCAATAACTAAGTCACATGGGAAACGCATATGCATCAAATCCTACAGGCAAAAGATACAGGACCGGACAATGCTGAGAGGATAGGAAATACTGTCCCACCATTGATCACAACACCAGAAATCGATGAAGCTTTAAATATAATGAAGAATGGAAAAGCTTGTGGCCCAGACCATATACCCATAGAACACACAAAACAGCAGCACCCTTTATGAACGACATTTGGATTGATCTAATGAACCAATGCCTAATACAGGGAACAATCCCAGAGGGATGGAGAAGATCGACTATCAAAATGCTGTATAAAGGCAAAGGTGATACTGGGGACCCTAACTCATACCTGGGAAATAGCCCTTGAATGTTGCCCCCTCAAGATACGAACGAGGATCATCAGGAAAAGGCTCACTGATCTCATTGACAAGGATATACCGGAAGAGCAATTTGGGTTCCGAAGGGGTAGATCCACCCTAAAAGCAGGAAGGTCCACAGTAGATCTAATTTTTGCTGTAAGACAGTTGCAGGAAAAACATTATGAATATGGAATAGACCTACTAATGGCCTTCCTGGACACTGAAAGAGCATATGATAGTGTATGTAGAAGTAAGGTATGGAAGGCTTTGGAGAAGAGAGGAGTAGGAAAGCAGACTATATGGAGGATAAGGGACATGTACAATGGAAGTATAAGCTGTGTGAAAGTAGGAGGAGAGAGATCAGATTGGCTGGAACAGGATAATGGCTTGAGGCAAGGAAGTGCACTTTCACCTCGACTCTTCATTGTAGTGATGGACGATATAATGACCAGAGTGGCGGAACTGATTGGCGAAAAAAGGATGAAAGTAATGCCTCTCGCAGATGATTTGATGATCTGGGGAAACAAGGAGGAGGAAGTACAGGTGCAGTTGGATGTATGGGAAGAAATAGTACATGGATATGGGATGAAGTTTAGCATAAGCAAAAGCGGGTGGATGATCACAACCAGGAAAAAGGAGAGAGTCACAATGGGAATAACAATTGGTGGGGAAGAATTGAGGAAAGTAGAGAGTTTCAAGTATCTGGGAAGCATGATACAAGAAAATGGAAGAAACGACAGAGAAATAAATGAGCGGGGGTGGCAAGCAGAATTATTCAGGAAAGGTGTTAGTAGCCTGGTATGGAGCAAGGATGTCATATATGTGCTAAAGTATGTAAATATGTGTTTTTATTTAATGCTCTTTTAAAAACGGCTGCCATGTTCCAACAGCGCTTGCATCTCGTTCAACTGTCAACAAGGCGCACACATTATTGCCCCAACATGTGGGATTCAAAATCACTGTTGATAAAAAAAAAAAGTGGGATGCAAAATCACAGTTGATAAAAAAAAAACCATTCATCGGGACGCATTAGGCTGTAAACATTGATCTGGATGCATTAGGCTGTAACCATTGTCAACAACCATTGGATTGGACAAAACGAAGGTTAGAATGGTCGGGTGTAGGTGCGGCCTTGACGTCCGGGTAGTCTCTTGTTGCAGGTTACAGATGAGTTATGTTTTATCCACCAACTTCCACTTCACGATGGCATTTCGCGCAGGGTAGTTTTTTTTGGTACTTAATTGTGTTGTTGCAATAGCTTCAGCAACTTCTTAGGTTGATCATAGAACCGCCGACTGAAGTTACTAATTGTTATCAGGCAATTTCGAAAATCCATAGTGAATAAATTATTCAATTCCGCGCACTATCAAATGAACTGAGTGCTGCGCACTAGAGAATGAACTGGGCGCTTCTTTATTTTACATAGTACCGTAAGGGCGAGGTTGGCAGTACTGTTTTCATGATGATCGATTTGGACAATGGCTGTTACAGCTGTAATTTTGGCTTTATAAGTTGTGATCCTATTTGGGATGGCTGGGTGGGTCACAGACGGCGGAGGAGTATACTTCTATTAAAACATCATTCCCTGATTTATTTCTCATCATTTGATAAGGTATTTTGGCTAATTCATGTACTATAGAGAATGTTATTGCTCGTTCTACGTTTATTCAGTACTTTTTGTGAAATACCGTACCCAAAAATAGTTAGTAAGGTAACTGTACCGGTTTTCGTCACTGAGTCAATCGTCGTCACTCTCGTATATAAGTACAAAAAATAAGCATGTCAACGGGTCTTTCTCAACGCATGAAGTCTTACGAGATGCGTCATACCTTCGTTGCCGATAAGGAGCAACTTGGCGAAATCATGAGTGCGATGTAATAGGTGATTCCCAGCGTCAAACATCTCCTGTGAGCTGAGCTGTCTTGACGCGCCATTTGCTTCTCGCATGTGCTAAGCAGTTGGTTGGTTCTTAAGTTTAGGGGCTGCGACAAGGCGGTCATGTAGCCCCGTATACTTTGGGTGTGTGTAGAATCTGTCTGATAACCGGTGTTAATTGTGATGGCTGTATTAGTGTGTGTATCTGTTTTTTAATTTAAGTGCAGACTGCAACTTAGAATTTTTCAAATAGTTCCTACTTTTGCCGCCAAACGCCACC
Organism: Meconema thalassinum; assembly: GCA_946902985.2. Lineage (NCBI taxonomy): Eukaryota > Metazoa > Arthropoda > Insecta > Orthoptera > Tettigoniidae > Meconema > Meconema thalassinum. The sequence continues at coordinate 1,572,100,289 of OX336388.2, forward strand.
GTCAACGACTACTAGGTTTAGTTCAGAACTCAGCTACTAGATGCCACCGCAGTCGGCTCTTGGCAACGAACATAGAAACCTAAGAGCGTTGTTTACATTCTTAACCTATACAATTTAGTTTCACACAGGTGTAATTAGTGGAAAGTTCTTTAACATGCCATAAATCTATGACATGGGATCACCGGCTTTACTTCCCCTCCGAAGGAAGGCATACTGAGGGATTTTTAACGCTCTTAAAAAATCCGACGGCTTCGGCCGGGTTTGAACCCGCTATCTTGGGCATAGAAGCTCAGCATGCTACCGACTACGCCACCGAAGCCGCCCATGTGCTAAGCAGGCATGCGAAGTAATTATGTGCATACGTGTTATGTTCCGACATTTTAAAATGTTACAAGTGCATGATATAGTTGGTAATTGTTTCTGTAACATATGTGTTTTGTTATTTCGTGCTCCTGTGCCTAGTTTTGTTAGAAATGCCGACGACGAAAACTGGATTTAAAAAAAAAAACAATGCTCGTCATTTGTGACGAAAACCGGCACATTGTCATTTCTCCTTGTAAGACCTAACTAACAGCGGCAATATACTTATAATTAGGGCCCGGATTTATATGCACTAAAAAAACTGAAAATATGCATGCAAATATGCACTAAAAAGTTAGAATATATGCATGGAAAATAATGAAATATGCACTTAAAACATGCAATTTTATTCACTTACCTATTTACAGGTATCATTTGTTGCAAAAAGAAGCATCCCAATAGGTAACTAGTAGTCTTTCAATGTTTTCTGGAGACAAATTATGTCTATTGTCCGTCAAAATGAGTTTATAGGCTGAGAATGATCGTTCTACATCAACTGACGTGATTGGACAGTACTTATACACGGGCACCAAAGTTTCGGAGCATACATCTGGCAAGGATACCCTAGTTCCACTCAAGTATTGACTAATTAACTTAATCTTCTTCAGTCCTGGGTTCGAATTCAACACCTTTTCTAACTTGCATTTAATCTTCTCTCCAATTTCGCCTGGAGCGGAATTCAATGAAGATGCAGCTTTCTCAACGAGATCAAGTGATTCATGGAGGGGAGTACCAGAAGATTCTAAGCTCTCAATGGCTTTTGGAAGTTTAGAAAAATGTGCATGAATGAAATTCACATCTTGATAAACAGTAGCAGTTTCAAACACAACTTTTGCATCACGGACACATGCAATATGCTCATCTTCAAGTTTTGTAACCACTTCTTTCACTTCATTAAAATTCTCCTGATAAAATGATACTGCAGATAATCATGTCCCCCACCTACTCAGGACAGGCTCAGGTGGCAAAGGAACTTCAGGTAGACAATCATTGTAGAACTGGACACGAGCTGGTGCTTTCAGAAACAGCTTCTTCCCACATCCAATTAAATTGTTAACAGCTGGAAACTGTGTGCGTATTTCTTCTGCAATGCGGTGTAATCCGTGCGCTAACAGGTTACGTGTATGAGTTTCGGATAAAATACTTGGAGGGCCTTTGCTGCTTTCAACATATACGAAGCTGCATCTGTGAGCAGTACAAGCACTTTACAACAATTATCCTCAATTTCAGATGGCCACAATAGTCGCAGAGAATCATTTACAATTCTTGCTATTGTGCTATGGTTGGTTTTCTCTAGTACTTTACAAGCAAGAAGATGCGGCTTACCGGGTTCGTCTGGATGTAATTTACCAACCACGAAATTTGCTATGTAACGGCCACATGAATCCGTTGGCTCATCCACCGATATCCAGACATAGTTCCTTCCGATATCAGAACGGATCAATTCCAGGGTAGATTCATATAGCGGAGGTAGGTAATTTTTCCTAAGAGTTGATTCATCTGGTATTTTTTGATTTACACAATATTTCTCAAGAAATGATCGCAGAACTGGATTGTTTAATTTATTCCATGGAATGTTGCTGCATAAGAAAACCCTACAAAGATCATTTGAAAATGTATTAAGAATACCGGACTTAGGCTTTACCTGCGTAAGAAGTAGTTGTTGTGGTGTGCTGTTCTTCTCCTCCTTTGCTTTAATATGTGCAGTTGTTTATGAATGCTGTTCAAGCTGAAATTTCTTTTCACATTTTACTTCCTTTGAGCAAACTTGACAGTACACGATGACACCATCTGTTGAATAGTCCCTATTACCCGACACCCACTGATTTAGTAAATCTCTTCTCCTGCGCTTTTCCTTAGGCATTTTTAGAAACTAACACTTGAGATGCAGGGCATTAAACTGGAACGTAACTAGTGAACTGAAGATACTTCTGCCCTGACCAATTGCCCAACCCCCTGAGATTATTATCTACTGTGGTAGAGAAAGGAATTCCGAGAAGTCCAGCCAGCCTGCCTACCCATAACTAAGCTATCTGTTGCCATTGTCAGTTGTGAAAGTAAAGTGCCGTTACACAGAGAGTCGAAAACACCAATTAGTGAGGGATGCACATAATATAGGCAACTAGCTAGGGATGCACAAAACAGATTTATTTTAGTAGTTCTTGTAATTGTCCTTAAATTCAGACATATATACCGGAATATGCTGTTACGTCTAGAATATGCACTAAACCTCAAAATATGTCAAAATATGCATATGCATATGCGCATATGCATTTAAAAAAAATCCGGGCCCTACTTATAATGTAGCTCTAAAGCACCCTGTATTAATTAAATTATCATTTGATCATCGTGTCCAGTAGTCGTCATAGCTGACGATCTTTAGAGCACATTCGTGACGAACACTAGTGCACGATAATGTTCAGGTTTGTGTTAACGTTTCGCAACCAATAAACATTTACAGTGTATTGTTATTATTACGTAGGTCTCTCTTCTTGACGGCTGCACCTCAGTAGGCCTAGGGTTCTTTGGCTAGGCGTGCTACAGAGGATTTTTTTATTTTTTATTGAGATGAAAAATATTATACTATTCTAAGACTAAATCTTTGGGTTTATTGTGACATTGCGATCCGGCCCTGCCTGGGGAAATTTTAGTGATATCAGTGACGTTACCGTGATGTCACGGCTGACGTATTCAGTCGCATTGCTTGCCGGGAGCTTGTCAGCTGATTAATATGTTAGTTTCACGCGCGGTTTTCTCGTGACGGTCGGCCATTTTTCTGCACCTGTTTGCGTATGGGGAACGTAATTTTAACAATTAATATTCCTGTTAATAATCTATAGAACGAGATTGTGATATTAGTAGTGTCGTCTACGCAATTCTGGTGGCGAATTGTAATGATAGTGTTGAATTCGTGAATGGCGTTACTCGTTAGCGTTTTGATATTAGCAGTGACTTGTTCGCCGGTTGTGTTGGCGATTTCTACGAAAATTGTTGATTTCCGTAAGTTGTCGCAATCAATTGACGAAAGTGTTATGTGATTCATTGTGTGGACGATAACTACTGCTTCTTCTTCTACATGGGGAATAATACGGCCTGTGGGATCCTTTGGTGAGTGTTAATAAAGTTGTTCGTATAATTCTTTTGGTTGTTGCTGGTAATTGAAAAGTTGCACTGTGTGGGAGAATACGCCTGGTAAAATAGGAATGGGTGGGTAAAATATAGGCAGTAATTGGCATTTACAAGAACCTATAAAGGTAATTTTTTGACGGTTCATACAGTATGTCTGTGAGGCGTTATTAAACAGCATGTTAAGGATAGTGATTTTTAATTGAGATACAAGTATTTGCAGCCAATATTGGAAAACATAAAAATACCCCCCCCCCCAGCAAAAACAATATTATGGACAACTTCGAAAAACAAACGAAACTACACAAAACCATAACATTATTGACCACAATGTTTTATAAGAATATTACAATGTGTTGGCGATAGGTTGTGTTTTGGTTTTGATGGAAATTAATGCGTCTGCCAGCAGCTAGGTTAGGTTTGTGTATGCCAGGGAAATGTGTTAATGTACCGTATTGATGCCTAGCAAGCCAGTAGTGGATATCATATTTGCTTTCAAAACAGGAACAGGCCTCGGAAAGGACGGATGCAAATGACGACGACCCGGATATGCTAATGGACTACGAGTTGGGACATTAAACATACAGACACTGACAGGAAAGGTGGAGGAGATTGTAGATGTGATGGAGAGAAGAAAACTGGATGTACTGGGCTTGGCAGAAACAAGATGGAAAGGAGAAGGTCGCAGAGAACTGAGGAAAGGGTACCGGTTGTACTGGAGTGGGAACAGTGAAGGAAGGAGCAGCGGAGTAGGAGTAGTTGTGAGAGATGGAATGAAGGAAGAGGTAAAGGGAATAAGTGACAGGATCATGAAGATCAGAGTAACTGTAAAGGGAAGAAGCCTGGAGATAGCCCAGGTATATGCCCCTCAAGTTGGATGTACAGCTCAAGAGAAGGAAGACTTTGAGGAGGAGCTACAACAGCAGTTGAATGGTCAGAGCATCATTGTCATGGGAGATTTGAATGCACATGTAGGAAGTGAAAGGCAAGGATATGAAAATGTATTGGGAGCAGAAGGATGGGGTAGCAGGAATGAAGAAGGGAGAAAGTTACTGGAGTTTTGCAAGAGAAACGGTTTAGTGGTAGGCAACTCCTGGTTCCGGAAGAAAGAAAGCCACAAGGTAACGTGGTACAGCAGTGATTTAACAAAGAAATCTTTGGTAGATTACATGCTGTACGACTGGGAAATGAAGAGAAGTGTCAGAGATATAAAGGTAATACCATCAGAGGCCTTAGATAGCGACCACAGAATACTTGTAATGAACCTGGGAGTTGTTAAGGATAGCAAGAGGACAGAGTACCAGGAAAGGAGAATCAAAGTATGGAAACTCAAGGAAAGGGAAGTCAAGGAAGAATTCCAGAAGATAATAAGGGAAAGGATGCCAACAGACAATCCTAAAACAGGGGAAGAGGAATGGAAGCAATTCAAAAACACAATGGTGGAAGCTGCAGTGGCAGTGTGTGGAAGAACAAGCAACAGAAAGCGGTGTAAAGAGACACCATGGTGGAATGAGAGCGTAAAAGAAGCTGTGGGAAGGAAGAACAAGATTTTCAGAGTGTGGTTCCAGGAAAGAACTGATCTGGCAAGGGAAGATTATAAGATAAAGAAGAAAGAAGCAAACAAGATTGTCGCAGAGGAGAGGAAGAAGTGGATGGTAAAGTGGACAGAGATGATGGAGGAAGACAGTAGAGGAAATAAGAAAGTACTTTATGGGATGGTCAAAAGTAAGAGAAGAGGTCTGCGAGAGGATGTGGTGATGATGGACAAAAACGGAAATGAGGTACACAACAAAGAGACACTCAAGACAGTGTGGAAAGAGTACTTTGAGGATTTGCTGAATCCAAATGGTCATAGGGAGGAAGACAATGCATTGGAAGATGGAGAAGACAACACAGGAATGGAAAAGGACCTGACTTGGAGAGAACTGGAGATGGCTATAGACAAGATGAAAGGAGGAAGGGCACCGGGTGTGGATGAAGTGAGTGTTGAAATGGTGAAGGCAGCAGGGGAGGTTGGGAAACAGTGGCTGTACCGTGTGATGAGGGTGATATGGAAGGAGAAAAAGACCCCAGAAGATTGGAAGAAAGGATTAATTGTCCCAATATTTAAGAAAGGAAGCAGAAATGATGATGATGATAATTGTTGTTTTAAGGGGCCTAACATCTAGGTTATCGGCCCAAAGGAAGCAGAAAGGAGTGCAGAAATTACAGGGGAGTCACACTCGTATCTCACTGTGCCAAGATATATGAAAAGATATTAGAAAGTAGAATACGAGCCAAAGTGGAGAGAAAATTGAGAGAGGAGCAGTATGGATTCAGACCTGGGAGATCAACAGTAGATCTCATATTTTCAGTGAGACAGCTCCAGGAACACCACTACGAATTTGGAGAGGATCTGTTGATGGCCTTCCTGGACATCGAAAAGGCCTATGATAGTGTGTGTAGGGAGAAGGGTTGGGAAGCAATGGAAAACATGGGAGTGGAAAAAGGGACTGTAGGCAGAGTGAAGGAGATGTATTGTGGAAGTGTGAGTTGTGTGAAAGTTGGAGGGGAAAGAACAGACTGGTTCAGACAAATGAGTGGCCTGAAACAGGGTAGTGCGCTGTCACCCCTTCTCTTTATTGTGGTTATGGACGAGGTAATGACACGGATTGCAGGAAAGATAGGAGAAGATAAGATGAAAGCAATGGTGTTTGCAGATGATCTCATGGTCTGGGGAAACAAGGAGGAGGAAATTCAGGAGCAACTGAAGGCTTGGGAAGAAACAGTGGGAGAGTACGGATGGAAGTTCAACATCAGTAAATGTGAAATCCTGTTAACGACCAGGAAAAAGGACAGACCAATGAGTGGGATAACACTTGTAGGTGGACAGCTGAAGAAGGTGGAAAGTCTCAAGTACTTGGGAAGTCTAGTGGAGGAAAATGGGAGAAATGACAAAGAGATTACGGAACGTGGCAGACAGGCAGAAGCATTTCTGAGAAGCATTAGGAGCTTAGTGTGGAATAAAGATGTCCCACAAAAAAGCAAGGAAGTGTTATACAGAAGCTACTATATCCCGATACTGACCTATGCTTCAGAAACGTGGACAATGAAGAAAAGAGACATAAGCAGAATACAGGCAGGTGAAATGAAGTTCCTGCGAAGTAGGATTGGAGTAACAAGAAGAGACAGGTTGAGGAATGAAAAGGTCAGGGAAATGGTGAAAGAGGAGCCCTTGCAAGGTAGGATTGAGACGTCAAGACTGAGGTGGTATGGACACTTAAAGAGAATGGATGAGAAGAGGATTCCCAAGAGGATACATGAGATGCAGATGCAGAAGAAACAACCAAGGGGAAGACCAAGAGATAGATGGCTGAAAGGAGTGGAGGAATGTGTCAAGAAGAGAGGAGAGGACTGGACCAGAGTGACAGCGGAGAGGTGGTGGGAAGAAAGGACTAAGTGGCGAGGCTTATGTTCCAAACAGACCCAGCCTGGGGCTGGAAACTGTACAAGATGATGATGATGATTGATGCCAATTGGCGATTATTACAGACCGCGATCGTTTGTGCATAACTTTTTTATAAAAACAAATTGGCTTCTTTTGTGATGTTATCATCCACTTGACGAAATGCCTCTGTGGTAAGATTATGGGAAAATCCTTGGTTATAGGCTATATTGGGTGGTGACAACTCAATAAAAGAAAAGAGCATAAAAATCCTTCGAAACGCATTGAGTTTCGTCATCTGTAACTGATTTATTTCCCTACCTCAATTTGATACGCCGTACATACGAAAATGTTTTAATTGAGGGTTACATTTATACGATTTTGTATTGGAATGGGTAATTGGTCTACTTAGCTAAATTATGTCGGCGATATTTACGAAAATATTCCAATATAAGGTTATATTTTTAAAAATTTGTATCTGTATCTGTAATTTGCCTATATAGCTGAATTTTAGATGATGATAAACATCGTAATTTATTTTAATTTTATAATTATAAAACATTGTATCGAAATCTGTGATTGACCTATATAGGTCAATTAAAGATTCCGATGCGCAGAAAAATTTCGCGATTTTAATTGATATTTTTAATTTTCCGCATCGAAATCTATAATTGGCCTATGTAGATCAATTACAGATTCCGATATACTTTGTAATTTTTCTACGCATCGGAATCTTTAATTGAGCTATGTAGGTGAATTGCAGATTTCGATGCACGGTTTTTTAATTATGAAATTGTAAGAAATACGATGTGTATCGGAATCTATAATTGATCTACATAGTCCAATTATAGATTTCGATGTGGAAAATTAAAAATATCAATTGAAATCGCGAAATTTTTCTACGCATCGAAATATGCAATTGAGCTATGTAGGCGAATTGTAGATTTCGATGCACGTTTTTTCAATTATGAAATTGTAAGAATTACGATGTGTATCGGAATCTATAATTGATCTATATAGTCCAATTGTAGATTTCGGTGCGGAAAATTGAAAACATCAATTGAAATCGCGAAATTTTTCTACGCATCGAAATATGCAATTGAGCTATGTAGGTGAATTGTAGATTTCGATGCACGTTTTTTAAATTATGAAATTGTAAGAAATACGATGTGTATCGGAATCTAAATTGATCTATATTGTCCAATTGTAGATTTCGATGCGTAAAATTGAAAATATCAATTGAAATCGTGAAATTTTTCTACGCATCGAAATATGCAATTGAGCTATGTAGGTGAATTGTAGATTTCGATGCATGTTTTTTCAATTATGAAATTGTAAGAATTACGATGTGTATCGGAATCTACAATTGATCTATATAGTCCAATTGTAGATTTCGATGCGGAAAATTGAAAATATCAATTGAAATCGCGAAATTTTTCTACGCATCGAAATATGCAATTGAGCTATGTAGGTGAATTGTAGATTTCGATGCACGTTTTTTTTCAATTATGAAATTGTAAGAATTACGATGTGTATCGGAATCTACAATTGATCTATATAGTCCAATTGTAGATTTCGATGCGGAAAATTGAAAATATCAATTGAAATCGCGAAATTATTCTACGCATCGAAATATGCAATTGAGCTATGTAGGTGAATTGTAGATTTCGATGCATGTTTTTTCAATTATGAAATTGTAAGAATTACGATGTGTATCGGAATCTACAATTGACCTATATAGTCCAATTGTAGATTTCGATGCGAAAAATTGAAAATATCAATTGAAATCGCGAAATTTCTCTACGCATCGAAATATGCAATTGACCTACATAGCTAAATTATAGATTCCGATGCGTTAAAAAATCTCGCGAATTCAAAGGTTCTGTGTTTCCCCACCCAAAAACCCCTATTACCCAGGCTTTTCCCGTAAGCTTGCTAGAGGAGTGACGTCGTTGATGACATCATGGTAGACGCCATCTTGTTTTAGGGGAATTTTATCGCGGCGGCATCGCAATGGAATATTATCCCAATCTTTGCTTTCAGGCAATATGTCGAAATGCACAGTTCTGAATTATGATATTCAGCAAATGGAGGCTGCTATTAAGGCCGTTGTGGAGGACGGCATGAGTATTAAAAAGGCCGCGGAGAGGAATGGTGTTCCGAGAAACACCCTCTCGGACAAAATTAAAGGAAAGTCTCCTAGAGAGAGGAAGATGGGGCTAAGTTCCTTTTTAACAAAGGAAGAAGAGGCTATGCTAGTTCAGAGGGAAATCTTAATAGGAAAAGCGGGGCTCCTGGTAACAAAGCACGATTTGCAAAATAGTGTCCAGTGCCTCACACAAGAATTGAAGAGGGACTTTCTTTTCAAAGATGGGCGGCCAGGAAGGAAATGGTGTGAATCTTTCCTAAAAAGAAATCCAGGTCTATCTTTATGAACCCCTCAAAATTTGACAGTAAGCTGTGCTGCAATTACAGAACATCAAATTAAAACCTGGTTTTCAAAAGTCAACAGCTATTTGGTGGAAAACTACTTCCAGTCTATTTTGTCAGACCTTCGGCGACTGTTCAACGCTGACGAGACGGCTTTCTTTCTCAATCCGAAAGGTAACAAAGTGCTGGCGAACAGGGGTGACAAGACAATATATCAGCTAGTGAATTCAGATGAGAAAGAATGCTTAACGGTACTTGTAACAGGCAATGCCCACAGCGATATTTCTCCTTCCCTTGTAGTGTTCAAGTATGAACGTCTGCCGCAATGACAGCACACTGGGGCATTGGCAAATCGCCAAATGGGTGGATGATGGGGGAAGTGTTTTACGAATTTCTCATTAACATATTTCATCCTTGGTTGGTTGAGAAAGAGATTCCCCTCCCTGTCATTCTATTCATAGATGGGCACTTCTCACACTTGACCATACATACTAGTAAATTTTGTGAGGATCATGGAATTGTTTTGGTCGCTTTACTACCTAATGCCACACACGTACTTCAACCCATGGATGTAGGGGATTTTAAGCCACTAAAGACAGCCTGGAAGAAAGGTGTACATGGGTGGCGAATTCAGAGGGTTGCTAATAGCGAAGATACTGCACTGAAGAAAAAGGATTTTTCAAAACTTTTGGCAACAACAATTGGTGTTAGGCCTCGGCGAATGGTCATTTTCCGGGCTGTTATGCCGTGGTCTCACTTGTTTAGAGCAGAATTATGATATTTTCATGCCCGTACGTCTTCTAAAGCTCAGCAACTTGAAGTGAGACCCTGTGTGAGCGCTAGCTCCGTCAGCCAGCGTAACAGAGAGGACAGCGAGCTTGTAGTTCGCATTTTTTCCGGGGTTTCACTTGGAGTTGCTGCGCTCTACCCACCATTCCTGCTTCCCGATGCCATCTTTTTTAAAATTTTTATATTTCATTTTTTATTTAAAAAACATAATTACCGGTACTGTTTTATTCGTAAATGTTAGCCTCCAAGTCGATAAATCAGTGTCTTACGCAACAATTGATGGTTGGTTCTTAAATTTAGGGGTTGCGACAACGCGGTCATGTAGCCCCATGTACTTTCGGTGTGTGTAGAGTCTGTCTGATAACCGGTGTTAATTGTGATGACTGTATTAGTGTGTGTTATCTGTTTTTTAATTTAAGTACAGACTGCAAGTTAGAATTTTTCAAATAGTTCCTACTTTTGCCGCCAAGCACTACCGTCAACAACTACTAGGCCAAGTTCAGAACTTAGCTACTAGACATCACTGCAGTCGGCTCTTGGCAACGAACTTAGAAACCTAAGAGCGTAGTTTACATTCTTAACCTATCCAATTTAGCTTCACACAGGTGTAATTAGTGGGAGGTTCTTTAATATGTCATAAATCTATGACATAGGACCGCCGGCTTTACTTCCCCTCCGAAGGAAGGCATACTGAGGGATTTTTAACGCTCTTAAAAAATCAATAGTTTATTCAGTTGAAACTTCCCGTCAGATCAATACAAAAAATATTTGCGCTATTATTGCGCACATTCACGCCATGGTAGTGTTGTCAACATGTAAGATATAATATATATATAGGGTAATTTAGCCATATATACACCCCTGATTCTTTTCACGCACAGTGGAGTACTCACGCATCAATAATCTTTATCCAGACAAGACCTGTGTGGTGTAGCGGAGGAGTGAACTACATCTTTTTCAAATATATTTTTTCATCATTATAGAAGGTATTTATGGCCAATATCGGTAGTTATTAAATTTTTAGGTATGATCTCGTATCCTCAACTGTTACCACCTCAGTACCCGCAATATCGTCTTTTTGTATGATTGGCATTTTATTTTTCTAGGCACACTTTGAGCTGCACGTGTGGGAATAAATAGTAACTCTGAATGGAACATCACTCGTACAATAACATTGTCTAAAGTACTGAAACTTTTATTTCTAATATTTTTGGACCTTGAGAAAGCCTATGATACCGTACCAAGGGAAATACTTTGGCAATGCATGAAAGAACTTCAAGTGAGAGTCAGCCTCATAGACAAATTGAAAATGTTGTACAATGGGAATAGAAATTGTATTCAAGTAGGACGTGGTTTGTCGGACTGGTTTGAAACAAAGAAAGGAGTGCAGCAGGGCAGCTCATTCATTGTCACCACTTCTATTCATCATTGTGATGGATGTGGTAATGAAAAGGAAAGAACATGGAGATATTAGAGCCGTCACATTTGCAGATGATGTTGCGATCTGGAGTGAATCAGAGGAGGAACTGGGTGAGAGGCTGCAAAGCTGGAATGAGGAGTGTAAGAAATATGGTTTAAACATCAGCGAGACAAAGATGGTGGCGATGAAAGTGTATGAGGAAGGAGCAGAACCAATAGTCATGCTAAATGAAGGCAGATTGGACAGCGTTCCAGTTTTCAAGTACTTGGGCAGCATTCTATCAAGTGACAACCTAGCAAAACATGAGGTAAACAATCGAATTAATAAGGCAACACAATTTTACCACCAGGTAAGACACCTGCTGTGGGATAAGCAAATGCCAATGAAAACAAAGATGACATTGTACAAGTCCTATTACATACCGATTCTTACATACAGTCTCTAAACCACAACACTAACCAATAGAGATAACTCTGAACTCCAGGCAGCCGAAATGAAATTCCTACGTACCATGATTCAGAAAACCAGGAAAGACAAGATCAGGAATGAGAAGATTAGAGAAGAAGTAGGAATAGATGATTCTCTCCTCAATAAGATCCAATCTCAAGACTGAATTGGTTTGGTCACATGAAGAGAATGCCACCAAACAGAACTGCACGGAAGGAATTTGAGAGAAAAGTAGATGGAAGACGACCCGTGGGAAGGCCACGAAAGAAGTGGATAGATACAGTCAAGAACGATGTACTGCAGAGAGGTCATGATTGGGACAAGTTGGTGGAGGAGAAGTGGTACAAGGACAGGATGAAATGGAGGGGGCTCATATACCACACCCCGGCTACTGGAGTTGGTTCATGATGATGATGATGATGACTGAAATTAGCCAAAATACCTTTTCTAATGATGGAAAATAAGTCAGGAAATGATGTCCATATAGACTTATATAGTAAAATTGATCCGTGTTTGCCATTATGCACTTGAATTATTGTCGTATACAGTATTGCCAACCCCATGCTTACGTTATTCCTGTAAAATTTGTTAAATCCAGATCAATTACTTTTACCTAGGCTAATTTAGCCATATATACACCCCTGAATTTTGTCATGCACAGTGGGGTACAGCGCATCAATAATCTTTATCCAGACTAGACAGTATTGCCAACCCCATGCTTACGTTATTCCTGTAAAATTTGTTAAATTGTTAAAAGTAATTGATCTGGATTTAACAAATTTTACAGGAATAATGTAAGCACTGTCTAGTCTACTGTCTAGTCTGGATAAAGATTATTGATGTGCGAGTACCCCACTGTGCGTGACAAAATTCAGGGGTGTATATATGGCTAAATTAGCCTAGGTAAAAGTACGGTAATTGATCTGGATTTAACAAATTTTACAGGAATAACGTAGGCATGGGGTTGGCAATACTGTATACGACAATAATTCACGTGCATAATGGCAAACATGGCTGGTGTATTTTGTATCCCACATGTTGGCAACTGTAGTGACTGTGTGCACCTTGGTAACGGTCGTAGAGACCTCTTGCGTTGTCTAACATGGCTACTGTCATTAAACGAGCAATAAATAAAATCACATATTTACATAATTAGCACATATTTCCGGTGTAGTAGTGACTAAGGTTCGTAATTTCAATTGGTAATGACCCCCAGAGGATGAATTTAAATCAGGAAAGTATGAGAGGGGGGGATAGAGAAAACGAGACTATGCTGGTATGGACTTGTTAAGAGGATGAGCCGGCAATGGTTACCAAAAATAAAGAAGAACTTAAGATCGATGGAAGAAGACTCGCGTCCAAGAATGCGCTGGTGTACAGGAGTGAGAGCCTGTATAGAGAGGAGGAGTTAACTGGCATCAAGTGGTGGGAAGATAGAATAGGATGGAGAGGCCTGTAAACACCCAGACCCGGCAATAGATGGAAAGGGATTTGGATATACATACATGAAAATCAGATATTATCAAAATGCAAGTGAGAAAGGTACGAGATACTTCTCATTCAGAATTAATGTAAAAAGTACAAGAAGATGGATAAAGAGTCTTAACATGTTATGCCAGCCGCACATTTTTTTTACCACCGAGAGCCTCTGAAAAGAACAAAGCCCCCCTCCGTTTTACTTGGAAACCACCCTGTTTAAAAAGGACCAAATGTTGAGGAAGATTAGGAAAATACACTTAGTTCTAATGCTAGCAGATGTTTTAGTGACAGGTACAGAACATAATGCTATAATTCTTAACCAAATAATTTCTTCATTCAATGAGCCTGGCACCACAAGTTGCAAGTTACTCAACAAATGAACCCGCATAACGAAGTAGGACCTCCGCACCACCCCGGTCTGTTTTCAGATTACAATGGAAAAAGGTTCCTATTCGCATGTAGCATGAAATGACATGTTAAACGTGCATACAACTGCCTTCTATGGGTAGATATTTGCAATTGAAATTCCATGTGCATAGAAGAACGAATCCAGTATTTCAAGATGGTGGGTATCAGGAAGGTGGAGGTCAGCTAGCAATTGTGATAATATAGGTCGCAAACGTAAACATGACATGCAAGATTGGAAGGATGTGAAGAGAAGGATGTTGAAATATGCTGGGGCAGCATATTAAAATCAACGGGGGCATCAAATACCAGCAAAAACACAATCAAAAGAGGTGAGTGGAAAAAGGACCTCCGTGACTTTACATACTGTACGAGTATGCCTGTATGCCAGAACTTCCTATTAATAGGCGTCAATTTAGTAATGGCATATTTGAATATACCCATATAAATAACGTAGAGAGCAAGTCGTTTCATTTACGAACTTGGGACATTGCTATCATCAGCCCCATGTACTTGTGTATGTTGGGAAGCACTTGGAAAATGAAAATCCACAGCCTGCTTCCAGTCTCCGACTGGGTCAGGAATGGAATGAATGAAGCCCCCATCTAGCGGCGAGGATATGGACTGTGCCGGCTGCCGAGGCCTGACGCACTCCTCTGGGGCAATGATTAAATGAATGACAGATGAAATGAAATGATAGTGGAGAGTGTTGCTGGAATGAAATTTTGACAGGGAAAACCGGAGTACCCGGAGAAAAATCTGTCTGCCTCCGTTTTGTCCAGCACAGATCTCGCATGGAGTGACCGGGATTTGAACCACGGACCCAGCGGTGAGAGGCCGGCGTGCTGCCGCCTAAGCCACGGAGGCGGGAAGCACTTGGATACCGTGCATTATTTTGTTGAGAGCTAATGTGTTCACGTGAAATTGGGGCTAGGATTGGGAAGAATGCGACCATGGCATGGTAGGTACCATCTCGTCAGTTACTTGGGATCCAACCTGAACCGTCTGGACAGGGAGCTACTACACTTACCCCTAGTCACTCACAGCTACTGTAGAGAATAAGGGGCTGGTATTGTCTTAGTATGATAGATTCTACGATAATCGAAAGCCTCTTTGCTACAGTGTGGGACCTTCCTATAGAACGGAGCCTCGTAGTGGCTGTGTGGCGGCCGGGCCACTGTGTATTGCAGCGTGTCGGGCAAGGCATTGGCACCAGCAGCAGCTTAGCTCCCAACTAGTTTAACACATGTACACTTTTTGACATATTTAATAATCATCATTACTTACATGAATTTCAGAGTAGTTGCTGGAAATGTTGTCCTTCAATTTCTAAACACATGTTCATCCAACGTAGGAAGTTTTGGTACACTCGCTGTAATTTATCTTCATTGATATTTCGTATCACTGCAGTTATTTCGTTCACAAGAGCCTCTAGATTATGCGAATTGTTTCTGTATACCTTTTGTTTCAGTCCCCCCACAAGTAAAAATCGCTTGGAGCTGAAACTTACGAACACATTTACTGGAAGACTTCTTCTTGAGAAGGTAAGTTTCCAGTAGGAAAATGCGATGTTTTGTTCTGTACTTAACCATGTCCAAGGGGTGCGAGGTAGGTTACAGTACTTCACAACAAGTCTTACTTATGACAACCAAGGTATCTTGTCAGCTGTGTATGTAATAAATGCTATGACAGCATCGAGTGCTTCCCGACCTGCTTTTGTAATCAGTACATGCTAGGCTATAAATCTGGCGGTGACTCGTTGTGACCTGTCCGCAGCACGGTCTCTGCGAGGCTCCATTGTATAAGGATGTACCCAGAAAATACTCAAGTTTTGAGGGGAAGACACCACAGTGCAAAATTGTCCCCTAAAGTCCTCATTTATATAAATTTAATTTAATATCCTTAGCTTTGTGTGACCGGCACCGATTGCATAATTATGTTAGTATTCTTAGCTGCATTGCGATAATCCAGGTTCGATCTCCAGCTCTGCCATGAAGAATTTTTAATCCTCGTATGAGGGTTGGAACGCAGGGACATAGCCATGGAATGCTAGCGCACCTGCATCCATCCCCTCCTCGCCCTTCTGGGTATCCACAATATTGTGAGGAGGGAAATCAAGAAAATATTTTTAAAATACTTGCAATGCATGTTCTTGTAGTGATTCATGTCTCTGTTTGCAGTCCAGAAAGGTTGTGTGAGTAGCTCTATAAGATGTTCATTTCCACATCAATCTGTATTGTCATGAGTTTCATCATTATCGCAATGCATTATTCATTGCAGTGCAGTTTATAAGGAGGATGCCATTTGAATGTGATAACTCGTTGACAGCCGCCTCGCTCTCTATCTGATGCATGAATGACTCACTGTTTCCGAAATTAACTTCCAATCTTCACCTTTCGTAAATCATGTCAGTTGTATGTTTGTGCTTCTTCCCACCCAAAAGAGAAAAATCACCATGAATCTGGAAAAGAAAGATAATCACATTTTAAGTCGTTCCCCCTAAAACAACTTGAGCATCGCCTCCGCTTCCCTAGTTCATACATTCTGGATGCTTCTCTATTGGAACGAGATACACTCGAGCTTGTGATGACAAATGACATGAGAGATGGGTTTGAATGCCACTCGCAACCATTGAACGAGAGGCCTTCTTTGGCTTCCCACTGCCGGGATGTTATCGATTCAGTGGAATAAGGACAGCAGTCGCAATAAATACATGCTGTAAGCGAGTGGGCTCTGAGACAACAAATCCTGTTAGTAGGGTCTTTCTTCCAATATTATTGGCATAAATATCACAATATATCGTATCAGTGACCCTTGTAGCACCACACGAGTAAAGGACAATTTTGATATGATAGTAGGGACCACTTATAAAAAATTTGGACAAAATTCCCACAATAGTGTGCTTTCAAACAACAAAAACTTAATTTAAACAAAACTACAAAAATGGTGTGGAAGTCCTTCTTCGTTGCGCAGGTTCAAATATTGACACAGTAAAATCTTTAAATGAGAGGCTGCGGTGATATCAAAACGATTACGAAAAGTTCGAGAAACAAAATTGCAGACTGAAATACACATGTTCTAAATTTCAACATATTATTTGACTAAACAAAACAAATTATGTGCATAGTGTTCAGAAAAACTTGAGAAAAGTGTTTCATAGTGATCAGAATACAGTAGATTATTATGTGGAGAAAGACATTTTGGTCAAATATGACTTTCAAACGCTCTCTAAAATTAAAATTTGCTTGTAGAAATACAGACTATGCAAAATTGTCCTCTTTCTTCCCTAAGAACACTTCATAAGTACAGAATATTCAGTTCTAGTCTAGCGTTTTAGAGGGTATTATGAAGTTCCTCAGAATGTAAGCTGGTTTCTACAACACTGAACTTTAGTGTTCTTCATCTTCATCAATTTTAGTTTTTCAGCCTAAACCGGGTCGGAGCAAATATGACACCCCTCCACTTTACTCTGTCCGTCCACCATCCTTCCTCAACCACTAAACTCCTCTCCAGGTTTCATTCTCTCAGACTGTCCTTCATCAGATCCATCCACCGTACTCTAGGTTTTCCTCTTCCTCTCTTTTCAGTCATCCGTCTATCCAATCACTTGTTTTGGCATTCTTTCATCATTCATCCTTTTCAGATGCCCATACTATCTCAATCTGCTCTGCTCCAGGTTATCATTCAGCTTCTGTACATTCACTTCCTTTCGAATGTCTTCATTTCTCACTCTATCTTTCCTAGACTTTTGTACAATACTCCTCAGGAATTTCATTTCGGCTGCCTGTGTTCTACTTTCATCTCTCCTCGTCATCGGCCAAGTTTCTGCTCCTTAAGTCATTGTTGTGGGGGCGTGGTGGCTCAGAAGTCTAGCTGTATGCCTCTCACCAAGACGGTCCGGGTTCGATTCCCGGTCATTGCATGTGAGATTTTCGAAGTGAAATGCCATGTCCTGTTGTTCGGATTCCACGTAAAAAGGAGGTCCCGTGGCTCATGATCTCGAGATTAACGGTCACGTTAAACTACAAGCTTGCTTTCTTCCTTCCTTTTCATTATTGGTAAGTAATAGGTCTTGCACGCCGGCCCCGTGGTGTTGGGGTAGCACGCATGCCTCTCACCCGGAGGCCCCGGTTTCGATTCCCGGCTCTGTCAGGGATTTTAGAAACTGACGTGAGGGCTGGAACGGGGTGCACTCAGCCTTGTGAGGACAATTCAGTAGCTGTCTGACAGTGAGGCAGCACCCCGGTCACGAAAACCAAGATTAACGGCCGAGGGGGCCCGACGCGCTGACCACGCGTCACCCCAATATCTGCAGGCCAAATGGCTGGGCAGCGGTCGCTTGGTAGGCCTAGGCCCTTCATGGGCTGTAGTGCCAGGGGTTATTATTATTATTTTTTTTTTTTTTTTATTTTTTTATTAATAGGTCTTGTACATCACTTCCTTAGCCTTCAGTGGTAACATTTCATGAAGCTGTGTGGGTGCTTTGGAGAGCTTGTGTGGTGGAGTCTTGAACTTGGTATGTGAGAGTGTTAGTCTTGGTGTTCCATAGAGGAGGACCTGGTCGAGAGGGAGTGTCATCTCTGGGGACAATAGTGGAGGTAACAAATGGATGTTAAATAAAGGAAGGAGTTGATTTAGGTTATTGGTGATCAAAACACACCATCCCTGAAATGAATGAGTTCTTGTGTCTCTATCAAAATAATATTCGTTCATAGTATTCTATTTATGAAATGGCGCCCTCCCGGTTTTATTATTATTAGTATATTCCTTAAAGGAATATAATTACATTTGGCAGCCACAACATCTGGGCTTCCAATGTATTAAACATATTACATATGACACCTCAACGTTGGGCACGAGAACCAGGATGCATCAGTGTAGGGGTAGAAATGTGTATATATTGTGCAAGTGATTTTGGGGCTAGTCTTTAGAAGTTTATTTCATTATGTCAGAGTTAGACATGAAGCTGAGAAGTGGTTTGGTTTGTGGGGATAATGATAACATGTTGCAGAGTGATGAGAATGTAGAGAATAGTGAAGTAGATCTAGCTGGGAACAACGTGGAGATAAATCCTAGTGATAAGAGCGCTGAAGGTGGAATACCTGTGATTTCAGCACAAGATAGTATCCTTAGTATTCTAATGCAAATGAGACAGGAAACTAATAATAAATTACAGGAATTTGGCAGTAAATTTGATTATATAAATCAGAAACTAGATAGCATGGTCAAAGTGAGTGAGATGCTAAGTGAGAGGTATGAGAAGCTTAATAAAAGCTTAGAGCAAACGAAAGGTGGAATTAGAACTGAAATCCAAACTCAGTTGAAGGAGAGATCTAAGAAAATTATAATAGAAGTAGAGCAGATTGTAAATGAAAGCAGAATAGAGAAAACTGTAGATGGAAGTGAATTAGAGGTAAAAGAGATGGTAGATAAAAGTAGCATAGAGTTAGAAGAAATTGTACGTGTGAATAGAGTAGATGAGAGGAAGTATCTGTTAGAGGAGACGTTAGGTGAAAGTGATTTTGTCCTGAATGATTTGAAGGAAATGGTAGAAGATTTTAGCCAGCAGAATTTAGACAGTATTCAAAAGACTCAGGAGAAGCATGGAGTGTTGAGAGATAGATTAGAGGAGAGAGAAGAGAATATTAAGGAAAGAGTGGAGAGTATAGTGAGAAAGGCAGAGAGGAAGATAGTTGAGCTCGAAGTAAGATTATGATATAAGATGAGGCGGTGTTGTAAAGGCATATATTGGAGAGGACGTAGTAGGCGATGAAGAGGGATCAGATGTGGAGGTAGACGCCGCGGTTGTAGAAGTCGAAATCGCCTAGGTCGTAGAGGCAGATGTGGGATAGGCTGTAACAGGCGAAAAAGAAAGAGATGTTGTGTTGGTAGACTCAGAGGTCGCCACCGACGTAGTAGAAAAGGATGCTTTGAAGAGAATGGAGGAAGTGGATATCGTAGGCGTGATAATGATGTAAATGGTACTAGGAATACTTCCAGTTTTAGAAGAAATGATGGAGATAAGTCTAGAAGAGCAGTAGGAGCTCGCTATATTACAGCATGGACAAGTCATATAGAGCAATGCTATAATGAATCTGATGATGATGATAATGAGCCTAAAAGTATTGACATTTCTGATAAAGCTGATGTCAAGAAAAGAGTTAAGTTGGAAGCTAAAGCTGAGAAGAAGGTCCATGAAGACACTGAATTACGAGAATGAGAAGATAAGGAAGAATATAACATATTTGTATGTATGAATTTGTTGAGATGATTTTTTATTTGGACGTAAAATTTACGTGTTGGGGGCGCATGCCGCTATTTTGTTGCACTTGTTATGAATTGGGTGTTGGAGGCATTTAGATGTCTATTTTCTTACTTTGTGATTCATTTGCACAATGTACAGTATATTATATTTGTTGTTATGCTGTAATGTACATATTTTTCGTTGTGTGTGTTACTTAATATTTTTCTTTTTTTTTTTGAGTCAATCTGTGGATATTTTTCGTTTTTCTTTTATCTGATCTTTTTGTATTTTTTTTTCAACTTGATTTTGTGTAGTAATTCTGAACAATTGAAATATAATTTCCAAGTTTTCAAAGTCAGCGATTCAAAGTTGGAACATCGTACAGAATACTTCAAGGAATGCCCTACACTGCATTCTAAAGTGGAGAGATTTGACAAGCTTTTGATGGAGGAACAATATTTACAATCAGCTGCAAGCAATTGGGGATTTGAAGTGTGCCATCCGAGGTTTCTGCAAGAAGAATGTGAAGGTTTGGCTGGGAATGTAGGATCATGGAAGTGTAGAATGGCTATATCATTCTATAGGTGACAAGTTCATGAAGACTATAAATAAATAAATTTAAAAAAATTGTAACAGTGCATGATATAGAGATTAATGATGATGAATTACAGAGGGACTTTATGCTTCTAAGATAAGGAGTCCAGATCTACAAATTAAGAAGGAATGAGAAAAATATTATGTACTGTTGGTGAATTGGTGAATGGAAACCTGATCAGGTGGTTAACAACAATAAACTGTGTGTGGCATACAAGAAAATGGTGATTCGACAGGAGAGGAAATTGTGTCTGGAGATATTCTATGCAAAAATGCTTGGTCAGTCAAAACCGAGCCTTGCAGTAGTGGTTACGTTAATGGAAGTGATGGTAGTATATTGTTCAATGACACTAATGGGACAGTTATGACTAAGCCTCCTATTACCGTTAACAGTAAAGGGTGGTAATTATGATTTTGTATACTACTACAAACTCCTTGGTTTGAGTACACATTCTGTGTCCGAAGCATCTTGCTTTCACGTCTAGAGGTTAGAGGGGACATCCTGTGCAAAGAAGACATTATAAAGAAGAGGGAAGTCCAGGTTTCCGTGTGTCAAGCACTTATGTATTTTTGTGTTGCATGTGTATCAGAAATCCCAATATGACATAGTTGTCAAGATTTCTGGGGGCGATTGTAACATTTCATGAAGCTGTGTGGGTGCTTTGGAGCGCTTGTGTGGTGGAGTCTTGAACTTGGTATGTGGGAGTGCTAGTCTTGGTGTTCCATTGAGGAGGAGCTGGTCGAGAGGGAGTGTCAACTCTGGGGATTCCAGAGAGATGAATAAGACTAGTGGAGGTAACAAATGGATGTTAAATAAAGGAAGGAGTTAATTTAGGTTATTGGTGATCAAAACACACCATCCCTGAGATGAATGAGTTCTTGTGTGTCTATCAAAATAATATTCGTTCATAGTATTCTATTTATGAAATGGTGCCCTCCCGGTTTTATTATTATTAGTATATTCCTTAAAGGAATATAATTACATTTGTCAGCCACAACATCTAGGCTTCCAATGTATTAAACATATTACACCGAACCTGATAATAGAAAACGCTCTCATATTGTATTCTCTTGTTGATCTCCATATCCAATTCTATATAAAAAAGTTCTTTCGTTGGTCCTCAAAAGTTCATTATCATGAACATGCCTATTTCTAAATGCATCGATAGTTCTTCACGGAACTACTTGTTTATATTGTAAAATGCTTTATTTTCTTCAAAAACTAAGATTTAATAATTTGCATTGTAAACGACAATTGGAGGGGGTCTTGATGGTGCAGTGATCAAGCTACTTGCCTCTCACCAAGATGGACCGAGTTTGATTCCCGGTCAATACATGTGTTGTTTTTTTTTAGTGAAATATCACGTCCTGTTGTTCGGATTTACGAAAAAGTAAAGTTCTCGTGGCTTATGATTACGAGATTAAGTCTTGTAAAACTACAAGCTTCCTTCAAAAGGCCCCGCTGAAGTGAATCTCAGGAGCACTCACATTCCACTACCCATTGTGGTGTTTGAAGCCATATTTTCAGTGTTGCCTTAGTAAACAAGAGTTTAGTGCTTTTCAGTCGGTCAACACGAATGTACCCAAAAGAGATGGGTTATGCCCTAATCCTGAAATAAATTACATGAGATTAATAAAACACTAGGATGACCAGTTTCGATCGTCAAGCGATCATCATCAGATCCATTACACTTAGGCTACAAAATCTATGTTTGAAATACAGGTGAAAATATTTACAATATGTACAATTATTTAGTTGCAGTATTGGTACTGCAACTGTCAGTGTATGCTAAATGCAGTATATATGTTAGGTGAAATGCTAAATGGTGATAGCTATCCGTAGATTGTACTTTAGAGAGATTATTTGGTTGTAAACTATGGTTAAACTATAAAATTTTAGGCTAACTACTTATCTGATTGTCTTCCGTATAACAGCTACTCGCAGTTTTCGTGCTCACTGGAACTCACTATGCGGTAGACTGCGGTGGTTATCTTAACGACTGGTTTTTCCTGCTTTCTCCCCCCTGCTCCTACGTGCTGTGGGGAGTGATAGCGATGTGTTTATGTGAGGTGTTGCCAACCTAGATAAGATGTATGTTATTGAATGAGGTGGGTCTACAATTATTAAAGACCGTGGATTAGCCCTCGCCACGCGTGGAGCATAACCCATTCGAACTAAGTGTTGACGGTCTTATGAGGACGTCCCGGCACCTTTAATACTGCCGCGAATATGGGCCTTGGTTTATTGCAGAAGGAAAGTACATCGTACACCTGATCCAGATAACATTTACCTATTAATAACCCCCTAATTTCCCCCCTTTTTTATCTAGCTTGGCTGTGTCGCTAAATTGTGTTTTGTTTCCGACAGGGTGTGTTTTTTAGTAGCGTGAAGAGGGGTGAGCTCTCCATGAACGTGTGTTCATTTAGATTGTTGGGATTGTTTCGTTTGGCTAGGTGTATCTCGATTGCTTCCTTTATGTCAAGAGCTCTGCCTTTCGATTCGTGATGGATTATTTTAAGGTCCGACTCTATGTTGGTAAAGCTGTGCCCTGCGTCACACATATGTTCGCACACGGCTGAATGTGTTCCGTATCTTATCGCATTCCTATGTTCATTATAACGTGTGTCTACTCGCCTTCCACTCTGCCCGATGTAATTAGCTTGACAATCGGTGTCTTGGCACGTTATAGAATATACCCCTGACCTTGAATATGGGTCACGTTTATTTAGATTACTATTTAGGAGGTGCCTAGCGGTTGTGTTTTTCGTCGTGAAAGCTATCTTTATGCCTTGCTTTTTGAATAGGTTAGTGATTTTATATGTATTCGCATTCACATAGTTGAAACGCGCAAATTTTTTCTCATTATTGTCCGGTTTGGGAATCGTTTTATCTTTATTTTTATGTTTGGCTATAATTTGATTTATTGAATGCGAATACATATAAAATCAGCAAAAGTAGGAACTACTTGGAAAAATTCAATGTCTGCAGTCCTTACTTGAATTGAAAACAGATAACACACACTAATACAGTCATCACAATTAACACCGGTTATAAGACAGATTCTACACACACCCAAAGTACACGGGGCTACATGAACGGGTTGTCGCAGCCCCTAAACTGAGGAACCAACCAGAGTACAGTACACAGCCTAGTACTTAAAATGGTCCACCTGCTTCTATTTTCTTGTGTTTCTTCCCTTCCAACATAACCTTTAGTGTTTATGAAATGCTGATTTTCTAGTAACACTGGAGGAGACCAAAATCCTGGGGGAAAAGATTCTTTAACTACTGAAATCAGCCACAATACCTTTTGTAAAGTTGAAATAAAAATCTGGAAATGATATAGTAATAGATATTTACTCCTCCACTGTCTATAATCCACCCACAATCCCCTTTTTAGGCACGACTTATATAGATAAAATTCCAGCTGAGTCTGCCATTATACACATGAATTATGGGCAAATAAACTATTGCCAAACCCATGCATACAGTGTAACCGTAAGCCGGTATTGTAAAACAAAGTTTTTTTTTAAATAAATCTGATCTCTATCCTCACATGAGCTAAGGTTGGAATTAGCCAAAAACACTTCAATAAGCTTCATCCGTGTTCATAATGGCAAAATTAATCTCGGGATTTTCCGCCAACACAAAGTTCCTCATTTCTCTACTAGAAAGCAGTATAGTGTCAAGGAGCTTCGATATCTAACCTCCTTGACTTTCATAGCGCTTCAAGGAGCGATAAAATTCGACATGCAAGTTGCCCTCTGGGCGTCAATTAACAAAGCTTGCACCCGGCACCCGAGGCCATACGATTTAAAAAAATTATATTTAAAAAAATCCAGACTAATGGTTTTTGCCTTGGCCAATAATTGCTAGATAGCACAGCCTGCCGGGCCACGTTAGCTAATACGTACACCCCTGGTTTTTGTCACGCACAGTTGGGGTACTCGCGCATCAATAGTATATTATTATGTCTTCTTGTGAACAAAAGGTTATTGTTACCCAGGGGTTACTCTAATCCTGGCAGTTTGACAAAATTTCCTTTTTCCTCGTGGTAGTGCATGGAGAAATAGTGCAACTTGACATGATCGGCATTGCATTCTGTCTTTGCGGCCAAGTACGGAGAAATACGAGATGTTCCACAATCAGAGCTGCCCTCGGCCATTTGACTAGATTACCGTAGTCTTCATGGTACAACACTGAGAAACATTGCGATATATGCAATCGGCATCACTCTTGGTCGTTTGACGAGATTCCCGTAGTCCTTGACGTCGGGCATGGGAAATTATCGCTTTTTACGCAATCGGCGCCACTTGCTGTCCGTTTGACAAGAATCCCGTTATTAGTTGTAACTCTTCAGTCGGTCAACACGAATTTGCCCAGTGAGTATTATAATATATGAATATATGAATAATTGAATCTGGAGGTTACCGTCTCTAAAAGGGACCTCCAGGACCACGAGTTATGAAAAATGTCCCCCAATTTGGTATGGGATTTTTAGTACATACCAGTATTATTGATTCAGTGGAAGACTTTTCGTCGAACTCATCAAGGTTAGCAACTTTAACAATTAGGACAGGAAACAAAATATACTCTTTGAGTATATACTCATGCCCCAACTAATGACAAGAATGTCAAAAAATTTAGAGATGAAACGGACAATTTTTGGGAAGAACTTGCCTTACTAATATCAAACATTCCAGACACTCATGTTAAAATCTTGCTTGGGGATTTTAATGCAAAAATTGGTCAAGAAAGAAAATTTCGTCCAATAGTAGGTAAGTGGCCAGCTCACAAATTCACTAACAAGAATGGTCAAAGATTAATCACCCTTTGTGAAGAACATGGCCTACGTCTCGAAACTACTAGATTTAAGCGAAGACCACACAAACTTATGACCTGGAAATGCCCTAACAGTGCACTAGGGGAATTCCAGATAGACCATGTTGCAATGGATAAAAAGTTCTACAAAGAAATATATAACGTGAAGGTACTACGTGGGGTCGATGTTGACTCTGATCATTATATATCCAAGGTAAAGATCAAGTTAACTCCACGACATAAACAAAAATCGTCAAACTCGACCATGCAAAGGCAATATGACCCTAGTTATTTAATAAATAATGTGTCCTATAAGGAAAAGTCTAAAACTCTCTTAAGTGACAAGCTAGAAACGATGGTTGACACACTGAAAACCGTTGCTGTCGAAATTGCCCCTATTAGGAAAAGGCATGCATGGTGGAATGCGGAATGTGATGCTGCAATTCGGAAAAGACACACAGCATGGCTCAATGATCAGCAAAAGAGGACCACACAATTGCGAGAAGAATTAACCATTGTTCGAAGGGAAACTGCCAAAGAAATTAGGAGAATTAAAAGAGAAAATCAAAAAAAGTCCATACAAATTATTGATGATTCCTTTAAGCAACACAAAACAAGGGACTATTACAGGACATTTCGTCAATATCATTCTAAATACAGCCCTCCTACACTATTAATGAAAGATAAATCAGGTCAACTAGCCCACAATGATACTGATAATGCTAAAATTCTAGCAGATTATTTTAGAGAACTACTAAATGCTGATGAACCTAAGGAATATCTTGATTTTGAGCCTAATCCAAAAAATAAAACAAATTTACAGAACATTATTCCTCCTGACTTGACTGAAGTATGTGCAGCGATTAATTGGCTCAAAAATTATAGAGCAGCAGGAGAGAATTTATTGGTAGCAGAACTATGGAAATATGCAAATGAACAAACCATCTCCAACCTCCATAAACGCCTCATCGATGTATGGAATTCGGAACAAATACCAGAGGAATGGAGAATGGCTGTAATCCACCCAATTCATAAAAAGGGTGATAGATCAGACCCGAACAACTACCGTGGGATTTCTTTGTTTGATGTAACATACAAGATTCTATCTAGAATTATCTTGACAAGAATTCAACAACAACTCGATCAAGAACTAGGAGAATATCAAGGAGGGTTCCGACCAGGTCGCAGCTGTCCGGATCAGATCATCAGTCTGAAATGGATAATGAAATATCATAGAATGAGACAAAAGGATTTGGTCATTACTTTTGTGGATTTTAAGAAAGCTTATGACAGTATCCATCGAGTGTCATTACTTAATATCCTTAGGGAATTTGGGTTACATCAAAAGCTTATCAACCTCATCGGCGTTACTTTGAAAGATACTAAATCAAAGGTTAAATTTCGAGGCACCTTGTCTGAACCATTTGATATCCGGACTGGACTTCGACAGGGAGATCGTCTATCACCGTTATTATTTAATTGTGTTCTTAAAAAGATCATGCGTGAGTGGAACAAAACTTGTCCTCCAAATGTAAAGATTGGTATTAATATAAAACTGAATTGCTTGGCCTTTGCGGATGACCTTGCACTGCTTGCAACCAGTATAGATGAGGCTAAACACCAAATTGAAGAACTTGGGTCTATTGCAGCAAAAGTAGGACTTCAAATTTCATTTGAAAAGACTGAAATAATGGCATCCTTTGATGTGGAAACACAAGCTATTACATTGATCAACAATAAAGAAATTAAAGTTGTACATAAATTTAAATATTTAGGGGAGATTATAACATGGAATTTGAATGAGAAAGCGTCAATCGAAAATAGAACAACAAAGTTAAGACAAGCGCAATATATTACTTGGTCTAGTTACAAAAAAAAAATCACTCTCCATAAATGCCAAATTACGACATTACGAATCAGTTATTAAACCGGAAGCAATATATGCTTGTGAAACACTTTTCAAGTTAAACACTCGATCAGTTACTGACACATTACAGAAGATTGATAGAAGAATTCTCAGGACTATAATTAATAAAAAACATCAGGTGGATGGTCAATGGCGTCTATTACCAAATGAAGTGGTTTATAAAGAAACAAGAGTCTATAGTCTATGCGAAAAAGGCGAATTGCCTTTTTTTGTCATATCTCACGCCTGCCGGATACCAGACAATTAAAAGTAATATTTAATTATTTTTTCAAAAGTAAAACAAAGAACTCTTGGTTTATGGAAATTCAAAATGATCTGGATGAACTCGGCTTGACAATGTCCCAAATTGCTAACAAAGATGAGAAGAATATCTTGAAAAACAAGAACATCCGACTTCCCTTAAAAACCTTTACCCGCAAAACTTACACTATAAGCGATGCAGAGAGAGCGGCAAGGTCAACTAGAATGAAAATGTTTTGGGAAAAGAAGAAAAATAAGAAGCTGAATCTCTAATATTGTTTTTGAGATATGTACATACTTGTTTTGGTTAAGTGCTCCAATGCGGGCGTAACATATGTAAATAAATAAATAAATAAATAAATATGAATAATAAGTGAATACTGTAACACTATTATAATAGTGATCATAACTAATACATGTACTGTATATTTTTCAGGAATGTTATTTACTTATTAATCATATATTATACAGGGGTAGCACAAATGATTTAAGCGATTTCATGTACATGTATTATTGAAAGTATGTAGCCTAGAGCATTGACACATATACCAATTAAAAGAAAAACGCATCAAGTTATTTGAGTCTGCTTGCTACAAATGCTCGATGTCTCCTCTTCGCATCACACGGCAAGGATCGATACGGTAGTTCAACTCCGATCACATACTCCGGAGCATCCTGGTCAATTTTAGCTACAGCCGCATGGATCCGATTCGTCAGTTCAACCAGATTAATGGGCACAGGGGCGAAAATCATAGGGGGGGGGGGGGGGGGGGGCGGCGTTGCCCCTTACCCCCCCCCCCCCCCCAACTTTAAGGTGCAAGACAAAAATTTTAAAGTAGTCTACACTTAAAAAAATAAAAGTAAAATAACTAGAAAATATTCTATAAATGATTTAATACTATGTGAGACGGAAAATGGGAGAAGCCATTTTGCCTTGCCTAGTCGTAATTTCTTTATTCTACCCCTCTCCCATTTTTCGCCGAGGGGCATTGAGGTTTGTCCCCTTACCACGACGATCTGAAAATGTGAATTTTCGAACTATTATTTCTGAGCCCTGGTTTAAAACTGAGGTAAGATACTGGGACACACAAAATCATTACGTCTGTGCGGAATCAACAGTGCACTCATCGTTTTTTTATATAAACAAGGTAAAATGACATGACTCTACTCTTGCACATCTCGCATATTAAGGACACGCTTGTGCCGTGCTTACCCAAATTGGTGGAGCTTCAGCATTTCATCAGTTTCTTTCTAAACTTTGTTGATTACTTTCTTTAAATTTGTGAAGTTTGTACTTTGTCACTGTGATGACTGTGAATTTTCTTATCGTACCTGCTTCAAACTGTTCTGCAGAGAGAAGTTTTTCGGTGATGAGAAGGGTTAAAGACTACCTCCGACCTATGATGGGACAAATTAGATTGTTTCATTGCTGTCTACTGGCTACCTACTCGGAAATTGTTGACAAGCTCGATGACACATGTTTTGCTCAAGAATTTGTAAGCAAAGACCAATGACAGTCACTGTTCAGGTCTTGTCCTCGACGTTGACAATTTTATTGTTTTATGTTCTGTATTCATATTTTGATTGTATTTTGTATTTTAACCCTTATAGTGCCATCTCTTCATGAATGCAGTACATTTGTATTTGTTTGTTGGCACAGGCAGAGTAAAATGTGACTTTTCACCATTGTCTCAGTCTCATTCATGGCTGTGATTGTATGGAAGCTACTGAGGTATGATTGGTGCTGAGTAATGGCCTCAGGGCACAGCTAGTGTCTGTGGATGTTGTGAAAGGTTCTGCTCATAGGGTTATTAGAGCTGTACTGACTCAGTGAGGAAAGCAATGACAAACTACCTCATTCCTCACCTTGCCTAGTACGCCTCATTATAGTGCTGCCTCGGTTTTGTGGGTTTCTACCATATAACCTATGGTGGTGCCAACCAGCTTCCTGGCTGACTACCTAACACAGTGCCAGGGGGTGATATATCGGCCAAGGGTGCTTCTGCTAAAGATGCCACGGGTCGGTCTATCGGCCCTGCTTTTGTAAATGTTTATTTATAGCCAAGCAGTGCTATCAGTTTAGTAACCAAGAAAATGTAGCAATTATTCCCTCTCTGGATATCCCTGTGTTTGTGTACTGGATTCGTATTCTTTGAATATGCTGATGCGATCAGCTGACTTCCCGCACGTGTGATCTTTTGAAGCTATGTTTGTTTACGTTCTTACTCGGAGCAAATTAAGATATGTGCTGATAAATATAGGTAGCCCTTTGAACAACGGGGAAATAAATAAGGTTTTAACGCTGCGTGAAGCATGTGAGAGTATGTTTTCGAATCATAACGAAGACTTTGGAATATGTCAATTTCAAATTATTTAAAAAATTAAAGTAGCCTATCTTTTAAGCCTCCGTGGCTTAGGCGGCAGCACGCCGGCCTCTCACCGCTGGGTCCGTGGTTCAAATCCCGGTCACTCCATGTGAGATCTGTGCTGGACAAAACGGAGGCAGACAGGTTTTTCTCCAGGTACTCCGGTTTTCCCTGTCACAATTTCATTCCAGCAACACTCTCCACTATCATTCAGTCATCTGCCATTCATTTAATCATTGCCCCAGAGGAGTGCGTCAGGCCTCGGCAGCCGGCACAGTTCATATCCTCGCCGCTAGATAGGGGCTTCATTCATTCCATTCCTGACCCGGTCGGAGACTGGAAGCAGGCTGTGGATTTTCATTTCAAAGTAGCCTATCTTTTAATGAAACAAATGAAACACTGTTTTAATTATTTAGCATCTCAGATACTATTACCTCCTACGGTCAAATATGAACATTCTATCTTAAAAATTATAGGTAGGACATAATGTTTATCAAAAATTTGAAATTTCATTAAACTTAGCTTGACATTCAAAGAGTTAATTAGAAATAATGAATATATATATATTTTTTTTTAATGTAATGTTAGGCCTACAGTATATTACCATGTTATTTCAAGCTTTAAAGCCTAAAACGAAAAAAAAAAGAATGTTCTCCCTGGAAGGTAGGCAACCGCAGTTTATAAATTTGACCCCCCTCTGAGTTTGCGAAGAGTTTTATGCCCCTGAATGGGCATGGGTGGTACATAGACTCCATCAATGATAAACCCCCATAAAAAGAAATCTCACAGGATCAGATCAGGCGATCGGCGTGGCCAGCGCATCTGGGATCGAGGCCCATCCAATCTAACGTTCAGGGAGTTGTTCATTAAGATAGTGGCGCAAGGTGGAAATGTGGGAGAGCTCAACAGTTGCGTCGGAGGCTGACGGGCGGCCGGTTGATTGTTTCTTACACAGACATCCTGTGGTTACAAATTTCGAATACCATGCACGTATAGTGTTTTTATTTGGTGTTTTATTTGGTGGTTCCTTGTGAAATCGTGTGCAGAAATGTCTTTGAACAGTGCTTACAGACTTAGTTGAGTGATATTCGAGAACACAATAAGCACGCTCTCCACAGTATCTTCTACTTATTAATAGGCAAGACACCTGTTGTGGGATGACCAAATGCTCATGAAAACAAAGATGACATTGCACAAGTCCTATTATACACCGATTCTTGCATACAGTCTTGAAACCACAACACAAACCAATAGAGATAACTCTAAACTCCAGACAGCCGAAATGAAATTCCTACGTGCCATGATTCAGAAAACCAGGAAAGATTAGATAAGGAATGATAAGATTAGAGAAGTAGGAATAGATGATTCTCTCCTCAATAAAATCCAGATCTCAAGACTGAAGTGGTTTGGTCACATAAGAGAATGCCACCAAACAGAACTGCAAGGAAGGAATTTGAGAGAAAAGTAGAAGGAAGGCGACCTGTGGGAAGGCCACGAAAGAAGTGGATAGATACAGTCAAGAACGATGTACTGCAGAGAGATCATGATCGGGACAAGTTGGTGGAGGAGGAGTAGTACAAGGACAGGGTGAATTGGAGGGGGCTCATATACCACACCCGGGCAACTGGAGTTGGTTCAGGATGATGATGATGATGAAAGGGAGTGCAGGGTGTATGTACCATGCATGGTACAACCTGAATAACACTAAAGGGCTCACGACCTGTGAGCTTGGGAGTTAGCAGCCCCAAGGATTTTCTGTGCTAGGTTTGTTTTTTTTTCATTTACTTTGGGATAGTCTCTTCCATATCTGCCTCATTCTCCAGGATTCTTTTGTCTCTTCTTCTAGTATGTAAGTTTTAATTGTGTAAGAACTAGCATTTCCATTAATATCCTTATTATGGGGTTTGAAGCCATTTTTCATGTTGCCTTAATAAACAAAAGTTTGGTGCTTTTCAGTCGGTCAACATGAATGTACCCAAAAGAGTTGGGTAATACCCTAATCCTGAAAAAAAATTACATGAAATTAATAAATACATTTTTATTAATTTCATGTGTTTTTTTTTTTTTTTGTTTGTTTGTTTTTTCTTTTTTCTTTTTTTTCTTTTCAGGATTAGGGAATTACCCAACTCATTTGGGTACATTCGTGTTGACCGACTGAAAAGCACCAAACTTTAGTTATCCTTATTAGGAGCAAATAACCTCGATGTTCCACCCCTTAAAATAACACGACCCCCACTTCATTCATTCTCTCACTTAATATGTAAACCTAGAGAATCTTTTTGACATGACACCCTTATCTGCATTACAGTAATGGATTTCTGGGAACTGTGGCTGAAAACTAAACCGCTTGAAAATGGAGCTCAGAGTGCAGCCCTGGGACCAATTGGACCATACCCACAAAGGGTGAGTATGGATATAAGAATTTAGCCCCTTTTTCTAGTTTTAGATAGTGTTTCAAATCCACATTTAAACAAAAATAAGCATTTGTAATTGTGAGTAATGTACAAAATTATACTCTTATATTATGAAAGCAGCCAATTTTGGCCCTTATAATGATTCATTGTACTTCAGGAAATGCATCTGTGCCTTCTGTTCTTGTCAACCACCTACTATTGCTCACTATTTCTTTTAAATTCTGAGGAGAGGACATCTGTCACCAAAGACCAAGGAGGGCAATTGGGTGCTACACTGTTAGTTAGTTAGTTAGTTAGTTTGTTATTGTTTTAAGGAGTGGAACTACGAGGTCATCTGCCCCTGTGCTCCACTGTCATAATGCATGTACTAAGATGGCATCTGAAATGTATGGGGTTTTAGGACACAATAACACAATTTTTGCTCCTCATCCACCAAACTCTCCAGATTTGCCCCCCTGTGGCTTCATTCTATTTCCAGAATGGAAACTCCAGTTGAAAGGTTATCAGTTTGTCTTCACAATTGTTATCCATGAATTGCAAAAGATACTCGACATGCTGAGACTAGACTTCCTGGGAGGTTTCAAGCAGAGGGAAAATTGTTGGAACTGATGTATATAAGGTTATGTTCACAATATTCACATAATTCCAGCAGTTCCAGTTATAGCATAAGCTATTATCATTGCTGGATTCGTCGCGTGCTTACTCAGCGAATAGCGTACGCTTCTATGCGTCCTCCTTGAAGTAGTTGTCGATCCCTAACTTTTATATTACTCCCCATTTTTATATGTATGTTTTTTATAGTTGTTTTATTATTATTATTATTAATCTTGATTGGTCACATTGGACCACTTGAGTCGTTCCTCAATCACTTCTTCTTTGAAGGTAGTACTGCTTGTTTCTTGCACTCTTTCCAGTACTTTTTCATTCATTCAGATCGGGATTTTCTTAACTCATCTGAAATCTCCATAGGCTTTCTATGTGTCATTTCTGCAGAAAATTTGTGAGTTTTAAGAATGGTGTTAATTTTATTTTTCTCCTCGGCATCTGTTATCTTGAGTCCAACTGCTTTGAGATCTTGTTGGATTTCTTGGATCCATTTTCCTCCAGTTTTCTTTCCTAGATTTCTCATCACCAGTTGGCGTACAATTCTGTTTTCTGGAAGCCGTAAGATGTGAAAAAAAAAAAAATGAAATTCTTTTCTTCTTCATTGTGCTGGTGATTGGATCAATCTCACGATATACAGTTTCATTTGGGAGAATCCTCCAGACTCCCTCAACCTGATACTTTTTATTTATGCACGTTTTAATGAATCTTCTTTCCGTTTTGAGGAGCTGATCAGTTCTTTGTTCATTTTTAATTTAGAACAGTGTTTCACAAGCATAAGTGGCTTCTGGGAGAGTTACAGTTTTATAATGTTCGATCTTAGTAGCTATTGATAGGCATTTTTTATTATATGTTGACCAGGTTAGAGATTGTTCCTTTTTCATTTTATTTTTTCTATTTATCCAAGTTACTTTTTCGTTTAAGTTATGTGTTATAATTTCTCCAAGATACTTAAATTGAGGAACTAGGTTAATTTTATGATCATTTATATAGGCTTCATTTATATCGAAGGGTTTCATAAGCATGATCTCAGTTTTTTCAAAGGATATCTGTAATCCTATCCCTTGAGCAATTTCTTGGAGACTAGTGATCTGAGTACAAACCTCTTCCTTGTCTAGTGCTAAAAGTGCCAAGTCATCTGCAAATCCTAAGCAGTTTATTTTTATTGATGGTTTTGTTCCAATTTTGATCTTAGGAGGGTTTTTCTTTTGCCAAACCTTCATGATATAATCAAAAGCCACATTGAAAAGCAGAGGGATAATCCATCACCTTGTCTGAGACCAGTTTTTACTGTGAAAGCTGTTGATATTTCTCCCCTAAATTTAACTTTCGAATTTGTGTTTGTTAATGTTAGTTTAATGATTTTTATCAATTTAGGATGGAGACCGTATGATCTGAGGATTTTTAGCAGTGTCAGTCTATGAATACTATCATAGGCTTTCTTGAAATCGATAAAAGAGGTAAAGAGTTGCTTATTTTTTTTTTTTTTGTAATATTCCATTATTAATTTCAGGCTAAGGATTTGGTCTGGACAACTTCTGTAAGGGCGAAATCCTCCTTGATATTCTCCAAGTTGTGGTTCCAGAATGTTTTTTATCCTGTTGTAAATTATGCGAGAGAAAATTGTATATGTGCAGTCCAGAAGGGTAATTCCTCTGTAGTTATCTGGGTTCGTTTTGTATCCTTTCTTAAATAATGGATGGATTATTCCTATGGTCCATTGTGCAGGAATTTCTTCAGTAATGCACATTTTAACTAGATGTTGATGAAGATTTATAGTCGCAGGTTTACCAGCATTTATCCAGATTTCAGCAAAGACTAAGTCTTCACCACAAGTTTTGTAATTTTTTTGTTCTTTAATTGCAAGTTCTTCTTCATTAATGTTTGGAGGATTTATTAAATCAGGTGAAGTTAAAATAGGTGTATCAGTGTTTACTTGCAGGGTTTCCAGTGGATCATCACAATTTAACAGTTTCTCTAATGCTTCTGCAAGGATCTCTGTATTTTCTTGGTTAGAATGTGCTAACTTTCCTGTTTGATTTTTCAACATTAATGTTGGAGCTTCAATTTTTTTTAGATATTTACCAAATGTTTTGTAATAATCTCGAGATTGCTTTTTCTTGAAATCGTCTTCTATCCTTTCCAGTGTATTTTTAAGATAATTACGTTTCGTTTGTCTGATGATTTTATGGGTTAATTTTCTTTGTATAGTTAGTTCTAAATTTGATTCTTCTGACTTTAGAGCTTGATGTTTTATCCATACTTGGTGTCTTTTCTCTATTGCTTGATCACAATCTACATATTAAGAACAAAGTTCCAAATGGTTCCGCCTCGTCAATACTGTTTATTAAAATTTCGTGATACAATCACCTGTCTTTTAACACATGGTACATGTTTCGACGTCTAACACTTATTGACGTCTTCATCAGCCTAAATATTTGGGCAGCACTTAAAACATTCCCTTTATATACTGGGTGTAGTTAAAAATTGTACATGAAAACACACATAGATCACTGTAACACATTAAAAAGTTGTTAAAACATTTTCTTATTTTAAAAGCTCAATAAAATCCTCAACCGGGCTTGGCAGTCTTTCTTGGTTTATTTCTAATGTTAGCTTCAAAAGCCCAAGCAAGGGGTGACCATTCCCAACTGGAAAGAAATGAGACTATGTATGAGAGAAAGAAGTGGTAGATAAAATAATGTTTTAAGTGCTGCCCAAATATTTAGGCTGATGAAGACGTCAATAAGAGTTAGACGTCGAAACATGTACCATGTGTTAAAAGACAGGTGATTGTATCACGAAATTTTAATTAACAGTATTGTCGAGGCGGAACCATTTGGAACTTTGTTCTTAATATAATTCGGTTAATACGGAAAAAATGTGCGACTCTCAGAGTCAAAAACACAATCTACATTCCACCATTCATGTTTTTTCCTTGGATTTATTGGTGCTAACTCCTCTGCTATTGATTTTAATTTAGTGATTAATTCGTCCAATGTTTTAGTGTTGAGAGATTCTTCTCCTGTTCTTTCACAGTACTCTATATTTTTTATTAAGGTAGATGGATCAAATTTCCTCCTATTGTTATTATTAGGTTTTTTCTTGGCCATTGGAGTTAATTTTATTTTTATCTTTACCACATAGTTGTCTGATCCTGAGTCAACTTCCCTTAGAACCTTGACATTGTGAATTTCGCGATGGTGAAATTTATCCATGCAGAAATGATCCAACTGCCATTCACCCCTCCTGAAGTCAGGATGTTTCCAAGTTTTCAATTTATGGGGCTGTCTTTTAAAACATGTTGATTTAGAGATTAATTTGTGGTTTCTACAAATTTCGACTAATCTTTGACCATTTTTATTGGTTCGTTTATGTGCTGTCCATTTTCCAATGATATCTCTATATCTTCTTTCATGTCCAAGTTGCGCATTGAAATCACCAAGGACAATTTTGATGTTTGATGAAGGGATGTTTATTAAAGTTTGATCCAAAAGATCCTGGAATTTTTGTACTTCTTCTCTGTCCTTAATGGTGTTGTTTTTTTGATTAGTAGGAGCATTTGCATTAATAATTGTATATGTTTTATTTGCCGATTTCAAAGTTAGGGTCTTAAGTCTGGAGGATTGAGATTTAAATTCTGTTATCGAGTCAAGGATTCTGAGATCTATTAAGAATCCGTTACCAAATTGTGGACAATTTTTCATAACTCGTTTTCCTGGAATTCCTTTATATAGTCTGTATCCTTGTGATTCCAGATGGTCTTGATCACTATTTCTAATTTCCTGAAGGGCCATAATTAGAATTTTATGACTTCTCATGATATCCGTGATGATCTTCAATTTTCCAGTTTGAACCAGAGAGTTAACATTATGTGTAGAAAAGAATGAGACTTGTTTAGGTTTGATTTTCCGTAGTATTTGTTTGTTTACTACTTGATGAGTTTTCAGACGCTCCGATTCGTCATTATCTTCCGCATGACAGCCCACCGTATCCGAATGCTGTCTTTTCTGTAATCTATCATTACAGACAGCGGAATTATTCTTCAAATGACTTTTCATGGTCGACTATCTAAGGTTACACCTTGAGGGGAGGATAAATCCTCGAATTACAATCCTGAATGTTATTCAGAAAGGTGTAAGAACTGAGAAAAGAATTCTCAGTCCCCCCCCAACACTAGTCTGTTCACTGACCCAGTTTCCCACTGGGATTGATTACCCAACCTCCCACTGGGTTGCTCAGCTTAGCAGGGGACACCACGTGCAAGTCAGTGTTGGGAGTTGGAGTGGAGAGGTTATGAGGATTCTCTTCTGCTGAATTCTTGTATTACTGATTTTGTTGGTTAGTATCATCACATCACACTCCCTTTGTCCAGGTCTACATATTTATAGACCTCCCCAGGTTGTAGATAGCTTATAATTTTGTATGGCCAGGATTTTCCTGCTACGGAATGGAGTAGACCGTACAGCCAGCGACTCAACGCCGAGTGTTGGGCGGCGGAAAATAACCTAACACCCTAAAGAAGTCAACGGCTGAGGATGGATGAACTCCTTTATGAGGTTGATGGTACCTTAGTGGAGGAAATGACACTAAAATCCCATCAGGCAGCGTCTGTTCTCCAGGTTAGGTGCGGCTGCCAAAGGCATCTGTTCCTCATGTTAGAGGCGGCCTTTATTTTATCCTACGGTAGGTTGGTGGCAGGAAGGGCATCCGGCTGTAAAACATTTCCATATCAAACAAAAATGCGGAATATTTTCAGAGATAGTGAGACAAAGGCTAGGTCGTCCCCCACAAGCGACGCGTTGGGGTTCCGCCTGACCTCTTCGAAAAATGGGCAAGGGTTACCGTATCAGGAGCGGATACGGCTAAAGAAGATAGCTCAGAGGAAAACGAAACTTAAGGAGACCAAAATAATGAAGATTAAGATAGGCTCTTTAAATGTCGGTACAATGACAGGAAGGGGTAGGGAAGTTTCAGATATGATGGAAAGGAGAAGGGTATCCATTCTCTGTGTACAAGAAACTAAATGGAAAGGAAGTAGAGCAAGGGAGATCGGAGGAGGCTACAAATTGTACTACTGCGGGACAAACTGCAATAAGAATGGAGTTGGAATAATTTTAGACCAGAAAATGAAGGAAGGAGTAATGGAAGTGATTCGAAAATCAGACATAATTATTGCAATGAAAATACACCTTGATGGAGAACCATTGCATGTGATAAGTGTGTATGCACCATGGGTGGGATGTAGTCAAGAGGAGAAGGACTATTTCTGGACAGAGATGGATGAAGTACTTTGGGGAATACCAAAGAACGAGAGGTTGTTTACAGGTAGTGACCTCAATGGACACGTGGGAGAAAATAACGTAGAAAATGAAAGGATACAGGGAAAATATGGAGTTGGACAGAGGAACAATGAAGGTGAAACCATTACAGACTTTGCTGCAGCAACAGACATGGCGATAGTAAACACCTATTTTCCAAAAACCTTTAAATCAGGGCTTGACTTATAAATGTGGTGGTAGATATTCACAAATTGATTACATCCTGTACAGAAGAGAGATGTTAAAAGAAGTGAGCGACTGCAAAGTGCTAGCTGGAGAAGTAGTGGCACCCCAACATAGACCAATAATTTCCACAGTGAGTTGGCATATCACCAAACCTAAACGAAGAAGAACTATACATAAAACAAAATGGTGGAAGCTTAAACAACCTGACTTGCGGAAGAAATTTGTGGATGAGGTCACGGAGCATCTCCGATCGACGGTTGTAACTGAAAAACATGGATGGGATCATGTAGCTGGTGTTATGCGAGACGCAGGTGTTAAGGTCCTGGGACAGACTACAGGAAAATGTAAACTTGACAAAGAGACCTGGTGGTAGAGTGAAGAGGTGCAGAAATGCATCAAGGACAAGAGGGAGGCAAAGAAGAAGTGGGATATGGAAGGAGAAAATGCCAGAGAGGAGTACAATTTAGCAAAGAAGGAAGCAAAGAGAGCTGCGGCCAAAGCTAAAGCAGAGGCATAAGCTGATTTATATTAAGACCTTGAGACCGAAGAAGACCAAAAGAGAATCTTTAGAATTGCACGAGAGAGGGAGAAGAGCAGCCAAGATGTATATCACACAAGGGCTATTAAAACAGAAGATGGTAGATTGCTTTGGAATGACCCTGAAATTTTAGAAAGATGGAGGGAATATTTTGATAAACTACTGAATTACGAACATCAGACAGCAATGGGAGAAGAAGGTGAGGGACATTCCAGTTGAAGAAATTGTGCTATACTTAGAAGTGGTATTGGGAGTGACCTTAAACAGAACTAAATGTGTGTTAACCCCGATGCAGGTGATTACCTATCTGGGAGTGGTGGTGAACATTCCTAATAGCTGTGTGATCCTCCACCGCGATACACAGCAAAAAGTGCTTCGACTTCTCAAAGACATCCCACACTATAATGAGAAACAAGCCCAGCGAGGCATCTATGGGAATGGTGTAAAATATCACCAAAGATGAGATGGAGAAGGCGTTACACAGAATGAAGAAAGGTAAGGCTGTATGACCAGATAATATACTGGTGGAAGCTTGGAAGGCTCTAGGAAATGAAGGAGTAATTTGGCTCACAGGTCTATTCAACA
This sequence comes from Meconema thalassinum, assembly GCA_946902985.2. Lineage (NCBI taxonomy): Eukaryota > Metazoa > Arthropoda > Insecta > Orthoptera > Tettigoniidae > Meconema > Meconema thalassinum. The sequence continues at coordinate 1,572,140,008 of OX336388.2, forward strand.
GCATACTAGAGGATGAAGAAATGCCAGATGAATGGAGAAAGAGTGCTGATTCCAATATATATAAAAGAAAAGGGGATATTCAATCTTGTAATAACTACAGAGGAATCAAACTGATGAGCCAAACCATGAAATTATGGGAGAGAGTAATCGAACAGTGACTGAGACAGGAAGTGGAGCAGTTTGGTTTCGTGCATGGTAGAGGAACAACAGATGCCATATTTGCCTTGAGACAAATAGTGGAGAAGTACATCGAAGGCAACAAGAGCTTGTCGATGGTCTTCATTGATCTGGAAAAAGGGTACGACAGTGTACCAAGACCGGAAGTATGGAAGAGCCTATGACAAAAACTTGTGCCCGAAAAGTATATACGCCAGATCCAAGACATGTACAAGGACAGCAGAACCATGGTCAGATGTATATCTGGAAATACAGAATCCTTTCTTGTGAACGTTGGAGTACATCAAGGTTTCGTCCTCAGTCCATTACTTTTTGTACTCGTCATGGATGTGATGACAGAGGGGAGTAAGGAAGGAAGCTCTATGGTCCATGATGTTCGCTGATGATGAGGTCCTGTGTGCAGAAACGAAGGAACTTGCAGAGAAATGGTTGGAGGAATGGAGAGAAGCACTAGAAAGCCGAGGAATGACGATAAGCAGATGTAAGACAGAGTTCCTGAGCCTGAGGGGTGCTGAAACAGGTTTTAAATTGGCTGGAGTAGAGATCCCAACAGCAAGTTCATTCAGATATCTTGGTACAGGTATCCAACAAGATGGTGGACTGGAGGAGGAAATAAAGAGCAGGATACGGTCGGGATGGTTCAACTGGAGGAAAACATCAAGTGTACTGTGCGACAAGAAGGTACCAGAAAAATTAAAAGGGAAAATACACAAGGCCGTGGTGAGACCAGCAATGATATACGGGGCAGAAACCTGGCAGATCACAAGGAGATGGGCAGAAAAACTGGACGTGGCAGAAATGCGTATGCTGAGATGGGCAAGTGGACATAGAAGGTTGGACAAAGTGAGAAATGAAGTGATTAGGAGACGACTTAGCATGGTGCAAGTTTCTGAGAAAGTCAGAGAAGCTGGCCTCAGGGCCATGTTAAGAGAAGAGATGAAGATTATGTGGGTAATAGGATGATGGAAATGCTTCCACCAGGGAAACGGGAGTCGAGGACGACCAAAAAGGTGATGGATGGACAGCCTTCAAGAAAGCATGAAACAGCGGGGGGCTTGTGGAGGAAATGGTCCGGGATAGAACAACGTGGAGGAGGAATATCCGCATCAGCGACCCCACATACGTGGGATTAATCATGCTGGAGAAGAATAAGAAGAAGATGTATCGGTGCACAAGGGGGCTACTTTGAAGATGTTGGTCAACTCGGTATCATTTGTAGTACACAGGCTCAATCTTGAAGCTTTCTGATATCTATTCATAACTGAATAAAATAAAATGAAACTTGTTATTCCAGTGCCATCTTGCAACAAAGGAACGGGCTTTTTAAATCACCTTCTTCTATAATTTAAGCCCACTACGGAGCGCTTATGACTAGTTCTTCGATGCTCTTTTCCGTTCCCAATATCTCTTGAGTCCTGCTGATAATTTCTCCTTTCTCTCCTGTGAAAGGGGCTTCCAACATTTAGGGACTCTAGGTGGTGGGGTCCAAGATTCTACCATAGAACGATCTTCTACATCAAGGTCAGCAATTCCAGCCGAATCCAAGTCCTTTAGTATTTCATTAAGCCATAGGCTTCCAGTCTTATAGCTTTTAACCAAGGAGAAGATCTTCTTGGTAAGCCTATTGCTTTTCATTCGTTGTAGGTGCCCGTAGAACTTAGCCTCCTACGTCGCATACTGATATTGGCTGATTCTAACTGTTGATACAGGTCAGAATTAGATTTCAAACGGTAGGTCCCATCTGGGAGCAATCTCAGGCCATGAATTTTCTTGAGGATACGTCTTTCGGCTTTCTCCCGGTCATCCATAGTGCCTTTTCTGTTCATCAAGAGGGTCTCTGCGGCATACAGAAACTGTGGTCTGACAGCAGTTCTGTAGTGGCAGATCTTAGCATTCCTCGAAATGCATTTCTTGTACAAATTGTGGGATAGTTGGTGTGCTGCGTTGAGTTTGGTACGCCTTGCTAAGATGGAGGTGCCATCTCTACTATTGGGGTGGACCCATTCACCAAGATAACGAAAGCAATTGACTCTTCCATCGTTCCATGTATGGTTGTCACAGGGGTGTTTCCGGAGTGCCGATTCTCAAAGTACTAGGTCTTATCGTAAGATATCTGTGATCCAGACTTCACTGCTATCTCGTGCAGGGCTTGGACAGCTATGCCACTTCATTAGAATTGGAATGCAAACTTCATTATCCAACTTTCAGAACAAGAACATTCATGCCACTTATTAACCTGCATTACATATATATTTTGTATGACATACAGAGGATACAGTACTACTATATTATTATTATTAATCTTGATTGGTCACATTGGACCACTTGAGTCGTTCCACAATCACTTCTTCTTTGAAGGTAGTACTGCTTCGTTCTTGCGCTCTTTCCAGTACTTTTTCATTCTTTCAGATCGGGATTTTCTCAACTCATCTGAAATCTCCATAGGCTTTCTGTGTGTCATTTCTGCAGAAAATTTGTGAGTTTTAAGAATGGTGTTAATTTTATTTTTCTCCTCGGCATCTGTTATCTTGAGTCCAACTGCTTTGAGATCTTGTTGGATTTCTTGGATCCATTTTCCTCCAGTTTTCTTTCCTAGATTTCTCATCACCAGTTGGCGTACAATTCTGTTTTCTGGAAGCCGTAAGATGTGAAATAAATATGAAATTCTTTTCTTCTTCATTGTGCTGGTGATTGGATCAATCTCACGATAGACAGTTTCATTTGGGAGAATCCTCCAGACTCCCTCAACCTGATACTTTTTATTTATGCACGTTCTAATGATTCTTCTTTCCGTTTTGAGGAGCTGATCAGTTCTTTGTTCATTTTTAATTTGGAACAGTGTTTCACAAGCATAAGTGGCTTCAGGGAGAGTTACAGTTTTATAATGTTGGATCTTAGTAGCTATTGATAGGCATTTTTTATTATATGTTGACCAGGTTAGAGATTGTGCCTTTTTCATTTTATTTGTTCTATTTATCCAAGTTACTTTTTCGTTTAAGTTATGTGTTATAATTTCTCCAAGATACTTAAATTGAGGAACTAGGTTAATTTTATGATCATTTATATAGACTTCATTTATATCTAAGGGTTCATAGGCATGATCTCAGTTTTTTCAAAGGATATCTGTAATCCTATCCCTTGAGCAATTTCTTGGAGACTAGTGATCTGAGTACAAACCTCTTCCTTGTCTAGTGCTAAAAGTGCCAAGTCATCTGCAAATCCTAAGCAGTTTATTTTTATTGATGGTTTTGTTCCAATTTTGATCTTAGGAGGGTTTTCCTTTTGCCAAACCTTCATGATATAATCAAGAGCCACATTGAAAAGCAGAGGGGATAATCCATCACCTTGTCTGAGACCAGTTTTTACTGTGAAAGCTGTTGATATTTCACCCCTAAATTTAACTTTCGAATTTGTGTTTGTTAATGTTAATTGAATGATTTTTATCAATTTAGGATGGAGACCGTATGATCTGAGGATTTTTAGCAGTGTCAGTCTATGAATACTATCATAGGCTTTCTTGAAATCTATAAAAGAGATAAAGAGTTGCTTATTTCTGTTTTTGTAATATTCCATTATTAATTTCAGGCTAAGGATTTGGTCTGGACAACTTCTGTAAGGGCGAAATCCTCCTTGATATTCTCCAAGTTGTGGTTCCAGAATGTTTTTTATCCTGTTGTAAATTATACGAGAGAAAATTTTATATGTGCAGTCCAGAAGGGTAATTCCTCTGTAGTTATCTGGGTTCGTTTTGTCTCCTTTCTTAAATAATGGATGGATTATTCCTGTGGTCCAGTGTGCAGGAATTTCTTCAGTAATCCACATTTTAACTAGATGATGAAGATTTATAATCGCAGGTTTACCAGCATTTATCCAGATTTCAGCAAAGACTAAGTCTTCACCACAAGTTTTGTAATTTTTTTGTTCTTTAATTGCGAGTTCTACTTCATTAATGTTTGGAGGATTTATTAAATCAGGTGAAGTTAAAATAGGTGTATCAGTGTTTACTTGCAGGGTTTCCAGTGGATCATCACAATTTAACAGTTTCTCTAATGCTTCTGCAAGGATCTCTGTATTTTCTTGGTTAGAATGTGCTAACTTTCCTGTTTGATTTTTCAACATTAATGTTGGAGCTTCAAATTTTTTTAGATATTTACCAAATGTTTTGTAATAATCTCGAGATTGCTTTTTCTTGAAATCGTCTTCTATCTTTTCCAGTGTATTTTTAAGATGATTACGTTTCGTTTGTCTGATGATTTTATGGGTTAATTTTCTTTGTATAGTTAGTTCTAAATTTGATTCTTCTGACTTTAGAGCTTGATGTTTTATCCATGCTTGGTGTCTTTTCTCTATTGCTTGATCACAATCTACATTCCACCATTCATGTTTTTTCCTTGGATTTATTGGTGCTAACTCCTCTGCTATTGATTTTAATTTAGTGATTAATTCGTCCAATGTTTTAGTGTTGAGAGATTCTTCTCCTGTTCTTTCACAGTACTCTATATTTTTTATTAAGGTGGATGGATCAAATTTCCTCCTATTGTTATTATTAGGTTTTTTCTTGGCCATTGGAGTTAATTTTATTTTTATCTTTACCACATAGTGGTCTGATCCTGAGTCAACTCCCTTTAGAACCTTGACATTGTGAATTTCGCGATGGTGAAATTTATCCATGCAGACATGATCCAACTGCCATTCACCCCTTCTGAAGTCAGGATGTTTCCAAGTTTTCAATTTATGGGGCTGTCTTTTAAAACATGTTGATTTAGAGATTAATTTGTGTTTTCTACAAATTTCGACTAATCTTTTACCATTTTTATTGGTTCGTTTATGTGCTGTCCATTTTCCAATTATATCTCTATATCTTCTTTCTTGTCCAAGTTGCGCATTGAAATCACCAAGGAGAATTTTGGTGTTTGATGAAGGGATGTTTATTAAAGTTTGATCCGAAAGATCCCAGAATTTTTGTACTTCTTCTCTGTCCTTAATGGTGTTGTTTTTTTGATTAGTAGGAGCATTTGCATTAATAATTGTATATGTTTTATTTGCCGATTTCAAAGTTAGGGTCGTAAGTCTGGAGGATTGTGATTTAAATTCTGTTATCGAGTCAATGATTCTGAGATCTATTGAGAATCCGTTACCAAATTGTGGACAATTTTTCATAACTAGTTTTCCTGGAATTCCTTTATATAGTCTATATCCTTGTGATTCCAGATGGCCTTGATCACTATTTCTAATTTCCTGAAGGGCCATAATTAGAATTTTATGACTTCTCATGATATCCGTGATGATCTTCAATTTTCCAGTTTGAACCAGAGAGTTAACATTATGTATAGAAAAGAATGAGACTTTTTTAGGTTTGATTTTCCGTAGTATTTGTTTGTTTGCTACTTGATGAGTTTTCAGACGCTCCGATTCGTCATTATCTTCCGCATGACAGCCCACCGTATCCGAATGCTGTCTTTTCTGTAATCTATCATTACAGACGGCGGAATTATTCTTTAAATGACTTTTCATGGTCGACTATCTAAGGTTTCACCTTGAGGGGAGGATAAATCCTCGAATTACAATCCTGAATGTTATTCAGAAAGGTGAAAGAACTGAGAAAAGAATTCTCAGTCCCCCCCAACACTAGTCTGTTCACTGACCCAGTTTCCCACTGGGATTGATTACCCAACCTTCCACTGGGTTGCTCAGCTTAGCAGGGGACACCATGTGCAGGTCAGTGTTGGGAGTTGGAGTGGAGAGGTTATGAGGATTCTCTTCTGCTGAATCCTTGTATTACTGATTTTGTTGGTTAGTATCATCACATCACACTCCCTTTGTCCAGGTCTACATATTTATAGACCTCCCCAGGTTAATTCTTACTATATACAATATATACATCTAATAAATATCTAGTAACATCCACTATTCATGATCACTAAAAGTTGAATGTGCAGAGAAGTAATACACTCCACTGCATCATCACTTGCATTCTGCAGGTCATCATATCCTCCTTTGAAGGACCGTGAAGGGCATTCCGACACAATATGATGGATTGTCTGCACTGCATCTCCACAATCACACTGAGGGCTAGATATTTTCCCCCATTTGTTACATCTTCCATGATCGGTCCACACTCTGTTCAGTGACGTCCATAGCCTTCTTGGAAGATTGAAACCAGGAAGTTTCTTCCAGGGATCGGTGACATCGTTGCTTTATGTCCGTAGGTGTAGCCTTAAAGTGCCCTACACGTGTCCCCCGGGTGGAGGAGTAACTTCTCATGACAGAAATAGCATTAAACTAATAAGAAACAAATGGCTCTCTTCATCAATAATATATGATTCTTAGGTTTAACTTTAAAAAATTAAACAAAAATAAAGTAATCCATTTTCTGTCTGTTGAGTAAGACTTGAAAGTGTGACCGCAGTCGGGATTCGAACCCGAATTTCCTGTTATCAGAGCAGTCTGTTCAGTCAGTTATACCGATGCGTCCAGACTGAGGTCACATTTTCAAGTCTTACTCAACAGATTTGACCTCTCCAAAGAGACCTATGACTATTTCTCAATTGTTTGTTGATGTGAATTTGTATTAGGAGCTTGCGACATCTTTGGTCATCAGCCTCGTGTACTTGGGTGTGTGTTTCTGTTGTGCCTGTAGTTGTGTGTGTAGTAGGGTCGGGAATGGGGTAGGTGCCCTGGGACTTGAAATAAGATTACATTCTCATACCTGCCAACTTTTACGGTTTATCCGTAAAATTTACGGAAATTGCAGCATTTTACGGTTTTACGGATGAACGGTGTCATTTTACGATTTTGCGGACAAAAATTTGAAACGATAATTTACATTCGATAATACCGCCCACTTCCGTACAATCGATTGTTTGCGTGGGTCGAAGGCAAGTCCACGATAGTCGATAGCTCGTTCTTTGATATGATTCGTACTTTTAACCGTGTGATGGTTGTGTCGTCATTTGTAATTGAATTTGAAGCCGGGATAACCGTTCTTCCATGTGTCGACAGGCTCTGCTTCGCATATTCTTTGTTCCGCTCCGTTCGCTCGTTGCGATTTAAACCATATTCTTTGACCACGTTAGTTGTTCATTGTTCGCGAAGTTGGCGTTCCTTGAATGTTTTCGTCTCTTAAGGTTATGGCATATTTTAATGAAGCGTTCGAGTTTTTGTGCTATAACTTCGTAGTTTCTTGTATTCCTTGGACTAATTACATTCGTTCCACGTGTGTGTGTGTGTTTTTCTACCATGTGCATATTCTTTCTTCACGAGGTTGGCGTCGTTTTCATTTAATGGCTTTGTGTGTCTTGACATGTTTTAATGAAGTGTTGGCAGTCTTTAAGTGTTTTATGTTATAATTTTATGTGACGTTCAGTGATCCAGGTTCCTTTCGATGTTTTAGTAGATATCGAGAATGAACAAATCCAACAAGAAACAGTACTTCCAGACATTTAAAGAATCATACTCTGTTGATTTTCCGTGCATACTAAAATCAAGAAAGGGAGAAAAATTTGCCTTTTGCACGGTATGTGGGTGTGATATTAATATTGCACATGGTGGAAAAAACGATTTAAGTAATCATGTGAAGTGCGGTAAACACATTAGTTATGTTAAATCGAAGGAAGATAGCAAGAAAATCAACACCTTTTTTGCTAAGTCTGGAAACGTTGACGGTGACGTAATTAGGGCCGAGTGTCTGTTTACTTCCTTTTTGGTGGAACACAATGTGCCCTTAAGTGCGGCTGATCATGCTGATGCTTTATTTAAGAAGATGTTTCCCACATCAGAAGTTGCAAAGAAATATAGTTGTGGTCGCACGAAAACGACATGTATTGTAAATAAAATGGCAAAAGATGCATCTTCTGAAGTTGTTAAGGCCTTCAGAACGGACCGGATACAGATAAATCCCTTTTCTTTTCATCAGTGAGAAACTACTTTTATACTGCCTGTGACTACATCATCAACAAGTTTCCACTCAAGGATGACGTGTTAAAGAATGCTCAAGTTGCTAGGTTAGACAAAATTGAAGATGCACAGTTATCTTCCATTCGTTTTTTCTTGGAAAAGTTTCCTATCATGTTATGCAAGGAAGAGAATGAAACTACAGATGAGGTGGTGAATGAGCTTCAGAGGCAGTGCACAGCTCTTCAGGTAGATGACACTTTCGCTGCACATCAAGATGCTGAAAGTGATTCCAGTTGGGCACGAATATCAAGAATTCGTGGAGCCGATGGACTTCTTAAGTATAACCGAATTTCTAGAGTATTGCTCTCTATTCTCACCATACCCCATAGCAATGCAGAATGTGAACGTTTTTTTTAGCCTTGTGAAGAAAAATAGAACACAGTTCAGGTCATCCATGTCCAATGAATCTCTGGAGTCTATTTCTATTTTGAAGACCAGGAGTTCTGGTCCCTGTTATGACAAAACATTTTCTCAAGACTGTTTGCAGGAAGCTAAAAAGGCCACAACCATGACTTAAAAGTCGAACTAGCATGTGATTTGCAGTGTGTATTATATTATTTCTTGCCTGTGTTACGTTAAACAAGTTTTATTGTTTAAAGCCTTTTTCAATTATCGTATATCAGCTTAATCTATCAAGGAAGTCCTGTTATGTCTGCTCCAAACCAATATTCACCACGCCTGCTGCTGATTAACATGGATTTCTTCTTGATTGTTATGTTCATCTACAAATCATGTAAGTAGATATGATTTCATTGAAGTATCTTGTTTAAAGCATGAATTATTGTATTTTGTAGCCCAGAAGTATTATTATTTTCGTCAAGCCGGGGTATGTCGAAAATCGTTATTTTTTTTGTCGCGCGTGAGTTTTACTGATAGCCCTTTTCAAAAGTTGGCAGGTATGCATTCTCAGTATTTGCCTGGAGGGAGTGTGAAAAATCGCAGGGAAATAAACACACTCAGGGTAGCCTCTGTCAACACTGGTCGAACCTCTGATCTCTGGACTCTCAGCTTCCTGCCTCTGTTGTGGTGAGGGATTAAATGCGCACAACTATGCTGCAGGGCCTACAGTTTCTATTCTCCAATTATTATTTCTCTCAGCTGGCAGATTCTTATCTTGTTTTACAGTTTTCTCCCTCTTCTGTAATCCATAACAGATATTTATATATATATATTTTAATCACATGTAATTTTGTAGGTTATTTTTTCTCTAATTGGAATAATGTTGTGTTGACCGGCTGAAAGTTGCAATATCAAGTATACTTTCAGTCGGTTCTACTTTTGTCCAATTTGTATACATACCTTAACATGTCTATAGTTATTTATTTATTTATCGTATGGCTTTTAGTGCCGGGAGTGTCAGAGGACATGTTCGGCTCGCCTGAGTTTGTAGCTGCTTCCAGCGGACACCCTAAAGGGCGAGCTACAAGTTCCGTTCAATTTCAAGTAGTTCCAACTTTCGCCACCAGATATCAATGATACCTAGTGGTGAACGTTGGAACTTTGAGAGAGCGTTCTGACGAAATCTAACCTAACAAATTTTGCTTTACACAAGTTTAGTCTGTGAAAGGATCTTTTACATGCCATAAATCTATGACATGGGACCGCCGGCTTTACTTCCCCTCCGAAGGAAGGCATACTGAAGGATTTTTAACGCTCTTAAAAAATCCGACGACTTCGGCCGGGTTTGAACCCGCTATCTTGGGCACAGCAGCTCAGCATGCTACCGACTACGCCACCGAAGCCGCTATGTCTATAGTACCTGATTTAATGTTTAGTATTGAAGTATTAAAAGTCTTTTTTTCAGTGTTTCCTAGTTCTATTATACAATTTGTGCTGCCAACTGAGAATAATATAATAAAATGAACGTTTAGCACCTTTCCACATTCATTACACTGCTGAAATGTTTTAGTTGCATCTTTACAAACACTCTAGAATTTTTGCCATACATGACTACAACTCTGCTTCTTTAATAATTGTAATTCTCCACTTTGCAATTTCTCTTCAACACCCTTGACAGTAGGTTTTCCATTTCACTTGCTATTCCACAACTTAATGAATGCATAATACTATCTGCCAAAATACACACAACCAAGTGCCATTGCAACAGGTTCTGATAAACCTACCAGGTTATAGCGAGCCTACAAGCAGTCTTTGAACTGAGCTTATGTTCGGGTTTAGACTCTTGCATCAACATTATGACATGGCCTGTGGCAGAGTATTCGGGCGAAGGCAGGTTCGATATGTACACCTGTGATCTCTTCCACCATGGCAAGATGGCAACCATACCTGCCAACCTTCGGAAGTCAAAAATAGGAAGATTTTTTAAAATTATAGATTTCATCATGCGCAGTATACAGTGGCGTGGGCAAAAGAGGGTACACAAAAGACCTGCATGTCTTTATTGGCAAAGTATGAATTCAGCATAAAATTCACAAAAATGCAAACAATCATCAATCATCGAGTAGTATGTATGGCAAATATTTAAACGTAAGAGAACACAATTGTGTGTTTAAAGAAAATGCATACAATCATTCTGATGGATTACACTTCGCATTCGCTACCACATATTCAAGTTTTGTCAAACTAAAGTTAATTAGGCTACCATGGACAACTTGCCTAATTATGATTAGGTGATGTATATACATGTGGATGGTAATCTTGAGACTGCTTACTGATTTAATGCAGACCTTGTAGCCGACTTTGCTCTCTTCAAAAATGCCCTGTCATACTGCTGCTCGTAGCAATTTCCACTTAGGCTTGATTTAACCACTAACAGTTTGTTGAGGTTTTCGTCATTCAGAGATGATCGGAATTGTGTCCTCGTCTTCTTCACCTGACTAAACAATCTCTCACATTCAACGTTGCTGTGTGGGATTGTTAATATTGACAGCATTACTCTAGCTAGTCTGTCATATTTCAGACACCCATCTCCACCTCGTATATCCCCTATAGCAGACCAAGAACAATCTGCTCTTTTTCCTTCCACAATAGAAGATGGCAAATCCTCCATTTGGAGAGCACAAAACTGGCATTGTAATGTATCCATTGCTTGGTGCTCATCTTCACCGTCTTTTTTTGGCAACATAATTGGAAACTTAGAGATATAATACTTCACGGCACTAAAGGAAGCAGTAGACAAAGACCTTATCTGTGCCACTTGAGCATTAACAGTAAACTCACTGTCCAAATTAAATTTATGAATAATATAATCAGAGGCTGCAGTGAAGTAGTTCCTGACGTGCAAATAAAAGACCTTCTCCTCAGAAGCCAGATTTTCTACACAACTAGATGTTGTTGAACCAATTACCAAATCATCATCAGGTTTCTGATTCTCTCTTGTGTGATAGACAACTTCTAAAATCGTGCAATATTTCTTGATGGCCACTGGCTTAACAAACCTACAGAGAATTTCTGTCAGCAATTCAATCAGTATGGATCTTAGGACATTGATGTGAGGTGCTTGCGATTGAAGAACTTCGTTATATTTTTCAAATGTAGGGATGGTAAATGCCAGAAACAAGCAAAATGCCTCATTTAACTTAGATGACAGAAAAAGAAATAGTCTCTCCTGTCTTGAAATACCAACAGTTTGACTTGGTTCCTTCACTTTTTTCCTTACTGACAGAGAAGAAGAACTGCTCTCCAACTTCCTTTTGCCAACGATAACACGTGCTTGATCTTGTACTCTGTTGTTCACACTAACACCAAATTCCACTTCTGCAGGCTTATCTTCATGTGCCTTTACTTTGGGAATTTGGAAATACTTGAGAGATGTTTTTGTGCCAGTGGATTGGTTCACCTCATCCTTAAAAAAAAAACTCAGCAGTGGCTTCCACTGTGAAATCAGTCTTTCTAAGCATTTACCCAAGGACAACCAATGCATGCACACATGCTTCAGTATTTTCCTAATATCAGTTTGGTAAAGAGCTTGATATAACTTCAGATGATCTTTCGTCTTGCAGCTTTTGTTTAAATAATGAAATGAAAATCCACAGCCTGCTTCCAGTCTCCGACCGGGTCAGGAATAGAATGAATGAAGCCCCCATCTAGCGGGAGGATATGAACTGTGCCGGCTGCCGAGGCCTGACGCACTCCTCTGGGGCAATGATTAAATGAATGACAGATGAAATGAAATGATAGTGGAGAGTGTTGCTGGAATGAAATTTTGACAGGGAAAACCGGAGTATCCGGAGAAAAACCTGTCTGCCTCCGTTTTGTCCAGCACAGATCTCACATGGAGTGACCGGGATTTGAACCACGGACCCAGCGGTGAGAGGCCGTCGTGCTGCCGCCTAAGCCACGGAGCAATCATTATCTCATCAATTTTCACAGGAAGGGAATCAGCACCTTTCTCAGCAGCCAGATGAATTAAATGGCATGGGCATCCTACAACAATAATGTTTTTACACAGCTCTTTTAATTTCGCAGCAACACCATTTTTCCTCCCTATCATAACAGGGGCATTGTCTGCACTAAAAGCTATACAGTTTGCCATTGGAATGGCATGTCTTTCCAGAAGACGCAGAAGCAAATTACCAATGTTAGCACCAGTCGAGTCACCTTCCAAATTTTCCATGGATAGCAAACTATTTTCAATCATCTTCGATTCTTTGTTGAAAAATGACACTACGACAGGATACAGCTTACTATCTCTATCATTGCTACCATCAGTGGAGATCGCGAAAGGCCCACATTTTAAAATATTAATAATTTTTGAATCGGCGTCACGTGCCATTTCATGAACAATGGCGGATGTTTTTGTCCTGCCACAGGCATATGTCTTCGCAATTTCCGAATCCGGGAACATTTTTCTAAACAATTGTCCCGCGTGATCGGAACATGATAATGAGAGGTTATGTTCTACGACGAACGCCGTGAACAAACATTCTGCTCGAATGGCAGCATTCATTGTCTTCATTCCCGTGAACAAAAAACGTACCTAATTTTTTGTTCTTCTGTAAACAACTAGCACTGTCCTTGTGTTTTAAAGTGTTGCTGTGAGTTACAATGTCAGTTTTTCCACCATGAGATATATTTATATCGCAACGACACACGGAACAAAGAGCAAAATGGTTTCCTCTACTAGATGGTAAAATGAATGGAAATTCAGTTTTATAGCTTTCTTTGAACACTTGGAGATAACGTTTATGAGGTTTTGTCGCCATAACGTGACGAGAAAAACTTAAAACACACGACACGGAACAATCATCGACACAACTCGTTGAAATAATTATCTACCGACGCACACATTAATACCGCAATTAAATGCACTAAACGTGACGCTAGCAGAGTGTAAACACGTGGCGTCAAACGGAGGAAGTCACAATTGCCGCGCGTAGCATACAAGGTTTCACCCATTCTGCACAGTCACGTGGCCAGCCTCGACTAATCAGCGTAAGCTTGACATCTATTTGTCCGTGAAATACCACCAATCAGTATGCGGTAGGCCGATCAGCTGACTCACCATTCCGAGATCGTGGCTATAGAGCTCACTGCCAAGCGATGAACTCACAAAAACTTACACAAAAAACAAGGCTACACAAATCACAAAAGCAATTACGACTTACGAGAGAATCTCCTTGTGAATAGAAATTATTTGCAGTTCCTTTTTCTTTTACAATATATCATGGGGACCGAAATTTGGAAGAAATAATAGTAATTAAGAAGATCGGAAGACGAGGTGAAAAATCGGAAGGGTTGGCAGGTATGTGGCAACCCTTTAGCTTCGATTTCATCTTTGGAAACAGGAAGAAATCACAGGAGATCGATCAGGAGTGAAAATGACCCCATTGTTATGGGTACAAAACTGGTGTGTTGTGAGAGCTCTGTAATCTGGTAGCAGCACATTGTTGTCATGGAACATCCAGTTTCCTTTTTTGCAAAGTTGCGGTTGTTTCAGACAAATGTCCTCTCAGAGATTTCTCAAAACATTACAGTAGAAATCAGCATTCACTCCATAATCCACAGGGACAAATTCATGGTGCCCAATCCTGCAAATGTCAAAAAAAGGCAAAGACTACGTATGATCTTGGTTGTGCCTCCTTCGATCTTGGATACTCACCGCTTAGATTGCTGCTGGGTCTCAGGATTGCACCCATAGGCTTAACTCTCATCTCCGTTAATGATCCTCGATATGAATTCTGGGTCACCCAGTGACCTCTGACAGAGATCTTGACAGACTTGGACATAATACTCCTTTTGCCCTTGTGACAGAAGCTGGGCACAAACTTGGCAGTAATGCAGTGTTTGTTCAAGACAGGCATGAGGATCATTTGAATCTCATTGAATGAGATGTTGACTATGACAGCAAATTCTCTGATGGTTAAGTGTCGATCTTCACGCAGAATTTGTATAGTTTTTTCCCCATATTCGGGTGAAGAGCACATGTGAGGTTGCCCTGACCTCTCATTGTCCTCTAGTGATGTTCTACCATTTTTAAGATGTGAATGCCACTCAGAACACCTTGTCCGTCTCATTGTCTCATTCCCATAAGCTTGCATCAACATTGCATGGGTTTCAATTGCTAATGAGTTTCATGCAGAATTTGATATTGGCTTTCTGCTCCAGTTTTGAGCCCTTTGTGATTTAGAATGTGGGTAATACAGAACTGAATGAAGATAGCATTTTGAGACTTTGTTGCAGGTCTCTTCAAGGTTGTTACACGTCACCACTGTGAGTGCATATCAGTCTCGGAGTAAAATTCAGCATGTTGACTCATCAAATTCTACTTTCCTCCTGCCTCTCCATTTTATTGTTGTTTATTAATTGTACTTACCTTCTGCCTTTGTTATTTGAATTATGGCAGGTCCAGTTGAGTCCTGTAGCTGTGATATGGAGCAGGAAGTGGCAATGAAATCTGAGCCAATGTGGACCATAGAGGATGGGATAGCCCAAGAAGGAGTGAGTATTGTATTCTGTTTTTTTCCTCAAGCTTTTTTATTTTAAATAACTTATTTGTGCTGAGACACTTAGCTCTGTATTATAAGCTCATATATTGGCATCTATGAAAAGTTATTGGATTGTAAAAGGTGTAGATTATGTATGTTAAGCAGACCCCGCAGCCACACGGGACAAACGCTGAAGAAGAAGTATATTATGTATGTTAACTGAACAAACTTGACTTCTGAGTTTAAACAAAATGCAGAAAATAGCAAAAGGACCCCAAACTTTGACCTCTGACCACCTCTGGCTGAACCAAAATTCATACAACGAAAGAAACGAGCAAAAGAACCCCCAAAAATTTTCTCCCTCCAAACGCCACTGAGTGGGCCACCAAGAGCTCCCGAGCGTTATCAAAAAACTCGGGGCCTCCTAACCCTCCCACCAAACCCCACCCAATACTGAAATTTGATGCCCTGTGACTGAGCCACCAAGAGCTCTCGAGCTTAATATGTTCCTCTCCCCAACCAAACCCCAATTCTAAAGCAAGAAATTTAAAAAATAAAACAATTTTTGACCCCCTCCCAACCTTCACTGACAGCCAAACTGACAGATTGACCGACTAGCAGTCGCACTAACACACACTTGCTTCTCAAGCTACTACATCCTTCGAGTGAAATTGGGCTTGGAGTTATGAAGTCCCATCTCTGAATACCGGTATTGAAACACGCTGTTTTTGAAATATTTATCCTCTCTGTAAGCGATCATCATCATCATCTTGAGCAGTTTCCAACCGCTGGTCGGGTCTGCTTGGAACATAAGCCTCTCCATCGTTTCCTGTCCATCCACCATCTCTCGTCATTTACTGTGTCCCAGCACACTCCTCTTTCCTCCACACTCTTCTTAACTCCTTTTGTCCATCTGTCCCTTGGTCTTCCCCTTGGCCTCCTTCCCGTCATTTCCATTCCAAACATCTTCTTCGGTATCCTCTCCTCTTGCATCCTCCTCACATGTCCATACCATTGTAGCCTAGATCGCTCTATTTTATTTTGCAATGGTTCCTCTCTTACCATCTCCCTGACTCTCTCATTCCTTACTCTGTCCATTCTTGTCACTCCTACCCTACTCCTCTGGAACTTCATCTCCACTGCTCGTATTTTATTCTTGTCCCTTTCCTTCATCACCCATGTTTCTGAACCATATGTCAAAATTGGCACAAAGTAGGTCTTGTAGATGATTCCTTTACATTTTTGTGGTACATCTGTAAGCGATACCAGTATAATTTAAACACATTAATAAGGAAATAGAGTCTTTTGCCCTGACATATGAAGATCCATTTTGTCAAGATTATGTAAAACCTAACAGTGGTGAAT
Source organism: Meconema thalassinum (assembly GCA_946902985.2). Lineage (NCBI taxonomy): Eukaryota > Metazoa > Arthropoda > Insecta > Orthoptera > Tettigoniidae > Meconema > Meconema thalassinum. Next base: position 1,572,156,393 of record OX336388.2, read on the forward strand.
TTTTGAATGCAAATTACATTTTTTACCTTTAATTTAAGGACAGCGCTTCCTACATCGTGTTTCATACCTTTTATTACTGGACCGGTACCTCATGGATGGTCATTTATGTTAAATTCTAGTGAAATGAGTGAAATGAGTTGGAATGGTGCATAATTCACCTCAGCATTTAAAATCACCTGTAAAATGGCTCATTTTAAGGAGTTCAAAAGAGAGAACATCAACTGTGTTCCTTTGAAGCCTACTTCGGTGAATCCATAACAGACTTCATTGCTCAGAAAGATGAACAATCCTCCTAAATATTTTAAGTAGTGAAGTGTGCAGTTTGTTAAATGTTTATTTTATTTCAGATATTTGCGTAGAATATATTTACTTAAACTGCCTCTGTATTACGTTTTAACCAGCTGAAGAGCATTTTACATAGACCTTAAAATTCCGCCAATGATTAATGAATTACATTTCTCCTAAACTCGGGAATATTAGCAAGTTTTGAAGCGTTATTTTTCAGTTTTGCCTAGCTGAATCCTATCTATAGGTCAGTCAACTATGTATAGGTTAGTCAACTTGCTGATGATAGCTCAATTATATTGGACAGTCAGTATTTACTGTGTTTGTGGAAGAAACAGCTAAATCATATTGTGTAAATTCATAATCTTTAGTCTTAATAATTTGAATCTTTTGATTAGTTACCTGGAAAAGTATGTTTGGAAACAAGAACCCTCACATACCGTGCTAATGTTTGTATTTTAAGCAATGATTTGTTGTTTTCAACACAGCTTTTTTTTTCTTTGTGTATTCCTGCTAATAAAATATTTTTTTTTAATAAAGAATGCAATTTCTTTCCTTTCCTTTGTTTTAAAATTATGTTTCATCATGTGCAATTTTTTTTTTCTTCCACACCTTAGGATCAAGACCAGGATCAGGTGGTAGTTAATCCAGTCAAGTTAGAACCTGAACTCATCATTGTGACAGGTGTGAAAATGGAGCCTCGGGTGGAAGAGGATATGCCTCAGGTATATTTTTGTGTGCATTATTACGCACAGCTTATTACATCCTGGTGTACCAAGTGGAAAAATGGATCAGATCAACTTTAATTGATTACTTCTTTGATATTAGCCATTTCTACTCATTCTATTTCCAATTATTTGAATTATATTTTGAAGTTCCATACACCTAAACTTTGGAAAACTGTGAAAGTTCTTAGAAAAATTACAACAAAATTGATGACTTTCTTAGTTACATGATTTTCTGAAATATATTTCTCATTTAAAAATGACTCAAAAATCTTATTGAAAATCATTAGATTTTGGTATCACATCGAGATGATAATAATGAAGCCTAATATTGTAATTTTGATGGAGCATCACATTTAGTGACATTAAAGTTAGTTATTGTTGTTTTAAGGGGCAGAACTATGAGGTCCTCTGCCCCTAGTGACATTAACCCTTTGGATGCCGACCCCGAATAGGTCATCATATGCATAGAATGCCAGGCATGTTTCAATGGATTGTGCATCACTGCATAAAAAAATTAATAAAAGCCTCAGTTTAAAAGATATGGAAATACATTTTGGTATGTTTGCTTGATATACTGCAAGGACTATAAACATGTGACTTACATTTGACAAAAATTATTTCATGGAATACTGTGCACAAAATTATAATATTTTTTTAATAAAAAATAAAAGTTCTGATTTGAAGTGAATTAGCACATTGAACACTAAATCAAAAGTTTATAAGTGAAGATAATTAATGTTAACTCATATCTAGGATCATATATACCAATTTATACTGTTATAGTTGGCCTACTTTGCAATTGGTAAATTAATTTCCAAAAAACGTGGAACATGTGGAGTGAAACACACCAACAGTGTAACTGTCAACTATTTACAACTTTACTAAGTCCTAGATAAATTGCTACTGAACTATTACTACAGTAGAAATAATAATAAACTTAATATATCACGGTAAATAACTCAAATTTGTCAGCGTAAAATGATCAAAAATAAATCTCAACACGCGGACATAAACAAACAAGGTGGCTGCCATATTGGATCATAGACGTCAAACGCGCGCAGACTATACACTCATATTGTACGAGTAAACAAGCAAAAAATATGCTATGTCAGTGCCATCTGATGACATACGAAGGAATTACAAACATTCTACCTTCTTACTACGTGATTTGTAGAGCAATCTAGCACCACACCGCATAACTACAACACATATAAGAGCGAGCCGATCGAATCGGCATCTTGGCATCTTTCGTACGGAACATAAGTGCCGATGCATCGGGTAAGGGTTAAAATAACCGTGAAGGTGAGAGTATAAAGTAAGGAACAACGTGTTCTAATATTGAACATAAGAAAGAACTGAAAATTTAAATATGAAATGTTTAGGTTGTAGATTGTATATTGTAATAAAGGTGGGGGGAGGTACAGTGGTAAGAAAGAACTGACCGTATAAAAGGTAGAATTTTTGCTCAGAGTCTGTAAAGAGTATAAACTAATGAACAGTGGCTTCGGTGGCATAGTTGGTAGCATGCTGAGCTTCTATGCCCAAGATAGCGGGTTCAAACCCGGCCGAAGCCGTCGGATTTTTTAAGAGCGTTAAACATCCCTCAGTATGCCTTCCTTCGGAGGGGAAGTAAAGCCGGCGGTCCCATGTCATAGATTTATGGCATGTTAAAGAACTTTCCACTAATTACACCTGTGTGAAACTAAATTGTATAGGTTAAGAATATAAACAACGCTCTTAGTTTTCTATGTTCGTTGCCAAGAGCCGACTGCGGTGGCGTCTAGTAGCTGAGTTCTGAACTAAGCCTAGTAGTCGTTGACGGTGGCGTTTGGCGGCAAAAGTAGGAACTATTTGAAAAATTCTAAGTTGCAGTCTGCACTTAAATTAAAAAACAGATACACACACTAATACAGCCATCACAATTAACACCGGTTATCACACAGATTCTACACACACCCAAAGTACACGGGGCTACATGACCACGTAGTCGCAGCCCCTAAACTTAAGAACCAACCAACCATAAACTAACGAAATTTTAAACAGAATAATCGAATTTCCATGAACATAGAGAGAGTATTTATTATTTTCTTCCGTAAAAGGGATTTAATCTCTATTGTTGGTAGAAATATTATTTCACTAGAATAATCATTTTAATCTTGTTTTTTGTTGTTAATTCATTTTAGGGGATTGGGACATTGGCTTTCAGCCCCATGTATGTTCAACATGTCATATGAGGTTGTGTGTATGAGCTGGCTTAGCGATCACTACCATAGAACAATGAATATATGAACAAGGGCTTAGTAGAATATTTATTCTTAAAACATGATGATGATGATAATTGTTGTTTGAAGGGGCCTAACATCTAGGTTATCGGCCCCAAGTTTCTTAAAACAAATGTTGAAATTAGTTATTTCTTATTTTATATAAAGAGCCAATAATAGTTTAATAGATGGGGGGGGGGGGGGGGGGAATGAGATACTGCCACGGTCTGGTGGTAGGACTGCCAGAACTCATTAGTTTTGGTAGGGTTTTGTCTGAACTTGCATGAGCATAACTATTAGTATTGTTATTTCTTCTTGGTTAACAGCACAATTTCAGTACATTTGAGGAGGTGACGCGCAAAGACGAACATGTCCACCTAATACAGTTTTTCACAATCAACAAAAAACGTATTTCAGCCATACATGATAATGAAAAAAACATATTGAAATGCAAAAAATTTCATTTTCATGCAAAAAGGGCAATTCATGACTGCAAATAAATCTACAATGAAAATATTTGTTTAAAAGGCACATTTAATTATGGACATGTTTTCTTTTGCATGAACCGTTTGGACAAGTTCGGCTTAGAATGATTTTCAACGGGAAGGTGTTTTATTTTTTCATAATCGCTTACATTTTATTCATCAATGGTTGCCATAAGATACCAAAATAAAATAATTGACATTAAATTTACGCGGTTTATTTTCACCTTCAATATTTCTGGACGTGGGTTGGCGACCACGGGACGCCAGCTGTGTCCGGCATTGCTTCCGCTTAGTGCCGGGCTCCTCTCCGTCTTCTCTCCTGTCGACCTCCCTTGGTCAACTCTTGTCCTTTTCCGACCCCGACGGCATTAGGGTATCCGAGGCCTAGGGAGTCTTTCGCTTTCCCGCCTTAATTAGCCCTTGTCTCATCTTTCCTGATACCATCATTCTTCGAGGGGTCAGCCTTCTTTTTCTTTTCATGTTACCTCCTGCCTTCTGCACAAGGCCCTCAAGGAGGCAGGGTGTACGTAGCCCCAACACTTCTGGTGCACCCTGGATAATGCTACACCCTCAAGGGCTCACGGCTGGTGAGTTTGGGAGTTGGCGACCCTGAGGGATTCCTGAGCTGGGTCCGTTTTGCCCGCTTTTTCCTCTGACCTCGGGGCGAGCCCTCTCCTCTTTCCCACTTTCCTATCTGCCTTTCATGGCTCTCCTTCCTTCCAAGTCCCTCAATCCTCATTCTTCGAGGGTTGAGGGCATTCCTTTTCTTCCTGTCCTTTATTGGCCTTATCCTTTATTTGTTTACAATTTTTTCTTCTAGTATGTAAGTTAGTAGTTAGTACAGTGGAATCTCATTAGCACGTTCTCGGTTACGACGTTTTCCCGCTTAGAGCGATGATTTTCTCAAGTCCCAGTCCCAATTCTACAAAATACATGTTGATATATCCCTTTAATACGTTCTCTATTCCCGCTTACGACGATCAAATTTCCATTGTACTATTTGTTAGTGAACCGTATTTTATTATTATTTCATTTTAAAATTCGGCTTCTGGAAAACACGACGCGATATTGCCTCATATTCTCTGATAGTTATTGACAGTGTAGATGATTTTATTGTGTTTGATGGCGTAGAAGTGGCTATAGCTATGACGCAACACAGGTGACGTGTCTTTCTCCGCTGCCCTTCAACCCCTTCCCTTTGTTTATTTCTCACGTAGGCACATTATTGTCTTCCTGTTCTGCACTATTGTCTTCTAGTTCTTAGTGTCCACGTCCAGTTATGACCTATTTTATTGCGTGTTTCATAATGGATAAGAAGAAAGTACGGCAGATAACTAATGACGAGAAAATTAAATACATTCGAGACGTGGACTGCAATCCTCACATGAAGCGTGTGGATATAGCGCGAAAGTGGAACATTCCTCCGTCTACACTGAACACGATTCTCGGCAAAAGGAAGGAAATTGAACGTGCATTTGAAGAAGGGGTGAGTGGCAAAAGGAAACGTGTGCGAGAGGGACAGTTTCCTGAACTAGAAAGCTCTTTATTGAAGTGGTTCAAGCAAGCCCGTGCTTCAAACATACGCGTGCGCGGTCGCCGGCGATAGAGCCGTCACTGGCGGAGCGCGAGAATGTCCTTGCTGATCAAGTATAAAGAAAGACCCTGTATTATATGTGTTTGGAAGAGGATGGGGAACATTTTCAGCATCTACTGTAAATCATGGCCAGTAAAACTGCATGGTAGGCTACTGATTTTAAGCACCGTATTCAGCCGTAGGCCTACATATGCGTGCGCGGTTGCCGCCAACAGAGCCGTCACTGGCGGAGCGCGAGAGCGAGAATGTCCTTGCTGATCAAATATAAAGAAAGACCCTGTATTATATGTGTTTGGAAGCGGATGGGGAACATTTTCAGCATCTACTGTAAATTATGGCCAGTAAAACTGCATGGTAGGCTACTGATTTTAAGCACCGTATTCTGCCGTAGGCCTCCATATGCGTGCGCGGTCGCCGGCAACTGAGCCGTCACTGGTGGAGCGCGAGAGTGAGAATGTCCTTGCTTTGTAAGCAAAAATAAAGACCCTGTATTATACTGTTGTGTAGAGGTACAGTAATTAATTTTTATGTTATTTATTGCGTGTAAGTTACTGTTAACCTATATTTATGTCGTGACTGTAGTAGTGCATACAATCACTTACTAAGATCGGCGATTGAACGTCCATATATACGCCGCGTTCTTTCTTATACGTTGTAAATGCAGTATGGCGTTTTTCGGTAGTACGTTTTCCCGCATATGACGTCCAAATTTTTCAGTCCCTTGAAAAACGTACTAACGAGATTCCACTGTATTAGTATTAGTTTTTCATTCTCATCTTATCCTCCACTATCACCCAAACCAGTAGGGACCGATAACCTAGATGTTAGGCCCCTTAAAACAACAATTATCATCATTTTCCTCTTTCTTCTACCCTTGTTTGCAGTCTTCACACGAACACATTCTTCATCCATTCTGCTACAACACTGACGTAATAATTTTAATGGCAATATGTAATATTACTGTGCCGGAGCACAGAAGCACGAAACTAATGCTAATATCAGCCGCTCTGCGCGGGAACGTCTGGTCTTGCGCGGAATGGAAATCACGTGACACGAATCAGCGCTTCCTATTGGCCGTATGGACTAGTTCGTCTTTGCAGGAAATGTAGATGTGGACAAGTTCGTGTTTGCGCTGAACCATGCATTTTCACAGGCTTGTATCATGGGACATATTCAATGGCACGACCTATTTACATTCCACTCATCTTGTACGTCCCGTTCCATATTGTATCTCATTTTTTTAAAATTGTGGCCATGTTCGTCTTTGCGTGTCACCTCCTCATTTGTCAATTTTATGTTTCTTGAAGCTAGAGATGAGAACTGGCATAAAATACAAGAACAACAGTTATGGATGGACAGGACAAATTGGAGACGGCTCATTTATAACCGCACCCGGCTTGCTGGAGCGAAGTAATGATGATGATGATGATGTTTCTATTTTCATTGAAAAATATAAGCATTCCCTTCATTTTAGTATTTTTTTGTATACTGTACATATACAACTGCCATAAGTTCTGCCAGTAAAATCTAAACGCGTTGTAGTATGGTAATTGTGAATGAAGAAGCATGGATGGCATTGCTGTATGTCGTCCACAAGGTTACCTTCACAACTCCGCCAGTAATCAACGTGCAGTGTGCTGTTAGCAGGCAGCAGTGAAAGATGGAGTGAGAATCGTATCGCTGTACTGGCGTTATTTTTATCGGAAAGTGGGCTAAGGAAATTATTTTTACGCTGAAACCTCTTGGTATCAAAAAACGATTTGTGTTTCGGACAATAGTATGATTTAAAAAGTAGGTGCAACTGTTGATCACATCAGATCGGGCCATCCTAGGTGTTTACGTAGAAAAGAAGTTGTGAACGCTGTTCGTACAAAGAGAAAGTTCCATGTGTGCAGCGTGGACATCACCCTGCTTCTGTCATGGTATGGTGGGTGGTTTCCTGAGAGGGAGCATCGGAGGTGCATTTTTGTGAAGGTGGATACCAGACAATGTTGGAGAAGGTGATATCACGTGTTAATTTGAAGGGAAATCGCAAAAACCACGCAGCAGTTGTTGGCAACCATTGTCCATGGTTCATCGCTGCTGCTGACTGGCCTAGTGGAAGTTAAGACCTCAATCCATTGGATTATTCTCTTTGGCAGAAGCTCAAGCGATAGTATGTCAAAAACGGCACCGCAATATTGAGACTTTATAAAAATCAATCACAACAGCTGTAAAAAAAAATCCTTTGGACAAGATTTGTACATCTGTTGGTGAGTGACCTCAATGTCTTCGCCGCTGTGTTTCCACACATGGTGATCATTTCTAATACGAGTATATTCATTCTGTAATATTTTTTTGTGTTTTTTCAGGATATATGTATATTAATGGGTTTGAGTAGTTTTATTTAGTAGTGATAAGCATTGAAAGTAATGACAGAACTTATGGCAGTACTGTGGATAGTATATCCATGTAATTTCCCATGTTTTGTCAATAAATTAATATCTGAGGTTTGCATTCTTATATCATTCCAGGTTCCAGAACAAAATGTGGACTCAAATTCAAAATCTGACTCGGAGGTGACTGTGTTGGCCCATGTCAATAATACTGAAGGATGCCCACAGAAGGTTAAGATAAGAATATTTACCTATTTATAACTATGAGAGGAATTTCCAAAGTTTGGTAATTGCTTTAGGGACGTTATTAGTTTGTTGTTGTTGCTGGTATTATTTATTTGTTTATTTCTTCTTCTTCGCGAGTGGGTCACCTTGCGGATTCAACATATTTTGAACTTTCCTCCTCGCCCAATAGTTCTTCATTTGTTTGGACTGTTGTAATTTCTGTACCTACGACCATCGTGTTTGTCTCTTTCTCATCTTCATCAAATCCCCTTGTGTGGACAATATGCCCGATTACATTTCCATCCTGTAGATTTCAGGATCCTAATTCCATGAGGTCATTCTCTATTTGTTTGTAAAACTTTGGTTTTGTAATTTTGTTTGCAAAAATTTGTGGATTTTAAAACCCAGACTTTATGGCTTATTATTAAGTCTAGTACGATTCATTCTTTCCAAATGGCCTAACAATTGAATTTGTTGCATTCTCATTGTACCAGTATGTTAATTTTTAAAAATATATTTCAGAGTTCGGTTTGGGGTAGTGTATTTTTTTAAATCCTGGGCCCTAGGATTTTTCTCATTATTTTCCTTTCCTTAATATCTAATTGTTCCTTTAATATCTTATGTTGTAGATTGAGTGTTTCTGAAGCATAAAGTAATGGCAAATTTTACTGTTCCAGGACAAGAATTGTTTGGTACAAACATTCCTTGTGTGTTGAATAGCAATTTCCATTTTCTGAATGCTTGATGTTACAGATTTATTTTCATTCCAATTTTCTGTGATCCATTCACCTATGTATTTAAATTCCTTTACACTGGCAATTTTATTAGTGTTAACATTAAGTTCACGTGGAGCATTTTTAATTTTTGTCATAAATGTATCTTTTTCAAAAGAGATTTGAAGTCCTATTTTTTCCGCTTGTTCTTCCTGTATAGTAATCTGTTTCCGTGCATCAGAGACGAAAAAGGAAAGGAAACTTGTAGTTTTACATGACCATTAATCTCGCGATCATAACCTAACCAAAGGACATGGTATTTCACTTCGAAAAAATCTTGCATGCTTTAACTTTCTATTTCAATACCCTTAATCTTTGGCCCTAGTCGGTGAGCTGATGCACCTGCTATTCTCCATTCTCTGACAACCCTTTCAAGAGCGTAATTGAAAAGTAATCGGGAGAGCCCATCACCTTGATCTGTGTTTATTTCAAACTCATGACTATTTATCTTCCTTTTTTTTTCATTCATTCATTCTTCCATCCATCGTTGATTTTAGTTTGTAGTGTGCTTTGTTCATCTCAGAATTTTGTCTCCTTTATTTATTTATTTTTTAAGTCCTCAATAGTAATTTGTAATTCTCTCATATCTTCCTTAATTTCCATAAACCATCGAACTCTTGCTGTTCCATAATTTTTATATTATTCTCCTACTGATTCTCCTTTCCGGTGTCCTGATTTCTTATATGTCCAAAAATTACCATATTTCCTCGCATAATCGTCGCTACCCACTTTTCGAACACTAAATTAGGTTTAAAAAATTTCATTGCATAATCGTCGCATAGCATATTCGTATTTGTGCGCCAGTCAATTGCACATGCTGCCGCAACTTTATAACCTGGCGGAACTTTGTCAGTTGTGGAGGAAATTCAGGGAATCCAGGCAGTAGATGAAGGAGAAGAAGAAGAGGATGAAGAAGGACAAGAACGATGTAATGAACCATTGCTTACTCTACCACAAGCGCTGCAGAATTTTCTATCGAGTGTTCCATGTGTTCCAGAAAATCACTTAGTGAACCTCGACGTGTTCAGGTCTTTGTGTGTTTCACTTTCTGTAAAGAAAACTGTCAAACAGACTACCATTTCAGATTTCTTTAAGTGAAGTAGTTTACAGTAAGCTTTTGGTACATCACCTAATTTGTGATAAAATATAGAACAACAATTTCAATCTCAAAAATCAACATCCAAACAACAAACAGCAAATTGAAACAACAATGCCACTAAAGGACATGTCTGAGTTACAAAAAAATTGCACTTTTTGACTGTTTGCAGCACTATATCTTCACCTGGTGGCAAAACTTGAGCTATGTTTTGGCATAATATGCGAGCGCTTTTTAGTTAGCATATCTACAGTATAAGGTTTCAGAATCCTATGATCATTACAGTCAGTACTGTGCCACGCTGAACACCATCAGAGGCTTCTACCACACTCAAAACTAACACAAAAGCAAACTAGCTCAAACAGCAAACAGCTGTAAAGCAGACATTTCTTGTGCGCTACATAGTAAGGCCACCAATTGTCACTGGAGCATGCAATGCAGTAAAACAAGAGCACCGATGTTTGTGAAGACATATACTGCAGATCAGCCAGCCCCGTGGTGTTGGGGTAGCGCGCCTGCCTCTCACCCGGAGGCCCCGGGTTCGATTCCCGGCTCCGTCAGGGATTTTAAAACTGACGTGAGGGTTGTAACGGGGTGCACTCGGCCTCGTGAGGACAATTGAGTAGCTGTCTGACAGTGAGTCAGCGCCCCGTTCACGAAAACTAAGATTCACGGCCGAGGGGACCCGATGCGCTGATCACGTGTCACCCCAATATCTGCAGGCCAGATGGCTGGGCAGCGATCGCTTGGTCTGCCTAGGCCCTTCATGGGCTGTATAGTGCCAGGGGTTGGTTGTTGACTAGATACTGCAGATCAGTGACTATTGGTTTCTTTTATACTGTTTCCATAATTTATTTTCTCAAACTAAAAATGTTTGCATATTTCCCTTCTGTAAAGCAAAAATGGGGGAGGGGATTGTGTGGCATAATACAGTATATTTTTGCCCGTAGGAATAGGTACCTTTTCATATAACATGATTTCTTCTTGCATTAGTAAGTGGATGAAAATAATTGTAACAAAATTGAAATACAGTCGACTCTCGTTAATTTGAATCTCTCGATAATTTGAAGTATTTTCCCTGTCCCTTTAAAAATACTCAATAAATTGAAAAATATCAATGTGATTTGGTCCCCTCAGTAATTTGAAGTTGTAGGAATGTCCGACATTCTATAATTTGAAGTCAGGCTTCCCTACTCTCTATAATTTGAAGTCTGTGATTACAGTACTATGCAAAGACATGTCGTTTGTTTACATCACTAATGAGATGTCTGAGCGAGTTCGCAGTCTTGAGTCTTCATTCAAACGTTTAAGTGTGCACAGTATAATGTTTGATTTTGTAATTTTTAAGTATCAAAATGAGTTCAAGAAAGTGTATTTCCATAACTGAAAAGAAGCATGTGATTTGAGCTGTGGACGATGGACAATTAAAATAAGATGTCACCCAACAGTTCGGCATTTTACCGTCGACATTGTCAATGATTTTGAAAAACAAAGATCGCGTCACCGGAAGTGCCTTAAGTGCGAGTAGAATAAGGTCACGTTAGGGTGAATTTCCCCGTCTTGAGGAGTGCTTGCTTGTGGATTCATTGGACAATGATAGATAGAAGTTGCTCACTCAAAAGGAAATTATGGACTTTTTCCAAAATAAATATTTGTGTATAATTGTACAAATGTTGTGAATTAAAAATCAGCAAGTAAGTACAGTAATAAAATCACAAAAATCAAGCTCTTGTTTATTTGAATTTCCCCCCCCCTTCCTCTTGGTTATTTGAACTCCTATTATTTTGAACTCTCGGTAAATTGAACTTTTTCTCTGGTCCCTTGATTTTCAAATTATTGCGAGTTGACTGTACTTTAAATATAATCGATTGGTAAACAATGCACTTTTCTCCTTAATTTGGTGTAATTTTTAGCACTTGTGCTTAGGAAAGAAGAATGTATTGAGTTCAGAAATCTTAAAAAAAAAAAATGTTATTTACAGTTTTATACAAGGTAGAGAAGATGAACTACAATGAGAATGCAACATTTTCTATTGAAGGAACATTGTAGTACATCCATTATTATACTTTTCTTTTTTGAATGTGTGGTAACAGAGCTTCATATTTTCAGGAGATTGGGCAAGTTGAAAAGAGATTAACAATGCCTATTGCATACCTCATTCTGAATGAAGATCAGAATGTAGCGGAAATGCATCAGGTAAGTTTCTGGATAAATGTATGGCTTTGAAATGGGAACTTTTATAATTTATACACTCATATTTTCACAATTATTGTCAGATATGAGGTAATGCTGTCAGGGGCGTATCCAGGTGGAGGCTGTCGAGGTTATAGTCCCCTCCAAAATATCCCCAAAATTCATTTTAAAAAATGGGACTTTAAACCAGCGGTAATCTTTTGCGTTCTTAAATCGTAATTTTGTTTCAGTCTTTCATTGTACCATACCAAATATTGTTGTGAATATTAGTAAACACTCTAATATAGCTAGGCAGCCATACTAAGTGTGGTTTCCCCCACAAGGTTTTCACACTCCAGGCACTCTATTTCTAGTAGTTGCAGGGCACCTACCCAAGCCCTAGATCCAAATGTGGTTCAGCTACACACAAAATGACATGTTATCAGTCATATTTCATACCCTTACAAGTATTTATAATTTTATTCATCATCATCATTTCCCCTTATCCAGCTCCTGCCGGGTCGGGGTATTTATGGCACTTCTCCACTTTCCTTTTTCCTTCCACCATTCTTCTTCCACGATCTTGTCCCAGTCCAGATTTCTTTTTCTTACGCTGTTCTTCACTGAATCAATCCACCTTGTTCTACACTGAATCAATCCACCTTGTTCTAGGTCTTCCTCTTGCTCTCTTACCCTTGCACTTCGCCTCCAGCATCTGTCTTGGTATTCTATTTTCCTCCATCCTCATTACATGTCCAAACCACCTTAGTTTATTCTTCTCAATTCTCTCATTTAGTTTTTCCATCCCAACTTCCTTCCTAACATCTTCATTCCTCACTCTGTCTTTCCTTGTCTTTCCTATCATACTTCTTAGGAATTTCATTTCACTGGCTTGGATTCTACTCTCTTGCCTGCTTGTCAGGGTCCAAGTCTCAGCTGCATAAGTTAATATGGGAACATAGTACACTTTATACATTACCTCCTTGCTTTTCCTTGGTACTTCCTTATCCCAAACAAGTTTTCTTACACTTTGATAGAATGCATTGCTCTGCTGTACCCTCCTGCCAATCTCCATGTCCAACCTACCAGTTTGCATCAATTCACTTCCTAGGTATTTGAACGTGTCCACAATTTCCAAACTCTGACTTCCAATTTTCACAGTGCCCTTTCCTTGTCTTTCCCCTCTTGTCATCACCATGGTCTTGCTTTTCTCTATACTGATTTTCAGGCCCTACTTCTGAATATTTTCGTTCAGTGCATCTAGTTGTTTTTGCACTTCTTCGGTGTTCCTTCCCCAGACCACAATATCATCTGCAAATAACAGTAACTTCATGTCTTTATGTCCATATGCTTCCTTTGTTTCCTTTACGATTTCATCCATCACCATTATGAACAAGAGAGGTGACAGCACACTCCCCTGTCTTAGTCCAGTCTTGTTCCTAAACCAATCTGTCTTTCCAACTGGGGTCAGTACCCTGCTAACACAGTTGTACATTGCTTGCACCATTTCCAACATTTCTCTTCCCAGTCTCTTCTTAACCATGGTTTCCCATACCTTCTCTCTGGGGACACTATCATATGCCTTTTCTAGATCTATGAAAGTCATGATCAAATCCTCTCCATATTCCCAGTTCTTTTCCATCACCTGCTAAAGATTGGGTCCACTGTGGATCTTCCACTCCTGAAGCCATACTGTTCCTCTTGCAACTCTCCTTCCACCTTTCTTCTCATTCTTCTTTCTAATATCTAGGGACCTGAAAAAATCGCATTTGCGATAAATGCGAATTTTTAAATTTCGTACAGAATCCAAGCCTATGTTAATTTTAATGTAAAAAACAAACATTTTTACGCGTAAATCAAAGTGCGGAAAAATGCGAATTGTGACCCAAAATGCGAAAATACCAGATAAGTGCGATTTTATAGCGAAATTACTTTAAATCTGCTAATTTATTTGCTAATTCGTTTATTAAACAAAATACAAGGTGGCCTAATCGCTCGTTAGCGATACCTCATCTCGGACTCTCAGTGTGCTACGCATATTGGTCGATATACCGTATATACCCGAATACCACCCAAACATTTTTATACAAAATCGGACGCGAAAAATTGGGGTGTGGGTATTAATTGTGTCATCCAAATTTTAAAGATTTAAATTGCCCGCCACGCGCGAGTATCCGCTATTATGGTGCTTGTTCGGGTGTACCGTACTTGTATATTTCCGTCTAATGGCTTGACCGGTCGCGCAAGCCAAACACAAGCGTCAGTTTCGTCAGTTGCGTGATAGCATGGCATCAGTAAAGGCTCGGTCAAATAGGAAGCGGGTTGACCGTGCAAACTCTGCCGCCCGACCGCTGCGAACTCTGTATTGTGTAAAATTGCATCATCCTGGTTAAACAGGAGGCGATCTACCGCGGCGGGTAAGTGACTAGTTGTGATTTTCCACAAAGTCCGCACCTTGACTTGTCCGTATTCAGTTTGACCACCCCAGTCCACGACGGGCTGCGGTCGTTCCATTCGCGCGGGCAGCCCGTGTCCTGTTTGACAGAGTCGAACTCGGCGCACGCACTGGAATGTTTAAACTTCGCTGCTGTTTAAACCATACCAGCAGATCTTGTTCTACGTCGTCGTATTTTCCGATTTTAATTTTCTTGCAGTTTGCGGAAATATTCCCGCAGAAGCCAGTATTTTCCTTAACTCCTCACACATGTTTCAAGGTTAACACTGTCCAATGAGCTGCTGCTATCATGGCGTGACGTCATGTAGCCTTGACATAGTTCGCCCGGTCAGATGATCCACTGGAGACCCGCGGACACTCGGAACTGCTGTATTCTTTCACTCGGAACACCGGAAGTATCTTTCGCGAAGATTGGCGAGATTTGATTCAATCGCGGGGAACGAGAATATTGGACGTCTTAAGTGGAAAAACTTTTTATGCGGGAACTTCTTAACCGAGTTTTATTGTATTACAGTGTTAATAGTATACATTTTTGTTTAAAACAACGTGTCAAAAACAAACAACAATGACAAAGAAACCGATATTCAAAAACTTCCGGGCTTTACAAACATTCCATGTCATGAAATAAGGAAGGGCTATGATTCTTTCAAGGATATTATTGAATTGCAGTTAAAACAAAATGAGGAGTGTGAAGTAGTACGTGCCTTGACTGCTGTCCAATATGAACATGAACATTTTGCCAAGAGTTCTTTAGATCTTTTGTGGACACCAACAAACAAAGTGGACAGTGAGCGTGTTTTGTCGCACTACAATACAGTTGTTACAGACAGAAGGTGTAACTTGAAAGAGTGCAACGCAGAATTATTTGCAATGCTTTCATTTGAACATTAAATTGTATCTCAAGTGTCGCCAATAAAGTCATATAGTCCGTAAGAATCCGGAAAAAAAAATAGATGCTAATTTTCCAAAAATAGATGCTAAATAGGGAAAAAATAAATGCTAATTTAAAGGAAAATAGATGCTAAATTTTCAGGTCCCTACTAATATCCTTTCCAGTATTTTTACTATCTGTGATATGAGGGTGATCCCTCTATAGTTATCACACACCTTCTTGTCCCCCTTCTTAAACACTGGTATTATTAGCCCTTTCTCCCAGTCTTCTGGTACACATTTCCGTTTCCACACACACTTTAGCAGTCGATACAACCATTGCATACTAACAGGTCCAGCAGCCTTTATCATTTCTACACTGATTTCATCCACCCCTGTTGCTTTTCCCATCTTCATTTTCTGTACTGCTAATTCCACCTCCAGCATTGTTATATCATCTTCTGTTATAGAGTCGTCAGGTTGTGTCACTTCCATCTCACCAGTACAATTGCTCACATTCAATAGCTTATCGAAATACTCCTTCCATCGTCCCTTTATCTCTTCTGGGTGTGTTAACAACACTCCATCTTCCTTTTTCACTAGCTTTGTAGTAACTCTTTCTTTCCTCTTACTTCTTAGAAGCCCATACAGCATCCTTTTACTGCCACTTACATCGGTTTCCATTCTTCGTATAAATTCTTCCCAACTTTTCTTCTTTTCTTCGCCTACCACTTTCTTACACCTCCGTTTGCTGTCGTGATACTTCCTTTTGCTTTCTTCCGTTTGATCTCGGTTCCATTCTTTCCATGCAGACTTCTTTTCTTTCACTGCTTTCCTCACTTCCTCATTCCACCACGGTGTCTCCTTCTCTTTCACTCTTGTTGACGTCCTACCACAAGCACTCTCTGCTGCACCAACAAATGCTTTTTTAAAGTGGGACCATTCCTCTTCTATGTTTTCCACTTCAGTAACTGGGATTTGTTGCTTCAATCTCTCCTGAAAATCTTCCTGTACAGTTTTGTCTTTCAATTTCCATACTTTTATAATTTTTTTCTCTGGCTTAATTAATATACTGTTCAGATTTATGGAAATACAAATTCACATTTTGTTTCATATTATGTTCCATTAGTTGTTTTTTTTTTCCCCCTGCTGTACAGTCATACTTACAGTATTACTAAACTGTGATCCTTCCACCTTAATCAAGTTACTTGCAAATTATTCACTTCATAACTGACAAAAGTGTGTAGTTTTAAATAGAAACAGAACTGATTGGAAGTTCAAAATGGGGTTCCACAAGGTTCAATTCCCAGTATGTCTGAATGACATCTCATTGAAACTGGAAAACAGCAATTATCCTTTACATGCAGATGACCTTCAGATATATGTGATATGGATACGCAATTTTGAAATATCAATTTGAATTTGAAGCAGATCAGCCACAGTGCTGCTGAAAATTCTCTTGCCATCAACCCAACTAAAACACAAGCCACCATACAGATAATAGGACAGACTAAATTGCTTTTCCATTTGTACAGTAGACCATTTCCCATAATTTAACTTGTTGGAGTTGCTATCCCATTCTCTAGGTCGGTAAAAAGTCTCGGAGCCACACTAAATGAAACACTAAATTGGGATGAGCACATTACTAATACATGAAGGAAAGTTTACGCATCATCTCGTCCACTCAAGATAAACCAGGCTGTTCGACCCCTTAACTTGAAAACAAGACTCGTCCAAACCTGGATACTCCCAATATTTAACTACTGCAATGTTGTATTAGTAGATGGTACCGGAGAACAAAACAAGAAGCTTCAGATAGCAGTAAATTCCTGCAGTAGTTTATTTTTTCCTTGGAATTTTCCTCGCATGTATCTCCTTTTTATGCTCTACTTTCCTAGTTACAAATACAACAACAACAAAGAACTCTGCACATATATACACATATCTATCGACTTCACAATGAAAATACACCTCACTCTCTCTCTTATAACTAGAATATGGGATAATTTTCCTCGTGGTGTTAGAAATTGTACCTACCAAACAACTTTCAAACAAATATGTGAAGATTTCCTCTTAAATTCATAGGCCAACTAGAATTATATTGTGTATGAATGTCTATAATAAAAATTTGTTAAAGACTTCACTAATTGTTATTTTGTACATTTTATGCAGGTTAGTTATTATTATAACTTGAACACGTAATTGCTACCTCAATTGGAACGCAAGAAAGCTGATGGATTGGAATCCGGGCTAGCCATAGGAAACAACAACAAACAACAGATTTAGTAAAGGTTTCGAATGACATAAGTGGGTACTATTTGAAGTAGATTTAGTAAAGGTTATGAATGACGTAAGTGGGTACTATTTGAAATAAGTTGCATTGTGTGTGGTTAAGTGTAAGAGTACTAACTTCACCACAATTAAGGCATAAATATTTAAATTTTCTTTTTAGCAGTATGGATTTTATTGACATAGAAATTTATTATAAATTTATCCTAATTTAAAAATGTATCTTGGGTCATGATTCTGTACATTTATATAAACTTATATTTATGGGTTCAGCCACCTCCAGGAAAAATCCTGGATATGTGCTTAATAATGTGCAGAGGTTGAGAGCTAGAGTGGCTTAAGTCAGCAAAATTGAGTTGAAACACGATTCTGCAAGAGAAGGAAGCTCTTTGTTTATCTTCACAGCAAACTATATCCTAGCTCATAGTTTCCAACTAGAATGCAACAATCGCCTATAGATTGCCAACAATTCTGGCTAAAGCAACTGTGAAATGGTAAAACAAAATGAGAGACCCCTATCCAAATTTCTACATTGGAGCACAATAAGATCAACTACATTTCATCATGTTGTTGCTTTGTTAGCTGTCTAAAGGCTGGTCTACAAAGAGGTAGGGTATCTGCTAGGATCAAGTGGTTTTCCTCAGTAAATGCTGTGGTCTGTGTCAAGCCAATCACAGCTGGACAAAAATTACATCATCATATTTCAGATTTGTTTAAGCCCATTGCACGAATATGAACTATTATCACTATTATAGTTATACAGTATTAATATTGAGTCTCTCGCAATTCTACTGTCAAGACCAGGCCACGCCAACTCAGGTGCTTCGCGAGCACTGGCCGGCACCATGCTCTGCTGTAGGAGAGGAACTTGTAGTGGCAGCGCTTAGCGAGGCGAGAGTCGTGTTGTTGTTGTTTGGTGAATGGGTCTGGGCAAATCAGCGCGCGTCAGGTGGCATACCGGTATGAAAACGAATAATAATGTCAATTTTTTGTACAGACAGAAATATTAGTTTTATTGCGCTCCTGATTTGCACTAATTTTCAACATTCTTTGTTTATATTGACATTGCTTTGAAGCTACTAATTTTCCGATATTTTGGAACAATCGTTTTGGCAGTTGCAATCCAAAGTATAACTTCCAAGGAAGCATCAGACAAACTTGACCTCGTTTTTGTTTTGTTAATATTCATAATTGAAAACATTTGTTCACAAACGAACGTTGTTCCGAACATAGCAACAAATTTCAGGGCAAGGGCATGAATTCTCGAGAATTCCTGTTCCTCAACGCCTTTATAAAATGAAATCAAATACCATTGTATTGGTAAGAGCGGTCTGTCAAAATTGAATCGCACTGTAGTTTTACCAGCTCAACTTGGAGACTTGACGGGGCATCCTCTGGGCACACCGAAAGAGGTAAATTAAAACTTAAAGTGCCAGTTTTACTTGTTTTATTTCTTCAAGCCTATCTTCAAATTCTTTATGCAATGACTGTGACGCTTTTGTGTACTCACTGATGTGTTCATAAATACTTATATTCAAGGATTTTAGAGGGGGAAAATTGTCCCAATTTCCTTCTTGTAGCTGACTTTTAAAAAGCACAAGCTGCAATTTGAAACTATCAATACGGTCATACATAGTACTGATTAATTTATTTTTGTCTTGCAACGAGATATTTAAATCATTTAAATACCCCGTGATGTCTTTCATGAAATCGAGGTCAGCGATCCATTGATCATCATCCAAGTATGACTGTGCTACCGCCACTACACAGGGGGGATGAAGCACTGGGGCGCGCAAGCTTTTGGTTCTTAACTTAAGGCCACGCTCACCCTCTACGTCATCATCATCATCGGCTTTAACTCGAATCCGAGTATAAATCTTCTTCCTTCAGTCCAGTTTGTGGATGTGTTTACGGTGACTAAAGAACAAGCGACGGAGAACAAGCGACCACACAAGTCACATAGTATTGCTGGAGGAGGACGTGGTTGGGCTGCTCGAAGTTTCCTAGCTTAACGCTTGGCCTTTTCATGTGTGCGTCGATCCCTTTCGAACGTCTTTACAGTATCCGAGATGGTACGGCGCCAAGTTGAGCGGTCTTCAGCCAGCGTGTCCCAGGTTTGTGAATCAAGACCTGCCAATTTCAGGGTCTGCTTAAATTGGTCCTTGTAGCGCCTCTTAGGACCACCATGAGGTCTGGTGCCATAGCATAACTCACCATATAGCATTTGACGAGGTAATCTCACATCATCCATCCGATGGACATGACCAATCCATCTAAATTGGTGACCTATTATGGATGATTCTATGCTGTTGATTTGAGCCTTTTCCAGAACAGCAATATTGGTAATGCGGTCTTCCCATTTAATCCTCAGGATTGATCGAAGTTTTTGTAGGTGGAAACGCTCAAGCTTCCTAAGATCACGTCGGTAAAGGGTCCACGATTCACAACCATACAACAATGTAGAAATGACTACTGCTTTGTACACCACAAGCTTTGTACTCATAGACAGATCTTTATTCAAGAAGACCCGGTGCGCTAATCGTCCATACGCTGCGTGGGCTGCGCCAATTCTCTTATCCACATCCTGCTCACAGGTACAGCTCACAGAAATGGTACTGTCCAGGTACGAGAAGTGGTCAACCTGTTCTAATGGCAAATTTGAGATGGAGATATTGAACTAAGGAAGAGGTGTGCCTGGTGAAGGTTGTGCCAAGACTTTAGTCTTATTGACATTTATGGTAAGACCAAAGCGATCACATGCACTTTTGTAACAATTAACTGACTCTTGCAGCTCTTCTGGTGTGAGAGTTGGTGACGCAGCATCATCTGCATACAACATGTTAGTAACCTTAGTAACCTGAGTTTTCCTCAAGGAGTGGAACGAGTAGGTTGAAAAGCCCATCATCAAAACGATACTTGACCTCCACACCTGGGATGTTTATGGGTGAATCATAAAGCATTGCAGCCAAGTACAGCGCAAAAAGCGTTGGAGCCAGTACACATCCTTGTTTCAGTCCATGGGTAATGGGAAATTCATCGGACATCTTATTCTGATGGCAAACCTGACCTGTCATGCCATCATGGAGAGCCTTGATTAGATCTACAAAACGCTGAGGGCAACCAAACCACTTCAGCACTGCCCACATGGCTGGTCTTGGAACCGAATCAAATGCCTTTTCCAAGTCATAAAAGACTAAGAAGAGTGGATTCTGTTGTTCTCTACATTTTTCTTGTAGCTGTCTCACACAGAAAATCAAGTCAATTGTGCTTCTGAAAGTTCTAAATCCGCATTGTGACTCCGGGAGGATCTTCTCAGAGATAACCTTGAGGCGGTTAAGTAGAATTCTTGCAAGAATCTTCCCCACAATTGATAGCAGTGATATACCACGGTAGTTGCCACAAACACTGCGATCACCCTTTTTAAAGATAGTGACGATAGTGGCATTCTTTAGGTCTCCAGGTACCTTTCTTGATTCCCATATTCTGAGGATAAGGATGAAAATTCTTGTTTTGAGGGAATGACCTCCGGCTTGAATTAGTTCCAGAGGGATGTTATCTGGGCCAGGTGCTTTTCTGGGTTTCAATTGGGTGAGAGCTGCACTGAATTCATGATAAGTAGGAGGTACCGCCAACCACAGTTGTTCAGGTTGTTGCGGCACATCACAGAGGAAGTCTTCAGCAGCTTCTGATGGACGATTTAGGAGATTGGAGAAGTGCTCCTTCCAGCATTCCAAGATTTCTTGACTATCAGTAAAGGTAGTAGAATTATCAGCGCTTCTCAGTGTACCTGATGATGAGCGAGATGGTCCATATATTTCCTTGAGTACTGCATAGAAGTTCCTCAAGTCTCTAGCATCCGATAGTCGCTGCAGTTCCTGAGCCTTCTGTTGCCACCAAGTATTTTTAATCTGCCTTATCTGCGTCTGGCATTTACCCTTGAGTTCCAGTAGTTTATCTCTCTTTGTGTTGGAAGTTGGGTCTTGAAGATGGGCAAGATAGGCATTCCTTTTGGCATTGATGAGAGACAGAATTTCCTCATTGTTTTCATCAAACCAGTCTTGTCTTTTCCGCACTATAAAACCAATGGTTTCCTCAGCTGACTGTGTGATAATCTTCTGTAATGTGGCCCATTCTTGCTGAATATCATTTGTTACTGGGTTTTCTGATAACTGGATGACGATCCTGTTTCCAAAATGTTTGTACATGGATTCATCCTGAAGTTTGGATGTATTAAACTTCTTTCTTGACAAATTTTTGATGTTCCAAGGTGGTTTAGGTCTGATGGATATCCTGAGCTTACATATAAGAAGTTTATGATCTGTCCAACAATCGTCTATATTCCTTGCTGTTCTGGTAATAAGAGTGTCCTTCTCATCACATTGCCGGGTAATGATATAATCAAGAATGTGCCAATGTTTGTAACGAGGATGCATCACGTGGTTTTGAAGCAGTCAGGTAGCCAGAACTGCGTGTTGGTAATGAAAAGTTCGTGTTCTGCACAAAGACCAAGAAGCAACAGTCCATTGGGATTACATTTTCCAAGTCCCTGTTTGCCCATCACATTATTCCATAGCCTGTGATCTTTCCCAACTCGGGCATTGAAGTCACCGAGGAGCAAGAGTTTATCTGCAGATGGTACCTTGGAGATGATTTCACTTAGCTGATTATAGAACTGAGCCTTTACTTCATCATCAGAATCTAAGGTAGGAGCATAGGCAGAGATGAGTGTCATAAAGGAACCTCCTGAGAGTGGTATACGGAGAGTCATGAGCCTTTCGCTGATTGCAATGGGCATAAGTTGGTGATAATTTACCAGTTTGGTCTTCACAGCGAAGCCCACACCATGAATACGACATTCACCCTCCTCCTTTCCTTTCCAGAAGATGGTATATCCTGTTCCAGATTCAGTAATCTTGCCTTCAGAAGACAGCCTAGTTTCACTGAGAGCAGCAATGTCAACGTTGAGTCTTGATAATTCATGGGTTACGAGAGCTGACCTTCTCTCACTTTAAATTTCGGACAGACCACTCCATTCCCTGCACTTAGGCCCTTTGGCACAAATCTATACCGTTTCACCGATCTGAACCAAATTTTATGTACTTACCCTCTACGTAACCCTTACGTGAATTGCATATACACCCACTTCTACATACACCATAATAACAATAAGTGCTCAGGTTGGCGTGGCCTGGTCTAGACCAAAGTTTTTATACTGTACAGTATTTTGAATAAGAAACAAATTAACAACTACGTCTATTGACGCATCCTATGAATAGAAAATAGTGAAGATGATATTTCGTAATTACAGAAGTGTGGCCAGTAAAATTACTGCCCACAGATTCCTTCTTGCGATGAGCAGTGGCAGCACCAGGGATGTGCGAAGTGTGCAGTTGCACAGGGCCCCATGGCCAGAGAGCTGAGAGATGGTACTTATGCTGTCTTGCACCTTACAGGGCCTTACAGGAGGTTACTGACAACCGATGATAGACAACTTCTTAAAATAAATAATAAAAAACTAATCTATATATATAAAGCTCAATGTTTGTCTCTCTGTTATTTATACAAATCTACACCATTTCACCGATCTGAACCAAAATTTGTATACTTACCCTTTGGATCCCTGCGGGTAACACTGTCCACTTTAAATTTCGGACAGACCACTCCATTCCCTGCACTTAGGCCCTTTGGCACAAATCTACACCGTTTCACCGATCTGAACCAAATTTTATGTACTTACCCTTTGGATAATGACGAGTAACACTGTCTACTTGAAATTTCGGACAGACCACTCCATTCCCTGCATTTAGGCCCTTTGGCACAAATCTACACCGTTTCACCGATCTGAACCAAATTTTACTTAGCCTACTTACGATCTCAACCAAATTTTACATAGCCTACTTACCATTTGGAACCCTGCTGGTACCACTGTCCATTTGATATTTTGGACAACACTCTCCATTCCCTACATTTAGAATAACAGACGAAAGGAACTTGAAAACCACGTTTTAAGGCCCTAGGACCTTTCATGTCCATAGTAGTGTAACTGTAAGAATATTTTAATAAGTCTATTGTTAGCTGGCAATGCGGGCTGCTTCATGTCACACCTACCAGTGTTCTGGTGCACAATTGTGAAAATAGTTACATCTTGCGCTGCTTATAAATTTCAGTCACGGGGAGTAATTAGTGCGAAAGGATTTCTTATGCCCCTTAAAACAGTTATCATCATGAAAATATTATGCCTGTGTATAAGTGTGATGGTGTTGGTGCAGTACATTGAGGTTATCAGTTGCAATAAGCGTTGGTGCTTTCAAATTTACTTTCATTTATTCCGATCCTTATCCTTGAGAGCTATGTGGCGATAAATGACACTATTAGAGACTTGATGGGGCCTCCTCTGGGCACACCGAAAAAGGCGTCATTAAAACTTAAAAGTGCCAGTTTCACTCAGGAGCTCGGGACAGCCGAAGCTGATAATTTTCCTACGGCGCTATGCCACAAAAGACGGCACTATTAGTCTCTACTTTTCTAACAGCCAATGAGATATAGGCCCTAGGCAGTGTCTTTTTATTTCACTTATTCCTATTTCTAATCATATTTTCAATTTGTTTGTAAATTACATGTTTCAGTACTGTAGTTGGTAAATAGCTGTTTCCCTATTCATTATTATCATTATGGGAAAATGACCTGAATGTTATGTCCATTATACTGTACTACTTATCACCCCCACTACAGCCACCACCACAAAAAGTTATATATATTATTTTTTCTGTTAGTTTAAATATCATGTGTCAGTTCTGTTGTAGTATTCATCATCCATAAAACAAATAAATCCACCGGACGAAGCCGTGCACTATTGCTAGTAATAAATAATAATCATAAAAATTAGAAATCTGACCTTCAACAAACAACCTGTCAACTTGGGCTATTCTACATTTTTGCTACACAGATCGAAAAATGCTAATTGTTGAAATTAATGTGAAACATAATGTCTGCACACTTGCTCGTAACTGTTTTTATTATAATCATAATAAATGAAACTAAGAGGTAAATGTTTTAAAAGTCGATAAGTGAATTGAAGACGAAATTAAATTCCAAGACAAATTATTATATTCATTCACAGTATGTCTATATATTGCAAACATTTTCGGGATACTGGAAGTTTTGAAGCAATGACATTAAATTATATTTAGAACAAGAGTTTAGTGCTTTTCAGTCGGTCAACACGAATGTACCCAAAAGAGATGGGTTATGCCCTAATCCTGAAATAAATTACATGAGATTAATAAAACACTAGGATGACCAGTTTCGATCGTCAAGCGATCATCATCAGATCCATTACACTTAGGCTACAAAATCTATGTTTGAAATACAGGTGAAAATATTTACAATATGTACAATTATTTAGTTGCAGTATTGGTACTGCGACTGTCAGTGTATGCTAAATGCAGTATATATGTTAGGTGAAATGCTAAATGGTGATAGCTATCCGTAGATTGTACTTTAGAAAGATTATATGGTTGTAAACTATGGTTAAACTATAAAATTTTAGGCTATCGCTATCACTCCCCACAGCACGTAGGAGCAGGGGGGAGAAAGCAGGGAAAAACCAGTCGTTAAGATAACCACCGCAGTCTACCGCACAGCGAGTTCCAGTGAGCACGAAAACTGCGAGTAGCTGTTGTACGGAAGACAATCAGATAAGTAGTTAGCCTAAAATTTTATAGTTTAACCATAGTTTACAACCATATAATCTCTCTAAAGTACAATCTACGGATAGCTATCACCATTTAGCATTTCACCTAACATATATACTGCATTTAGCATACACTGACAGTCGCAGTACCAATACTGCAACTAAATAATTGTACATATTGTAAATATTTTCACCTGTATTTCAAACATAGATTTTGTAGCCTAAGTGTAATGGATCTGATGATGATCGCTTGACGATCGAAACTGGTCATCCTAGTGTTTTATTAATCTCATGTAATTTATTTCAGGATTAGGGCATAACCCATCTCTTTTGGGTACATTCGTGTTGACCGACTGAAAAGCACTAAACTCTTGTTTACTAAGGCAACACTGAAAATATGGCTTCAAACACCACAATTATATTTAGAAATTCAGCGCGTTTTTCAATCCGCTGCTGACGAGACAGCAGTGTACACAACAAGGAAATATTGGCTTTATTACTACCGAATGTACTGTAAGTTTTTGAAATAGTAACAGATAGCAGGAAAGATAGGATGAAAGCAATGCTGTTTGCAGATGATCTCATGGTCTGGGGAAACAAGGAGGAGGAAATTCAGGAGCAACTGAAGGCTTCGGAAGAAACAATGGGAGAGTACGGATGGAAGTTCAACATCAGTAAATGTGAGATCCTGTTAACAACCAGGAAAAAGGACAGACCAATGAGTGGGATAACACTTGGAGGTGGACAGCTGAAGAAGGTGGAAAGTCTCAAGTACTTGGGAAGTATAGTGGAGGAAAATGGGAGAAATAACAAAGAGATTAAGGAACGTGGCAGACAGGCAGAAGCATTTCTGAGAAGCATTAGGAGCTTCGTGTGGAATAAAGATGTCCCACAAAAAAGCAAGGAAGTGTTATACAGAAGCTACTATATCGCGATACTGACCTATGCTTCAGAAACGTGGACAATGAAGAAAAGAGACATAAGCAGAATACAGGCAGGTGAAATGAAGTTCCTGCGAAGTAGGATCGGAGTAACAAGAAGAGACAGAGTGAGGAATGAAAAGGTCAGGGAAATGGTGAAAGAGGAGCCCTTGCAAGGTAGGATTGAGACATCAAGACTGAGGTGGTATGGACACTTAAAGAGAATGGATGAGAAGAAGATTCCCAAGAGGATACATGAGATGCAGATGCAGAAGAAACGACCAAGGGGAAGACCAAGAGATAGATGGCTGAAAGGAGTGGAGGAATGTGTCAAGAAGAGAGGCGAGGACTGGACCAGAGTGACAGCGGAGAGGTGGTGGGAAGAAAGGACTAAGTGGCGAGGCTTATGTTCCAAACAGACCCAGCCTGGGGCTGGAAACTGTACAAGATGATGATGATGATGATGATGATGATGAATACCATACTGTATTTTAAAATTACAATATTACAATTCACTCCATTTAATTCAATTATTTTTATTCCTAGATGGTTTTGACCCCCAGACCCCCTCCTCTCCCCGGAAGTAAGGGCCTCGAAAATCTCGTACAGCACAGGGCCTCGCAATTGCTAGTGCCACCACTGGCAAGAGTAAGCAAACTTTTCACCACTTATAGTAGAATGAGTGGGATGAGACGCAGTACTCACATTGAACTCTTAGGACATTGCGATCTGCGATGGGGAGCCTCGGTAAGTCCAGTAATATGAGGTTAGAATCCCAGCGATGACAACAGCTATCCTGAGTGTGGTTTTTCTCTGGGTTTTCAACACACCCTCCAGACAGGTGCTGGAAAAGTACCTTATACAAGTCCTAGAGCACCTATCCCTTCCTCATCCCTAAGAATTGCAGCTACAGTACACACACTTCATCCGTCTCCAAAGAAAAACAGGATATCAGACAAATTCATCACACACCCAAGTGCACGGGGCTGATGATCAAAGATCTCTCAAGCCCCTAACATACAGGGTGTAACAAAAATGTACGACACAAAATGCTGGACTCATTCCTCACACATAGACGAAGAAATTATGTTATATGAACGTGGGTCCGGAAACGCTTTGTTTCCATGTTACACCTCATTGTCTCCAACTCATTAAGCATGGGAAACACACAAGAACAGAACGTTAGAATCATGGGGAACATGCACTCTTGGTCACGTCTGGTTACGTTGTCATTATCGTAGGTGCACCGCCAGTTTT
The DNA here is from genome assembly GCA_946902985.2 of Meconema thalassinum. Classification (NCBI taxonomy): domain Eukaryota; kingdom Metazoa; phylum Arthropoda; class Insecta; order Orthoptera; family Tettigoniidae; genus Meconema; species Meconema thalassinum. Next base: position 1,572,183,871 of record OX336388.2, read on the forward strand.
TGTTTTACATGGCCCTGTTGCCATGCAACTTAGCAGATGTGCCTTCAGCTGTGCAACAAAACATTTATCTCATGCACGATGGAGTACCTCCTCATTTTAGTGTTAATGTCCGTCGGCTTCTAAATAACAGATTTGGTGACAGATGGATAGGTAGAGGTGGACCAATTGCCTGGCCTCCCCGCTCTCCAGACCTAAAATCACTGGACTTTTATTTGTGAGGGCATTTGAAAGCTGGATTTTGTGCCGTACATTTTTGTTACAACCTGTATATTAATAACAACAACAACAAAGGTCTGCATATCCCATGGAATCCGGGAATCCATTTCAACATTTCAAAATTCGTTAAAGTGACGGCCCTGCATAGGGTATAATGTAATGTTTCTGTTTTTGAAAGAGCATGTTATATTATTGTTCGTGCTTTCTAAAGGCATATGCACATAATTATTTTAGGTATTTTGGTGCATTTCTCATTACTATTCATAGTTAATATTTTTATGCATACATCAGTGTCTCGATTATCCATCCTGAACTGAACCTGGAAAGGTTGGATAAAGGTCCGAACATACCAGAGCGGCCAGGTTTGGTGGCTTCTGACGGCCAGATGTAAGCCGCAGGTTTTCAGTTGCGGCTGTTTTATTCAGAAATGTGCAGCATTAGGGAAAAATTAATTGAAATTGCCAAGTTATGTAGATATTATATAATGTACGTCATCCTGAGTAGAAGAATGCGAGGAAGAAGGATAGACTTTGGGAATAAATCGGAAGATGGTAGCTACAAACCTTATAATTGTATTATTTGCATAAATTTCATTATTTATTTATCAAATTGAATCACATTACACAATATGTTCTAACTTGACTGCTTTTGCTTCATTTTTTGATTTTTAAATAATTATTCAATATGCTCTCACTTGACATATTACTTCTTAACATAGGCCTACTGTTGATTGAGAAGAATATTTTCGTGAAAATATTATTTTCGATCGGTCAACACGTTACTACGCTCATTTAAATTGGGTGGGGAATAATACTTACCTACTCACACCTACTTACCTGGAAACGTGATATGGATTAATTATACTTTTTTATATTTTAATTGGATCCAATTAATCCCCCTTTTTGGAGGGGGAGTGCATAAAAGTTTATAATTAATCCATGCCATTTCCCAGGTTAGCACGTGAGAGCAGATAAGTATTATTCCCCCACTTAATTGGGCACTTGAACAAGTTGACAGACTAAAAAGCGATTCTTTCTCTAGATACAAAGACAACTCGGAAAATGTGCCTTCGAAAATTTGTATGGAACTATGTTTATTCTGGTCACTTCAAGACTAGACAACCCGGTCATCAGCCCCAAGTTCTTGGTGTGTTTAAAAGTTGCCCAATAGCCTGTACTAATTTGGTGAGTGCATTATTGAAGTACGAGTAGGTGTTGTAATTAATTTGCGAGACAGGAGGGAAGAAGTCTCATTACCAGCATTTTCCCAGAGCGACCATGGAAACTAAGAAAAACTACTCTCATAATATCCACCTTCATTGCCTGGATTCGAACCTCGGATCTCCAAATACGGCGTAGCCAGTGTTGCCATCAAAGTGAAAAGTCACTAAATTTAGTGGTTTTAACATACTGTACATTTTGATGATAAAATATGATTTTGGTTATTGTTTAAATGTGGACTTAGCGACTTTATAAAGGACTTGATTAAGTTCCTTAAATGTCAGATTTTTATTTTCTATTGTAAATTGTAAATGAGACTTAATACAGAGTCACTGTTTAGAACAGGTATGGACAAACAGCAGATGATGCTACTGATCGCCAATGTTCTTGGAGGACGAGGCACTTGAAAAAGAAGAAGATTGTAAAAATAGGATTTTGACTGATACTTAGTGTTTTTACCGAATATTAGTAGACAACACTGGGTCTAAACAACTATTAATTTCGTGATATTGTGAGCTTATCTACAGATGGTTGTCGACTATAATGAGTAGGACGTGGATGCTGATGATTAAGTCCAGTAGCTCATCAAAACAGTCCACGGTCATCTGAAAGTATATAATTATGATTGTAGTTTTAACGGGACTAACAACTAGGTTATCGGCCCCTAATGGTTTCAATTATAGTAAAATGAAAATTAAATAGAAATTATAAGTAAAACTAACAACTGGCTTACATACTACAAGAAGAAATAGAAAACAAAAGAATAAGGAAAATAAAATACTGTACAGGAGAAGGAAATGCCCTCAACCCTCGATGAATAAGGATTAAAGGACTTGGAAGGAAGAAGAGCCATGAAAGGCTAAAAGGAAAGGAAAAGAGAAGAGGGTCCACCCCAGAGCCATAGCAGGAAAACCAGACCCAGCTCAGGAATCCCGTGGGTTCACCAACTCCCGAACTCACCAGCTGTGAGCCCTGGAGGATGTTCCACTATCCAGGGTGCACCTTAAATGGTGAGGCTACTTTCACCCTGCCTTGAGCAGAAGACAATAGATATCATGAAAAGAAAAATAAGATGAAAGTATGTTCCTGATATTATCACAATAATTGTTGAGATATAGTGTGTGAAATTCACGAAATTGTTCACAAGTTTTATTTATCTCGTGAACTCCAAATTATTTTTGTTCATTCCTGCAGCGAAACAATGAGTGATAACTGCTCAAACTCACCTACAGAATCTGAATATGATAGATCATGGGTCATGGTGTAGGGATAAATTACCTCTCTCACTGTTCAGTTTCTACTGGTGCTGAACCTATAAACCAGATGTTAGGCCTCTTAAAACAGCAATCATCATCATATACCATACAAGCAGTTAGCAACCTTGTTAGCAAAATAGAACAGATATCGCAATTTCCAAGAGGTAAATATTATACAATATTTATAGATTACACTAAGACAGAGAAATTCTCTTAGAAAAATTGGTATCAATAGTAGGCGAAAACCATAGTATTACAATTCTACTTAGAAACATTTTATTATATAATAGAAGCAGTAAAGATTTCATTACACCAATGCATAGTGAACATTCGGATAAAAGAAATACTGCCAGACCATTGGACTACAGCTATAATACATCCATTTCACAAGAAAGGAGAAAAATCAAATCCTGACAACTATCGAGGAATTTCCCTTTCGGATATCACATATAAAATCATGTCACGAATTCTATATAATCGTTGTAAAGATCAATTAGACCTGAAAATAGGAGAATACCAAGGTGGATTTTTGGCCATGGTGAAGCTGCCCTAAACAGATAATCACCTTAAAATTAGTAATGGACTACTACAAACTTAGACAAAAACAGCAAGTCATAACCTTCGTAGACTTCAAAAAAGCTTATGATTGTATACATAGATCTTCATTGCTGAAAATACTAAGGAATTTTGGACTTCATCCCAAATTAATAAAAATTATAAAACTAACTCTAAAAAACACCAAATCTAAAGTAAAATATCTTAAAATTACAGAGAAAGGCAATCCGTATTATTGCAAATATCTGAGCCGTTTATAATTAAAACCGGATTAAGGCAAGGTGGTTTATCGCCTTTACTTTTCAATTGTGCTTTGGAATATGTGATGAGGGAATGGCACAGGGAAAATCCTAGGAACATAGGAATTGGAACCAAGAAAGATCAAATAGACTTAAATTGCTTGGGATTCGCAGATGACTTAGTGTTACTGGCTAATAATATTCAAGGAGCCAGAAATCAAATAATAAGCCTACAAAATATAGCACAAAAAATTGGATTTCAGATATCATTTGAAAAGACAGAGATAATGGTAGCAAATCCACTTGTAATCAATTACATAACAGTAAATAACAAGAAAGTTAAAATAGTGAAGCAATTTAAATACTTAGGAGAAATTATAACTTACAACTTGAATGAGAAACCTGCATGGCAAGAAAGAACTAATAAAATGATAAAAGCCCAAAAATTAACATGGTCTACATTTATAAAAAAAATCTATCAATCGCAACAAAATTAAACATTAAAATATGGTTCAACCAGAGGTGACATATGGAAGCGAAACTCTCTTTAAAGTTACTCAGAAAAACAGAATTGACAAAATTTTAAAAGTAGAAAGAAGAATAGCTAGAACATGCATAAATAGGAAATATCAGAAAGATGGACAGTGGCAGATAGTACCAAATGAAGTGGTATACAGAGAACTGGAGCCCATCACTGATACTATTTGAAGAAACGGATTTCTTTTTTTTTTTTGGTCACATCATGAGACACCAGAAACCAGGTTATCTAGAAAAATTGTAGTGAAACTTTGGAATATGAAACAACAAGTAGGATGGACTAAGGAAATTAGAGAAGATATGAGAGAATTAGGAATAACCTTGGATGACTTGCAAAACAAAACAAAAAAATTAAATAAACTGAAAGATATAAAAATAAGATTTCAGGCAAAAATAGACAAACGTGATACAATAAAAAGGGTATTTACAGATGAGGAACGCCTGAGAAGATCAGAGCGTATGAAAAACTACTGGGCAACTCAGAAAGGAAACTTACTGATGAAGAGGACCAAGAAATGATTGACTGAAATGGTCCAATGAGGCCGTAAAAGAAGAAGAAGAGTCAACATTAGTGATAGAATCACTATTTCCAAAGAAATATACCAGACAAACAGGGTGATGCATGGAGATCCAATTAGCCCAATCCTGTTTAATATTGCCACAGCCGACGTACCTATGAGTATTGAGCATGACACAACATCATATTACGTATATATTCAGATGACATGGTGCTGAGATCAGCCAATAATACACCTGCAGGAAGCAGTGGACTAACTGACGGTATGCGCGATAAAAATTGTCTTCAAATTATCACAGACAAGACTATGCAAATTACTTTTAGAAAAGGAGGAAGGCCTGCAGAAGACAACCACATAAAGATAAGAAGGGAAAATGTTCCAATCATTCGGGCATTCACATATCTCCGGATCACTTTACAAACATGTCACTGCTACAGACTGCATGTAATAGGAAAAGTCTCTGCTGCAATTAGAGCAATATATACAATAAAAGATCTCCAGAATGTATCAATAAAATCAGCAATGAAACTGTTTCATGCAGTAGTGAGCCCAGTAGCAACAGATATGGGATCGCCTAACACTCGTTCCTTATAAGTGTGTTGGAATAAATGCAAAGTCGAGACTGGTTTATGAACTGGCCAAAGAGACTTTCTATATTGAGGACATAAAGGCAAGGTTCTTCCTACCATCCACTCAAAATAGTGCCAAGGTACTTGAAAAGAAAAAACAAAAAAGGGAGGATATTTGGCTTGAATTTTATTGTACAGACGCCATGTGAGACAGATGCTGGATGGAGGCGAATCAAGAATTAAGACATGTCATCACAAGTTTAGCGGTTCATGTATATCACCACAAACTACGTGCGACGACACATTTCCGTGAAGTTACAAAGTAATACATGTGTACTTCGTGTGGTGAAGGCTGTGAACGCTATTACATCAATCGATGCAGAAATAGGACAAAATCAGTTTTGGAATATAGTAAAGTGTATGGAACCAACAGGAAATGTATTTTCGCCATTCGGCTGCAATTAAATTTATTATTATTATTTTAACAACAATCGTTATCAACTCTGCTAGTGCTGCCATGATCAAAGTTTGCTCTTCAATATTTCCCTTTATCCAAACACACGAGAAATAATTTAAAAAAAACTGAGATTTTTTTTATATGCAGCCGACAATGTGCCCGCTGTGGAAAATAACACAAAAAATATATAAGTGTAAAAAAATATTTGAATTACTGAACACAAAAGTGAAACAAACATCCTTGAACAGCAATGAGAACACAGATCAGTTTAAGAATAAAAATGTCAGTTTCTGCTAACTTGCTGATATACTTTTTCTCACTGCAAGGTCCCGTTATCACCGCAATATCAATACGTAATTTTATTATTAGGCTGTCACTAATTTACAAGTAAGATTGTCTTTTAAATGTGAGTTTATAGATGACTGTATAGTCCAATCCTGCACAGTAATGAGTGACCATAGTTTGGGGGCAGCCATTGGTTCTTGAGGGTTGATCCTCGTGTAATTCGTTCACTCTTTCCTAACATTGTACTAATCAATTTCACAACTTGTTCAAAATAAAGGGGGTCTTGGTGGACGAGGCGATACCATGCCCAACGAGTTGATGGTGTAGTCTCCCAATTATTGGTGTCAATTAGACTTCAGAACGTCTTTGTAATGTTTCTGTTGCCATCGCTGCTTTCTCTCAGAATCAGAATCAATTTATTTGGCGTTAAACACTAGTGCAATAGCCATCGTCAGGTTAATAATGCAAAACAATAAAATCAAACAATCCTACATTACTTAGCCTACTTATAACAGTATATACAAACAGCTTATTATCGTTATAACAAAATGTGACCTACTTCTATTGTACTAAGTATTACACCAATCTGCTTCCATACATTCTTCCAGTGAATACCATGGATTCACCAGCAACCACTTTTGCAGCTGTTTCTTAAAGATTTTGGTTGGTAGTTGTTGGAAAGACAAACTCAGTTTGTTAAAAAAATATATGCCAAGAATTTCAGGACTGTTCTGTGTATTTGAAAGCCGACACCATGTACCTCTATCTGGTGTGAGTTTCTTGTGCTGTATGAGTAAACTGTTACCCGTCTGCCTGGCAATTCATGTGGATGTTTATTTTTCATATACATGAGGATATTTAAAACAAAAAGATTTATAACTGTTAGTTTGGAAGATTCAATAAATAAAGGTCTACAGGGTGTGTTAGGAGGAGCATTTGCAATAATACGGATTGCCTTTCTCTGTAATTTTAAGATATTTACAATGTGTGCACTATTTCCAAAAAATATTAATCCATAACTAAAGAGACTTTGAAAGAAAGCAAAATAGGCTGTGTATAAATATGTCGTAGGAACCTCATTTTTTAAATGACGGAGTAGATACACCACCCTTGCAAGTTTATTCGAAAGGTTATGAATGTGAGGTTCCCATGTTAATTTTGAGTCAAAATTCATTCCTAGTAGCTTAGCTTCTTTTATATCATTACTTCTGTTTTTAAGACTAAATATTAAATTTTGAGTTTTAGTTTCATTTAAGTGGAATCCATTCTCACTGAACCATTTCCTAGCTTCTAACAAGCACTAACTTGATAAATTTTGTAATTCACTTATACATTTGCTAGAACACAAAAATGTAGAGTCATCTGCATAAACAGTTGTTTTTCCAGAAACATTTACTGCTAAGTCATTCATCATAACGACAAAAAGAAATGGACCCAGAACCGAGCCGTGGGGTACACCTTACCTAACTTCTAACACATGCGATTTCCTATCCCCATTCTCTACAAACTGTACTCGGTTTGTTAGATATGATTTAAAGACTTCATACTCGGATCCTTTAATTCCGTACAGTGCTAACTTTTGCAGAAGTATATCATGTGACACACAATCGAAGGCCTTGGATAGATCACACAGGAGTACATCTACTGAGCTCCCTTCTTCAAAATGGTGCATTATGTGACAAACAAAATCATCCAGTGCACTAATTGTAGATTTTCCCGGAAGGAACCCAAACTGAGTTGGTGATAGAAGGTTGTTGTTGATGAAAAATTCATAAATTTGACCAACTTTTGACAGGATGGTTACTACAGACACAGGCCTGTAACTATCAGGTTTAGTCTTATCCCCTTTTTTGTATACTGGAACAACACTCGTAATTTTTAACTGAGCTGGGAAATAGCCTACGCTAAGTCACTCGTTTATGCAGTGCATTAAAGGAATTAAAATGCTGTCAATAATAGCCTTTAAAATGTTGTTGGTGAACCCATAACAATCCTTACTATTGGAAGGTTTCATATTTCTTACAATTTTCTTTACCTCACTACAGTTTACCTTTCTCCATTTAAAAATATTATTTGAAAAACTTGCAACTATTTTTTCTACTCTTTCAACCTACCACTGATAGTACATGATTTGTTTTTGAAGACATGATTCAGGCATGCAAACGTGTCCTGCCCATTGAAGCTGATGCTTTAATATTATAGCCTCGATGATAGTAATTGCTTCCTCCATGACACTGATATTAGTGCGTTGGTCTTGCCACTTGACTCCAAGAATTCTTCTGATGCAAGGCTGATGGTACCTCTCCAAACACATTAAGTGCCTTCTGTAGGTAGTTCAGGTTTCGCAACCATAGCTAACGAGCTGTCACAGCTTGGTTTGAGTACCAATGGGTCAAACACCCTGTTTTGCAGACGATTAAAAGCCGCATGGCATATCATGAATGCATTCATATTTGGAAGTTTCATATCTAACATTTTAAGTTCTTAGTTTCCTTAGGGTTTTTTTTTTTTTTTTTTTACATTCTTCTTTTTTATCCCCCTTTCTAACCTCTCATATGAACGACCAAAGAACTGAATTGAATCTTGCTACATATAAAATGAGAATTATTGTTTATCATAGTCCCTTCTTCTTTAAGAAGAAAATCACCACAGAACTAATTTGATCTTTGCTTAGCAGTTTACAAGGTACTAGAAGGTGAGGTTAATGACTTGCCATAACCTTCCGTTAGCTGGATGTGATGCCACCTTTTGTGTCCCACCTTGTTATCTTTGTCATTATTTGAAATTATTTTTCTCAAGAAATTTTTGACATAAGTGTACTACATTATTGAACAATTCTCCTACTGCTTAAACTTATTAAGATCATTTTTGTTGGCTGATTTTTTACATACCGGTACTTATTTTCGATTTTTTTAAATTGTTTTGTCAGAAGGTTATCAGTAATTTTTACATTGTAAATTTCTATAGTTGTTGTTTTCCATTTATAATTAGTTAAACATTCCCGCTAATGAAAGAGCAAAATGCTCCAAAACATGTAGTCTACGGATAATTGTCATACCTGTGTTTTTACAGTATTATTAATATTGTTATATGGATTCATTTAGAATGATTTTCATATCTACTGTATGTGCTGTACAGTTAAGAAAAAGCTGTTGTGTACGGCAAACAGTGATGGATAATACAGAATGTCAGATGATCAAAATTTGGATAATCAAGACTACTGTATGCTGCTGATGGTCACATCCATTATTGTCATTCATCAGCTTTCACTATTGTCTAGCATTGAAAGCGTTGGCTGAAAGTTAATTTTGTTGGACTATCATCTAATGTGACATAATATAAATAATAATAACGTTATTAGTTGTATGTCTCTTTTAACTACTGCAGCTTTTAGAAACGCCGGGAATTTTGTCCCAAAGGGGATCTTTAACTTCTTCTTCCTCCTCGCCTTTTCCCGTTACATGGGGTCGGCTTTCTTAATCCTGAGGCGCCACTCATTTCGTTGTAAAGCATCATCAGCAGATAGACCCAATACTCTCATGTCCCTCTGGACATTCGTCATCCATGTTGTTTGAGGTCTGCCGCTCCCTTTCTTTTGCGGAGCCATGGAAAGGCACTTCTTCACTACATGATCTCCGGTCTTCGCATAGCATGTCCATACCACCTTAGCCTGGTTTCTAAAAGTTTCTCAGTTATAGACGCTACTTTGAAACTGTCCCGCACATGTTCATTACGGATTTTATCTTTGAAAGTAACTCCACCTGCCCAACGTAACATACTCATTTCAGTGGTATGTAGCTTTTCCTCATGTGCCTTTGTAGTAGCCCATGTTTCACTACCATAGAGTAGGATTGGTCTTACGGCAGTTTTATAAACTTTCCCCTTTGTTCTCCTGTTAGTTCGCGCCATTTGTTCCACCCCTATGGATTATATCGGCAGTTATCGTGCCTCTTCAGATAGCAATGACAGAACCTAGATATTTGAATTTTGTCACCCTTGGTAAAGTTTCTGTCTGTGTTAGGTAGTCAGCCCGAAGGCACCGCTGTTAGGTTATGTGGGTAGATACCCACAAAAACCCAAGGCAGCGCTATATTGAGGCGTACTAGGCAAGAAGAGGAGTGAGGTTTCACCATCTAGTTTTAAGTTCTGTATTTGTCATACCTGGTTTATTGTGGTGGAAGTCGCATACCATATATTCAGTCTTGGTTCTACTAATGCGCAGTCCATTAGACTCGAGAGCTCTCCTCCATGTGTCTAAACTCTCCTGTAGGTCATAAATACTGTCAGATATTAGTGCCACATCGTCCGTGTACAAAAGATTCCACGGTAAGGGTTTCTGAAATTGTTTTGTTAGGTGGTTTATAGTAATATTGAATAACAGTGGACTTGGAGCACTTCCCTGATGAACCCCCACTTTGATATCAAAGCTTTCGGACAAACCAGCTGGGCTTCTGACACATGTCTTTATATTGTTAAACATATCCATTATGAGTTTTATGTATAGTTCAGGAACGTTTTGCGACCTTAATGCTTGCATATTAACGGTCTTGGAACACGATCGAAGGCTTTCTCAAGATCTATAAAAACTCAGCTTGTTTTCACGAGCTTTTTCAATTATCAGCCTTATTGCATGGATTGCGTCAATGGTTCCTTTTCCAGCAATGAAGTCAAACTGATTATCTGTTAACTTTATCAAATTTTGAAGACGCTCACAAAAGACTCGTTCCCAGACCTTGAGTGTGTGTGATGTAAGTTTTATACCGTGGAAGTTTCCACAAGATCGAACCGCTTCTGTGATTTCATTAATAGCTCCTTGTGTCATAGGTAGTTCCACTTCTTGTCGCCTGGGAAACTCTTCATCTTAACGTGCCAGTAAATCTACTGTAAATCTCACATTTAAGCACCCTCAAATGCCAACTGACTATGCTGGGATTCAATCTCTCTATTTTGGGCTCAGAAGGCATTTCTGCTGAGCCATGCAGCCAGTCAATGTGATATACGTTCTTTAGAATCTCTACGTATGTGAAATGAACATAAGAGTACATTTCACTGCTCTCAAAAATCCAACTGCCTTGGCTGGAATTTCATTAATCTTGGAAAATTGTATCTGAAGTTCACTTCTTTCTCAAAATTTATCAAAATGGCACTCCATAACGAAAGTTAAAAAAGGTCCAATCTAGGTGTCCGTGAACTTGGAAGAAACATTGTAATTCATTTGTATCAATTATCACAATATAAAGGGTGGTTTGTACCTTCTTAAAATTTAGGAAAATACTGCTCCAGTGAACCCCAAAATTTGAAAAGGTACCAATGTGCTAGCAGGGGCAGTACCATCTAGGCAGTGACCCTTATCCAATAAAATCAAAGAACAGTGCCTGGATGCTATTCCCTTCTCAGTTATTGGGATAATAACTTCCTCAAGCTAGATAAAGCAGAGAAACAATAATCGAAATAAATGTTAATTTACATAGCCCATCATCATGTTAAGTTATGTTAGGGCTGAGCAAGTGAGCAGCTCACATCTGTTGTGCTTTTACTAATAGCCAGATTGCAAGCAAGCATTCCTGCTCTCTTACTGAGACAGAGCAGGTTTCCCCCACTCGAACTCTGCCTGCTTATTTGTACCACAATGGAGGGCAAATAGAGGTGTGGAGGGGAATACTGACTGCCAATCGTGTGTGTGCTCACTTTTGTGTCTTTTACATCGGCCTGATATTTGCACATATCAGTAGTGCTATTTGTATCAACTCTAAGGAAAATTAATGAAGCATGATGTAATGACAGATTTATTATTGATTTTCTGGAAGAACTAGTGAGTGGTTTGCCATGCATATACAGTAGCTTGTTATGGTAATGAATTAACTTTCATTTTCTTCTACCTTGTGGTAAAAGTACAAAGAAATACTCTGTTGTGAAGTTAGTATGGAAAGCCACACTCAGGTACCTTAGTTTTGAATTCACTGATCCCATGGCTCAGCACTAATTGCTGTTTTGTATGCCAATGTTACTGTAATCTTTAATTACTGGTATCACTTGAAAAAAACACAAGACATCATAGCTTCTCTCCAAAATACATTTACAGGAACTCGTTATCTCCACCTTTAATGGATTTTTTTATTTTTGAACTCCACTCTTTTTGTTTTGCTCCAAGTACTTAAACTTATGATGATACATGTGACATAAAACCTACTTGCCTTAGTTTCACTTACAGTAGAAGTCTGATATAATGGAGTTGTCATAGGACATACTTCACCCCTGTTACAGTTCAGTTACAGTATACGGTATATCAAAGGAGGATCTGACCAATGATATAATATGGAGGAAAGAAAGCGAAAAAAGGACCACAGGATTATGGCCTATTACTGTATTCTTAAATAACACTTACCAAAATAGAACTAAAAAACAAAACTTGCCAGTTACACATTTTATTCTAATGAAACATCAAATCCACTAGTTACACTCTTGTTAATTTAGACCTGATAGTTATTAAAAAAAAAAGACCATAAGAACTGTTCTTTATGGGTTAATGCACAATGTTTATTGTCTGTGTAGTCCGGCTCCATGGCTAAATGGTTAGCGCGCTAGGCTTTGGTCCGAAGTGCCCCAGGTTCGAGTCCCGACCGAGTCATCAGGGATTTTGATCTCCTGGGGTTAATTCCCGTGGCTTGGGGACTGGGTGTATGTGACATCTTCATCCTCACTCCATCCTCATTACGACGCGCAGGTCGCCCACAGGCGTCAACTAGAAAGACCTGCACTCTGCCTCTCCAGAGGCCACACGATCATTTCATGTTATTTCATTGTCTGTATATTGTTTCAAACTCACGAGGTGCAGCATATGTGTTGTCAAGGTCATAACTAAACAGTCTTTGCAAGGATTCTTAGAAAATAAATACTGTAAATACCATAGGCAATTGTTTAATTCGGTTGTTACAGAGAAATCTGAGGAATGCAGTTCTACGGTCACTAAACTGAAAGAGACCATCGTTTCTAGGTGATCAAAAATGTGAATGTAGTGAGGGACTGCTATGCAGAATCACTCTAAAAATAAAAATTTCACTAATAACCATGCATTTTTTCAGGAAACATTCTTGTCATTGCATTATTTCTGAATCCTCAGTAGTTAAGCACTGGTCTTCAAAGTCCAAAATTGTTGTAGGCTCAAACCCAGTTCAGTCTAGTGACATTCAAGGGTGTCAAAATGCAACAACCTCATGCCAGTAGACTTAACAGCACATTCAAGATCCCCATCAGAGAAAAATTCTGAAGCCTTTCACACTTTGAGGAGATCTAAAGGTCATATTCTCAAGCTGTCGGTGGCCATCGTGATTCTGAGTGTGGGTGGTGGGTTGTTTTCTTTTCCTAGCCTGGAACACTGGTTGCAATTCTAGTGCTAATAATTACAGTTTCAAACACTAAAGCAGAAACAATAACACAGAACAAAATTTAAAATGGCTTCCGTGCTAATATTATTAACCCAGAATTTTGGACAGATTACTCACACACCCAAATTCACAGGACTGATGACCAAGATATTCTTAGGTACTATTATTTCTAGAAACATAAATTGCAGCCTTGTTCAGCTCCTATGTAATACCAGACAAACACCCTCTATAAACTGTGAACAATGTCCTTTCCTTTTTTGCTCAAATCCCTTGCTTTAGAGCAACATGTTGGTATCTGAATTTGTGCTGTTTGGTTGGAGTGATCTTGAGGAATATTTAATGATAATGCCTATGGATGGAATGTAGTCTCTATATTCCTTCTCTGTGTAATGAATGCAACTTGATTGAACTGATTGCAAGGACATATTTTGCTAAGTTGTCAATATGTTTCTTCACCAGCAGGTAGCCCTTCATACACCAGTGCCCATCGAGTCGGGTGCTTGGCTTGCACCCAACATGGTGGCTGGTGATTCAGCCAGTATGGATCAACAGCAGCAGCCTACTGGTGGTGATCATATAACCCGGCCTCCACAACATGAGAGTCAGGTCAACCCTGGGCATTCACATAGTATCTTGAAGATACCCGAAGCCAAATGCTCTGTGTACAGCAATAGTTTTACACAGACTGACATGCCATCAATTGACTACAATAATAGCTATGTTGAAGCCAGTAATGGGGTTGTAATATGGAAAAATGAATCATCAGCCATGTTTCATTCAGCAAGCATGCACCATCCTGGTGCCAATACACCACTGTATGGAGTAGAAGAGGACAGAAATAAAGCCAGTGAAAAAATGGCAAGCAGCCATCATTCAGAGATACCCTTTTGTTATAATGTAAACATATTACAGAAAGTCCATGCAGAACAATCTGGATCTGTACCTGGAGCTGCTGATGACAATACTTACAGATTTGAAGTGGCCCAACCCTTTGGCTATAATTATGCTCTAGTAAATCAGATGTCTCTAGCTGCCAGTGCTTCCACATTCAAATGTGAAGTATGTGGTCTTGTCTTCCCACATATCTCTCTTCTTAATCACCATAAAGTTATTCATAATACTGGTAGTGATACAACAAACATGGGGACCCAGAATCCTAATGTTAGTAACAACAATGAACGTCAGTATAAATGTGATATATGTGGATCATGTTACAGTCTCCCTGGAGAATTAAGAAGTCATAAACGTGTTGTTCATAAAAAAATAACTAAAAATAATTCAGTTCACTGTCAAGTTCAAGCTAAGTGTTGTGATTCCTGTGGTGTTGAAGTGGGAAAGTACATTAAATGTGAGTGCTGTCAAGAAGGGGATTTGGAGGGAACTAAGAGCAGTGAGTGTGTCCCTGAAGAAAACGACTCCAATCTCGCCAAGTGTAACAAATGTTGTGGTAAGGGCACTGTCATCCAACATAGTGGCTCAGACAAGCCATTCCAGTGTAAAGTGTGCGACGCAGAGTTCTCGCGTTACTCAAGTCTTTGGAGCCACAAACGGCTGCACAGCGGGGAGCGTCCTTTCAAATGCGAGACATGTGGGTTAGCATTTGCGAAGCCAGCGTACCTGAAGAACCACAGCCGAGTGCACACGGGGGAGAAACCATATGGATGCACCACATGTGGCATGCGCTTCTCTCAGTCACCGCACCTCAAAAACCACGAGCGCATCCATTCTGGAGAGCGCCCCTACCATTGCCAATTTTGTAATAAGACATTTGCACGCCACTCGACATTGTGGAACCACCGACGCATACACACGGGCGAGAAGCCATACCGCTGCGATGTCTGCGATGCAGCCTTCAACCAGGCAACACACCTTAAGAACCACCTCAAAGTGCACTCTGGGGAGAAGCCTCATCGCTGCAATGTCTGCGAGGTCAGCTTTGCTGATAAATTCACTCTCAAGCGGCATCGGGCCATTCATGACAAGTACAAATCACCAAACACAGAACCTATTGACAGTGCCAGCTCAAACACTAACCTTCAGACTAAACTTTATAACTGTGAGAATAAAGATCAGGTGCTAGTTTCTCATAGAATGGCTCATTAAAAAAGCATAGTGTACCGTATATACTATATTGTAAATTACATTTAAACTGATACATTGATTATTAACTCTTAGTGAAACATTATTTGCCAACTTTAATAGCAGCAGGCATTGGCATCCATTTATAGCATACAATGTAAAATTATCTTAAGGAAATCATAGGAAATACCGTACCTTAATTTCATCTTCAAAAGCGTTTTCTAAGTGAGTTTTCGACTTTTACTGTAATTTCTACCCGAAGTTACATCTTCAGATCAAATGTTTTGTACTGTTCATATGAATCATATTTTGTTATTATAAAGACATATTGCCTTATGATGCAAGGTTATGATGATGATTGTTGTTTTAAGGGGCTTACTGTGTGGTTCTTGACTGTGATTAGAAAAAGGGAGAGGAACCAGAATTATGGACTTACAGTATATGTGCAATCAGGAGTTTCATTGTTAATATAGAAATATGATATTAAAAATGGCTTTGAATTATAGCCTTTCATAAGCTAGACTAATCAAGGAATAATATTGTTTTGATAAGAGGCCAGACTGCTTGATAAAAGAAAAAATAGATACAGATTTTTTATGAATGATGTGTTGGTTCTGTTGTTCCTTTGTGTGCATAACTGTTTTGAAATTATGTTTATTTTAGACCAGCCTGTTTAAAAAAAAAATAGGGTCACAAAAGACCCATTTTCTTTATACGCTGAAATATTTGGGTTTAGTGCAATTTAGGCTCTCTAAGATGTCAATGAAACTTTTAGTGATTCCATACCACATGGATGCCTCTGATTTACCTGAAACATTTTTCTTATAAGTTTTAAACTATCAATAGACAGAAAAAGTAGGATGGAACTATGGAGAGAAAAAAGGTCAAACACTGTGATAGACATGTGTAGGTGGAGGGCGAGTTAAATGGGAAAAACAAGGAAAATCACATAATGGACAAGGACAATTTCCACAGCTGGTGGGCATTCACATCATCAATCCAATCAATAGCTATTCAATACTATAGCATCCAATAAGTTTGTTTTGACCTTCTGGCCTTATCAGCAGGGTAGGCAGCAGTCATTTCCTCTGTTGCTTAAAATATTGCACAGCAGAATACATTTTTTCAGTGAGATCTTCTAAGAGTTGGTAGCACTGACATCTTTTTCAAATATGGGCTTGAGATATTCCGGTATACATCTTTACTCATACTAAATTTGGTTTCCAAGACAACGCCATTGACGAGATCACATTCATTTTTGGCCTACTTTTCACATTTTGCAAAACGCATTAGAAATTTGAGCTCCATGTTGGATATCATGGAAGGCATACATGGGAGCAATTCCAAAATTGGTACACATGTAGATAATACTATTTCAGTTTAATTTCCAGGAGGCCAACCATGACAGTGTTGCCAAAATAATTTTAAGCCTTCTGATAGGTCCAATGTTTAAATGCATATAACTTCTACACTATCAACTGGATTTCAACCAAATTTTGTATGTAATATCTGTACATAAACAGGTATGACTGAGCGTATTCTTAAGAGCCTAGGCAGAAGAGCCACCAGGGCTGCCAACTGTTAATAATTGCTCTCTCTATTTTTTTTAAATCCAAATACCAATATATCAGAAAGTATGCAAGCCAACAGCTTTAAACTATGCACACGTATATTCTGACTTTTTAGTTTAATTTCCAGGAGGTCATATATGACAAGTGTTGCCAAAATAATTTTAAGCCTTCTAATAGGTCCAATATTTAAATGCACATAACTTCTACACTATCAATTGGATTTCAACCAAATTATGTATGTAATAAATGCACATAAGCAGGTATGACTGAGCGTATTCTTAAGAGCCACGAGGGCTGCCAACTGTCAATAATTGCTCTCTCTACTTTTTATCCAAATACCAATATATCAGAAAGTATGCAAGCCGACAGCTGTTAAACTATGCACGCGTATAGTACCTGACATTTTACATTAATTTGGAGTATCTTATATACGTCAGTTCTACCAACATGATTCTAAGCCTGCTGATAGGACCAATTTTTAAATACATGTAACTTCTATACTGTCAGTTGGATTTCAACCAAATTTCGTATGTGCTATGTGTAATATAACAGATATGACTATAAGTATTCTTATGAGCAATTAGGGCTGCCAACTGTTAAAAATGATGTCTATATTTTTTACCCTAATATCAATATATCAGAAAGTATGCAAGCCAACAGGTCTATACTTTGCATACGTATAGCACCTGACATTCTAGATTAATTTGGAGTAATTAATATAAGTCAGTGATGCCAACATGATTCTATGCCTGATGATAGCTCCAATTTTAAAATACATATAACTTCTATATTAAAAATAGATTTCATCCAAAATTGGCACAAAGAGATATCATAATATTTCCGATTATTTCTGACCAGCGATCCAATGTATAACTCCATGTAACGTCCTTTGGACTTCAACCACATTTTGTATTCTGTACCTTAAGAGATGGAATTAAGAATATATTCAGTCACCAGGGCTGCCAACTGTATTGCTGTATTAGGCTACATTATGCCTAGTATACAGTATTTCGAACTAATTAAGACATTCCGATATTACCAACTTAATTTCGTCATTAGATAGGTTCATATACTGTAGATTAATCATTGGCATGAATCTTAATTTTAAGAAAAGTAGGCTCTTTAGTTCGGCACGGAACTTCTTGTTCCATCTGACTATGTGGGAAGCGGCTAACTGGTAGCATGCTGAACTTCTATGCCCAAGGTCGCTGTTTCAAAAACGGCCAAAGTCGTCAGATTTTCTAAGAGCGCTAAAAATCCCTCAGCATGCTTTCCTTCGGAGGGGAAGTTTCAACGTTCATTGCAAGTTGCTGGTTGCGGTGGAATCTAGCAGCCAAGTTCACAGTAGGTGTCGTTGACGGTAGTATTTGGTACAAAATTAGGTACTACTACTTAAAATTGACCTTCTGCAGACCTTACCTGAATTAGAGACTAATACAGTCATCACAATTAACACCGTTTATCAGACAGATTCTACACACACCCAATGTACACAGAGTTACATGACCACGTTGTCGCAGCCCCTAAACTGAGGAACCAACCAACATCTCTGCGGGAGATAAAATTTTGCGTGAAGAAGTAACAGACTGTTAGATAGTTACACATCAGTTCCAAACCTTGCATAAGGACATTGTGATCAAAAGTATAAAAATGAACCCCAAATATGACAAGAAAGTTACCATCCCCATAAGACAATAAAATGTTAAAAATATGCATAGAAAGACGAAAAAAGGTTAATTAACCTCCTATTGTAAAATACATTCTCGCAATAAATGAGGTCTGATCCACCTACGAAAACCTGCATATTTCGCCTATTTTAGCCTATCCTCTAGTCTGCCCGGTGAAATCTACCTCCGCCTTCCGGCGTGCCGAGAGGAATTTTTTTTCTCTTTCATTAGTTTCCCTTCATTTCTCTTAGCCTGCCTCATTCATTATGTTTCTTCCTGCTTGTTGTTGGGAAAGCTGCCTCATTCGCATTATTATGCAGCTTTCCCAACAACAACAGGAAGCAACATTATGAACAAGACAGGCTAAGAAAAATCGTAGTCGGCCGATACTCGTATCTGAGTGTACGTTCCTTTCCTGCATTACTAATTTGTATCCACTCGATGGTGATGTCGCTGGTGACTCAACAGACCAATTCTGGCATAGAACATACGGCCGCACACGATGCATGTGATGGAAGGTGGAGGACGTAGCAATATCTGGCACAGCTTTCTCCTCTGATGAGTTTCCATTTCCTGCCTTCGGCGTTCTTCTTCAAAATGTGAAACCGCAGCTGAGGTGGCTGCACACCAACGTTTGCGATCTTCCGCAAGTGTATGCCAAGTATCTGGATTAATGGCTACACTCCTCAAGGTTTGTGTAAGTTGGACTTTGTAACACTTCATAGGTGCTCCTAGAGGTCTCTTGCCCGTGCTGAACTCGCTGTACAGGATTTTCCATGGCAGTCTTGTCGTCATTCATGCGTTGGACATGACCGATCCATCTAAGCCAGTGACTAATGATGATGGCCTCTATGCTCTCCATCTCTGCTACGAAAAATAATACATCGACTATCCGTTTTCCAAGTGAGAAACAATAGAGATTGTTCTATATTGCCATACACCACTATAAGTTAGGACTCACTGCCTGCTCCACCCACATAAGAAAATAAGTTCCACGATGCAACAACAGATAGCGCAGGAAACTAACTACGAATAGGCACGAAAGGTAATATGCACCAGTCAACAGTGAGATGTGTAGTGAAGTGGCAACCATTACAGGAACAGCCGTAGATTAGCCATGTCAACAAAACCTCAGTGCCATCTCAGTTACATATAAGTGTTTAACCTAACAAAACAGTCTAGTATGCAATCACTTCAATAGCTCACAACAATAGAAGTTAACGATTCAAAAAGGTTCCACACTTGTACACATTAAAAGTACTAACAAAAACGCAATACTTGAGAAGTACAGGGTGTATCAAAATGAATATCGGGGCTTTAAGGCTTTGTAGTATTTATTACAGTTCACTTACAATTATAACTTGCGGACCCGTGCGAGAACTCTCACATAATGGGTTGTGCGCGCCCCATGTGTATAGACTACCCGTGCGGCGCTTGTTCTATGCGGGCTGTAGGCAACAGAGTTCCCGCAGGGGCTATCGTCTTGTTTATTTGTTTAAAGGTACTTTATAAACAAATACATATACAGTATTTCCGTTGAGTTTTCAAGAAATGCAAGATTTTTCCTGTACTATTGAGACAATTTGGAAGATTTTGGTACAAACCACACCTTCTAACTCCTGGTTTAGGAGCTTGAGTTTTGTGATACATACACCTTAGCCTTAGCATATTATATATTAAGATACATCAAATAAAAGAGCAACTCAAACAGTTTGCCCTACAACTGTTCAATGTGAGCACCATTCGTCACCCGGCACACATCGAGTAATTGTTGCAACAACTGCTTCAATCCTGTTTCTTAAGTCGGTTAGGTCAGCTGGTATGGAGGCACATACATACCATCCTCTAGCTGCTAATTCACGACTAGCCCTCTGAAATGATTTCTTGGGGCTACGCGTGAAAGACTCTCTCACTCGTTCAACATGTTCTTCAATCTTTGATGGTCGGTCGCTACTCTTCCCTTTACAAAGACAGCCTGTGTCTTCAAAGGGATGATACCATCTAAGGATGTTATTATCACTTGGAGTATTAAAATGGAACTTAATGAGGAACGGACGTTGCACTGAAACTACAGATTCAGTCCATGCAAACTGTAAAACACAAAAAGATTTCTGCTCCCTAGTCGCCATCTTGGCTACTAGCGCTTCTAACGGAAGACGGAGGAACCAGTGCATGCGCATGTGCACAGGTACGAACACTTGTAGCACAAACTGTTTGAGTTGCTCTTTCATTTGAAGTATTATTTATAAACGTGCGTTTACTGTAATAAATACTACAAAACCTTAAAACCCCGATATTCATTTTGATACACCCTGTATATTAGACTAACGGAATAAAATATAATCAGTTAAAAAATCTGTGCCGTTACAAAGTTTAATTAAAGACTTCTGTAGCTTAATAATTGTAAATACCGTTGTACATAAGTGTTATATACGACGGGCGTACTATATTGATTTACACTTTTTTTTTTCTACCCATGTGAAGTGCATTAGACATCAGTTGTTACATCCACCTTCTCAACATAATCTCCTTGTAACTTTATGCACTTTTGCCATCGATGTGTCAGTCTCTCCAGACCTTCCTGAAACCATTCTTTCGGAGTGCTGCGTAACCATGGCTTGATAGTTGTTTCCAGAAGTTTCTTCATGTTCCCGGACAGGTGATGGATCACTTGATGCCAAGTCGAGAGAGTATGGTGGGCGTGGCAGCACCATGAATCCCATTTGAGCAATGGCAGCGGTGGTCTCTCGGCTAGTGTGGGGGCGGGCATTGTCATGTTGCAGAAGCACACCTTTAGCCCATTTTCCTGGCCGCTTAGTTTGAATGGCACGACATAAGCGCTTAAGGGTTGCCACATATGCTGCACTGTTAATCATGGCCTCCAATTCTAGCCAGTCAATGAGGATGATGCCCCTTGTGTCCCAGAACACTGTCGCCATTCGCTTGCCAACTGATAGCACTGTTCGACATTTCTTGGGTGGTGGACTGCCCCTATGCTTCCATTGCATGGTCGCCGTTTTGCAGATTTTACAGAACTGGACACATCTGTCAAGGCATGGGTACGCAACACAAGAATGGCTTTATGAAGGTCTGGAGAGACTGACACATCGATGGCAAAAGTGCATAAAGTTGCAAGATTATGCTGAGAAGGTGGACATAACAATTGATGTGTAATTTTTTTCATTTGGGTAGAAAAAAATAAAGTGTAAAACAATATAGTATGCCCTTCGTACACATCCACTGAACCTAAAAGAGCAGGATCTGTTGATGTTCGCGTGACAAACGGAACTAGTTGTCCAGTTTAGTGCCCATTTATGTGAGAAGTGTATGATTAATTCATGTAATTTATTTCAGGCACTAGGAATAAATTGTAATTCCCTGCCCAATCTAATTTTGGCACTCATGTGGACTGACTGAAAAGCTTCTAATTATAGGTTTCTGAACCTAAATTAAGCCTAAGTGAGCTGGATCTGATAACTAGTGTCTTCCAATTTAGCTCCCATTTATGCGAGAAGTGTTTAATTATTGTATGTGATTTAATTAGGATACACTTGTGTTGACCAACTGAAAAGCTTCTAATAATAGATTACATAGGCAACACTGAAAAATTGATTATAATATTTCAATAGCTAGTAGATATTAATGTTTATCAAACATTTCAATATCTGTAATACATTGGCACTGCTCTTGGTTTATAAATGCCTTATAGTGGTCTTCTCAGTATGTGCTAGCCAGCATCTTAGTGAGGTGTATCATACCAACTGGTCATCCCAATGGTACACCAGAGCAAAACAGCTAATAGCTGCTCTTAAACTATAGTAAAACTTCTGATCCCATAAATAACGTTACTCCTCCATTTACAACATTATCTATTAGTCCCAACCATTTTCCTGTCATCATTCCAATCAGTTCCCTCAATTTGACTGACTGTGTGGCACAGCTGCACACAGCTGAAAGGTTCTAGTCTTCTATGCCTATGGTTATGGGAAAGAATCACAGGCATTCATTCATTATTTATTTATTTACCATACACCTAACAAAGCATTTATGGAAGGCACCATATACAAGCAAAGGTACGAAGTATAAAATATTTATTTACCTACTTTTAGACAGTTCTTATTCACCCATTCATTCTTCCACATACATTTTCTCATCGCATGTGCTTCTTAACATAACACTTAACCATATTTACATTTAATGTTTGTGAGAAGGTTGTTCCAAAGCCGCACTGAGCGAGCAAAAATCCCTAGTCTGAAGGACTCAGTCCTCGCAAAGGGAGGTATAAGACACACACCCCTTAACCCTTTGGACGGAACGGTAGGATAAGGAGAGTCGGGGAAATTGTGAAAGCTGAATGCCCCCTGTGAGGGACTTTAGTAACATTTTTATGTTTACATAACGAGGCAATTGACAGGAGGGATGGTTGACAGCTATTCTTGTTTTTAGTTGTTCAGCACAACGTTGGATACCTTGTAATTTTTGGAGGCTAGCAGCAACAGTGGGGTGCAAGGCAGGTAGACCTTAAGTCAGTAGGCCCTATTGGTCTCACAAGTGTTAGAAAAGTTCTCCGGGTAGCATTCAAATTGCTTGCACAGAGGTTTCTGTGTACATCACCCAGCACCCTGGCAGCTTTGCATCTTAATTCCTCTGTATGATCCATTTCAGATTGTCAGAAATAGTTACACCGAACGAATGTATGTTCTTAACTTTCTTGATATGTATAGTATTCATTTTATATACACATTCTACTTATTCTAATATATTTACATTTTCCGACATTAATGTTTAGCCGTTGAGGGAACAGCACACACCTGAAGTATCCAGGTTTGACTGTAATTTTACGTCTCTGTATATCCCCTAGAAAGTATCAAAATTGCTGCAACACCGTGTTTTTTTGACACTTTCATTGCATTCGATAGCTTGCCATGGTGGGTGAGTGGATATTGTGTCTGTCTAATAACCCCAAGATTGCAGGTTCGCTCCTGGCCGAGGTAAGTGATTTTTTTGAAAGGCGGCAAAAATACGATACGCATGTCATACGATGTTGGCATGTCAAAGAACCCATTTGAATTCAGTAGGCCGAGTTCATAATGGCAAAATTAATCTCGGGAGTTTCCGCCAACACAAAGTTCCTAATTTCTCTACTAGAAAGCGCTATAGTGTTCAAGGAGCTTAGATATCTAACCTCCTTGACTTTCATAGTCAAGGAACAACAAAATTCGACATGCAAGCTACCCTCTGGGTGTCAAATAACAAAGCTTGCACCCAGCACCCGAGGCCATACGATATCATTATTGCATTCTATGCCGCCGAGACACTTATCCTTGATGGCCAAAGCCACAAGGAAAATAACACTGTCATTGACAATTTTGTGTTCTTCAGAAATGTCCCCTCAGTCACACTCCTGAACTTCCTGCACCTTGTGCACTTTTCAAATATATCCCCAAAAATGTACCATCTCTTTTATCAAGAGAGCACTTCCTCGACTTACAACGCGCATTTCTGGGAAGTAGCCTCGGATTTCCTTGCAATGCTTTCATTATCACCCGTGAAATACCAAAATATATAGGGGATATCCAATCGTTCGTGTCACTGCCAGCCTGATCGCAACCCTCCTAGCTGCTTTAAACTGCTGCCCATTCAACGATTACAGCATTGGTTTGTGCATACAACCTTGTTACCAAATAAAGGCACTAGGAAGCGGCACCAAGTCACTGTGGCAGAGACAAGTTTTGTATTGATGTCAATGGCAAAGTTGTGTTTAGAATGTATTCTGAATGATTTTATAATGCTGTACTGCTGCATGCCCTTTTGTAAATCAGAACAGGGCAAGTTAGAATACCAGAAAATCTCATTTCATGAGATATCATCAGACAATTCTCTAAGTGAGAAGTGGGTACGCGCAATTTCCAGAGAAGGTGATAATATATTAATTAATGAATAAGTAAATAAATATGTACTGTATGTAAACAATGTGTCCAAAAAATCTGTAAAAATGTATAACACAGCCATCACAATATGACGGGTTATCAGACAAATTCAACACACACCCAAGTACACTGCATGACCACGATGTCACAAAGCCACTAAATAAGTCAACATCCCATGCATGGGTTTCTATTGTGTCAGTCGTACACGGGATGAACGGATTAAAATACACGAACACTTGTTGACTAAGATGTATTGAACAAAGAATATAGGGGGTATTGAACAAGACACAGGATACAGTATACAAAGGGAAAAGAACATAAAGTCAAAGAATATTCATTTGACAAAAGACAAATGATGCGAGATTAGAAAGTACGAG
The DNA here is from genome assembly GCA_946902985.2 of Meconema thalassinum. Taxonomy (NCBI): domain Eukaryota; kingdom Metazoa; phylum Arthropoda; class Insecta; order Orthoptera; family Tettigoniidae; genus Meconema; species Meconema thalassinum. The sequence continues at coordinate 1,572,208,732 of OX336388.2, forward strand.
AAATATTCATTCTCTTCAACACACTCCCTTAATCGAGCAATGCTGCACTTTAGGACAAACCAATGCTAGTAACACATTTCACATGACCATGAATTGGCAGACGTTTTGTCAATACAACAGTAGGCATGTAGGACAACTTTACTTTGCATTCCTTTAAAAAGGAAGCTTGTAGTTTAACGTGACCGTTAATCTTGAGATCATGAGCCACGGGACCTCCTTTTTACGTGGAATCCGAACCACAGGACATGGCATTTCACTTCGAAAATCTCACATGCATTGACCGGGAATCGAACCCGGACCGCCTTGGTGAGAGGCAGCATTCCTTTAAGATGTCTCTAATGGAATGATAGTGCAAGTCTATGTGCTTTGTTCTCTGATGAAAACCTTCATTCTCAGCCTACCTCTGAGCACTTTGACTGTCATTGAAATGAAAATCCACAGCCTGCTTCCAGTCTCCGACCGGGTCAGGTATGGACTGAATGAAGCCCCCATCTAGCGGCGAGGATATGGACTGTGCCGGCTGCCGGCTCCTCTGGGGCAATAATTAAATGAATGACAGATGAAATGAAATGATAGTGGAGAGTGTTGCTGGAATGAAATTTTGACAGGGAAAACCGGAGTACCCAGAGAAAAACCTGTCTGCCTCCGTTTTGTCCAGCACAGATCTCACATGTAGTGACCGGGATTTGAACCACGGACGCAGCGGTGAGAGGCCGACGTGCTGCCGCCTAAGCCACGGAGGCTTCCCACTTTGACTGTCATTACACCATTGAATTGGACCTCCTCTCTTACACAACTCAAAGCAAAAACCTCTAAGGAACAGAGCTCCTTTACATGCTAAAGTCATACCTATGTATTCTGCTTCAGTGCTAGACAGTGCCACAACTGGCTGTTTCTTACTTTCCCAACTTATTGGGCCGTCTGCATATTAAAATACATAACCACTCACAGATTTCCTGTCAGTTAAATTATTTCCAAAAGAAGCATCAACAAAACCCTTGACATCACATTCTGATTTTTAGCCTATTTTCAATTTTGAAAAAATAGGCTTATGAGATCACCTTTTGTCCGTGTGTGTGTCCCCCCTAATAAATTCTAAACGGCTGGAGCGATTTCAATGAAACTCGGTAAGTTCATAGCACTATTCCGGGCGACCCCGACCTTGCCCTTCAAATTTTGATACGTCTCACCAATCCAACATGGCGGCTGTGCGAAATATTTCACCAGCATTCAATATCTCCGAAAATATTCCCGATATCACCCTGAAATTTTTTACGGTGGTAAAGGGAACTACTAGAAGTTCACCCATGTGACTTTTGAAAAACTGGTAACTACAAAACCAACGTGGCGGCCACGCGAATTTGCGACTTTTAAATAGACGTTTCTCGCGATTTAACCAACCAAACGCAATAAAACTTGGTACAGTATATGATTATATACTTTGTAATGCACCGACATCTAACTTCGTTCAATTGTTTACATAACCACAAGATGGCGGATATGCGAAATATTTCACCGGCATTCTATATCTCTGAAACCATTAGCGGCATCACCCTGAAATTATGTACGGAGATAAAAGACACTACTGGAAGTTTATCTATAAGACTTTCAAAAACCGGTTAACTACAAAACGAACATGGCAGCCAAGCGAATTTGAAAATTTTAAATAGACCTTTCTCGCGATTTAATGTTCCAAACTCAATGAAGTCTGGTACAGGAAATGTTTATACACATTGTAAAGCACTGGCATCTAATTTAGTTCAATTGTTGACATAACATCAAGATGGCGGCTGTGCGAATTTTAAAATTAAGTTTTTATTTCTTGCGTCGTAATCATGCGATCGAAGTGAACGTTTGAATAATGAACCTACGCAATAATTTTCCTTTAATGGTACATGACTCTATGGCCTATACATTTAACAATCCAACATGGCGACCATCCCAAATATTTAGATGGATTTCAATATCTACGAATCTATTATAGCAATCAAACTGATTTTTTTTATGTTCATAGGGGCTATGAACTTAAGTTCACCTATAGAACTTTAAATAACCTGGTGATCACAAATCCAACATGGCGGGGACGCGAAGTATAAATATTCACATGGACGTTTCTCGCAACTTAACCATCCAAGTGCAGCGAAACATGGTACAGTAAATCCTTATACGAATGTTAATCCACTGGCATCTAATTTATTTCAATTGTTTCCATAACCACAAGATGGCAGCTGTGCGAAATTTTAAAATCTCCTTGTTACTTCTTGTGACCTAATCATGCGATTGAAGTTTGAATGCTACACGTACACAATAATCTTCATGTAACAGTACATAACTCTAGGACCTACACATATAAAATCCAACATGGCGACCATCCGAAACATTTATTCGGTTCTCAATATCTACGAATCTATTACAGCAATCAAACTGAAATTTTGTATGTTGATAGTGGCAATTAACATAAGTAGGATATATGAAAATAGGCTGCATAGTTCTTCACGGAACTACTTGTTATATACATGATACCAACGTCCACTGTGCCCTTCTAGTATCTGAACACTCTCTGGACACATGTCCAATGTTCCTTACCATAGCAATTATTGAACTGACTCAAATAATTGGTTACATATGCAATATCTACCCTGGTACAAATGGAAAGGTATAACAAAGCACCAATAGCCTGTTGATAGGGATAGGATTTGTCACAGGATGTGAATTTCTCCAACAACAAACCCATACCGTACCTCAGTAGCTTCCATATAATCACTGCCATGAGTGAGACTGAGACATAGGTGAAAAGCCACATTTTACTCTAGCCTGTGCCAACAAATGCAAATGTACTGCATTCATCAAGAGATGGCAAACAGGCCACGTTAGAAAGTATGAGTAATACCGATAATATAAACATTATGTTTATGAGAATGTGCTAGGTAAGCAGTGTTGACTCTTTGAATGAATTTTGTCGTTCTTTCCCCCAGCTCTTCTTCTTGATCGGCCACCTCTACTTTGTAGTTTGTAGAGTGTGTGGCCGGTTGATATGACAACGGCTTGCACACCTCCGGAGCCTTCTGGCATAGGGCTGTGAAAAGGAGCCATTCAACCGCTGATTGCACTCCGTAGTAGCGAGTGAAACACCAAAGCGGAGATCTCCGGTAGTACCGCCAGAGGGGGACATGCTGTTCATTGAGATTTGTCTCTTAGCAGGTGTAGTTTCGTGAATATTTAGACCCTTAATATATTCATTCAGAACGTTACAAGCTATCTGGCATATTTAATCTATTACAGACGCTTTTAGAAGTGGGGAACTATACCTAGTTACTAGCATGTAGATAAACTTTAAAATACGAAAAGGTCAATCTCAATTCAGTCATTGACAAATCTCTCTTCACATTGGTAATAATAATTAATTAATAATTGGTTTAATGCCCCTTTAACTATCGTGGCTTTAGAGGAGACGGGGTATCGGAATTTCGCCCAAGAGAAGATTCTAACCATGCCACTAAATCCATTCGCACGAAGCTGTCGCATTTAATTACGCTTTAGTGCTATCAGACAGATCGAAACCACTATCTTGGGTTTTGAAGGCCAGCGTTTAACCAACTACATCACTCAATATTATATCATATAATACAAACTCCAGATTTAAGAAAATGTCGACGATTCAAAAAGGGTGGCAGGGAGGGGGAGGTGAAGAGAAGGAAGGCCTATGAAAGGCAGGAAAATACAAGACTCCCCTAAGCTCAGATTCTAATATCGTCGAGGTTGGAACATATAAATATATATATATATTTCTAAAATTCTCGGCCCTGCTGAGAATCGAACGCCGGTACTTGAGAATAGGAACCATGCACGTTGCCCATTAAGCAACTGAGACACTTGGTATGAGTTATAACATATGAGTAGAAAGCGACATAAGCTTCTTATTGAAGATGATTTAATTTTCCCACTATTGATGCTTATATTGCAATATCCATATTATTGAAAAGATAAATATTAGGTGTATGATTGAGAGCAACGCACATGCCTTGCAAGCTGTGATATTCCACTGTTAAGCTATTGAATTTCTTCTTATCACAGAACTATATAGGCTACTCTGTATTTCAAAAGAAAGAACGTGAAGGAAATGGCGGGATCTTGGAACAGCTGAGCTGTGTTGCCAAGTTTTTATTGTTGATGTATATCAGCCGATTCGCAGGGCCAGTGTAGGGGGTGCTACAGCACCGGGCCCAATGATGTAATGTACATTTTTGTGGTTGGTAGAGAATTCTAGGCTTAGCTCATCCAGTTCCATCCGGGAAACAGGAAATGTGTGTGGCTATTAAATTAACTTGATTTTTTTATTTATACCATACAAATCACAAAACAAACTTAGTTTCAAGCTTACTGTTTGAAAAACTGATGTTGGCAATGCTGAACAACAATCTATGAAGCGCGTGCACGAGGATTCCCGCACCGAGGAAGGGTTTTCCCCGCACTGTGCTCCGTAAATACCGTATTTCCTCGCGTAATCGTCGCACCCAGTGGCGGCTGGTGTAGAAAATTAGTTGTGTGCTGTAGGCCTAACCCTCCCTCCAAAAAAAAAAATATATATATATATACAGTATATATATATAAACATATAGAAACACTCAGTGACGAAAAATGAAGTCCATACGTCGCTCCTTCTTGCTGCAGAACTTGTCAATCCCCCTGGCATTGAACCCCTCCATACTGGAGATCATCTTCTTCTCAATGGAGAGCATAGCGAGGGCACTTAGTCTTTCTTGTGCCATGGTGTTCCGCAGAAAGGTCTTGATCCTCTTCAGCGATGAGAAACACCTCTCAGGCTCTGAAGTAGTCATGGGTGTTGTTACTAATATTCTCAGAAGCTTGCTTGTTTGGCAGAACGTATCTTGCAGATTACTGGATATTATGAAATGCAGAAGAGGGACTGCCCCACCAATATTCCTAAAATCTGGTCTGCAGTACAGAACCGACAGTTCTGTTCTGAGCCTTTTCTTTTCCAGTATGCTATAGGCCTGAACAGTTACACCTAGTTCTTTATCTGGAAACGTTTTGGAAAATAGTTCAAAGTTGGTGGAATCTAACAGTTTTGCTGCTTCCAGGTGATCCAAGGTTTGAAAGCGATCGCGGGTTTCCCGTGTTATTCTATCACATACTTCCTTGGCATCAGTACGCCGACATGATAACTTTCTGCGCTTGTTTTCTGAAGCACACGTTTCTTCAGAAGTACCGGTACTAGCAATGTTTTCCACCGATTCCCTGATGTTGTTGATCACTTGAATAAAGTGTGACACAGCGGATTTTATCTTCACGGCATCAGCTGTTCTTGACTGCAACTGATTGTACATAATGTCCACATGTGGCATCAATTTATGAAAGAAATGTAGCCAAAATATGAATTCCTCGTCTTCTAAGCTGCGACGAAACCCGTTTGCCTGAAGGCAAGTTTTATAGGATGGGGTTTTCTCCAGCATTAATAAACACTCCCTTATGGATACAATTTGCTCGTACACCACATTTACGGTGCGCGACCTGAAATTCCATCTAGTCGCTGGTCCAGTTGAATTCTTCGAGCTGCCACCGCTTCTAAAGCAGACGTCCGTTGCGGCGACCTTGAGAAGAAAGCAGGGAATGCTGACAGGTGAGCGAAGAACATCCTAGGCGACTGATTCTGCGAAGCTGCATGTTCCATTGTTAAATTCAGTTGGTGTGCATAGCAGTGGATGTAATGCGCGTTGGGATAGCAGGCTTTTATCTTTGCTTGCATTCCACCTTTACCACCACTCATTACTTATGCCCCATGGTAGGTCTGCGCAATAACTTTGTGTGGTGTAGCGTTAAACATGTCCATTACACTTAAAATACATGATGCAAGGGAATCCGCATTCTGACCTTCCGGTTTAAAGAAGCCCCAAAATCGTTCGTATGGAATACCATCTTTCTCATACCGAAATACCAACACTAACTGTGCCTGCTCTGAAACATAGGTAGTTTCATCGGCCATCACACTAACAAAATCTGCTTGCTGCAATTCTTCTGCTATCACTTCCCTGCAGGTTTATAGCATGCAGTCCAACAGCTCGTTCTGGATGGTTTTTGAGGTCCCTTTGAAAACTCTATTAGATTCAATGTGCTCCTTTACTGCACTGTCTATACTGAAATTTAAATCTACTAGGCCCAAGAAAACGCCAGGATTGTCTGAATTATCACTTTCGTCGTGCCCTCTTAAGGCTAATTCAAACGCACCACAAAACGTAATGCAGTCTATAATTCTGGATAGCACATACCTGTTCTTCTCCACTTGTTGATTGTGCTTTTCTTTTTCTTCATGATAAGCACGGCTTAGTAGTGTTGCAATATTAACTGTTCCTAAAGCACTTAAATTTAAAGAATTATTGATGTGTTTCTCGCTGTCATTATGCTTCCTCGTTAAAGCGTTTAGATGCCCAAGATCTCTAACACCCACTGTTCCCCAAGAATCACTATTGTCAAAACACAAACAAGGAAAACAGAAAAAAAAGCCATTTCTAATCTCACACCCAATCGTTTTCATACACTTTTCTATTAAATTTTCTAGTGTATGCAGATTTGTTAGAAGTGGCTTTCTGAGCAATATCTAAGTCCGGGGTAGGTCTACCTAACGTCTTTACCTTAGTTTTTTCTTCAAGAGTTCTGGTTGAAAATGGGGTTTTCAAGAGGCTCTCCACTGAGCTTTCCATATTGCACAAACACGCAAACAAACTCAACACATATAGTCATTCCTCATACAAAATTAAGTACTGCACACAATAACACCTGCAATTACAAAATATTCACGAACTCGGAAACACTTGGTCTGACCGCGCAAAAACAGTACTACTCAACAACAAAGTCAACCCCTGGCACTATCCAGCCCATGACGGGCTAAGGCCGACCAAGCGACCATTTGGCCTGCAGATATTGGGGTGACGCGTGATCAGCGCGTCGGGTCCCCTCGGCCGTTAATCTTGGTATTCGTGATCGGGGCGCTGTCTCACTGTCAGACAGCTACTCAATTGTCCTCACGAGGCTGAGTGCACCCCGTTCCAACCCTCACGTCAGTTTTAAAATCCCTGACGGAGCCGGGGCCTCCGGGTGAGAGGCAGGCGCGCTACCCCAACACCACGGGGCCGGCACAGTACTACTCAGTATTACCAAAATCATTAAAATGAAACCAGCAACGCCGTAATGCAAAATCACATGTTATTTTGCTATAGTGAAATTTATGAACTAGGCATCACAATAATCAAGTCCTTATTTTGACGACATAAACATTATAATTTTTATAGTACATCGATTTACAAAATGTGGCTATATAATAAGTAGGTTGGGAGCATTGAAAAAGACCTGCTGGCGGGAACAGCTGATGGCTTCCTCTGCTTTTTTCACCCCATTTTCTTTGAGCGATTCCCTCTTAAATCATATTGCTGAGTCCAGATAGTGCCACTGGCCACGTTCACATTCTGTGTGACCAGTGCTGCCTCCCTGTGGTCGAACAAAGAATCACTGATGACTGGTCTTAGCTGTTGTCCCAACAGCACATCCAGAACACAAGGGAGAAGTTGGGCGCCAATAAACTTGGAAATTCTCGCTGGGCTGTGATCTGCACAGCTAACGCCATGCACGGAGTGGAGCGCACGCCTAGATACCTCGAACCATACATGTTCTGTGCCTCGTAGTGAGGGGAGAATAAATATTTCCTATTCTTTGCTTGACGTCTTTTTTAAAGGTTTGTATTTGTAGATAATAGGCCTACTATTAAAATAATTTATTTTCAAATAAAGCAATGTGCTGCAGCACTTCAGCACATAAGGAGCGGCCGCCCCTGGTCGCACCCACTTTTCAAACACTAAAATAGGTTTATAAAATGTCATCGCATAATCGTCGCATAGCATATTCGTATTTGTGCGCCAGTCAGTTGCACATGCTGCCGCGACTTTATAACCTGGCGCGACTTTGTCAGAAGAAAAATATCTCGTCTTTATGCTTGCGGGCTATGAACTGTGACGCGAGCGGCAAGCTTCGTCACTTAGTACATTCCGCGAGCGTCAAGCTTCGTCACTTAGCACATTCCGCGAGCGTATAATCTGGCGTGAACTTGTCAGGAGAAAGTAATCTCTTCTTTATGACTGCGGGCTATGAACTGTGACGCGAGCGGCCAGCGCACATTCCGCGAGCTTATAGGCCTAATCTGGCGTGATCTTGTCAGCAGAAAATCAACTCGTCTTTATGCCTGCGGGCTATGAACTGTGACGCAAGCTGCCAGCCTCATCACTTAACAGATTCCGCGAGCTTATAGGCCTAATCTGGCGGGGTCTTGTCAGCAGAAACTAATCTCGTATTTATGCCTGCGGGCTATGAACTGTGACGTGAACGGCCACCGCACATTCTGCGAGCTTATTGGCCTAATCTGGCGTGATCTTGTCAGCAGAAAGTAATGTATTTATGCCTGCGGGTTATGAACCGTGACGCGAGCGGCCAGCGCACATTCCGCGAGCTTATAGGCCTAATCTGGCGTGATCTTGTCAGGAGAAAGTAATCTCGTCTTTATGCCCAGTGGCGGATCCAGAAGGGGGCGATCGCCCCCCCCTCAGGCTCAGAATAGTGTCGTTATTTTGGTTAAATATGGTGCAACTGACAGAGAGTGGTAGTGAGAATTTCGTATATAGGCAGCGCCTGATGAATATATTAATAATAATAATTCTAAGAACCCAGTTATCTTTCCATACTACCCTTTTCTGCGCCTGATCAGACACGGCGTGGCCGTGGGAATTTTTTTTTTGTTCTGTCATTGGCAGCACTTAACAGTTGGCAGTACTGTCGCGACGCGACAGTCAGCTCAGCCTCTCTCGCGCCGCCATTACTGGCGAAACGACAACAAACTAATGTGATGTTATTTGTGTGCCAGTAAACTTTAGTTTACCTTTTTTATTTATTGCTTAGTTTCACTTATATTGTGCATTTGATAATCTGTAGGGAATGGATAAGTACTTGTTTTTTGTGAAAAGAAGAAAAGTTGATGATGAACAGCAGACTCAATCGAATTATGAAGAAAAGGCCCCCGAGCCTCAGCCTTGTACGAGTGCTAGTGGTGACGGATATTCGGCGGCCGAGCAGAATGAGGTTAGTTCAACTGCGCCTAATGAATCTGAATCAAGCCTTAGCCTCTCTTGTGATGTTGGCACGTACATGGGAAGAATGTCAAGTCTCAGTGACCACAATAAACATGAACTTCTAACCAACCATTATATGCCGCCAAAGGGTTATACTTTTCCGACGTCTATTCATGTAAAAAAAAGGGCGTGAGGAACACAGGCGGGTAAATAGTACCCACTTTCTTAAGTACCCTTGGTTAGTTTATTCAGAAAATAAACAAGGCCTGTTTTGTAAAAACTGTGCCATATTTTGCTATCAGAGTTTAGCTGGAGGTTAAAAAAAACATCCCACTTAAAAAGTTGGTAAGTGAACCTCTACAAAAGTATGCAAAATTGACAGGGAAAGACGGAGATTTAGAGACACATGCGTTAGCTAATTATCACAAAAACGCTGAAAAAGATGCCGAGGCATTCATTTTCATTTACCGAAAACCTCAAAACAAGGTGATAAATCTTTTAGATGAGAGCAGAATAAACCAGGTAACCGAAAACAGGGCTAGGTTAATTCCGATAATAAAAACAATAATTGTACGTGGAAAGCAAAATATTGCGAAGGGGTCACCGGGATGATGGCAGTATTTCTGAATTGGGTGATGACCCACTACATAACGAAGGAAATTTTCGAGCTCTGTTGCGTTTCCGAGTCGACGGTGGTGATAAAGAACTAGAAAAAACATCTTAAAAATTCAAAGTCAAATGCAACGTACATCAGTAAAGCAACAGCAAATGAACTGATTGAGATATGTGGCGAAGAAATCATATCAGAAATTAAAAAGAGAGTAAATGAGGCCAAATATTATAGCATCATTTTCGATGAAACAACTGATGTTTCTCACACATCACAGCTCAGCTTAGCACTGCGCTATGTTTTTAACGGTTCTGTAAGAGAGGATTTTGTGGGATTCATTGACGTCCATAAGACAAATTTTGAAGACACTGACGTCGAAATAGAACCCTCAGTGACTGGCAAAGTTCTAGGCAAAACAGTTTTAACATTTATGAAAACACTTGACTTAAATCTAAAATTTTGTGTTGGCATTGGCTGTGATGGTTGCAGTGTTAATATTTCAACCATTAAAGGTACTGTAGCTGAAATTAAAAATGAAGCTGATTACAGCTCATTGTGCATTTGCCAAAATCATACATTGAACCTGTCCCTCTCACAATCAAGCAAAGTTCAAAGTGTGAGAAATGGTCTAGGGACAATTAAAGAAGTTTCTAGTTTTTTCAATGCATCAGCAAAAAGAAATCATGTCCTGAAAAAAGTCGTAGGTCACCAGATAAGGAGTTATTGTGAAACACTGTAATAGTGTTGAACTAATCATGATTTGTTATCAAATTTATCATTACTGTAAATATGTTATATCATTTTATTTTCATCAATCATTCATATCATAAAATGGAAGTTACATTTAGAGAGATTTAGGCGGGATATTATATGTATATTGGTCTTACGTATGAGTGTCGTTTAGTGGTTTAATTTGACTGTTTTCTTCATGAAGGAGATGTTACTTGGCACTTTGATATGTGTTTAGCGCTTCACGTATACTGTATACAAGATGGCTGACCCGATAGATGGCACTACTGGTGTGAAGAGGATGGTGTATATTGATACTGTCTCAAGAAATAATGATCCATGGAATATAAGTAAAGGATTAGCAGGCAGTGGACTGAAGAAGAGATTATTAGAGTTGTTGGCACATTGTCATGATTAAGAAAGGAAAAGTGAGAAAAGAAGAAACAAAGTTTTCAGTAACGTATTAAATCAAATGATCTGCAATTTTCCTATGATATATATATATATATAGGTATCGATAATATATTGAAAGGAAGACAAAGGGATATTATTACTGTCTATCTGTGGAAGGAAGATAATGTGTACAAGTAATAAGTTGAAGGAAGATTATCTATACAGAAGGAGGATCCATTTCGAGGTTATCTACACGGAGAATGCAAATGGATTAAGTTTCCCACTATAATTTATAAATATGCCCATAATACAACAGTCCATATGGTAAGCTCCAATCTATTTATTCATTATTAGAAGTAACTTCAATTTATGATTAACTCATGTTCGTATCACTTTAAACTAAATAAACACCAAGTTAGCACTACTTGTTTTTTTATATGTATAATAATTCGTGTCTGGTCAGAAATCGCAAGCTATCAGTTGTGTTCCATCACCTTACAACCCGTGATAAAAGATTTTTCTGTGCTCATAAAATATTATTGTTTCCAAAACTACTTGGAAATTGGCGCCCTCTCCGGTCAAATAAGACAAAATTTAAAAAACTGAAAAAAGTAAGATATTATTTTTATACAGTTATGTGGGGGGTTGTTGTTGTTGGCTCTTTATAAAGGAGCAAATAAAGACAAATATAAAACGTTACATTTGGCAGCCCAACGTAAGGCGCGAAAACTGATAGTACCGTATTTCTGGTCAGCAAAGGGAAAAGTATAATTGTGCGTTACAGTAAATTTTGTTGTTATGGAAGAAAAATAAATCCAAATGAAATTACGAAGTAGACCAGAGATCGATAAAAGAGCACTTATGACTAGAGTTAATGAATTAATTAATAAAGGGGGGAGACAGGTCGGTGAGATTGATGAGGATTATACAAGGTTAGAGGCGGTAGACCCTGATACAAGTAGTAAGGAGGGAGAAAGCCGGGAAGATTTTCAAAAGTTAATACTGAAACTCATGCAAGATTTAAGTAGCAAAATCGAGACTACGAATAACAAAATAGAAGCTAAAAGTCGAAAGATAGATACTAATAATCAAGAGATGACGGACAATATATACATGAATAATAATGAGATGAAAGAGAGATTAGACAGTGTGGTCAAAGTGAATGAGGAGTTGAATAGAAAGTTTGGGATACTGGAAGAGAGTATTAAGGGGGTGGAACAGAATATTAAGGATAAGATTAAAGATATGATGGAAGATAAAGCTAAAGTGATTATAACTGATGTCGATAATAAACTAAAAGAAGTGCAAGGCAAAATAGAAGAGAAACTCACTACGCAGAGTGAAAAATTCAAGATCCTGGTACAGGTAGAGACTAGGCAGGTAGATGATCAGTTGGGAGCAGAGATAGAGAAAGTACAGACAGAGTTAAGTACAAAAGTAGAGGAAAATAACGTAAAGAATTATGAGAGTCTACAAGACATTCAGGAGGAACAGTGTGTTCTGAAGAGCAGGTTAACTGAGAAGGAGAACAGTTTGAAGGAAATGAAGGAAAAGTTGGCAGACAAAAGGATAGAAGATCTTGAGGCAAGATTAAAATCTAAATTTAGACAGGAAGGAGTGTTCAGTAGAGTAGGGTTTTTAGGTAATTGTGTTAAAGAAGTTTAACTACCTAAATTCAGTAATAGACAAGGATGCCCAATGGAGTTTTTAGAGATAGTAGAGAGTCGATATAGAGACAGGTTAGAGGATAAATCTATTGAATGGAGTCACTTGATAGAAACATTGGATCAAGCATTTGTGGGTGAAACACGTAGTTGGTTTTCAGTGTATAAGAGTAATCTGGTAATTTCAGGTATTTCAAGGCTAAATTTTGCAATAAATATTGGAATGGGGAGATTCAAGGGCAAAAACGTGAGAGCATTGTGTTTGGTAAGTACAACAGTAGAGAGAACAGCAGTATGACGGAATATTTCCTAAGTCAAGTGCTTACGTGTAAATATTTAGATGGTATCGCCCAAGAGTGTGATGTTGTGAGATTGCTGCTGAAGCATTTTCCATACAGGGTGAAGGAAGCAGCTTGTATCCAACGAATAGGTACGATTTTGGAGATGGAGCAATTGCTTACTAGTTTCGATGCTTTAGGTAATATAGGGGAAGAGCAAGCAAATAATTATGATAATCGCTCTTTACCGGATCAGATATCACAGAATGGTAATAATTACCGTTATAACCAATAGGGTAATTATAATCATAATAGAAATAGTAATCAATCGCCAAATAATACCTATAGTTAAAGAGATAATAAAAATGCTCATAATTATAATAGACGGTATTTACCTCAGGGTAATTATAGAAATGAAGAAAGGAGAAATGTACATAACCAAAGTGATATACAAAATAGGATACAGAGAGTAGAACCAAGTACTTCTCAAGAAAATGGACATGGAAATTCAAACTAATAGTAGGCTGTGATACCAGGTCAGATCATCAGCCTGTTATCATTTCAGAATGTTCTACCATATATGTTTCAGATGACCTAGTAGTTGAGGGAGATATTTATATGACGTAGAAAATTTTAGTCAAGAGTCTCCTGCTGAAATTATAAATACCGTATCTGAAATTCACATGTGGAGGGCGCGTTGCACCGTTTTATTTGATTCAGGATGCCAGAGGTCATGTGTTAGCTTAGAATTGTACAATAAAATGAAGTTAGAAGGAGTTCGAATAGAAGAGATGCCTGTCAAATCCACATTTGTAATTACAGCAGTAGGTCAGAGGTCACGGCTCATTTCTAGGCAAGTAATTATTGAAATGTTTATTAATGGAGTTCTGGGAACCCATGTATGTCTAGTAGTTCCACATCTGCTTTATGAAGTTATTATAGGGAGTGATTGGATGTCTTCACATATTGCACTGATTGATTATGGCAAGGCATGTATCAAATTTATGTGGTCAGGTAAGGAGGAAGAAATTAAATTATATGAACATAGTAAGAAAGGCTTCGTAAATCAGCAAATTAGCGTAATTAGGGAATTATTGGAAGAGGTGGAAGTTGTTAATTTTCAGGTATTCACTGTGTTGGATCCTATTACTACGAGGTCGTTTATGAATAATATAAGGTTTAAAGATGATTTGTATGATGCCTTATATGAGAAATGTGGTGAAGGTCTGTTGGAGTCTAGTCAGAGAGACCAATTGTTTGACGTACTATTACGCAATCAAAGTGTATTTTCTAGTAAAATTGGCAAAGTGAATTGCTATACACATACATTGAATGTTCAAGTGTTTTTGTTGGTCGTCGTTTTCCAATACCCCATAAACTACAATTAGCTGTACAGGAACAGATTAATTCTATGCTTGCAGAAGGCATCATCGAACCCTCAAATAGTCAGTATGTCAATTCACTTGTGATAGTGCAAAAGGAAGCCGGAAAGGTAAGGATATGCCTTGACGCAAGAACTCTAAATAAGCATATTGCTTCTGACCAATTGTGATCCATGTCTATAGAAGAATTAATTCAGAAGTTTGAGAGTAAACAATGGTTTACTGCAGTTGATCTCACTTCCAGTTTTTGGCAAGTACCTTTGAAAATTGAGGATCGACCTTTAACAGCCTTTTGTTTTCAGTATAACCTTTATCACTATTGTCGTGTACCATTCGGTTTAAAAAGTGGTTCGGCAGCACTTATAAGGGCATTAAATATTGCACTAGGCAATGATACAGGAGATTTCGTTACAATTTATGTTGATGATTTAGTAATAAGTTCTAGAACGTTTGAAGAGCATCTTAGTCATTTGCAAACAGTATTTTGGAAATTAGGAAATGCTGGTCTTACTCTAAAACTATCTAAGTCATCATTTGGTAGGAAGGAAATAACTTTCCTTGGGCACACAGTTTCAACCTGTGGTGTATCGCCTGAATTGAGTAGAATAGAGAAAATTTTAGATTTTGCTCCACCTAGGAATGTTAGAGAGCTCAAATCATACATGAGTCATGCATGTTTTCTCCTCTATGTATATTGGTCTCTGTGTTCTTGAGTCAATGTTTAGTTATGAAATATTCATTTATGTGTCTTAATACGCACAATTATACAACCTTATATACATATATTATATATATATATATATATATAATTAGGTCAGAAAATGAAATAAATGAATTCGATAAATGACCTGGTAAATTATTGGTAGCACCATGCTATGCGTGTGTCAGTGCTATGTTTATAAACGTGTGAGAAATATGATTCTCAAGTGATATTTTGAGAAAATTCGAAGAATTAGGATCCCAATAAACTAATTAACTGATTAAATTCAATGGGATGCCTATCAAGTGTATAATATTTTATGTATTCTAAATATGTTTTATTCTTGTATTTTCACATGTGGGTTCATTAATCCCTCCATCATTTAATTAAGTATGGATTCATGAAGGGCGAATGTATTAGTGTTGAACTAATCATGATTTGTTATTAAATTTATTATTACTGTAAATATGTTATATCATTTCATTTTCATCAATCATTCATATCATAAAATGGAAGTTACATTTAGAGAGATTTAGGCGGGATATTATATGTATATTGGTCTTACGTATGAGTGTCGTTTAGTGGTTTAATTTGACTGTTTTCTTCATGAAGGAGATGTTACTTGGCACTTTGATATGTGTTTAGCGCTTCACGTATACTGTATACAAGATGGCTGGTCCGATAGATGGCACTACTGGTGTGAAGAGGATGGTGTACATTGATACTGCCTCAAGAAATAATGATCCATGGAATATAAGTAAAGGATTAGCAGGCAGTGGCTGTAGAAGAGATTATTAGAGTTGTTGGCACATTGTCATGATTAAGAAAGGAAAAGTGAGAAAAGAAGAAACAAAGTTTTCAGTAACGTATTAAATCAAATGATCTGCAATTGTCCTATGATATATATATATATATATATATATAGGTATCTATAATATATTGAAAGGAAGACAAAAGAAGATTATTACTGTCTATCTGTGGAAGGAAGATAATGTGTACAAGTAATAAGTTGAAGGAAGATTATCTATACAGAAGGAGGATCCATTTCGAGGTTATCTACACGGAGAATGCAAATGGATTAATAAAGTTTCCCACTATAATT
Organism: Meconema thalassinum; assembly: GCA_946902985.2. Taxonomy (NCBI): domain Eukaryota; kingdom Metazoa; phylum Arthropoda; class Insecta; order Orthoptera; family Tettigoniidae; genus Meconema; species Meconema thalassinum. The sequence continues at coordinate 1,572,224,721 of OX336388.2, forward strand.
TATAAATATGCGCATAATACAACCGTCCATATGGTAAGCTCCAATCTATTTATTAGGTCATTATTAGAAGTAACATTCATTTATGATTAACTCATGCTCGTATCACTTTAAACAAAATAAACACCAAGTTAGCACTACTTGTTTTTTTATATCTATAATAATTCGTGTCTGGTCAGAAATCGCAAGCTATCAGTTGTGTTCCATCACCTTACAACCCGTGATAAAAGATTTTTCTGTGCTCATAAAATATTATTATTTCCAAAACTACTTGGAAATTGGCGCCCTCTCCGGTCAAATAAGACAAAATTTAAAAAACGGAAAAAGTAAGATATTATTTTTATACAGTTATGTGGGGGGTTGTTGTTGGCTATTTATAAAGGAGCAAATAAAGACAAATATAAAACGTTACAACACGATGGGTCGAACGGCACGAGGCAATAATAGAATTTCAGGAGGATCTCTACAATACATCCCAAGATGGGAAGATTCCTCGACGTCTTCCAAAGCTAATGCGTTATTGAATAGCATTTCAAACTGTGAGTTTGTGCTCACTGTATATAGCTTGAGTGATATTCTGTCATCAACAGTGATACTAAGCAAATATTTACAGGACGAAAAATATTGACATTTCTCACGCCAAAGATAAACTAGATCAGGCAATAAACACTCTTAATGGAAAACGCAAAGTTTCAGAGTAATTTTTTCTTTGGTTTTTGATCTAGCTGAGAGCACTATGGAAAAGATGGAAGTAGATGTTAAGATACCAAGTATAGCTAAAAAAACAAGTGAACCGTGCAAACTATCAAAGTACATCAGGATTTACCAATGGAAATAATGAAGTTGCATCGTACTGGAGAAAGTGAGTATACATTCCCATACTGGATCATGTATTATATGATTTGAAGGAAAGGTTTTCAGAAGATACTATGGGACTTTTTCAATTGAACGTGTTATTACCAGCAAAACATGACTCTATATCGGACGTTAAGGCCTTGAAAGAAGCTGTCGAACCAATGTGCACAAAGTTTTCTGGTTTAATGTCACAAGCTACTGATATAATGGTCTCGAAACTAGTGAATGAAATCCTCTTACTTAAGCATTCCAGTGCTTATAGCAGTTTGAAAAAAAATACAAGAGGGATTGAAGTGTATAACAAATGTGACAGGAATGCTTATCCATGGTTAAAGACACTGCTGCAGATTTTTTTTGTCATTACCAATATCTGCAGCAACTGCTGAACGGAGTTTTTCCACTTTAAGGAGAGTGAAGACATGGATACGGTCAAGGATGTCAGAAGACAGATTGACAGGACTTGCTTTATTATATGTTCATCGGGACATTGTTGTGAACATTGATAATGTCATCAATAACTTTGCTAGCAGAAAAAACGAAGGTTGGGCTTTGTTGTTTAGGTGTTAATTACCTACCGACGAGTTTCAAATAATAAATAAGGTAATATTGTATGTACTTAACCAGCTTTTTTATGCTAGTATTTTTGTATATATTATATACCTTTCCATTGTTTTAATAGTTAAATAAAAAATATATTTCTGAAAATGCTATATTTTATTTTAACCACTTCAGTAATATTTTTATTTTTTTGCATAGCATAATATGTGCAACACAAATAAAATAGAATGGTAGAATTAAACATCAATGTGGTTCTCGAGAGGAGAGGGGGTGACATCGAGGGTAGAAAATCATATAATAATAATAAGCCTAGTGTTTTTATACAACGTTATTATTTTGTGTGTGTATATTTGGTCAATGTATAGTGTAAAATATGTTATCGGTGCTTTCAAATTTCAACTTTTTCTTGGAGGACTCACAAGAATCCAAGGCAGTAATGGCACCAGTTGAAAAAATTGAGCATATGAATTAATATTCATTGCGACTTTGAGTTAGGTTTTCACATTTCATAGTATGAATATCCAAAAACCAGTGTTGCTCGATAGCCTAAAAACACGTTTTTTCCGCTTATATTTTACAAAATTTTCTCCCCGGACCCCCCACTCCCCTGGTTGGTATTCCATACCCCCCAGACCCCCGGAAATGCCATGAACCCTTGTTGAGCTCGCCCCCCCCCCCCCTGAGTCTTAAGCTGGATCCGTCACTGTTTATTCCTTGCGGCCTATGAACCGGGACGCGAACGGCCAGTGCACATTCCGCGAGCTTATAGGTCTAATCTGGCGTGATCTTGTCAGCAGAAAGTAATCTCGTCTTTATGCCTGCGGGCTATGAACTGTGACGCGAGCGGCCAGCGCACATTCCGCGAGCTAATAGGCCTAATCTGGCATGATCTTGTTAGGAGAAAGTAATCTCGCCTTTATGCCTGCAGGCTATGAACTGTGACGCGAGCGGCCAGCGCACATTCCGCGAGCTTATAGGCCTAATCTGGCGTGATCTTGTCAGCAGAAAATAATCTCGTCTTTATGCGGGCTGTGAACTGTGACGCAAGCGGCCAGCCTCATCACTTAGCAGATTCCGCGAGCTTATAGGCCTAATCTGGCGGGATCTTGTCAGCAGAAAGTAATCTCGTCTTTATGCCTGCGGGCTACGAACTGTGACGCGAACGGCCAGCGCACATTCTGCGAACTTATAGGCCTAAGCTGGCGTGATCTTGTCAGCAGAAAGTAATGTCGTATTTATGCCTGCGGGCTGTGAACCGTGACGCAAGCGGCCAGCGCACATTCCGTGAGCTTATAGGCCAAATCTGGCGTGATCTTGTCAGGAGAAAGTAATCTCGTCTTTATGCCTGCGGGCTATGAACTGGGACGCGAACGGCCAGCGCACATTCCGCGAGTTTATAGGCCTAATCTGGCGTGATCTTGTCAGGAGAAAGTAATCTCGTCTTTATGCCTGCGGGCTATGAACCGCGACGCGAACGGCCAGCATTCATTCATTTCTTCGTCAGCACATTCCGCGAGCTTTAACCTGTCGTGACCTTGTTAGAAGAAAGAAGCCTGTCTCTGACTGCAGACTATGATACACACTACGCGAATGACTGACCCGTTCAGCAAATAATGTTACATTGTATTCTTTGAACTTAAATATTCTTCGCATAATCGTCGCACCCTGCTTTTCTCCACGAATTTTAGGCTAAAAAAGTGCGACGATTATGCGATGAAATACGGTAATGCTTTGTCATCCACTGTCAGTCGATTGTCAAACCCAATAGTAATACGTTGTGTTAGTGGTTCACCACGGTTTGTGTGATTTGTCGTTCCATACGTTAGTTTTAATGGTGTCGGTATGTAATATTGTTCGATTACGGATTACAATTTAGAATGCGTATAGCGTGTTTTAGTGAAACTTACTATGAATTGCAATTACTAACACAGATCGGGTGTTCAAAAAAGGATGGAAAGGAAGACAGGAAGTTGAAGGAAAGAGCATCGAAGAAAGGCCAGCTATCGCTTGGACAGTTTTTAAAATGCCCTCCTTCATCATCGTCAGTTATAGAAAAAGGTAACATTACTAATAGGCCCATCAATAGTAATAGTTATAAAGTAGATGTTTTACCTACAAATGAACAAAATGAAATCTAATCAAACAAGGAAGAACCAGTTCCCATCACTGAAACAAGGACTCCTCCTCCTATTCAGTCTGTGTCGCCTATGAATATTGAATCTATGAAAGGCCACAAACCGCCTTTACCTTTACCAGACAAATATGTTGATGTAAGTGACCCTGCTTTCGATAGCAGCCGAGACTTAAAATGCCCTCATGTTCCTTTGCCTGAATAATTTCCTGTGGATTCGGTAAGCTATTCCAAAAGAAACTTACTAATGGTGAACTGATAACTCGGGATTGGTTTGTTTGGAGCTAGGTTAGGAAAGCGTTTTACTGTTTACCTTGCAAAATATTCAGTACGTTTCCCCAGCCAAAACGGTCTTCGTTCGCTCTTTCTAAAGGATATTCTGCGGTAAAACGCTGGAAATATCTCTTTAATAAAGTGCCAGAACATGAGAGTAGTTTCAGTCATAAAAGCTGCTATGTTGAGTGGAAATCAGAGGTGATCGAATCAAAAAAAATTATAAAACGCTAACTGACTTATCGTTCACTCCATTCAACAAGAAAAGGACAAGTGGCGTGATCTTTTAAAGTGACTTCTTAATGTCACTTTATACCTAGCTGAAAGAGGACTTATTTTTCGGGGTAGTATTGATAAAATCGGGAACCCCTCAAATGGCAATTTTGGGAATTTAAGAACTGCTGGCCAATTATGGTCCAGGTTTGAATGAACATTTAAATAGAGAAAAGGGAGAAAGAATGCTAGTGAATTATCTGTCTCATGTTATTCAAAATGAGTTTATTACTCTTTGCGCTGCCCAAGTTACGAAGAAATTTTTAGAAGAAAGAAAAATGGCAATATACTATGCCATAATAGTTGATGCAACACCAGATTCTGCACATGTTGAACAGACTGCATTTCTTTTGAGATAGGCTACGTTTATTTGACTGAAAATGAAACTCAGCCTTACCGAGTCGAAGAAAGGCTTCTTTGCTTTACCTACTGTACCAAAAAAGAGTGGAGAAGCCATTGCAGAGCTTATTTTAGATAGGCTAAAGGAGTTTGACATCCCATTAAAAGACTGTATGGGTCAAGGCTGCAATGGGAGTAACATGAAAGGAGCTCAGGCAAGAATTCTGTCTCCTAACAGTGAAGCAGTTTACTCGACTTGCACTTGTCATTCCTTGAATCTGTTGAATCTGTGTGGAGAACAAGCAGCGGAGAGCTGTGTGGCTGCAGTAACATTCTTTGGAGCTGTTCAAAAGTTGTTAAACATATTTAGCTCCAGTCTCCAAAGATGGGAAATTTTGAAAAGAAAGATACTAAGCTCCCTTCACTCGATGTCGAAGACTCGCTGGTCTGCGAGAGTAGAGAGCGTTAAACCAGTCGCAGCTCACCTTCCAGGGATAATAGAAGCACTGGAGGCATTGACTGAACTGAGCCTAACTTCTGAATGTCGTCGAGACCTTGAGGGATTGAAAAAACACTGCAAAACCTTCAACTGCCTTCTTCTTGCGTCTATTTGGTTCAAGGTAAGAATACATCATATATTTATTATTCATTATATACCATATATTCGTTCAGAAAAGAGGCGTGTAGCTACGGTAGTCAAAAATACCTGCGGGATAAATGGTCTTAACTACCAAAGAAAATATGATTTATTTTCCTGGTAAAATAGTATTTCTTTGACCTACAAATATATTTCAAGCCACATAAAAAATCATAAAATCAAACACATGTTACAAAAATGCTAACTACAATAGAACCTCGTTAAGTCGGCCCTCTTTAACGCGCCCGTCTGCGTAACCCGGACTGGGGGGTTTAGTTGTTATTAGTTTTTGTTGTAACATTTATTACTCAGTTAATGTCCCTTGAATCGGTAAACTGTCCATGCGAGGGGACCAGTTTTGTTTTACGGGGTTGTACTGTACTCACTATCGTGACTGCGTAGACAATGAGTCATCTCCCAACCCTCACCCCCGCGCCAATGGAGTAAACCTGTTGTATTCAATCACACCGCATCAACATCAGAGGGGGCCAATAACCTAGATGTTAGGCCCCTTAAAACAACAATTATCATCATCATAACCAGCTGATGAGTGAGAGAGCGCAGTGCTACCACTCTGATAACTACCGCGCACCCTAATAAGATGAAGTCTGTCGATAATCAGTTGACACGTTTATTAGGTTTTAAAAGTAAACTGCACAAAAGGCAATTTAGTAGTTCATAAAGTTTAATAAGTAATCTATATGTACAATAATAAATACAAACTTTTTGAATTATTCTAAAAAAAATCAAGCCAAGAGGGGGGCCCCCTTCGTGGGTCCGCCACTGATTAGCCACAATAAATGACTTTTTCAAAAAAACATATCCTGTTTTAAATATTTTAGTTATTTTGAATTATAGCGATACCGGTTTTATTTAAAAGAACATTGTCAGTTTTTACAAATACTAGGCGTTAGCGAAGGTCGCGTTTTTGTTATGGTTAAGTGCAATAATCTTCCGTGCAGTTGCAGTATAATGATGGCAATTTAAATATTACTGATGTCATGTTTTAAAAATAAGGAAACAAACGAATTCTTTCTTTCCTTCAACAAAGTTCTTCAACACTGAGGTGAAACTATGGATGTAGCGGCCAAGAACTTCGTTTCTCTGATAGAAGACTTGAAAACTATACGTTATGAAGGGTGGGACCGTATTATATAGTGAAGCTGAAGTGGCTAAAAAAATAGGGTGGCCCCAACAACTTGAAGAGGAATAAAAGAGACGAAAAAAAAGAAACAGGCAAGCTGATGAAGAGATGACAGTCATGAAGACAGTAATGATGCAAAAACTAATTTCAATGTAATTCTGGACAGTATCATAGGGGACATTTCACTGCGGTTTCGATCAGTACAATCTGTTTGTAGCGGGTTTTCTGTTTTGTGGCAATGCAATGAAATGGCAGATGAATTAATTTAGGAAAAATCAGCTAAGCTTGTAAGGCGCTATTCTAATGACTTAGGAAGCGACCTTTCTGATGAATTACAAAACATGAAATTAATTACCCAGCCAACTTTGGTAGCAAAACTCTTACCTTCTCTATAAAGTTAAAACTTTAAATTTGGAAACCCTATTTCCTAATCTTAATGTAGCATTGAGAATATTTGTTTTCATCCCCGCAACAGTTGCGAGCGCAGAGCGCTCTTTCTCGGTTCTCAATCGCGTAAAAAAGACGTTTTCCGCTCGACAATGTGCCAAAATAGACTTTCAAGCTTGGGTGTTTTGGCTTTTGAAACGGAAATTGTGAAGTCTACCAATTTGGACAATATCATAGATGATTTTTCCCAGAAAAAGGCTAGAAAGGGGGTCTTAGCCTAAGTTAATATAACTGTATTGTAGGTTTGTTTTGTACATATACTGTGAGCCATTAAAGATGTACCGTAAGTTTATAGTGAATTTAGTGGTTTTAATATTTTATTTCTAACCTTTCAGTTCAGTTTACAAATAAGGTAATGACAACTTTAACAATCGATTTTAAAAACAAATGGATTGGATTTTCAAGTTTAAAAGAACTTAGTTATATGAACTGCATTGTTTTTAAAGTGAATGGGTTACTGTTTATTTGGGAGTGAGAATTATTAAAAACGAATCGGAGTGCTTACATGACCTGACATTTAAACTTTACAAAATTATGGTTTAAAATCGGTAATGCATTTTATGGAGAGTTATAAATATATGTGTATGTATAATACACTAAATACATGGCTGTGATTAGTGAATTTGGGTTGCACAAAAATGCATAAATGGCAGAGGCCCGAAATACCCCTAGCACCGGGGCCCGCAGCCGCTCTCTCCGGCCCTGCTGATTCGAATAACACACAGGGCTACACTTCGGACATTATTTCGGTACTATTATGCGCAATATAATGCAAATGTCGATCCTGAGTCAACGCCGAGGACATTCAAATAGAGAAATACGGTACATAAATAAATAAATAAATAACATACCGAAGCAATGCTACCTTTATCACCGTTACGGTATTCAATAAATACGAGAGAGGCCAAACACTCGACAGCTATACAAATATAATACAAAAGACAAACACAAAGTAATCTGATGATGATATATCAACACTCACCACGCAATGATTATCCTTCAAGATGAAACAAGAGTTTGGGTGGAGCAGTTAACACAGAAACAACATAGTTCTGTGATAAGAAGAAATTCAATAGCCGATTGCACTCGGTAGTAGGGATTGAAACACGGAAGTCATAAATAAATTAGAATGTGTGTAATAGGTGACTTCGTGGAGGAAGGGGAGGCTAAGTTTTGTCAGAACACGGCAAATCTAAACACATTATTCTTTAGAAGGCCGTGAAATTCAATAGTTGTTTGCACTCGGTAGCAGCGATTGAAACACGGGTTCTCCTGTACAACCGTCGGAGGGATAATTGTTTTACGCTATTTATTTATCTATGTAGTTAGTTTTAGTTGTAAGTAGGTAGTTAGTTTGTCTATTAGATATATGTCATTGTTCTATTAGACTGTGGTGTGTGAGTGTGTCTGGTAGTAGTTGCATTGTTTATTAGTTCTAGTTCATTGTTTCAGTAGACTGTGATGTGTGAGGGTGCATGTGAGTGTGCCTGGTGACAGACTGTTTTAGTGGTAGTATTTGTTGTTGGTGGAACTTTAGTATTTTTTCGTTAGTAGAATTTTGGTATTTAATTGTTAGTACGGTAGAAGGTTAGTATTTTTGTTTAGTAGAATTGCTCTTTACTTATTCTGAAAGGGAGTAGCAGCCTTTCAGAATAAATCAATTCTTTACTAGTCTTATAGACGGTTAAGATATTGATAATATAAGCCAAATAATGGCTACACTGCGTCCTGCTGCACGGCTGAAAGCAACGGGAAACTACAGCCGTATGCTATTCCCGAGGATATGCACCTCTCTATGCATAATTACATGTGATGATGGCCTCCTCCCTTGTAAAATTTCAATCCGGAGGTAAACTAGTCCCCCGTTCGGATCTCCGGGTGGGGACTACTCGAGAGGGGGTTAACATCACAGAAGTGACAAAGAGGAAATCTGACATTCTACGGATCGGAGCGTGGAATGTTAGAAGTCTGCTAGGAAGTGGAAGGTTAGAAAACTTAGAAAGGGAAATGGATAGGTTGAGGTTGGATTTGGTTGGGATTAGTGAAATGCGCTGGCAGGAAGAACAGGACTTTTGGTCAGGAGACTATAGGGTCATTAGCACTAAATCAAACAATGGCCAAGCAGGGGTTGGCCTGATATTGAGTAGGAAACTTGGACAGCGGGTGGAATATTATGAACAATATAGTGAACGGATTATTGTAGCAAAAATCAATACTAAACCTACCTGCACCACAGTGGTACAAGTCTATATGCCTACCAGTCAAGCTGATGATGAGGATGTTGAAAAGGTCTACGAAGAAATAGACGAAATTCTGAGGTATATCAAGGGTGATGAAAATGTTATAGTAATGGGAGATTGGAATGCTGTGGTAGGAAAAGGGAGAGAAGGGAAAATAGTAGGAGATTTCGGATTAGGTGAAAGGAATGATCGAGGAAGCAGGCTGGTAGAATTCTGCACCGAGCATGAGTTGGTCATAGCTAACACCTTATTCAATAACCACAATAGAAGAATATACACGTGGATGAGACCAGGAGATACAGGGCGTTACCAAATCGACTTCATTATGGTCAAGCAGAGGTTTCGAAACCAGATTTTGGATTGTAAAGCATATCCTGGTGCTGACATAAACTCTGACCACAATCTGGTCGTAATGAAATGCAGATTAAAGTTGAAGAAACTGAAGAAAAGTCAAAAGCCAAAAAGGTGGGCAATAGACAGACTGAAAGAGAAGGATGTAAACGAAAGATTCAAGAAGAGTATAAAGGAAGGACTAATGAAAAACCCTAAACAAACTTCAATTGCAGACGAATGGGCACTTTTGAAGAATGAAATAACGAAATCCGCAGAAGAAAACATTGGTAGGAAAGAACGAATAGGTAGAAAACCGTGGATCACTCAGGATATACTAGAATTGATGGATGAAAGGCGGAAACACAAGAATGTAAGAGATGAGAAGGGGAAAGCAGAATACAGACGTCTGAGAAATGAGGTTAACAAGAAGTGCAAGGAAGCGAAAGAAGAATGGTTGAAAGAGAAATGTGCAGGTATAGAAAATTGTCTGAAATTAGGTAAAGTAGACACAGCTTATCGAAGGATTAAGAATACTTTTGGGGAAAAGAAGACTAAGTGCTGTAATATTAAGGACACAAATGGAAAGCCTCTAACAGATAGGGAAGAAAAGGTTGAGAGATGGAAAGCTTACATAGAGAGTTTGTATAAGGGAAAGGAGATTGAGAATCATGTAATGGAAAGGGAGGAGGAAATTGATGAGGATGCGAAAGGAGATTTAATATTGAGATCAGAATTTGATAGAGCTTTGGAAGACTTAAGCAGGAACAAAGCACCAGGCATAGATGATATACCGATTGAGTTGCTACGCTGCATAGAAGATGAAGGTCTGATCAGGTTATTTCACTTGGTGTGTAGGATTTATGAGACAGGTGAGGTACCCCCTGATTTCAAGAAGAATGTAATCATCCCTATACCAAAGAAAGTGGGAGCTGTCAGATGTGAAGATTACCGTACAATCAGCTTGATTAATCATGCTTCAAAGATCCTGTCTAGGATAATTTACAAGAGGATTGAAAGCCAGATAGAAACGGAGTTGGGTGAAGACCAGTTTGGTTTCAGGAGAAATGTAGGAACAAGGGAAGCTGTACTAAGTCTTAGGCTGATTTTGGAAGGTAGAATAAGGAAAGATAAGAGAACGTTCATGGCTTTTGTAGACTTAGAAAAGGCTTTTGATAACGTTGATTGGACTAAATTGTTTGACATTTTGAAATCGATTGGAATAAAGTACAGAGATAGGAGGGTGATATACAATCTATACAGAAACCAGACAGCAGTCATTCGAGTTGAAGGACATGAGAGAGAAGCTGGTATTCAGAAAGGTGTAAGGCAAGGCTGCAACTTATCACCCATACTTTTCAATCTTTACATTGAACAAGCAATGAAGGAAATTAGAGAAAAATTTAAAGTGGGAGTGAAGATTCAAGGAGAAATAATTTCAACTCTGAGATTTGCTGATGACATAGTCATCTTGGCCGACAAGCCTGAGGATTTGAATGAGTTTTTGAATGGTATGGACTCCGTCTTACAGAAAGAATTCATGATGAAAATTAATAAATGTAAAACAAAAATACTGGAATGCAGCCGAAATAAATCAGAAACCTCTATGGAGATCAAATTGGCAGGTGAAAAGCTGAAGGAAGTAGAAGACTTCTGTTACTTAGGAAGTAGAATAACCAGTGATGGACGAAGCAAAGAGGATATAAAAAGTAGGTTGGCTCAGGCAAAGAAAGCTTTTCTACAAAAAAGGAATCTGCTGACATCGAATATAGATTTAGGTATTAGGAAGTCATTTTTGAAAGCCTTTGTCTGGAGCGTGGCGCTCTATGGAAGTGAAACTTGGACTATTGGTGCAGCAGAAAAGAGGAGAATAGAAGCATTTGAAATGTGGTGTTACAGGAGAATGATGAAGATCAGATGGGTAGATAGGGTTACAAACATAGAGGTATTAAGACGAGTGGGAGAGGAGAGATGTTTCTGGCGACTGCTAATGAAGAGAAGAGATAGGTTGGTAGGACACATACTAAGACACCCAGGAATAGCAAGCTTAGTTATGGAAGGAAGGGTCGAGGACAAGAACTGTAGGGGTAGACCAAGGTTAGAATATGTTAAACAGATTGCCTCAGATGTAGGGTGTGGTAGTTATGTAGAGATGAAACGATTAGCTCAGGACAGGGAGGCATGGAGAGCTGCATCAAACCAGTCAAAAGACTGAAGACTCAAACAACAACATTTATCTATTTATCGTATGGCTTTTAGTGCCGGGAGTGCCCGAGGACATGTTCGGCTCGCCTGAGTCTGTAGCTGCTTCCAGCGGACACCCTAAAGGGCGAGCTACAAGTTCCGTTCAATTTCAAGTAGTTCCAACTTTCGCCACCAGATATCAATGATACCTAGTGGTGAACGTTGGAACTTTGATAGAGCGTTCTGACGAAATCTAACCTAACAAATTTTGCTTTACACAAGTTTAGTCTGTGAAAGGATCTTTAACATGCCATAAATCTATGACATGGGACCGCCGGCTTTACTTCCCCTCCGAAGGAAGGCATACTGAAGGATTTTTAACGCTCTTAAAAAATCCGACGACTTCGGCCGGGTTTGAACCCGCTATCTTGGGCATAGCAGTTCAGCATGCTACCGACTACGCCACCGAAGCCGCTTTGTTTTACGCTATATCGACGCATTTGCATGAACTATTCAAGATTGTAATTATTCACAAAACCGTTTGAAACTGACAATGTGATGCTGGTACTAACGAACTGGCTATCAATATTGTGCGCATACTTCCAACCAGACCTAACAGATTGTTGTGGTGTTTGAAGCCATATTTTCAGTGTTGCCTTAGTAAACAAGAGTTTAGTGCTTTTCAGTCGGTCAACACGAATGTACCCAAAAGAGATGGGTTATGCCCTAATCCTGAAATAAATTACATGAGATTAATAAATTTATTAATCTCATGTAATTTATTTCAGGATTAGGGCATAACCCATCTCTTTTGGGTACATTCGTGTTGACCGACTGAAAAGCACTAAACTCTTGTTCTTAGACCTAACAGAAGTAGACATTATAGACGAATTAGGCACAGCATTGTCGATAGTACCCACCACAAATCCGATAATGATAGCTGGAGACTTCAACTGCCGCATTGTTGTCCCATGCAAAGAAACAAACGCGTTACTTGAATACTTAAAAGAAGAGGGCTTTTCCTTAACGAACAAAAGTGATGAGAAGACATACATAGCTTTCAATGGCACAAGCACGATAGATCTTTTATTCATAAGCAACGACATTAAAACATTACATCAAGAAGTACTATCCAATGTTGTAGCAAGAAAACACCTCCCATTAACAACCACTCTCTCAGTTAACATCAATATAAACATTCAAAAAAGCTCCAGAACCCCTATTTCGCGGAAAATAGACATAAACAAAATGAGCACTAAAGACATGGAAGGAATCACGAACATAATCAAATCTGGAAACATAGACGCCGCGCTAACACTGATCGAGAATCATATCAAGGACGCAACTCCTAAGATACCCTACGTCAAAATCAAGAAGAGCAAAACAATGGTTCACTACCGAATGTTACCAACGGAGGAAGGAGGCGCTAGCAGCATTACACAAGATGGAAAGGACAAGTACACATACAGCACTACAAGAGAATGTCCAGAAAAGAAGATATTATAAGGAGGTAGTTAAAAGAGCAAAGGAAAGCTATCAACAATTGAAGGAAGCTCAACTAATACAGGAGGCTGAAACAAACCCTTTCTCAGCCCTAAATGCCAGAAGACCCAAATTCCCAAAGGACATTCCTATGACAACGTGGATTCAGCATCTTACCGCAACCCTACAAGCGCGGGACACCAGACCTATTCAGGTTAGCAACCTTTCACAACTACCAGTGCCGATCTCGGCAGAAGATGTCCTAATTGAGATAAACAACTGCGCAGAAAAGAAAGCATGTGGTCCAGATACTATTCACTACGAGCACCTGAAGATGACAGCACCACTGTTAAAAGGGCTATGGGCAGAGCTCATGAACGAATGTTTACTTCACGGTCACATACCATCAAACTGGAGAACCTCGACTTTGAAGATGCTATATAAAGGAAAAGGTAATACAGGAGACCCGAATTCCTATCGTGGTATCGCTTTGGAAAGCACAATCTTTAAACTCTTTACGAAAATACTCACTAGAAGACTCACAGATTTAGTTGACAATAAGATACCTGAAGAACAATTTGGCTTCTGGAAAGGAAGGAATACACTACAAGCCATTAACTGTCTTTTAACGAATGTAGAAGACGCGCTAAGACAGAAAAGAGGAAAGCTATATGCAGTATTCGTCGACTACACCAAGGCGTTTGATCTAGTGAGTAGAAACACTTTGCTCAGGAAACTTGAAAATATGATCGGAAAAGAACATTACCTTTTTGGGATAATAAGGGACATTCTCCACAAAATTAGGGGGCAGATGACCTCGTAGTTCCGCCCCTTAAAACAACAATAACTAACTATTCTCCACAAAAACAGGCTACAAATAGACGACAGTATAGTTCAATCAGAACGAATAGAACAAACAAATGGAGGGTGATCCTTTGAGCCCGTTACTATTTAACATCGCTACAGCTGATGTCATTGAGGCTATTTACCTTGAGGGAGCGAAAATTTACATCTACGCGGATGATATGGTTGTGGCATTGACATCAAAGGAAACCTTGCAATCGTCCATTGATAAACTTACCACATGGGCTCAACAAAACGATATGACGATAAACTGCACCGAGACAGTAATGCTGGCATTCCGTAAAAGCGGGAAACTATCCGCAGATGAGCATATACTACTAGATGGAGAACCCCTAGTCAATGTAAATCATTTCAAATACCTAGGGGTAGTAATGCAAATGCAAGGGAACGTATTCACGCGACATGTCAGGGATAGAACAACATCCGCCATAAAAGCAATGCAAGGCATAATGCAACTGGGAAATCTATCTTTACAAACCACAATGAATTTATTCAGAACGAAAATAACTCCAATAGTGACATACGGCATTCGAACAACTTGGGATCATTTGACACAAAGTAACCTTCGAGAGATAGAAAGAGTTAAGTCTACTTTTCTAAAGAAAATTCTGCACTTATCAAAATACACGCCATCTCGTCTAACGTACGTACTAGCAAGGGAGACTTTCTTCATAGGAGACCTGCGTTTGGAGAACTCCCTACCATGATCAGTGCAATACCAAAGACTGATCGAGGAACTAAACTTCAAGCGTAATGACATATGGCCTGGTTTCTATTCCACAGAAGCTCTTATGTCGACGGACTGGATGAATGCCAACTTTGAACTACGGCATACGATCACCCGTTTTGCAGTCCACGGTTTTCATTTTAAGATATGCTCACCAAGAGGATTTCATGACCCAGGCCCCCAATGCACCTGCTCTCTGTGTGGTAGTGCTTGTGACAGATATCACGCCATTTCCCGTGCCCAGAGGAAAGTATCGCTAACACGCTTCTGCTGCAAATAACTATATAGCAAACAGAACCAGTCAGACACTTTGTATATAGACACTTCGATGGATAAGATATGTTATTAGAATTAGTTTTGTATCTCTGCATGGCTATTAGCTGCAATAAATTATTATTATAATTATTCTAAAACAAGATCTTGAACAGGATCACACTTTACAAACCGTGCCCTTTTTAAAATCTGATACATAACGCTCGAATACCGTACGAAATTAGAGTAACAATACGCAGGAAATCGTTTATTTACTAACGCAGCCACCACAAATATTACATACGACGTCCTATTTTAACAGACGAGGGCGAAGTGTTGTAGGCTACAGGTACTTACAATGGATTGATTTAACAGAATGTTATACACTCGGTAGTAGTGATTGAAACACCGAGGTCATAAAATTAGTATACGTGTAATGGGTGACTTCGCGGAGGAAGTGGAAGCTACATCAGAAGTTAAGTTAAAATTTTAATTAAACCAAAATGACCCATCAAATTATATTGGAGCTTACCAAATTGTCCAAGGCATAGTTGACGTAATGATCATCACAGGTGGAAACTTATCTCTGTCAAACATCTTCCTTCATCTGTGTAACCTCACAATTCATCCTCCTTCCCCATATAAACCACAACGATCTCCACTTGACCATCCTTCTTTTCTAGTTGTTACGTCACAATGAACATCATTTTCTTGATCCTAATCGATCTATGTTTAGCATGCCTATTTTCATCCTGTTCCTTACATACTTTCTGGCAACTCAATTCCATCTCTCCATGCACGTCAATTTCCTCCGACTGTCGTGACTGTCCAAATCCAAATTCCCTCTCGGATAATCTTCCTCAATATTCGATGATCCACTCTGACAATCGCAAACACAACTCGAAGCCTTCCTTCTGACTTGTTGGCACTTTTGATACTTTCCACTTCCTCCAAAAACGTATCTTTCCTTCCTTATTCTTACTAAACGTTATCTGGGTGTCACAACCATCAATACTTGTCTGTCCACCTGGACATACCAAATCACAACCCTTAATACTCTTCTACTTCTTTCTTTTCTTCTTGTTACAACATCTTCCCCCAAGCTTTCTAGACCATTTTGTAACCTCATACAGATAACCTCTCATACGGTCCACTGCCTTCTTATCATTTTTAATATTCCATGGATCATCATTTCCTTCGTCAGTAGCAATGTACTCCATCCTCTCCACGCCAGTAGTGCGATCTGTCGAATCAGCTCTCTTGTATTGGGTAAACGTGAAGCGCTAGACGCGCATCAAAGTGCCCTTTAAAATGCATTTCGTGATGAAAACAGATATATTTATACCATAAAACGGCATGCATATGTAAGACCTACATACATGTAACATCCCGTCCAAATTTCATCATAAACGTAACTTCCATCTTATGATACATATGATTGATGAAAATGAAATGATTTAATATATTTTACATTAATAATGAATTTGGTTTAAAAAACCTGGGTCCATCTGGCTCCGGATGGTAGCACCCTGTAAGGGCCCTGCCTAGGGTTACCAGGTGAAACTTGGTCAACGGTCCTGATAGCGGAAGAGGAATCTAGGATTCCCAACGGTGGTTGGAGTGGAAGAGCCTGGTGGTCTCACCACCAACACAAAATTCCAAATCCAAAAACGTTTGTTCCCATATTGGGCGGCCTTTGGTCAGCGTCTGTTTCCCAGGTTAGGGGCGGCTGAGAATAACCTCCAGGGCTCACAGCCTTGGTTGTAAATTCGTGGCTCTAGAAGTCACCTCCAAGAAATTATCAATCATGGAAGATTGTGAAGAGTGTGATGTAAGTACCTCAGGTGCACAGGAGTGCACAAGCAGACATTCGGATTCTGGGGAGTCTGCAGAATTACACAGAGACGAGTCAGAGCATCTTGGAACCTCAAACAAGATGAAGTATAGAAGACCTAATTACATGGCTACATTTAATGTTAATTCTCTTTTACAAACAGGAAAATTAAAACATCTTACTGACACCCTCAAAAGCCAGAATATTGTTACGTGCCATCCCCCTAGTGGCACTTTTGTTAACTGGATTACGGTGGGTTGATGCACAACACAGATTGTTCCTTTAAAGACTCAACAGCAAATACAAGCAATTAGAACCTTACTCCAGTTTCCTCAAGTCTCTTCCTTGAGCGCTCTTGCCCCTTTCACTTGTCAACAAACCACAGAAGTTAATCCATCCTAATGAGTCCGGTGGCCTTGTCAGAAACTACCTGCACCTCTTCCTTATGTACACAAACTACAGTTACTTACGATAACCTGCTACACGCTGCTTCGCTGTCCACAAGCTGGGGAAACAATGTCACTGGATTTCGTAACTCGCACGGCACTTCGCCACAATACCTCTGTCGCTCAGTGAAATCACACTCGCTCAAAACACAGGCAGTCCCCTGTATGCTTCTCACTCCCTCGCTGTCAAGAGAATCGGCTTCACTAGGGGTTTCGTAAGTCACCACACTTCTGTCGCTCAGGATAAACGCTCGCACTAGCTCGAAAAACACACGCACTGCTTGACAGGTCGCTCTTATATAGCAGGCCGGTGACTCAATAAATGCTTCTAGACCCATCCAGGGTTCACGGCTTCTCGAGGTTTCCTTCACTGGCTGAGTCACGAATATTCTGGACCAACCCTTTGTCCTAGTAGTCCTGTTGCATAAGGCGTACGCAATACACTGAGGCAGAGCACAGCCCAGCCCGGGGGGCAGTTGTGACTCATGCGGCGAGCGATGAAACCAACTCACAGCCGTAACACCACCCCCTTCCTAAAAGGCTGATCGTCCCGATCAATCATTGGTCCGTCTGTGCCTCTCCGTAGGCTGCCAGGCGATCTCGATGCACGATCTTCATCTTCGCCCTCGGGCTCCGCTGGATCCTGTAGACGACATCGTTGATCCGTTTCACGACTCGGTACGGGCCCTTCCAGGACGTCTGCAGTTTGGGTGACAGGCCTTTCTTCCGTAATGGGTTGATGAGCCAGACCAGGTCGTCCTCGTGGAATCCGCCGGCATCCATCTGTTGGTCGTATCGGGTCTTCATTCGGTCGGTCTCGATCCGCAGTTTCCTCCTCGCGAACGCGTGCACGTCCTCCAGTTGGTCAACCAGTTCTTGACAATACTGGCTTACCGGGACCGGATCATTCCCAGGTCGGCCGAAGGCAAGATCGACAGGTAGACGGAGCTCCCTCCTAAACATGGCCCGGGCTGGTGTGCACCTGGTGGCTTCATGCACGGCGGCGCGGTAGGCCAGGAGAAATAGTGGAAGATGTTTGTCCCAATCCCTCTGGTGCTCGCTGACGACTATTCGGAGTTGGTTCTCGATGGTGCGATTGAATCGCTCTACCATCCCGTCGGACTGAGGGTGTAGCGGCGTTGTCCTTGTCTTCCGGATTCCCAGCAACTGGCATAGGTTCTGGAACACCTGCGACTCGAAGTTCCTCCCTTGGTCGGAGTGCAGCTCCAGGGGTACTCCGTACCGGCTGACGAATTCCTTCACCAGGGTCCCTGCGATCGTCGCGGCTTCTTGGTTAGGGAGCGCATATGACTCCCGCCATTTGGTGAAGTAGTCGCTGACGACCAATATGTAGCGGTTCCCTGCCTCGCTTAACGGGAATGGCCCAGCAACATCGATGGCCACTCTCTCCATGGGACCGCCCATGTTGTAGGTCTTCAGTGGACCCCGTCGTCTTCGTCCTGGGCCCTTGCTGGCTGCGCAATCGTGGCACCTCGCGCAGTGGTTCTCAACGTCTGTTCCCGAGATGTCTTCCCGTCGGTGCTCTCCCAGGTACGGCAGATGAGGCCATCCCTTACAATCAGCGAGTCCCACTGCGCCCAGTAGGACTTAAACTTTGGGCTGCAGTCACTCACAATGTTCCACCCGGGTCTGGGGACACAGGCCCTCTTCCATTCGGCTATCAGTCCCAGGTCGTCATCTTCTGCTTGTGCCCGCGTGAAAGATTCGCGGCTCCAGCTCCCCTGAAGTTCCACGGTAGTCCTTCAGCCCTGTATCCTGGTGTTCTCCTCTCTTCTGGTACAGAAGATGCAGTCTTCGGGGCACGGTCTTGATGACAGGGCGTCGGCGTTAGAGTGCTGTTGGCCTTTCCTGTGCTGGATCTCAAAGTTGTACTGTTGAAGCCTCTATAACCACCGCGCGAGTTGACCCTCAGGATGCTTGAAGTTCAGGAGCCACCGCAGGGATGCATGGTCGGTCCTGATGAGAAATTCCTGCCCGTAGCCTACAGGTACTTGTGGAAGTGTTCAATGGTCTTCACGATGGCGAGCAGCTCCTTCCTGGTGACGTAGTAGTTCCTTTCGGGCTTTGACAAGGCTTTGCTGAAGTAGGCCACTACTCTCTCCTCGCCGTCCACTACTTGCGACAGGATTCCCCCTATACCAAAGTCGCTGGCATCGGTATCGACGATGAACCTTGTTCCAGGTCTGGGGTAGGCCAGAATGGGTGCGGTGCACAGAGCCTGCTTGAGTTGTTCGAAGGCATCGTGGCATTCTGCTGTCCACGTGAAGAGTTGGTCCTTCTCAGTCAGTCGATGCAGTTGTTTGGCGATGTCGGCAAATCCCCTCACGAAGTGACGGTAATAGGTGCCGAGTCCCAGGGAGCTTCGTAGTTGGGATTTGTCCTTCGGAACTGGCCACTCCCTCACAGCCGCGGTCTTCTCTGGGTCGGTGCGCACCCCCTCCTCGGAGACGATATGCCCAAGGTACTGGACCTGCTTCTGGAAGAGCTGACACTTCTTGGGGCTCAACTTCAGCTGGGCAGCCCGTAGCTTCATCAAGATTTCCTTCAGGTTGCTGTAGTGCTCCTCGAAGCTTCTCCCTAGAACGATGACGTCGTCTAGGTAGACCAGGCAGGTCTTCCAGTGTAGTCCCCTCAGAATGGACTCAATTAGCCTTTCGAAGGTCGCAGGGGCGTTGCACAGACCGAATGGCATGACGGTGAACTGCCAGAGCCCGCTGCCCACAGAGAACGCAGTCTTCTCGCGGTCTTTAGGGTGGACCTCCACCTGCCAGTAGCCACTCTTCAAATCCAAGGTGGAGAACCATCTTGACCCTGATTTGGTGTCCAGGGTGTCGTCGATCCGGGGTATGAGGTAGCTGTCCCTTTTCGTGACGTAATTCACCCGCCTGTAATCCACGCAGAACCTGGTGGAACCGTCCTTCTTCTTCACTAGCACGACCGGAGAACTCCAAGGACTATGTGATGGCTCGATCACTCCTTGCTCCTTCATCTCTTCTACCATCCGGTCGACTTCAGCTTGCTAGGCGAGCGGGACACGTCGGAATGGGGCCCTAATCGGTGCTCTGCCCCCAACGTCGATTCTGGGCTGGACCAAGCTTGTCCTACCGAAGTCTTTGCTCCCCACGGAGAAGACATCCTGGAATTCGCGTAGCAGGTCCTGAAGTTGGCGTGATTGCTCCTCGTCTAAATGGTCCTGGGATCCTTGGTACAGCTTCTGTAGTTCTTCTGGCAGGGCGATCTTCTTCGGTTGTCTGTCTGCAGGTGTCCGTCCGTCGTGTCTGTGATGCGGGCAATCCAGGTAACGGGCTCGCAGACTCCTAGGTTGGTGTCCCGGTGAACCGTAATGTCGTAGTCGTTCAGGTTGGACAGGCGGACGTACGGCCGAGACGTCGTGTTGATGAGGGTCTTGGCAATTAGCAATCCTTTTGTCTGGATGTCCTCATATTTTGGCTCGATGACTGCCGCCACTCCCTCAGCTGTTCCGTCGACAATTACGGCAGCGCTGACTTCCGTCCTGGCGGGAACGATGACGTCCTCTCTCTCTGCCTTACTCGTTGTGCGGCGACGGCCTCGTGTGCTGGTTGCAAAGCAAGTTCCTCACTTCCGAGGTGCAGAGTGTTGGTACTCAGATGCAAGATGATGTTGTTCTGGTCCAGGAAGTCCAGTCCGATGATCACTTCATTTGATACGTCAGCCACAAGCACTGGATGCTTTATCGTCCGTCGACCAATGAAAAAATCCAGTGATGCTTCGCCATGTACCGGTGAGGTCTCTCCGGTCGCGGTTATTAGCTGGGGGTTCCTTTGTGTGGGTTGCACTCTCCACTTCGGGATCACGGTGGGACTGACGATGGTCCTCGATGCTCCCGTGTCGATTAGCATGGGACAGCTCTCTCCGTTGACGACTCCGTCGACCATCAGGCTGCTATTATCCCTCCGTAACTGCATCACACGAACTTGGACTGCCGGGGCTTGACGACTGTCACAAGCCAACCTTTGCCCCTCCCCCCCCCCCCCCCCTCAGGCTTGTTGATACTTGCATTCCTGGGCCGCGCGGTTTCCCTACGACTGACTGTCCCGACGGAAACCCTTGGCGGCGGCGATCACCGCAGTCCTTGCTCAGGTGGCCTCTCTTACGGCAGGTCCAGCAGGTCGGTAGTCCTCTTCCGGGCCGCCTCTCCGGTTGTCTTCCAGCGGTGTCGTTGCTGGTGACGCCGCGACTATCGAAGAAACGGCTTAGCGCCTCCATCAATTCGTCGGCCAGGGGCTTGGTCTCGTTGGTTTTTACTGGTTCGTCGACGTCCACTTGACGCACCCGCGCGTGCATTCTAGATGCCTGTTTTGCCGTCTCGAACTCAAGTGCGTGGCTCAGCGCATCTGCCAGGATCTTATTGCGCGCAAGTCAAAGCGCCTGTTGAGTGTCCGAGTCCCGTAGCCCGTCGGTGAAGGTCTGCGTCGCAATCTGTTCCAGAAAGTCGGCCGGCGATGTTGGATAGGTGACCCTTACGAGGCGTGCGATGTCCATCTCGAACTCCTGCAGGGTTTCCGCGTTCTTCTGTACCCGGGTCCGGAGCTGCATCTGGTAGGCCTGCTGAAGATGGCTATCTCCATATCGGGACTCCATATGGGCGATTAGTGAAGCGTAGTCCTGGGATCCAGTCGGGATGGCCTGAAGGACGTTAAGGGCGTCCCCTCTCAGCGCTACAATGTGAGCTGTAGCCTTTTCCGTGCTGTTCCAGTTATTTATGGAACAGGCCGCCTCGAACTGACGTAAGTAGGTGCTCCACGGGATCTTTCCGTCGAAGGTTGGGGGCGTCACTCTGCTATGTCCCGTTCCTGATATTCCCGGTGTAACGGTGGGCGGGCGTTGGCGCAGCTCGGCAACTTTCTCTTGTATAGCGTTGAATTTCTCTTCCACCCCCGTCAGTGGGCGTTGGCGCAGCTCGGCAACTTCCTTTTGTAAGGCGTTGAATTTCTCCTCCTCCCCCATCAGCGGGCGTTGGCGCAGCTCGGCAACTTCCACTTGTAAGGCGTTGAACTTCTTTTCCACTGCTGCGACTTCCTCACGTAGGCCCTATTCTAATTTCATTTGGCTCTCCTCTAATTTCGTCAGCAGACACTCTTCCATATTTTTCTGGCCATCCAGAAATTTGGCGGTTAGGTCCTCTGCTAACTAATTCTGGCCGTCCTTCAGGTCCTCTGCTAACTTCTTCTGGCCGTCCTCCATCTTCTTCTGGCCGTCCTCCATCTTCTTCTGGCCGTCTTCCATCTTGGCTTCCATGCCACTTAACTTTTCTAGCAATGCTACAAATTGCGCTTCTATTTTAGATGTTTGTCTTGTAAAGGGCATGCACTTACAGGAAAATTAAAGAATTGACCTGCTCGGGTTTTGAAACCAGGACCGTCAGGTGTTGTGCTTGTGTTTGAGTTCGTAATCCGGCTTCTGACACCAGTTGTTACGTGCCACCCCCCTAGTGGCACTTTTGTTAACTGGATTACGGTGGGTTGAAGCACAACACAGATTGTTCCTTTAAAGAAATAATTAAATTTATTGCGGCCAGAAAGATACACCACTCAACAGCAATTAGAACCTTACTCCAGTTTCCTCAAGTCTCTTCCTTGAGCGCTCTTGCCCCTTTCACTTGTCAACAAACCTCAGAAGTTAATCCGTCCTAATGAGTCCGGTGGCCTTGACAAAAACTACCTGCACCTCTTCCTTATGTACACAAACTACAGTTACTTACGATAACCTGCTACACGCTGCTTCGCTGTCCACAAGCTGGGGAAACAATGTCACTGGATTTCGTAACTTTCACGGCACTTCACCACAATACCTCTGTCGCTCAGTGAAATCACACTCGCTCAAAACACATGCAGTCCCCTGTATGCTTCTCACTCCATCGCTGTCAAGAGAATCGGCTTCACTAGGGGTTTCGCAAGTCACCACACTTCTGTCGCTCAGGATAAACGCTCGCACTAGCTCGAAAAACACACGCACTGCTTGACAGGTCGCTCTTATATAGCAGGCCGGTGACTCAATAAATGCTTCTAGACCCATCCAGGGTTCACGGCTTCTCGAGGTTTCCTTCACTGGCTGAGTCACGAATATTCTGGACCAACCCTTTGTCCTAGTAGTCCTGTTGCATAAGGCGCACGCAATACACTGAGGCAGAGCACAGCCCAGCCCGGGGGCAGTTGTGACACATGCGGCGAGCGATGAAACAAACTCACAGCCGTAACAATATTATCATAACGGCTCTCAAAGAAACAATATTCTTGGATGAAAACTGTTTTGATTCTGAAGGATTCACAATTTACAAAGGAAAAGTAGGCAAAAGAATAATGAAGAACACACCACACCTTGGAACTGGCTTCATAATAGCCAAAAACATTTTGGATTCTATTATTAGCTTTGAATCACAATCTGAAAGACTTTCAACTCTTACTTTTAAATCTGCTAATAGAATATATTCCGTTGTAAATGCACAATGCATGAAGACAGTAAAAAGAACAAAGAAAAGGTGGAAATCTTTTGGGACCAATTAGATGATGTTATCCAAAAAATTCCGGAAAAAAAAATAATGTCATACTTATGGGGGACTTCAATGCCCAAGTAGGGAAAGAAAAGAAGTACAAAAGCATTGTCGGGAAGTACCCACCACGTAATAGGACGAACCTAAATGCTGTTAAACTAATAGAACTTTGCCAAGCACATGACATGATCTTAAAATCCATAGCTTTTAAGAAATTACCAAAGAAACAGAAAACATGGATCTCACCCAACCCGCCCTTAGGAGAATTTCAATTAGATCATGTAGCGGTTAAAAGGAAATTTAATAAAGAAATACAAAATGTCAAAGTACTCAGGGGAGCTAACTTAAATTCTGATCACTATCTTTCTAAAATAAAACTCAGAATCATCCCCAATAGGAAAATCCGCTCTAACAGACTAAAACATAGGAATTACGATCCTAAAAATATAATTAACTCAAAAGAGTTTTCAATCGCCACTGCAGATTTACAAAATCAAGAAAGTCTAATAATTAAAGCAGAACAACCTGCTCCACTAACTAAAATCAAAAAACATGCGTGGTGGACGGAAGAGTGTGATAGTCCCATTGAACTAAGAAGGAAAGCATGGCACCAGTGGCAATCACCGAAAAACGACCATAACAGACAACATTTCTTAAATGTTAGAAAATTAGTGACTAAAAATCTTAAGAGAATAAAAAAAACTCGAGATGATCACATACTTATGCAAATTAATGAAGACTTTCACAGAAACAATGTACGAAACTTTTATATGAATTTTAAGAAGAAATTGACTAAGTACAGTCCCCCAACTCTACAACTCCAGGATAAAGAAGGAAATGGTGCTCATAACAACAAAGACAACTGCAAAGTATTAGCAGAATATTTCGAAAATCTCCTTAACTGTGAGGAACCCATAGAAAAGATGGACTTTCATATATCCCCATCAACCAATCCTGACTCAGAACCTCCAACCATTGAGAACTCCATTCAATAACATCGAATCTTAAGAATTATAAGGCTTCGGGAGAAAATCAAATCACAGCTGAACTTTGGAAGAATGTTAACGAAAATGCTATACAGTCTCTCAGAAATATCTTTGAAGAAATTTGCATACATGAAAGAATCCCAGATGACTGGAAAACCGCCCTTATACATCCACTTCATAAGAAAGGATCCAAAACAGACCCTAACAACTACAGAGGGATATATCTCCTTGACGTAACATACAAGATATTCTCCACAGTCCTACTACACAGGGCAGAACCTCAACTAGACCATCAACTTGGGGAATACCAGGCTGGTTTCAGGAAAGGGAGATCCTGTCCGGAACAAATTATCAACCTCAAACACATCATGAACTACCAAAAATCACGGGCTAAATCCATGGGCGCCCGCAGGATTTTTTCCAGAGGGGGGCCAAATTATAATTTTCATTTCATTACCCCCCCCCCACAATTTTCGTTTTATTTGTTACATTTTTTTAGTCAATTTTACCCTCCAGGTTGGTGTTTCCCACGGACTCAGCGAGGGAATTCACCACTACCGCCTCTACGGGCAGTGTCCTAGAGCAGGGAACACTTGGTCGGAGTCGATACAACTGGGGAGGTGTGATCAACACTTCGCCCAGGCGGTCTCACCTGAAAAAGCGAACAGGGGCCTCATGAGGGAAGGGAAGATTTGGGATGGCTAGGCAAGGAAGAGGGAAGGAGGCGGCCGTGGCCTTACAGTAGATACCATCCCGGCATTTGCCCGAAGACGAAGTGGAAATCCACGGAAAACCACTTCGAGGATGACTAAGGTAGGAGTCGAGCCCGCTCTACACATTTGGACAACCCGAGGCTGAGTAGACCCCGTTCCAGTCCTCATACCACTTTTCAAATTTCGTGGCAGAGCAGGGAATCGAACCCAGGACCTCCGGGGCGGCAGCTAACCATTCTGACCGCTACGCCCACGGGGGCGACATTATTTCTTACTTGCTTCGTGAAATTCATTATTTGGGAAGAATGTTTTTCTTTTAGTTCCGAGCTTTTGTCCATGAAGGTTCGCGGTTCTTCTTTTGTGATACATTGGCATAATGTTGAGGTCTTAAAAACTTGTAAAAAGAGCAGTTCATTAAAATGTTAATGTAAATCCAGTTCGCCTATTTTCTAAATACGGTAACTAGAGGACATATTTTCAGATATTACTGAGTTAAATTAATCTGTGGAAATATCCTTACATATGAATCTGCCTAATAATTCAAGTACCGGTAGCACTGTTTCCAAATATCTAGTTTGTACTGGCCGTTACAGCGGATCCATCAAGTTTTTCCTCTTCTTCACAAGCTATCAGGAATATTTCGCATTGCTCTTCTTAGCCTAATGAATTTTGGGGCGTGGTGGCGCAGTGGTCAAGCTGTTGACCTCTCACCAAGGTGGACCAGGTTCGATTCCCGGTCAATGCATGTGAGATTTTCGAAGTGAAATGCCATGTTCTGTGGTTCGGATTCCACGTAAAAAAGAGGTCCCGTGGCTCATGATCGCATGATTAACGGTCACGTTAAACTACAAGCCTCCTTTCCTCATGAATTTTGTGCGAAGTGATAAATTCGTATTGTACGTTACTCGTATTTGTAACGCCCATTGTTTTAGCAAATTTTCGTTTTAGAAAGAAATCATTTCATTTGATTATTGCTGACCGTTAAGTAAAATATATAATACTCACTAAATCATGTACTTCTTACTTAGTCGCTTAGATAACGACACATATCGCAGGATCATTTAGCCTAACTACAGTATTATACATTCGTACTTAAAAATGTCACATAAATGTTCCTTGAGTAAAGAGCCTGCCAATGTCTGTTCTGTAGTTTTCTTCTTTCAGAATCATATCATTATCAATCCCCCCTTCAACTTTGGCTTTATCACCTAATTGATCTATATTGAATTGTAACTTTCAGTCGGTCAATATGACTATAAGCCCAATTAAATTAGGATTAGATTACCTTCTCCGCTCATAGGCCTATAAGTCGGCTACATGTTGCGCATCAAAAATTGCCTTGCAAAAAGATTACATTGGAATAATATAGCCTACAACATTTCGAAGTCTATTAGTATTGAATTCACCATTTTGTCTCAACTCATCTACATTCGATTAAGAGTGCGAATCTCAGTCGCTTTGATAACGGCACAAAAACACCGCAGGACAATTTAACCATTAGCCTATACATTGCTTCGATCGTAGAAGATTTAACGCTACAGGTTAAGAATCTACAACAATGTTAGATTGCTGTTCATTTTCTCAAGAAATGGACCACAGTACTTTGGCACACCTTGAATAAAACTAAACGGCATTTCGCAGCACGAATAACGATCGCAGAACGACGCAAAATTAGACGAGTGTACAACACAGTCAGGCTCGTATTTAAGACTCAATCCCCTTAAAAAAAAAATGCTACCCCCGACTTAAAATATATAGATTTATTAACGTTTCCTTAACATATGGGACTGTTTCTTCACTTAGCGTTTATTTAACTATGGGTGGCAAACACTATAAATATGTGTTTACTAAAATTACAAATAGAAAAATAACTTAATACAAAGAATTAACATTTAAATTTTAAAAGATATACACAACCAATTGCAAAAATACCAATTATATAAAT
This sequence comes from Meconema thalassinum, assembly GCA_946902985.2. Classification (NCBI taxonomy): domain Eukaryota; kingdom Metazoa; phylum Arthropoda; class Insecta; order Orthoptera; family Tettigoniidae; genus Meconema; species Meconema thalassinum. The sequence continues at coordinate 1,572,251,931 of OX336388.2, forward strand.
AACAAGGGGCTTCCTTCTTGCCTTGTCATTTGCAAACACGATTAGGATATCATTAGTCCAATTTCACTTTCAAGTCAGATTCAAAAGTAGAACACCAGGATGACTAACACAATCCCGTTTTGTGTGTCCTTAAATAATGAACATTGCAAATCTGTGACAATGAACAATTCTCTCTTGTGTGTGTGTGTGTGTGTGTTTGTGTGTGTGTGTGTGTGTGTGTGTGTGTGGGTTGGTGGAGGGGTGGGGTTAAACTTTAATAACTTGGCGTTTAATGCCCAAGTGGTTTTGTCCAGTTTCCAGATTTCTTTCCGCCCCTAAAACCTGCCACCCTGGGCAGCTGCCTGTTTCCCCCCCCGTCATTACGGGCCTGAATACAGCAAATGACTCAATATTGTAAGCACGACCTTAAGCAGTGTTTTACTAGTCATCAAAGAAAACCACGTTGCGATGTATAAAAATATCTCTAGAACGTGCTTTCATATCGTCACTGCCAAAGTGAGGTGGCGAAAGTAGTAGCCAGCCTTATCACTACACTAGGCATAACCATATTGAAAAATAGAGTTATGTTTCCATTGGTGGTCTAGTGCATGAGATCATTAGAACCATATATTTCTGAATATAAATACATATTAACGTCAGCAACATTGAAGAAGTTTTCTATTGTAACATTTGTCAGTTGATTATCAGATACTTCAATTTATGAAATAAACTGGTGACAATGACCAATCGAATATCAACATTCTCGGAATTCCAGGGGGGGGGGGGGGGGGGCACGGCCCCTCCCTGCGGGCGCCCATGGCTAAATCGTATGTTATCCCTTTCATTGACTTCCAAAAGGCATACGACTCTATAGATAGGGAATCCTTATTCTCGGTCCTGAAAGAACTAGACCTCGATAACAAAACTACAAACCTAATCAGAGAAACACTAACTAATACATTCCCCAAAGTAAAATTCATGGGGGAACTCTCCACCCCTTTTGAGATTAAAACAGGTGTACGGCAAGGAGATGGACTTTCTCCACTGCTATTTAACTGTGCCTTCGAAAAAGTAGTCAGAGAGTGGTATGTAAAGACCCACGGTGGAATCAGAATAGGAACTAAAAAGAAAGGCATTAAGGTCAATTGTTTAGCTTTTGCTGATGACATGGCCATATTAGCTGAGACATGGGAAGAAGCCAAGGAACAGATCCTCAAACTCCAGAGGCAAGCTTTAAAAATGGGTCTCAAAATCTCAGTTGAAAAGACCAAAATAATGACGAACATAAAAAAAAATCCTCTCGGCACGCCGGAAGGCGGAGGTAGATTTCACCGGGCAGATTAGAGGATAGGCTAAAATAGGCGAAATATACAGATTTTCGTAGGAGGATCAGACCTCATTTATTGCGAGAAAGTATTTTACAATTGGAGGTTAGTTAACATTTTTTCGTCTTTCTATGCATATTTTTAACATTTTACTGTCTTATGAGGATGGTAACCTTCTTGTCATTTGGGGTTCATTTTTATACTTGTGATCACACTGTCCTTATGCAAGGTTTGGAACTAATGTGTAACTATCTAACAGTCTGTTACTTCTTCACGCAAAATTTTATCTCCCGCAGAGATGTTGGTTGATTCCTCAGTTTAGGGGCTGCGACAAGGTGGTCATGTAACCCCGTGTACATTGGGTGTGTGTAGAATCTGTCTGATAAACGGTGTTATTTGTGATTACTGTATTAGTCTGTAATTCAGGTAAGGTGTGCAGACGGTCAATTTTAAGTAGTAGTACCTAATTTTGTACCAAATACTAACGTCAACGACACCCAGCTGTGAACTTGGCTGCTAGATGCCACCGCAACCAGCAACTTGCAACGAACGTTGTAACTTCCCCTCCGAAGGAAAGCATGCTGACGGATTTTTAGCGCTCTTAGAAAATTCGGCGACTTTGGCCGGCTTTGAACCAGCGACCTTGGGCATAGAAGTTCAGCATGCTACCAGTTAGCAGCTTCCCTCATAGTCAGATGGAACAAGAAGTTCCGTGACGAATTAAAGAGCCTACTTTTCTTAAAATTAAGATTCATGCCGTAGATTAATCTACAGTATATGAACCTATCTAGAATAATGACGAAATTAAGTGGGTAATATCGAAATGTCTTAATTAGTTCGAAATAAGGTATACTAGCCATAATGTAGCCTAATAGAGCAAAACAGTTGGCAGCTCTGGTGACTGAATATATTCTTACTTCCATCTCCTAAGGTACAGAATACAAAATGTGGTTGAAGTCCAACGGACGTTACATGGATTTAGACATTGGATCTATTAGTACACGTAAAAGCATGTTGGCAACAATGTCATGCGAGTGCTGGTCAGAAATAATCTGAAATATTATATCTATTTGTGCCAATTTTGGATGAAATCCATTTGTTGGTATAGAAGTTACATGTATTTAAAAATTGGTCCTATCAGCAGGCTTAGAATCATGTTGGTAGAACTGACGTATATAAGTTACTCCAAATTAATGTAAAATGTCAGGTAATTTACGTGTGCATAGTTTAAAGCTGTCGGCTTGCATACTTTCTGATATATTTGGATACAAAATAGATAGCAATTATTAACAGTTGGCAGCCCTATTGGCTCTTAAGAATACACTCAGTCATATCTGTTTATGTACACATATTACATACAAAATTTGGTTGAAATCCAATTGATAGTGTAGAAGTTATATGCATTTAAAAATTGGACTTATCAGAAGGCTTAAAATTATTTTGGCAACGCTGTCATGTATGGCCACCTGGAAATTAAACTGAAATAGTATTATCTACATGTGTGCCAATTTTAGAATAGCTCCCATGAATACCTTCCAAGATATCCAACATGGAGCTCAAATTTCCAGTGCGTGTTTTTAGCAGTTGGTAGCACTGGCATCTTTTTCAAATATGGGCCTGAGATATTCCGGTATACATCTTTACTCATTCTAAATTTGGTTTCGATTGCTGCAGCCGTTTATGAGTTGATAGGGGGGGGGGCACACACACAGCCAGACAGACAGACAGACAGACAGAAGGACGGACAGACATACAGAAGGACAGACACATTTTCCCGGATATATCTCATAAGTCTACTTTTTCCTCATATTTGAAAAGTGTGAAAAGTAGGCTAAAAATGAATGTGATCTCGTCAATGGCGTTGTCTTGGCAACCTCTGATAGATCATCCCTCATCAATTTAAAAGCGTTGTTATGGTAACCTCTGATGGCATTTGGCATTTTTTTAAATTCCGAAATCATTTTTCTCATCCCTTGGCGTAATGGTGGGTCATATCAAAAATTCTTTCAGACAAAAATTTTAGGTAATTATTAGAGGAATATTTTCCATTTTGTACGGTTTTGGTATTGTGCCTATTAAGAGAGATATGATTAATGTTTCCCGAAAAACCCACTTTTTTCCACCCCTTTGGTCAATGGTTGGTGCTATCAAAAAACTTATTTGACATAAATGTTTGGCACTTATTATGAACTTTAAATGGATTCGATATTTCACGTATTAAGAGAGTTATAGCGAAATTTCACTTTTTCGAAAAAAAAAGCCCCCCATTTTCACCCCCTTCGACCGATTTTGCCCATTAACGAACTCGACCGAGATTTTATAGGGATACATGTTATGTAAAAAATTCAAAGTGATTGGTGCAAAATTACGGCAGTTATCGTGTCCACAAGAAACTGATATATATATAGATAGATACAAATATACATATATACATAAATTATATATAAACTTTTAAACTGACGGTGGTTTTGGGGTCTGGGAGATGTGAAACGCGAAGATATGTCGAAATTTTCCGGAAGTCGAAACATGGTACCCATTGCAATAGTTAGCTTTCTAATGAAATCTACCTAACACCAAAAAAGCTTCAAGTGGGCAAACAATACATAGACATCGTCAAAGAATTTAAATGTGTTGGGGAATGGATCGGCTGGGATGCGTTAGAGAAAAAGGCAATGGAATCTAGGAGAAATAAAGTTGAATTGGCCTTCCAATTTACGAAGGACACTTATAACAAGAAGTCTCTCTCCTGGAATACCAAGATAAAACATTATAACACGGTAATTAAACCAGAAGCCTTATATGCAGCCGAAACATTGTCTCTCACCACCCAGGGACCGCTTGAAAGGCTGAAGGTCAAGGAAAGAAAGATAATACCCAAAATCTTAGGCCCCAAATTTCATAACAAATTATTCCGTGTCAGGAACGAAACTCTTTACCAAAAAAACTGAAAACTCTCGGACACAATAAGAAAACGGAGAATTGATTTTTATGCGCACATCCTCCGGATGAATTCAAATAGATTAGCCAAAAAGATCGTCGACCACTTCCATAATAAAACAAAAACAAAACCTCTTTGGTTTAAGGAAACCGAGAAAGACCTCGTGGAACTCCAAATTACAGACAAGCATGCCCATGGACAAAACAGCCAAAACCGTCACCAAGGATAAGCAACAACGGTTCCAAGTTCCAAGTGAAACTCAAACAAAAGCGTACGATCCACATCTCTGCCGAAGAAAGGGAAGGAAGATCTCAAAGGATGAGGCAATACTGGGCCAAAAGGAAAGCTCAAACAATAAAAAGTGATTGATTTCGTGTATCCCAAAGTTGGGTGAAACAAATAAAGAAGACGAATTAATTTGCTAATTCAAACAAATAATGATTAGATCCAGGCTATTACACTACCTAGCTATTTGTTGTATTTGAAAGGTAATTATTGTTATTGTTGTTTTAAGGGGCGGAACTACGAGGTCATCTGCCCATGCAGGGTAATTAATTAATTAATTAATTAACCGATTCAGTTAGATTGAAATAATACCAACAAAATAGCAGAAAATGGTGTCTTGTTACGCTCCGGAATTACCGAACTCGCTACTGTAGTTCCACGATTTTCTCAGGTTTAAATTACGGTACTCACACTGTCTAGAGCGAGAACGTAAATTACTTTCAGTATTTCCTTGTGCCACAAGCCTCCGTGGCTTAGGCGGCAGCACGCCGGCCTCTCACCGCTGGGTCCGTGGTTCAAAACCCGGTCACTCCATGTGAGATCTGTGCTGGACAAAACGGAGGCAGACAGGTTTTTCTCCGGGTACTCCGGTTTTCCCGGTCAAAAAATGTCATTCCAGCAACACTCTCCACTATCATTCCATTTAATCTGTCATTCATTTAACCATTGCCCCCAGAGGACTGCGTCAGGCCTCGGCAGCCGGCACAGTTCATATCCTCGCCGCTAGATGGGGGCTTCATTCATTCTATTCCTGACCCGGTCGGAGACTGGAAGCAGGCTGTGGATTTTCATTTTTTCATTTCCTTCTGCCATTAAATGCGTGAAATTAGTGACTGTGATTAGTAATTCGATTATTTTTTCCGTGTGTGCTTGTGTGATAGCCCGACGGGTAGGGAGAAACAATATGGCTTTAAATAGTGTCCAAAGGCTTATGAGAAGTAACTTTTCCTCTCTTACGTTAGAGCAAAAGTAAAGATGAAAGCAGTAGGGCGGTCAATGCCGGATCTTGATTTAACAAACCAGACTAAAAATAAAGATAAGAAGATTGTTCGGAAATTTAAACCGGACATATACAAGAGAGCAGAATGGATTTGTGGGTGTAATATTGAAGCAGAACATTGTCAATAGATTTTTCTGTTCCCCGTGTTTGTGTTTGTGTTTCTCAAATGGAGATTGAGAAGGAAACTGGACAAAAGTAGGTGTCACAGACCTTGGCCATTTGTCTCAGAAAATAAAGACATGAAGTTCAAAATCACACATGATTGCTCAGCTTGAATTTGATTTCCTGATGAGCATGACGCCTAACCTCCACCGGCCAAGTTACTAAGAATACAGCCACGAGTCCCGAAACGTGTTGATGCGAAAGAGATTTGGGATACAGTAATATTTTACGCCAAAGAATGGTTCGAGTTCACTAATCACCTTCTTGCAGGAAACCTTTTCTTGTCAGAGATTTTTGCCTCGTATGAGAAGCAGTTTCCACATTTCATTCTTCATAAAGCCTGTGAGTAATATCAATTCCTTAACAAAGCAAAACTTAGAACCGAATTATAGATTCTGTATGGCTATATGCGAGAAGATTTCCGGGCTGTTTCAGGCGCAATTCACCTCTTGCAGTTTCTCCTAGAAAATAGGTAAGCAAATACCTTCAGTGAATATGCCAAACTCTTGAAAATTATTGTTACTGTTCCTATGACAACATCAGAAGCAGAAAGGTGCATTTCAACTCTGAAGAGAATTAAGACCTTCTTACACAGGTCGATGGCAGAGAACAGACTGACAGCACTGGCTATTCTATCCATAGAAAGAGAGTTTGTCAGGGACATTGTGGATTTTAATAAAGCAGTGATAGACAAGTTTGCCTCTATTAAGGAACGTAGGATGGATTTTACATACTAGCAGTCTGAATTTGTAATTTCTAATACTCTCATAATGCTGTGCTTGCACCTTGGATTGCTGTAAGATTTGAAGTGTTGCATGTTCTTAACCAGGCTCATTACCAGATGAGCAGCTTCGGTGGCGTAGTTGGTAGCATGCTGAACTGCTGTGCCCAAGACAGCGGGTTCAAACCCGGCCGAAGTCGTCGGAATTTTTAAGAGCGTTAAACATCCTTCAGTATGCCTTCCTTCGGAGGGGAATTAAAGCCGGCGGTCCCATGTCATAGATTTATGGCATGTAAAAGATCCTTCCACAGACTAAACTTGTGTGAAGCTAAATTGTTAGGCTAGATTTCGTCGGAACGCTCTATCAAAGTTCCAACGTTCACCACTAGGTATCACTGATATCCGGTAGCGAAAGTTGGAACTACTTGAAATTGAACGGAACTTGTAGCTCACCCTAAGGGAATCTGCTGGAAGCAGCCACAGACTCAGGCGAGCCGAACATGTCCTCGGACACTCCCGGCACTAAAGGCCATACGATAAATAAATAAATAAATAAATAAATAAATAAATAAATAAATAAATAAATAAATAAATAAATTACCAGATGGAACCTCTCATACAGATGCATCTTTATGCGTGTGTTTGAGTGAGAGATCGAGAGAGAAAACTTTGATTTTCACTAATTATAATGATCCAGGATTTGAGTTCTGGTTGAGGCGAATGATTTTAACTCACTCTGTTTGAAATCGCTCTTTGTAATGTTAATAACTATCTGTACGAAATTTGAGGTACCACATGTATACTGTTTATCTTTGTAGAAGAATAAGGGTCCGCCATTTGAAGTGAGTGCTCTTTTCTATTGAACCCGAGTCAATAAAGTCACGAGCCGCCACTGCTATTTACAGTACATGAATACACATTTTTGAGTAGAATGAAGTAAAATATAAGAGATGTTCATATTTTAGTAGTAGTAGTAGTTCACTTCAACTGCGGATTTCCCTTATTAGATAGCACGCACAACTGTTTGGTATGTACAAGAGTAAGGTAGTCTACGGTACTATAGATGGTTCCACTGAATATTTTTACTAGCGGCGTACCATAGAGTTTTAGTGAAAAACGTATTTTCTTAATTTTTGTGATACTTTCTTGTCCCATGTCATTGGTGTATTTAGTGACAGAGGGGCGCAGAAACTTTTGCAATCTTATCCCGCTCAGTTCCTCAGGATGATCACTTACTCCACACTGTAGAATATGGTTTTTAGCAACATGAGGCAACAGTTTTCTAGTTAATGTTTGTGCTATTCCTGGACTGCTCAGCGTAACCGATATAATTTCGTCCGTTGCTTTTTCCAGCGAAACCAAATCTGGCTTACGATACCAGAGACCACCTCTGTCTTTGAATTTTATTAGTGATATTACTGGAGATTGACTCTGGATACCGAGGGGCAGTTGACCTCGCTGTTCCGTCCCTTAAAACAACAATAACTAACTCTGGATTCTACTAATTTTATCTTGACATTATATAGGTAGGCTATGGTCTTCAGCTCGATGTTATTGTCATTTCATTAGGGACGTTGCAACATTGTAGTTATATAGCCTCGTGTTCTCGGGTGTGTGTAGAATTTGTCTGATAACCTGTGTCACTGTAATATCTGTAATAGTGTGTGTATTTGTAATTGAGGTAGACTTTGGGTAGAAAGCGGCCGTGGCCTTAAATTAGGTACAATTTGTCTGGAATAGAAGTTGGAAACCACGGAAAAGCACTTCCAGAATAGCTGAGGAAGGTATCGAACCCGTCTCTTCTCAGGTTTGACTCATGAGGCTGAGTGTACCCCGTTCCAAGGTATCGAACGCGGGTCTCCGCAGTGACAACCAAGAATACGGTACTAGTCACTACGCAATGAGGCGAACTCGTCAGCTCGTACCAAATACCCAGGCAATTGCAGCTATCGTCATGTGCATTTGAAATTTCGGTGATGATTTAGATTGACTATACCATCCTGGATAAATGTAGTTAAGGCGGTGTATGGTGCATTAACATCATCCTCAGCGGCTTCGGTGGCGTAGTTGGTAGCTTCTATGCCCAAGATCGCAGGTTCAAACCCGGCCGAAGTAGTCGGATTTTTAAGAGCGTTAAAAATCCCTCAGTATGCCTTCCTTCGGAGGACAAGTAAAGCCGGCGGTCCCATGTCATAGATTTATGGCATGTTAAAGAACCTTCCACTAATTACACCTGTGTGAAGCTAAAGTATAGGTTAAACATTTGAATAATGCTCTTAGGTTCCAACGTTCGTCGTCAGGAGCCGACTGCGGTGGCGTCTAGTAACCAAGTTATGAACTAGTAGTCGTTGACGGTGGCGTTTGGCGGCAAAAGTAGGAACTACTTGAAAATTCAATGTCTTAGAGTCCTTACTTGATTTTTTTTTCGTGTGGCCTCCTGAGAGGCCGAGTGCAGGTCTTTCTAGCCGACGCCCGTAGGCGACCTGCGCGTCGGGATGAGAGATGGAATGGATGAAAGCGAATGAAATTGGGCAAGGATGTGGAAGGAAGCGGCCGTGGCCTGTCAGAAGGTACCGTCCCAGCATTTGCCTGGTGTTGAAAATGGGAAACCACGGAAAACCATTTCAAGGACGGCCCCATGACCTAACACTGCGCTTTAGCCAGCGTAGCCACTGCTGTCGGTCTTACTTGAATTAAAAACAGGTAACACACACCAATAGAGCCATCACAATTAACACCGGTTATCAGACAGATTCTAACACACCCAATGTACACGGGGCTACATGACCGCGTTGTCGCAGCCCCTAAACTGAGGAACCAACCAACCAACATCATCCTCTAATAAATCAAAAGTATGGCTTTCATAATAGTTCAGGGTAAGTGTATAATCAATATGGGAGTATTTGTAAGTTTTTGGTTCATTTAGATTATTGGTTGCTGTTTTTGACGAATCTAAAGAGAAAAGCAGTATATTATGATCATTGATATCATCAATAATGTTATCTACTCTCCAATTACTTAATTTTATGCAGCAATGGAAATGATCAATCAGTGAGCTGTTATAACTTATTCTGGTGGGATATGTAGTGTTGCAGGAGATAGCCTAAGACCATAGCTATGCATGAAACATTTATAATATTATTACTCAAGTCATCATGACGGAGAGTGTTTATATTAAAATCACCAGCAACAATTACATTCATGTGTTTTATGTTGCCAAGAATCATTTCTAAATCTGCACTTGTATGATACCAGTTAGACACAAAAGGATTATAAACAGCCATAATTATGTAGCCTAGCTAAGCCCTGACCTAGAAATTTCTAATGCTAAGATATTATGATATTTCTGTATATTATATTGTATATCACTTTGCATTGCTAATAACAGTTACCTTTTGCATAGCTGGCAATTCCACCACCTCCATCTTTTGAGGTAGAATTTCTAAATGAATGAAAGGCCTCATAACCTGAAATATTATAGAAGATACATTTACCAGTATCTGCAGACAAGCCATGTTTCAGAAATGACAACAAAATCTACGTTTTGAATAGAATCCAGTCGATCAGGAATCATCTCTAATTTCCCATTTCGTAAGCTTCTAGCAAAGGAGGGAGACCTAGCTTAACAGAGGAAAAAAGGCCAATATTCATTCGATTGTTAGATATGCTACACATAATGTTGACAAATGCTTCCTGGCAACCAGAAGCAACTTCAATAATGTAAAATTTCTAATTATAACATTTTAAAATAACATTTTCAAAATTTCCCGCCTTTTTAACAATGCATCACTGTTTCCCTTATAAATTCCAAGTTAATAAGAATTTTCGTACTTTTCCTTTCCAAAGTGTGTATCAAACCTCAACCTACAAAATGAACCTCAATGACTAGCATGCACTGTCATTTAGATAATTTTATAGAGTTTTTATTGTGAGCACCTGAATATTTTCAGAAAAAAAAAGGCCAATATTCATTCGATTGTTAAGTATGATACAAATATTATTGACAAATGCTGCACATATCCCGGTATTGGTATGCTTCCTGGCAACCAGAAGCAACTTCAATAATGTAAAAATTCTAATTATAACATTTAAAAATAAAATTTTCAAAATTTCCCGCCTTTTTAAGAATATATCACTGTTTCTCTTATAAATTCCAAGTTTATAAGAATTTTCGTCGTTTTCCTTTTTAACGTGTGTATCAAAGCTCAACCTATAAAATGAACCTCAATCACTAACATACACTGTGATTTAGATATTTTTATAGAGTTTTTATTTATTTTATTTTATTCAGGTGCTCAGAATAAAAACTCTATAAAAATATTTAAATCACAATATATGTTAGTTGAGGTTCATTTTGTAGGTTGAGGTTTGATACACACTTTAAAAAAGGAAAATTACGAACATTCTTATACACTTGGAATTTATGAGGGAAACAGTGATACATTGTTAAAAAGGCGGGAAATTTTGAAAATTTTATTTTAAAATGTTATAATTAGAATTTTGACATTATTGAAGTTGCTTCTGGTTGCCAGGAAGCATACTAATACTGGGATATGTGCAGCATTTGTCAACAATATGTGTAGCATATTTAACAATCGAATGAATATTGGCCTTTTTTCCTCTGTTAAGCTGGGTCTCCCCCCTTTTTAGACAGCCATGTTTCAGAAATGATAACAAAATCTACGTTCTGAATAGAATCCAGTCGATCAGGAATCATCTCTAATTTCCCATTTCGTAAGCTTGTAGCATTAACAGTGGCGGCTCGTGAATTTTACCGAGGGGGGATTCAACCTTTTAAGATGTAATCCGCTTTTTGTGATGCTTTTCCAGTAACTGACAGAGATGATTTCATACATGAATTGTGTTTTTTCTTCTCACATATTTTTAGCCTATTTTCAATTTTGAAAAAATAGGCTTATGAGATCACCTTTTGTCCGTGTGTGTGTGTGTGCGCGCGTGTGTGTGTGTGTGTGTGTGTGAGGTGTGTGTGTGTGTCCCCTAATAAAATCTAAACGGCTGGAGCGATTTCAATGAAACTCGGTAAGTTCATAGCGCTATTCCCGGCGACCTCGACCGTGCCCTTCAAATTTTGTTACGTCTCACCAATCCAACATGGCGGCTGTGCGAAATATTTCACTAGCATTCAATATCTCCGAAACTATTACCGATATCGCCCTGAAATTGTGCACTGTGATAAAGGGCACTACTAGAAGTTCACCTATGAGACTTTCAAAAACCTGGTGACTACAAAACCAACATGGCGGCCAAGCGAAGTTGAGACTTTTAAATACACTTTTCTCGTGATTTAACTATCCAAACGTAAGGAAACTTGGTACAGCAATTTTTTATACACATTGTAATGCATTGAAGTCTAATTTAGTTCAATTGTTTACATAACCTCAAAATGGCGGCTGTGCGAAATATTTCACTGACATTCTATACCTCCGAAACTATTACAGATATCACCCTGCAATTTTGTACGGTGATAAAGGGTACTGATACAAGTTTATTTATATATATATATATATTTCATAAACCTGTAAAGTACAAAACGAACATGGTGACCAAGCGAATTTGAAATATTTTAATAGACTTTTCTCGTGATTTAACTCTCTGAGCGCAGTGAAATGTGGTACAGTAAATGATTTTGCAGTTTGTAATGCACTGCCATCTAACTTAATTCAATTGTTTCATAACCTCAAGATGGCGGCTGTGCGAAATTTTAAAATTAAGTTTTTATTTCTTGTGTCGTAATCATGCGATCGAAGTGAAAGTTTGAATAATGAACCTAGGCAATAATTGTCCTTGAATGGTACATAACTCTATGGCCTATACATATAACAATCCTAAATGGCGAGCTTCCGATATATTTTGACGGTTCTCAATATCTATGAATCTTTTACAGCAGCCAAACTGAATTTTTTAATGTTCATAGAGACTATGAACATATGTTCACCTCTAGGACTTTCAGTAACCGGGTGAGCACAAATCCAACATGGCGGCGACGCGAAGTATAAATATTTAAATGGACGTTTCTCGCGAATTAACTATCCGAGCGCCGTGAAACGTTGCATGTTAAATGCTTATACAAATGTTGATCCACTGGCATCTAATTTATTTCAATTGTTTGCATAATCACAAGATGGCTGCTGTGCATAATTTTAAAATCTCGTTTTTACCTCTTGTGTTCTAATCATGCGATTGAAGTTTGAATACCACACGTACACAATAATCTTAATGTAATAGTACAAAAATAAAAATCCAACCTGGCGACATCTGAAATATTTAGACGGTTCTCAATATCTACGAATCTGTTACAGCAATTAAACTGAAATTTTGTATGTTGATAGAGGCAATTAACATGAGCAGGATATATGAAAATAGGCTGTATAGTTCTTCACGGAACTACTTGTTGAAGCTTGATTTCCTTATTTCGTTTGGACTAGGCACTTTTGTTTTTAAGAAGTAACAAAGGTATTAAAAATATTTGCTCCCAGTCATTGGAAAAAGAAGAATACCGGAACCAGCTCAGGACTCCATCAGGGTCGCAAATTCCCAACCTCACTAGCCATGAGCCCTTGAGGGTGTATCCCCACCACAAGGGTTCACAACTAGGCCTAGTGGAACTTGGGTTGGAGACAATTGGACCCCAGCAGAGGCGGTTATTATTTCCACTTGTGCTGGGATCTTCTATGTCATCTACCTGTCGACCTCCATTAGTCGACTCTTGTTCTCTTCCAACCCGGATAGCATTAGAGCATCCAAAGTCTAGGGAGTCATTCATTTTCCTGCCGTAATTGACCCTCATTTCATCTATCCTGATGCCCTCATTCTTCGAGGGGTCAGCCCTCTTCTTTTAGTTTCATAACATCTAATGCCTTCTACACAAGGCCTTAAAGGAGGCAGGGTGTGTGAAGCTCCACCACACGAGGTTCACCCTGGATAGGGCTCCACCTTCAAGAGCTCAGCTTTTGAGCTCGGGAGTTGGCGACCGTGATGTGTTCCAGAGCGAGATCTATTTTCCCCTTTTTGCATTGACTTTGGGGTGGACCCTCTCCCTTTTCCCTTTTCTACCTGCCTTTAATGGCTCTAGTAGTTTCCAAGTACCTCAATACTCATTCTTCGAAAATTGATTCTTGTTATAAGGGGATGAACAGCAAGGTTATCTGCCCTTTGAAGATGGAGGGCATTTCTTTTCCGTCATTTATTTCCCTTATTCGTTTCTTTCTTTTATTATTGTCGTTTTCTTCTTCCAGTACATAAGTTAGTTGTTAGTCAGTAATTTCTTAAGCCTAGCTGTAGATTTCATTTCATTATAATTTCTCACCATCACCTAAACCACTAAGGGTAGATGACCTAGATATTTCACCCCTTTAAACAACAATTATCTCCATCATTGAGGGTGTATCGATATCTAAGGTGCACCGTGCCTGGTGGGACAACACACGCCCTACCTTCTCTAGGGCCTCAGAGAAGGCAGAAAAAGGGCAAAATGAGGTCTGATCCTACAAAAATTAGGGCATCAGGAGAGAAAAAGACAAGAGCCAATTAAGGCCTCCGATACCCTAATAACGTTGGGGTAAAGGTTGACATGAAAGATATGAAAGGAGTTCAGCTCAAGGAATCTCAGCTGGGGTCCCATAGCCGCCAACCCACATCCCACTAGTTGTAACCAATTTGATAATAATTTATGTGATCTGAAACTCTCAGGAAAAATGAAGACTACAAGGAACAGAGCGATCAGAAGGTAACCATTTGCTTCCTCTCTTGTCACCTTCTCTGGAAATGCCACGTAACCACTTCTCACGCAATGAATTGTCCGATTGTATCTCATGAAATTCCCCGGTATTCTAACTTGCCCAGTTGTGATTTACAAAAGGGCACGCCGCAGTACTGCATAATAAAATCATTCAGAATACATTCTAACTTCGCCATTAACATCAATACAAAACTTATGTCTGCCACAGTGACTTGGTGCTGCTTCCTAGCGCCAATATTTGGAAACGAGGTTGTACGCAGACGGCCGTGGTACGCATAAACCAATGCCGTAATCGTTGAATGGGCAGGCAGTGGCTGCATCAGACTCAAAATGACTGAGTCCACACACTTCGTGACGTAGCGCGTGAGAGGATGGACAGGGGATAACTGAAGGTATTCATTGCCATGGCAACGTAAATAACAAAGCGGGCGATTTTTGATGAGTCCTCACGGGCATCCGGTGCGCTCTACCGACAAGGAGAGGAACTACACACATTTTGTCACGATGGCAAAACATTAGTTGCGAGGAGAGAGAACATCATGGTAGATGAGGAGGGAGGGAGGAGGGTGGGAGGGTGGCGTCCTTGAGTCAAATATTACCGGCCGCCCCTGAGCATTAAGGTACATTATCCTCAAAGATGGGATAGAGGAAATGAATTTACCACACTCGAAATATTATATCCATTGTAAACCACTCATCATTTACTAAGTTTGCTATATAGATTGTACATTATCATTCTATGCTCTTGATCCAGCGATAACAAGTAGTTTGGGGTTTGTGACATTTCAAGGGGTATTGGGGTCGTTCGGTGTTATGTACACAAAGGGAACACAATCCATTCCTGGTAATACATGACTCTGACTTGGATACGCCTCCTTCAGATTTGCTACCCAAGCAAATCATATCTTTCACCTTACTCTACTTGCCTCCAATGCAATTCTTACTAGCACCATTCCAAACACTTCATCAAAACACTCTCTATAAAGCCTTTCTCAATTTATTATCATAAAAAGAAACCATATCATATCCTCAAGACAACACCAGACCATCATTAAACATAACCCAATCTTCCAAACAACATCCCTTCTCTCCTCTTATTTTCTACCATCTCCATAGAAAATCAAAACAGCATTCACATCACCATTTTCAACAAGCGGATAACCTCTCTAATTATCATTTTTATCCATAGAAAATCTAAACAGCATTCACATCACCATTCTCATCAAGCAGATAACCTATCTAATTATTCTAACAAGAAGAATCTGAACAACCGACTATCATAAAAGGAACAAATAATAAAGAGACTTCATCAAAGAGCAAAGCTCCCTGCAATCCATTGCTGGGACACCACAAAGAATCCAAAATACACAAGTGCTAGACTGCTTGCAATGCCCCACCAGCAAGAGATGGCCATGCTTAAAACTATATGTTCCTTGAGAAAAGGAACCGTTTCAGGTTGTTAACATTGTTTATGATTGGTCCGTATTGACGAATGTTAGTAGTTTGTCAATGTCCTGCTCCGTCTTAATAGTAAACACTTCCGAGGAATTGGCTGAAATTTTGCCAGAATTCTGCCATGCCGGACAAATACCCTTTCTAGTCCCATATTTCTGTCTTCGCGTACTTTCTTGATGAGCGTCTCGTTGAAGGGGGTCAAATATTCATTCAGGTAGATATGAACCTGAGGGCCACGAAACCCTAGCACAGAAGTGCTCAATTTCTTGAGGCGTCTAGCAGCTATGAACAAAACGCACAACGATGCGCATTGGATAGTTTTTATTATAGGATGACACCCTATGGGTGGTGTCAATGTTATGTCCCTGAATAGGCACATCCAGAATATTGCCTATCTTCACAAGGTTTTCATCTTGCGTGAAAAGAACACCTGTAATCGTTAAATATTTCGCTCTCGAATACTGTTTCAATCCTCAACATCAGTTTTGAGGCTTGTGACATCTTCCCGGAGCTTATCACTAGTCCCTTTTACACTTTGAACCTCTGCAGTAACCACTTTAATTTCCGTTTGCATTCTGCCCATTTTCATAGAAAGCTCATCAAATTTGTCACTGACGAATTGGACAGAGGTTTTCAATTCGGTGTATACCGTTTCTAATTCATAAAATTTACGAAGAATAATATCAAATTTTGATGTTTTAGAATTGTCAATAGAAGATTCTACAGACATGCGGTGGTCGTGATCAATAGACGCCGATACCCACGATTCACATACCCATGTCCGATCCTTCCTTAGGAGAGTCTCCAGATGCTCGATCCCATGTTTCTGCATTTTTAAACATGTGGCACCACTTACAACATTTTTTACACTTCAATTTCCATTGATTCGCTTTACATTTTTCAGAGCACACAATACATACTGGTATGTCCGCCATCTTTAAGTATGTTTTGTAATTTGAGTGATATTTGCAAAGAAATATTTACGGAACATGCAATTCAACGTAATCATAGCAGTCTATTACTAGTAACTTGTTTATTAGATTAGATTAGATTTTTATTTATCCATTTGATCAATTACCTGTATGCAATACATTTTTGATATAGGGCACGTCAGAAATTACATAGAAAATAAAAGAACTTACAGGTATATATTACTAATACTATAACTATTTATAACTTATTATAATAACAGATCTTAAGACATACAATCTTATTGGACAACTATTTACATCTTACTCTATTATCACAATATGAAAACTTAATTCTATGTATACAACAACTTACAGCTAGGTATTACAATTAAAATATAATTATAATTATCGCTCCTATATGCTAAGGTATTCAACTACAGAGTAAAATCAATGGTACTGCAGATAAGCTTTCAACATTCTTTCAAAGGTTTATTTTTGTGGCAAATTTTATATACTGGGGTAGTTTATTGTATAATTTAACTCCTGTGTGAAAAGTTCCTTTTTGATATATGCTTGTGTGTGTGTGTGTGTATGAAATATGAATGTTTTGATTTTGTCTTGTGTTATATCTATGAAAATAATTGTTTGTTATAAGAAAAACATCCTTATTCATTAAATTATTTAAAAAAACATAATACTTTCAAGATATGAATGCAGGCAGTGGGAGAATGTTTAAATCTTTAAACAGAGGTCTACATGATTCTCTAGTGTTTACATTTGCCATAATTCTAATCGCCCACTTTTGTATCCTAAACGTGCTTAGTACATCTGGTGACATACCGGTACCCCAAAATATGACCCCATATCTTAAGTATGAATGGAAATAAGCAAAATAAGTATTTCTTAATGTGTGCATGCTAGTGCAAGTTTTCAAAATACGTAACGCAAAGCATATCGAGTTCAGTTTAGTATTCAGATATTGTATATGTTTATTCCATTTCAAGTCATGTTGTATCCATAGTCCTAACAACTTTGTTTCTGATTTATTTTCTATTTGATGACCATTTAATGTTATATTGGGCGTCGCAGGATTCATATTCTCTATAGTGTGGAAATTTAGACGTACTCTTTTTTTATAGTTTATTATGAGGCGATTATCTTGTGACCATTTGGTTAACTCTTCTGTAACAGAGTCAGCAGACTGCTGTAAGATCTGTTTAGTTTCACCTTTTATTAAGAGTGTTGTATCGCCTGAAAACAAAATTTCCTTATGAGAACCAACGTTCTATGTTATATCATTGATATATAGAAGAAAGAGTAGTGGGCCAAAAAAAAAACGATCCCTGGGGTATTCCAAATTTAGTAATACCCTCATTGGACAATGTTTCATTAAGTAATCTGGTTCCATCATCCTGGTGTCTCAAGCTTACTATTTGTTTACGCCTTGTTAAGTAAGACACTATCCATTTATTAGCTAGACCTCTAATACCATATTGATTTAGTTTTATAAGGAGAATTTTATGGTCAATAACATCAAATGCTTTCGATAAATCCAAGAATAGGCCAGTTACATGTTCCTTATTGTCAATTAATTTCAGTATACTATTAATGCATTCATAAATTGCTGTATGTGTAGATTTTTCCGTTCTGAATCCATGTTGTGAGTTTGATAGTATTTTATTTTTACTATAAAACTTATCAGTCTCTTATACATGATTTTCCCCACAATTTTTGCAATACCAGTTGGTAAGGTAATATGACGATAGTTATCTAATTCATCATTCGAACCGTTTTTGTGCACTGGAATTACTTTTGATAACTTTAAATTATCCGGGTAAGTTCCTGAGAGAATTGAACTGTTTATTAAGTGCGTAAGTGGATTTATTATATTTTCTTTACAATTTCATCAGGGATACTATCAATACCAGCACAGAATTTATTTTTAGCTCTTTTATAACTATTCTTATCTCTTCACTTGTGACATGATTTATAAATAATCACTGCATATATTTATTTTATTATTAGAATTTAGTGTATTTACCTGTGATTTATTTAATAATTTTTGTGGAATTTCCAGAAAATAGTCATTAAAAGTGTTTGCTATTTCCTCTGGATTATTAATCACTTTATTATTGCAGGTCAGTATTTGTCCTTTGTATTTTTGCAGATTTTCCAGTTTTTTTCTTTGTCACGGACCACATAGCCCCGTTTTTATTAGATGATTGGGATATAAAATTATCATTATGCATTTTCTTTGCTAGTCTTATTACCTTACTTAATATTCTAGTGTATTTTTTGTAGTATAAATTGAATTCAGGTTTTGTGTGGTATTGTTTATACAGGGCGCCCGAGAATGTTCTCCGCAGTAGGTACGTGCAGCTGTGAGTGGTTGAGCCATGAGTTTTAGTTGGCTGCACTGCACTGTGTCCTTCAAAGCGGGACTTCCCCGTGTGAGTTGTCGATGTGCATCGCGATGAGCGTGCGAGCCTGCTGGTCTTCAGTGTGTATTACAGTCAGCGAGCGTTCGGATAGATTATTATTGGAAGAGTGCAACAGTATACAGGCGGTAATGTTAACTAACGAAGAGAGAGTGTTTTTTTTTTTGGTGGAATACGTTTTTCGCGAAGGCGATCGGGTTTACAGAAAATGTAAAACTAAGATTTCAGGCGCGAATTCCTAATTCAAAATGTCCAAACCGTGATACCATTCGGGAGGTAAGTAAATTTCGTGTGACTGGCTCAGTTCACGATGTACCGGGAACAGGCAGGCCTACGCTTTTAACATACGAAAAACTTGATGAAATCTCCGATATAATGCTGCGAAGCCCAAGTAAATCAACACGAAAATTAGCTCAACAAACAGGAATCTCCAAGTTGACAGCATATAAAGCTGTAAGAGACAAGCTTCAGTTGTTCCCTTATTAAGGGCGATGTATGGAAGATAGACATATACTCTCGCGGACTTTTTGTAGAACTTTTCATGCTGAACAATTCTTACACTCATTAGATATTTTAACGGTTTGCCCAGCGTAAACTTACAAAGCGTTCGGACGCCAGGTTTTCTTTATCGACTATTCCACTAAAATCATTACTGCTCGGCTTCCTTTGATCATAAATAAATTATTTTCTACATAAATCATACTCGAAATATCCTTTACAGGATGGTGAAAACCGCATCAAAATCTATCCTGTGGTTCTTGAGTTTACCAGTAACATCCAAGAAACGGGGACTCTTTTTATACTAAGTAGAGATGATGCAAGCGGCAGCCGTGCTACCAACGTAACTGCTGTAGCTAGCTCTCGCAGACGCATGCAGGCGCTGCGGAGAATATTCCCGGACTCACGGTATAATTTGTGTAGAAATTTATTTCTTTGACATGAATTTATGATCCATGTTGTTATCCAATTGCTAGCTTTGTTATTTTGAATAGTTCTTTGTTTAAAGGGGAATGCTATTTCAAAATAGTGTTTTAGGGTACTGTTAAATGCATTAAATTTATCACTTACATTTTCTAGTTTATAAATTTCTGACCATGTTTCCTTATTTAAATATGTAACATTTGTTTCAGTGAATGCTGCACTTTGATTTTATTTCATTTTCATTATTATTGATTTTTTCGGGTACTTCAAAACTCAGTATTTGTCCATGGTGGTCATTAAAACCCGGGAAATAGATTTCTATTGAATGGTGATATGTATCTGTATTTATAAAAATTTGATCAGGAGTGGTTTTACTAAATTTTGTTATTCTTGTTGGGGTGTTGATTGTAGGTTTCAGTCCATAGGAACTTAGTAACTGTGTTAATAATTCACAATTTCTATCACATTTTAAGAAATCCACATTTACATCCCCACAAATTATTATATCGAAATTCACTTTGCTCATGTTATTGAATAACAATTCTAATTTATCTATAAATAAAGGAAACTTTCCTGACGGAGAACGGTATACGCATACAATTATTAACTTACACTGCCGTATTTTTACGGCAGAGAATTCAAAATTCTGTTCCATAATTAGATAATCATAAGCTGTTGACTGTTCGTGATCTAAATTATTTCTTAAGAAGATGCAAGTACCACCATGGCTAATATTAGATCTTGAGTATTTACTAGCTAGTATAAACCATGGGAATTGAATTACTTCGAGTTGTTCATCTTCCAGCCAATGTTCTGAAATACATAGTGCTAAGATGTCTTTAAGTTCATTTTTAAGCATTAGATTTAAGTAATCAATTTTATTATAGAGAGACTGAATATTCTGGTGGTAAATTTTAAATTCGTTACTTTTGCAAGCTTGTGTAGGTGATTTATTTACATTATTATTATCATAATTGTTATTATTATTGTTGCTAGACAAATCCGAAATACCATTGTTGGACTCAGTTAAATTTGACATCAAAAGATCTGAATGCCAAACCTCACGTTTGGCTTCTTTTACCAGTTTCCCTGCTTCCACTCTAAAGATATTACTGTTGAACTATTCTTACCATTTGAATTTACAATTTTGCAGATTTCATCACTAAGATACTATTTTCCTACCCTATTTAAGTGTAGGCCATGCCGAGTGTGGAATTTCCTGTCTAATTTACTTACATCTATGATTCGGACATTTGGAAAACTCTTACAAATTTTATTAATTTTCCCATTTGTAGCCTCTATTTCTACATTAACACATGCTTTGGGAATTAGGTCATATCTCTGTGGAATGTTTACAACAATTATATTAGTGTTATGCATGGATGGCAATGTACCCTTTAAATCTTTGATTACCTTTTTACTCTCGTTTCTGTACACATAGTTTGCTCCAGCGATGATGACTGCTTAATCCTTTGTAGTTAGGGACGCACATTCTCCTACCATCCCGTGCGTGACCGCTGCAATGGAAGCTCCTGGTTTTACTGTCGAAGTGACCTCTATTTATACTCTTCTCTCCAGAACGTTTGCGGCTATATCTCGCCCGTGACCATACGCAAATATCCGCATCTTCCTGGATTTTCTCTTTATCACATTCTTCTTTTCTTCTTGAAGAATGTCATCATTTTCTTCGACGAGCACTCCAAATGAATTTGAGACGGGAATTTCAGTTACCGGTACTTCATTTATAGGCCTAGGCTCATTTGATCTTACACTAGCAGCAACCACTGTTGACCAAGTTTCCTTGCTTTCTTCTGTGTTTCCTTTTAATTTATTCAACTCTTCCATTAACTTAGCAATATATTTCTCTAGCAGCTTTATAATTTCATCTTTTGAGGACAGTTCGTTTCTCAGGTTATGACATTCGCATGACTGAACCGGTCCATTACGACTGAGGCAATTCTATCTGCCTCGTTTGAAGGTACACAGTATTTATGTCTTGAGTAAGGACCGACTGACTTGCAAGTGCTAGGATGGTAGTACCTGGTTGAGGCGCTAGAGGTCAGCCTGTACTGGCACTCTCGGTAGGTACTCTGATAACAGCTCCCATGGCGTTTACTTGTGAACTTGTCGCTTCGCAGTCTGATACTTGTGGCTGTTTAAACATGTCATCGGTAATTGTATAACGCTAAAAAGAAGAATGTTAATTTTTGATTGTATAATGAGTCGGTGTTAGATTTTCACGAAGGCAGGACGCAAAAATGTAGCTGCTAGTCATCGGGGCAAGAAACCAATAGCCTTGAGCTATTCGGTTGTTACAACTTACTGCAAACTCGTAAATGGTATGGCCTACTCAACTTAAAAAGCACGTTGGAATAGTTTAAAATATTAAGGTGTAATTGTAAAAGGCAATGCACATGGAGGAAAGAATAAGAGGAGATGCCCTGAGCTCGTTTGAGTGAAGCCAAGCGCTGCAACCAAAGTGGGCGTAACCTTAACTCGTATTCGGTGTTCTGTGACTTGCATGAGGCATTGTGCATGGATAAACCTTATTTTGGCCCTGGTTTTTATCGCGCTCCGGTTATGCAACTTTGAAAACATATTAACAGTAGTGATACGTTATTTAAAAAAAAACTCTTCAATTCTAATCTCAGCAAAAAAATAAAAATCATTCCTCTGGAAATCCCAAATTATCAAACGGCTGTCGGTCAATAATTACGGTAGGCCTACGTAATTAATCAATTCGAGGCTAATCGTCAAGTTTCTAACCCCCACAAAGAAAATACCGTACGGTACCGAAACGTATAGGCTATACCGTATTTTTGTGCAAATATGCGTCCTTTTTTAATTGTTCTGTTTATTAATTTTGAGGTTCGTATTCTTGAATATCAAAATGTGTACGACCAATGAGTGAAAGTGGCTGTGCTCGAAATTAGGCCTAAAAACTGATGAATGCCTCATTACCAATAAGAACATAAAACTCAATTTGGTGTAAATACCGTAATTAGTTCGGCATCATTAATTTCCAAGATGTTCCTTCTTTGGTATAACTCGCATCTTCAGACACCTGTTTTCAATTTAATCAGTGTTTCAGCGTATTATTACGTTTTGCCGCGTCTTCCTTACAAAACTAGCCTCGCAAAGGTGCTCTCATATTTATATTTAAATTGGCTTTTAAAACGATAACGCAGCTTATTTGTGCCAAGTACCGTGATGTACAGAGTGTATTCTGCCTATCCAAGAAACAATCTTGACTTGTCATTGCAGTTTTATGTCACTAAAACCCACTACTAGTTGGAGTGGTTTACGGCTTTAAGCATAGGGACAGCCATTTTCTTGCTAACCAAAGTGGGCGAGCCGTTTGGCTTCAGCAGCTTGCGCTAGGCGGCGCAGCGATGGCATCTCCTTCCTTTCTTTCCTCCATGGCAATGCAGTAAGATCTTATACTCCGTGTGTACCAATATGAAAGATTGCTAGTGACCGAGAAATTATGTAGCTGGTTAATATGAAGTGATTGTAGCTGTTTTGGAGTTCCTAATAATATATTTAATGTGTAGTGAAAGCTACTTAATGGAATCTTCGATTTGTCGTCATCAAAAATTAGTCATGCCTCATATATTTGAAACAGAGGTACTTGTAAGTATTTGTTCGGTTCTGCAAGAAGGTAAAGGTAAAGTGATCTGTGTAATTAGGTACATAACGAAGTAGTAAGTTTGGTTAGTTTAGTTTTTCATGGCCAGCTCGTGATTTCTCATGTTAAGTTGGCACGCACTTAGGCCTAGTGAACAGGGTTTTCAGCTATGTTTTGTTTATTAATTCTTTCCTTCCCTTTACTTGTAGAATGCCTGTGGGTCTGTGTATTTCCCTTTTAATTATGAAGTGTAATTCGTTAATTGGAGAAGTGTTTTATGTTAGGCGTGCTCGTCAGCTGTCATCTGGTTGGGTTTTGTTGTTGTTGCTTGTCCATTAACAGTCAGCTGTTGGATGAATAAAATAAGATCTGGTCTGCCATGACACGAAAGAAGTTGATTTTTATTTTGGTCCGCTTGTGAATTCAGATTTAATGTTAACTATTCAGAATACGGTGAATGATTTGTCTTATATGCTGTGTCTGTTTTGAAAGCGGAAAAGCACTCGGACCGGACGGTATCTTTAATGAGCATATCAAGACAGCAGTTACGGTATTACTCCCAGCTATTACAGACCTAATGAACCTATGCTTACAATCAGGAGACATACCATTGTCATGGAAAACTTCTACAATAAAGGTACTACACAAAGGAAAAGGAGATGTGTGTGACCCCAACTCATACAGAGGGATTGCCCTAGAAAGCAATTTATTAAAGATACTTACAAAGCTCATGACGAACAGACTTACTGAAGAAATCGACGTTAAAATACCAGAAGAGCAATTTGGTTTTAGACGAGGGAGAAACACGCTTCAGGCAATTAGAAATCTAAAAGATGACATAGAGAATACCCTTAGAACACCTCAAGGAAAATTCCATGCAGTATTTATTGATTTCTCGAAAGCCTTGGACAATCTAAGCAGGACCATCATCTCCACGAAACTAAATTCGATATCGACAGAAAACAAAGCACTCACAATTCTGGTTCATAACATGTTAAGGAGCAATAATATAAAAATCTCCGACAACGTAACCATTTCCAGACAGATCATACAAACGAACGGCGTACTTCAGGGAGATCCCCTCAGTCCCCTGCTGTTCAATGTCGCCACGCACGATATTGTTTATGCAGTCAGAGAAGTTTCAAAGGAAACGAAGATATACCTTTACGCCGACGACATGGTTTTGGGGTCGCAGAACATCAGTGGTAGAGCGTTAGCCTATCGCTCAAATGCCTATGGTTGGCCCCGTGGTGTTGGGGTAGCGCGCCTGCCTCTCACCCGGAGGCCCCGGGTTCGATCCCCGGCTCCGTCAGGGATTTTAAAACTGACGCGAGGGTTGGAACGGGGTGCACTCAGCCTCGTGAGGACAATTGAGTAGCTGTCTGACAGTGAGACAGCGCCCCGATCACGAATACCAAGATTAACGGCCGAGGGGACCCGAAGCGCTGATCACGCGTCACCCCAATATCTGCAGGCCAAATGGCTGGTCAGCGGTCGCTTGGTCGGCCTTAGCCCGTCATGGGCTGGATAGTGCCAGGGGTTGACTTTTGAGAACATCAGGGACCTCCAAATTGCAACCCATGCTCTGGAGAAATGGGCAGATAAGAATGAATTGCAAGTTAATGCAGAGAAGACCGAGCATATGATTTTCAGGAAGGGTGGACGTGTTTCCCAAGAACAGAGAATATTTTTCAAAAGTAAACCACTGAAGACTGTCAATAGCATTAAATATCTGGGTGTAACGTTACAAACGACAATGAACTCGTTCAAAATCCACGTAAAACAAAGAGCGACAGCAGCTACCAAGGCTATATTTGACGTCAAAGCCATTACAAGACTTTCCTTGAGATCCGCCATTGCACTCTTCGATGCAAAAATTGTCCCAATCCTCACGTATGGCATAGAGATAATTTGGGACAAGTTAAGCATAGGAGACCTCCGAACATTGGAACAGGTAAAGGCTAGATACTTGAAGGCTGTCCTTGGAGTATCCAAATACACGCGATCGAGATTAGTGTATGTGCTCTCTCGGGAACCCTTCTTGATGGAGGATTTTAGATTCAAGTTCGCTTTGCCTACTACGACCTGCTGGAAGAGGGTTCTAGCAGAAAGAACGTTGAAAAGAAGTGAAATCTGGGAAGAATTCTACTCGACCGAGGCTATGATCAACAGAGCATGGATGGAACCGAACCAGGACTTGCGGCACTTTGTGACCTCTTTGGCTGTGCACGGTTTCCACCATAGAATGTGCAAGACAAAGACATTCCATGACCCGGACCCGGCCTGTGTCTGTGAGCTGTGTGACGGAATCTGTGAACGTTATCACGTTCTTCATTGCAGAAATAGAGGGAAACCCATCATAGATCACTGCATAGGCTGAAGTGCATCTTTCCTTGCATGTTATTTGTAATTTTGCACAACTTGTGCGCAATAAAACGTTATTATTATATGACAATATCCAACTACGGATGGATTTAATGACATCGTGGAAGATTATTTGACATCATTATCGAAGTCTAAGAAAGATAGCATCTGGCAAGAATTTTACGCGACTGATGCGATGACATCACGGGACTGGACAGAGAGCCCCTACGAGCTGAGGCACCTGGTAACAAGATTCTCGGTACATGGTTTCCACTTCAAAGTGTGTAATAACAGAAGATTTCATCAGCCAGACTTAAATTGTGTATGTGCCCTATGTGGTAGAAGATGTGATCGACACCACGTGATGTGGTGTGGGCAGAGGAAGTTATCTCTGTGTCAGTTCTGTTCAAACTAGTTGTATGCATATTTTGTGCTTTAATAAATTTATTATCATTATCGAATGTATGGATCTGGTCGACTAGTCATAATTGAGGGGTTGAACTAATTAATCTATCTTCGTGTTGGTTTTTATTATGAATCAAGCAAATGGTGAATAAGATAATAAAATACGAAAAGTATATCCAAGAAAGCTGTCTAGAATTGAATTAGATGTCGTTCCAAGGATCATAGGGTTGGAAACTACATCTTGAAGTAAGTGTTCTTAACCTCTTTGAAATCTGCACCTTTATTATTAATTTTATGTGTATCTATTATACATGTTTGTGAACTGTAAGTGATTGTGTTTTAATAGATGATGTTAAATTGTATACAGTGTTTTC
Source organism: Meconema thalassinum (assembly GCA_946902985.2). Lineage (NCBI taxonomy): Eukaryota > Metazoa > Arthropoda > Insecta > Orthoptera > Tettigoniidae > Meconema > Meconema thalassinum. The sequence goes on from OX336388.2 coordinate 1,572,278,596, forward strand.
TTTCTGGGCACTGGGTTCCTCGATAGTTCTATGGTAGTAATCCTCTGGGTATTTAATTTATGGGCCGGCCTTTCCAATTTTGTACCTCTTAAATGTGGGGGTGTGTCAACGGCAATCAGTTTCACTTTTCTCCTCATTCAATTTTTCCTGAGATCTTGTGATGATTTTATTTGCATTTTTAACTTTTATTTTCACGACGAGCATAAATCCGTAATGGTTACACTACCTGACTAGACACTAACACTGTTTACTGACGACATACTAGAGATCTAAGTTATCCTAGATTTTTGCACCAAATTACACCAAATTTATTTTATTTATTACTACCTAAATGAATTAATCTGATTACCTACTGATGAAGAATGTGAAATACGTATATCTTTCAATCGGGTGAAATCTCGTAAAAGCACCACTGCTCTACTTGGTTCAAACAGTGATTGAAGAAGTCACCGAATCTTTGGATACACGTTCTCACAACTTAGTTCATTAAATTATCGATAATAATTTATAAATACTATCAATATTCCGTATTTCACTTGGCCTAAGGAAAGTGACTTTATAGATTTTAAACCTCTGTTATAATATTTTACCACTTCTACAAATATTTACACGAGCTGCTATTTCACTACACTTTCAGTGTGACGCCATCTTGCCGCAGGCTTAGATCTCATAATAGAAAATTTACAACTAATAACCTGAACGTTTCGATCCTTAGACCAAAAATGCGTATAACAAAAACGCAAATTGCCACACTGCTCAATAGTCAAATGACACACGATCAGAAAAGGCTCGCCATCCATTTTCTTGAACAATTTACTCCACATTTAATGTAGTTACATGCAATGGCATGCCTGAATTTGAAAATAGAAAGATGAGTTGTGTTGTTTTACAATTTTCTTCTATTTCTTTATGTGAAAGAATAGTTGTTGCTACTTCAGACATCAACCTACTCTACAATGACAAGTGCGTAGCTCGAACGGGGTGCTTAAGTTGCTTTATGGTATAAGCCTATACCAAGACCGACTACGAGGTATTGTAGTCGGCCTTACCTATACTTCCAGTCTCCTTCGCAGCTTCAGGTTGGTTCACAATCGCCCGGGAACGAGAACGTGAACCGGAACGAGAAGGAAGTTGAAATGCACACTTCCTTATGGGTCGGTTCACAATCAATCTCCGGGAACGAGAAGCTAAAAGAAGCCCGGGAAGGCCAACGGGAAACATGGTTAAGTTTCATGTTTGACGTTCTCGGAGCTTCCCGGAGCCAATCAGAAACCATGATTAGTAGGGCTAGGAGGGTTCTGCAGGAATTTCAAGGTCATCCATGGTTTCTCGCGGTCACGTGTGCCCCCAGGCGTCCCTGGGGGAGGGTGGGGGTGGGGAGGGGTGGTTAGTTAGTTATTGTTGTTTTAAGGGGCGGAACTACGAGGTCATCTGCCCCAAGGGGGGGTAGGGGGGGGGGGTATGGCCTGAGGTGGAGATGGCCGAGGTGTCCCGGACGGCATAATGACTGTGGTGGCTGCTGTAGACCTGCTCTATAGTGCGGAGGCTATGGGAGGAGAGTGGGGGAACCGGTTGGAGATCGGAGCTGTTCGTGTCCCCGAGCCGAGTAGAGCCGAGGCTTTCTTTACCCTCCGAGCCGAGGTTCCTTCTGGAGCTGTTTTTGTTCTGAACCCTGTGCGAGCTGCTACTTATTGCCATTGTTTGTGAGCTCCTGATATAACAACGTGCGGGCAGCTACGCATTCACACTGGTTGGGAGACTATATGTGAACCCCTGATATTATGACATGCGAACAGGTACCTATTTCCACTGGTTGCGAACCCCTGTGCGAGCAGCTACTTATTGCCATTGGTTGTGAGCCCCTGTGCGAACTGCTACTTATTGACACTGGTTGTGAGCTCATGTGCGGGCAGCTAAGCATTCACACTGGTTGGTGGCCTCTGCGTGAACCCCTGATATTATGGCATGCGAACAAGTATCTATTTCCACTGGTTGTGAACCCCTGTGCGAACGGCTACTTAGTGGCACTGGTTGTGAGCCTCTGATATCATAACGTGCGAGCAGTTACCCATTCGCACTGGTTGTGAGTCTCTGTGCGAGCAGCTACTGATTTGCACGTATTCCCCAGGAGGTGTGAGCCCCCGCTGAATAAATAATATACACTGCAGAGTCAGTGGGTAGAAATGGCCTTCATGAATGCCTAGTTCCAGATCGTTAATAGTTTGTCCTTTAGGGAGGAAAATATAAAACGTGTATATACGGAAGACCGGTATCCCGGAACAGTCTTCATTAACGCGGTAGTAAATATCCATCTAACCTAGTTCTAAGATTGAATTATTGCAACTGCATCTAGGTCGTTTCTAGGTTAACTTTTAAAGATAAAAAATGAAACGTATATATATGGAACATTGTCTAGTTTGCTACACAAACCAGCTTGGGGATTACACGTGAGTACAGAATACACATTATAGTCATTAGACTATGCTTGTCTTACTGCAATGGTTTGTCAAGCCATAACTCGTGACAAGGGGATATCTTGATCATCAAACCTGAGTGTATATCATATGTTTAATAACCTGTGTTTTTGTGATGGCTGTAACAAGGGAACATGTTTATCATCAAACTTGTATACTTGAGTGTTTAATAACCCGTGTTATTGTGATGTCTTGTATAATCATTGGGGAGGTGTGAAACATCGCGGTTATCAGTCCCATGTATGATTATTGGAGGGGTCTGAAACATCGCAGTTATCAGTCCCATGTATCTGTGTCAAAGCCTATCTTGTATTAACCTGTGTTACTGCGATTGTCAACCCCGTATACCTGAATGATTATCATGTGATTCATAACCTGTGTTATGGTGGTGGCTGTATACGTGAGCGTGTATCATATAATGAATATCCTGTGTTATCGTGACGGCTGTACCATGGGACATCTTGATCATCAAACCCGTATCCTGGAGATGTCTTGTATAATCATTGGGGAGGTGTAAAACATCGCGGTTATCAGTCCCATGTATGATTATTGGAGGGGTTTGAAACATCGCGGTTATCAGTCCCATGTATCTGTGTCAAAGCCATATCTTGTATGAACCTGTGTTACTGCGATTGTCAAACCCGTATACCTGAATGATTATCATGTGATTCATAACCAGTGTTAGGGTGGTGGCTGTATACGTGAGTGTGTATCATGTAATGAATAACCTGTGTTATTGTGACGGCTGTACAATGGGACATCTTGATCATCAAACCCGTATACTGGAGATGTCTTGTATAATCATTGGGGAGGTGTGAAACATCGCGGTTATCAGTCCCATGTATGTTAATGCGGTTAATCATCTGTGTTCGGCTGTACCATGGGATATCTTGATCATCAAACCCGTATACTGGAGATGTCTTGTATAATCATTGGGGAGGTGTGAAACATCACGGTTATAAGTCCCATGTATGTTAACGCAGGTAATCATCTGTGTTATTGTGAATTTCAAAGCCGTATCTTTTATTAACCTGTGTTACTGCGATTGTCAAACCCGTATACCTGAATGATTATCATGTGATGCACAACCTGTGTTATGGTGGTGGCTGTATACGTGAGTGTGTATCATGTAATGAATAACCTGTGTTATCGTGATGGCTGTACCATGGGGACATCTTGATCATCAAACCCGTATACTGGAGATGTCTTGTATAATCATTAGGGTGGTTCGAAACATTGCGGTCATAAGCCCCCAATAATGTTAGCCTGTATTACTTGATAAAACAGTCTTCCCAGTGAAAAAAACCTTAAAGGGAAACAATCAGTATCTCCGAAACCATGAATTCCAAAATTATGAACCATCGTTCAAAACAATTCTCTTGATAGACCCTTTCGCTTCGATAGATCATTTCACCCCTAAAACTGTAAATATAGATTTTACAGGGAAAAAATTCTTAAACACTTAAAAATGATAAATTAAGCTAAGATCTTTTGTTTTTGATGAAAACTAGTAGGGGGTGAAAAACTACCCCCAAATTGAAAAATTGATACCTTGGAAACTATGAACCCTAAGATTTTGTGTTATAGCTCTAAAAATAGGTAATCCAATACTCTTTTACCTCGATAGGTCATTTCACCCCTAAAACAGCTTACATGAGTTTTACAGGGGGAAAGGTGTTAACCATCTAAAAATGGTAAATTAACCTAAGATTTTTATTTTTTATGAAAAGTAGTAGGGGGTGAAAAACTACCCCCAAAATTGAAAAATTGATACCTTGGAAACTAAGAGCGCTAAAATTATGTGTTATAGCTCTAAAATAGGTAATCAAATACTCTTATAACTTGATAGATCATTTCGCCCCTAAAACAGTTATTATGGATATTACAGGAGAAAAGGGTGTTAAAGATCTAGCCAGGAAATAGCAAGGTTTGATGATTATATAGGACTTGAAAATAAATAAAACAAAAGGGCAATACATACTAGTTCTTTATTTACAATATATGACATACACATGGAGTATATAATAAATGGGGATGTTTCGATTCACAGATAATAGCGAACACATGACATACATAACGCTTGTAATAAAGAACAACAAAACATTATTGGTTTACTCATTAAGGGAGTAATGACCCCATGGCAAGCTTGTGAGGTGATCATTTACCCATGACCGTTTATCGTCAAACAACAGCAACGAGCGTCTCATTTGCTCGACAAGAAACGCTTCATGGGTACGGGATGTTAGACGTGCCTGTTTCGCATACTGTTCAGTGGGATTATATAATGCCTCACGATAACGAGCCATTCATAACGTTCGGATGACACTGGAGCGGACACCCTTGCCTCGACTGACATGTCTTGAACTGTATAGCAGTACATTTTTATGCCAGACCTAAAAATTCTGTCATGACATCAACGCCACATTCATCCTTCATGAGCCCCATGACTTTATTGTTTTGAGGTAACAAGCCAAAGATGTTGCCATCAGGAAAAGAGGAAGTATCGAAATGCTCAGGATGGTCACGCATCACCTGATAAACGTCTGTTGCTTTAACCTGATATACGTAACTGTCGGTATCCATGTAGACAAGATGAACATCATTAAAATAGCGAAGAGCAAACCCATAATGAAAGTCATTCATTGTTAATTTTAAAAACTCCAAAATAGTCATCCCTAAATAAATAGGTTTATTGTAAAGAATTTCAACCTTTCCTAATTCGACGGTAGCGAACGCGTCAGTAATAATTTTCATGGTTTTAAAATGGGGCTTGGCAACATATTTCCGAGCTCCATACCTACCTTCCCACGAATTAACTAAATGGATTGACCGGTGTTTGCGTACATTTTCAAATGTTTTACCGTCTGCCGCATTATTCATCAATTTAAAAAATTGATATCAAAAGGTTGGGTAGCACGCTGCTGATGGTGAGTATTCAGGTCCATGTAAGGCTTCAACCACGCCTTTTGTGCAAACGATACAATACGATGGATCTTACTCAACACGAGTCCATACGTTAAGCATTGTAAAAGCACTTGGATGTGAATCACATACCTTGTTTTAGGAAGAAGCGTTACCAGTAACTTTGGATGTTTTGAGCTCTAATTCGGAGGAATCCTACGCTAGACACAAAACGGCAAATCAGCGTGATCGTCATGCACATGTGCGGGGTATTGTAAATCAACCTCCAGCACAAAGCCGAGATCTTCTTGTCGAGCAGCGGTGTGACTTTTTCTACGTTGAACAGGAAGAGGAAGTGGAAAATACAGAGAACCTGAATTTAAGGGGTCAAAGCAACATACATTGACTTGTAGAAACGGGATGACCTCGAGCAATTTTCCACTTTCACCTTCAAGAAAGGCGTCAAACTTAGCAACCAAAGCGTCAACGACATGTTGGTTATACCAAGCTTCCCTGTCATCCGTCCGATAACATGGTCTCATTTTTGTTCTCTAATAAATGGTTTCTCGTTTTTCATCTCCATTGACTTTAAAAAATACAAAGGTACACGCTAATTCTGTATTCACCTTTAATCCTGTGAAGCGCATAAAAAGAGTGGCAAATTGTAATAAAAAACGGGCAAACATGCCTGTAAAAGCAATTTTGGATGTAAAATTTTGTTGGCATTATATATTCGTCCACTGCACAGGCGTGTTTGAAAGCAGTCACGAACATTTTCACAAACAAGTGGCACAATGAGGTTATTTTCTAATAAACACTTATAATAATAAAAATATATAAACAGTCAACTGCTATATCTCTAGTATTAAACTGTTTCTTTAGGGGCGGAACAGCGAGGTCATCTACTCATACACGATGTGATAAAGAGTTAAATGTTATCCACTTCAAAGAGGACTAGGCATGCATTATTGTGCATGCCTAAATACTTCAACACCAAGGGGCGTGAATTTAACGCTGCCAGCGTTTCGTTGGATATGCTGGCAAATCGACTTGGTAGAAACACCATAAACTCTTGGCAGTGACAAAGAAGTCTGGTGCCGAATCGTGTCTCAATTCTCTGCAGACTCTCTACGGGGAACGGCTGGTTAACTGGGAGATCCCTTAGTCTTCTTGTTTCCAACCCAAACTGGGCCCCTATTCTGTTTAACTGTTGGAGAGCATCCATGTTAACTATAAAAACGATAGTCCCCATATAGTCTATAATCATCTACTAACTGTTGAACAATGATAAGAAAACAAAAGCGTTAACTCACCTTGTACAGAGCAGAACGATGTTCACGCCAAAAGAGACTTGATGCGAGTGAAGATTGTTTACAGCACTTACACCTGTATATATACCAACTTCGTGGCTGTGCTCACCAGTGTGGAAGGGAATATAATTATGACAAAGTTGTTTACTCCACATAAAGCTATGTCCTGTAATGCATCAGAATCAACCTTTAAAGAAAAAAATGGCAGTGTGATGCATATAATGAATGTTAGCACACAACGCTATTTCCATTTGGAGCTGCAAGCGGCCGAAATGTATGGCACTGTGCTCTACGTGCAGCATGGCGACCGAAGGTTACACTGCCGTCATTGGTGACCATGAGATAATTGATAGCGCGGAAATAATTCATCATCTTCACTTAGTAACGTTAACGAACTGAAGCGAGGTCAGATAAAGAAATGCTCAATAACATGTTTTTATTATCCAGTAATAACCTTCAGAAGCCCCTGTATATATATATGTAAGGGAGTGAGGCCGGTGAGGAAACAACCGAGCGAGATTTTGCTGCTATATATATCCCTTGTGTGAGTGTTGTGAGATAAATGTATTCCGTTTTTATCTTTCACTGATACGCATCCAAGCAACAACGTTTGGTGAGTACTATGGCTAACCAATCTGAAACTTTTAGACAACACTTTTCTACACCAAGTAACTGAATATATGCAACAAAACATGGTCATCGCAGTCAAATATATAACAGAACATATAATGAATTTCGTACAACATCCACATACACTAACTATTTGAACAGTACTTTCAAAGAATGGCCATTAAACTATATTTTATCACATCACACAACTCGATTTGACTACAAACTACATTATTCTATGGGGCCAGACACCATCATTTTCCCACGACAATTCAAAGAGTTACAGTGTGTGACGTACATTAACGAATACCACATCCCTGTCACTAATGATACCTACGAAAATAGTGACGGTGAAACTGATTACATTCATTGTCATAAGACGTGTTTAAAATGTATTGTTGTATGCCATGGTTTAGAACTTGCTATGGAAGATGAAGATACAGATAGTGACAACACAGACGACACGTTTCCCCTCCCTAATAATAGCCACAGTCAAAGTTATTATGTAAAACACAAAAGTTGGCAGTATCTCTTAGACGATTTGAATGAGGAGGACATATATTGGTGCCATAAATGTACAAGACCCAAATTTGTTACGAGATGTGTATTCCCAGATGGAAGTAAAACGGATACAATATATCCAAACACCCATGATTTCTTATATTATTCATACATTTCCTCAGTTGGTGATGTTAGTTTACATCCCACGAAGCAACCAACATCACTCAGAAGTAGATATCACCCCTACTAAAGGTAAGTTATATTTATTGTGTGTCAGATTTACCGCAGACCTTTCAAACTCAAATTGCAATAGCTTTTTCTCTAAAATGGAATTTCGTTCCAGTGCAAACATCAACCCCGTGGGAGATGATATAGAAGAAGAGGTAGTAACAACTCCTACGCTTGCCACCAGTTTTGTTCCAGTGAGGAGTCCAACTGATCAAGACACCATCCCCATCGCAACACCATCCACATCGCAACACCATTCACATCGCAATAACTTAAAAACTTATATAGCTTTATGATTACTATTATTTGTTTTTAATAAAAAGTTAGCCTTTTGAGTTTTTGATTTAACTATTGGTTACATGCATGATACCTCAAGTATTAGTTAGAAAAACAAACAGACATTTTAGTTCATTTCTTTACTGTCATCGTTTGCACATAAACATGTTACCACTTGTTTAACACAAGGTAAGTATATTGTAGAGTTTATTTTTGCTTTGATCTTGTTCCTTTCACATGTTTTGTTTGTAAACGTCCACCACTCAACACGAGCTTCCCCTTCATATCTCCTGCTACCACAAGGGCCGCCATTTTTTCTGCAACAGATGCGGAAGGTGACGTCACACGCTCCATAGCCTTTCTCAAAAGTATCTCGTCGGCGGCACGTCTTAGTTCAGAGATGTTGTTCTCACGCTTCGATGTTCTGTACGCTATATCATGCTGCTTGCAGGCTGCGTCCAAGACATTAATTCCAGGATCACCACGTGCCAGTCGAACGTCTAACTTTGTACCAGGTCCACAGTATTGATAACCAGGTAAGTACAACTCAAAGGGTAAAAGTTCTATGACTTTGTCAATAAGACCATGGCCAGTACAGATCCGGCATATTTTTTTGCAGTCGGTGACGCACACGTTGGTTCTTTTTCCGCTGCTGCGGAGGTTGCTTCTTTCTTACCATCACACCCATGGAATGAAGACGCATAGTCGTTGCATGAGGTTTTATGTCCATGATACAGTTTAATTAACTGACACGTTCTACAATTTTGAACCGATGGCATTTTGGAAATGTACAGTTGTTGATGATGTTCATAATCGGTGCACGGTTGAAGTTCACACAGCACAGGATCCCGTGTCCAATCACTCAGCACAGTATCCCAAATCTCCTTTACAGCATTTGACGCAACATAAAACAAAAACGCTTTAGGTAAAGCATTTAATTCTTCTTAGGTAAAATTGTGCAGTTTTTTCTTACAAGCGAAAAACTTAACAATAGCCCGTTCAATAGGGATAAATTTTAAGCCTTCGATGGTAGCCATTATAGGCTACACAGACACTTCTGTACTAGACATAAGTCTCTGTCTCACTGTTCTGGTCTGCATTCATGTACAAGGTTTTACACTCATCTTCCAGGTACCGACATGCATTGCGACTTAGCCAGTCAAAGAGTGTCTTCTTTTGTACTCGTTCACCAGGCTCACACAAGGTGTGTAGTGCAGGACATCCCATCTCGTGTAGATCGATGAGTTGACAAGTTGGAGAAACATATTGACGTAACCATTCCTTTTTCACCTCCTTTTACAAAAATAGGGTTGGCACCGAACAAATAGGCTTTTAAAACAAACGGCAGATAATGATAAGGAATGTTTCCTTGATTCCAGTTCAATCCTAAATGACGTTGCAGCAACTCGGTTTGTCTTCTATCCTCGTCCGACTGCATGTGCAAGGGAAACGGTGGTTCAAAATTGAAAGCATTTACATGTCTGTGCAATCTTTAATTGCAACGTCTTTGAAAACAAACTTGTTTCCATTGACTTTGAAGCCTTGCATATCGACAATCTGTGTTATAGGCATGGTTACTGCTCGCGAATACACACTCCTTTCTTCACCACTGCTATCTGACAACTAACCATTATTTATCTATAGTCCTACTAGTTAAGGGGCTGGAAAAGGAACTGGATTTGATAAAAGGATTAAAAAAACAGAAATGGATTATACTACTTTATTCATAAAAAGATTAGAACATTGTTTACAATCTTTTTTCATAGGATTTGGTCCATCCCAATAGGTCCGAGATTCTCCTCGATGCATGAAATGTCTACGACAGGCGCGGCAGGCTGCAACATCCGCTGACATACGGAGATGTAATGGTAGCTTATTCCAGTTGAAATCAATGTCGTGAGCACCGTACGTGGACAGAAATCCAGCTGGTAAAAAGGGGATCAGATGCTGCGGCATTTCACGTAGAAATTCTGCTTTATGGTAAACTTGAATAGCTACACTCATCAGGGTGCGATAAATCTCAAATACCGCATCGGCGTCTCGACTTGTTGAGCAACGATCACATTTACAGTTTACAGGATCTGCCCACTCTCCAACATGACGACATGAGACTTTGGTGACGTCATCCTCGTTTTTCTTTCGATTGTAGCACTGCTTGTATGCCTTGTCATAGTAGCCGAACGTAGACATGAATCCATCTGGTAGATAGGAAACCAGGTGCGGTGATATTCCTTGTACGGATTGAGCCTTGGAATAGGCGGTAATAGCTTCACTCACCAGGGAGCGATAGATGATAAACCTCGAATCCTCATCTGTACCGTGCGAGCGACGTTCACATTTAAGGTCTGTTGTTCCCCTTGGAGAGGGGGTAGTGACTTCATCGTAGCTTTCCATGACTGAACTGGGCTCTGCAGGCAGACCTTCTATTTATACTCTGGTCACCATGTTGGACAGCGGCTGATAATACACCTGCGTCTCGTGAACAATCAGGCAATAGGCTGTTGTTTTTTCTGGAATAACTACAGATGTTTCAAATTCTAGTCGGATATCGATAGTCGTTTCCTTCATGGCCTCCTCCAAATACGAACAATCCATCACCACTAGAGGTGCTTTGGTTTTAATGTCTTGCGGGGTTAATAGTGGACATGCTTCTTTCTGATAATAGGATGACTGAAAGTATACAAACATATCATAGAGCTTACCATATTTGTTCTTGGTCAAGTTTAAATCCATTCCTTCATAGGGGAAGGTAACTCCGTTCAGGAAGAGTCGTATATTTCGCAATTGGATGTGATCAAATTGTGATGCATCTTTATTCTGTTGATATTTGCGATCTGTTTGAAATCCACCCATGACGTAGAGAGGCCGCTCTGTGTGCCGTGAGGTTTTTATAGACCATGTATGTGTATCAATGAGTGGTAATACCGGGTATTCATGCATCTCTCAGCTTCTAAATTGTATGGGTAAAGCTGTATCCTTCTCCACAATCTTGAGCAGACTCAATTTTTTCTGGTCAGAGAGAGAGAGTAACATGCGGTACTTTCCATAGAATTCTTTGCAATAAAATTTTTGAATATACTGGAGCTCCATAGCACCCTTCAGCGCATTATAATCGCTCCTATCTCGGACGAGAATCAGATCCTGTCTTGCGTTCACAACGATGCGCTTATGGTCCTCTGCAAAGCCTAATATTAATTTTAGGGGTAAATGACCGGTAAACGAACCATCAGTATTAATCATCCAGTCGTTTGTCGAGTCGGGACACCAACTGGCCATACGAAACGCTTTACTCTCCTCACTTCCGTACGAGGGATAAAGTTTCACAGCGCTTGTTATACTGACATTTCGAGTCGTATCCACTTCGATTCCGTTGATGACGTAGCGAACCTTGGAAAACAAAAAGGCTAGAGCATGGTTAGCCAACTTTGACGTTGTCGGAATGGTACCACCTGATTTGGTGAGTTGGCCTTCAATCTGGATGTAACTTTCATGGGGTAGGGTGTAGATATCTTGTTAATTAATGGTAATACGAATTTCGTCATTGTTATTTAGTCCCTGAGTATACGGTTGGTAGGAATGGTGTTCAATTCTTACGATATCCTCCTGTACTTCGACCGGGTTGGTCACGTCGAGGATCGAATTCATGACGTAGGGTGTAACCCAGTTTTTGTAAGATCTGCTTGTTGACACGTGTTAACCTGTACACGCGTTGAGAACAACTAACACCCACCCTCAACGGTGTTGTTGCTTTATACACGTGTTTCATGCTGGCTTCAGGTACAATTTGTAGGTCACAGGTGTATGAGGGTCTAAATGGATGAGACGTTGGTTTCTATTCACCAGTCTCAAGGTAATATTCCTGATGTGGGCCACACTCACAGGGTGATAGAGCACCACCAACGGGTTTTCGCGGATGATATAGCCACCGGGTGAAGTGACAATGAAATCATAGAGCGAATGCGAAGGTTCCTGATTGGTGTAAACGTCGGTGATGATGTTACACGTGACAGATACGTGATGGTCTTCAATACTTTTCTCTGGTTGGTCAGACTTGTGCAACACGTTTGGTTCTAACACTCATGCTGAAAAGCCTAGCAATGGACCAATTGAGTCTGGTTCTGATTTAAAATCAATCCTAAAGGAAGAAAGAATACTGCAACGATGTGTCACGTTGTTGGCTATGAGTTCGAACTTGTATGTCCCGTCAAGAAATGGTTTTAGAGTAAATTCTCTGATGAGCGTTGTGTAGATGTGATCGTGAATATCATCTACCGTGTAGCTGCCAGGCGGTAGAGTTAACTCATCGTCACCGTAGTAGAACTTATCGTTGACACCTTCGTGTACGTTGTAGATTCTATTATAACCTTCAAACGAAACAAGTCCCAGCACGTAGGGTCGTTGTCCCAATTCAATAGGAGGATAAAAGTCAACGGTTACTTCAGGTCCTTGTCCGTGCACTGTAAACGCTCTACTTTCTGCCATTATACTGCTCACGTTACCACCTGCGCTGAGTCTTATATAGGAAGGTCAGACAGAGGCGACCACAGTGCTGAGTGTTAAAATTTTGTACTCGTTTCACATTATAGTTTATTGTTGCACGGCTTCCGAAATAGCGAACAAGCTCTGTCGGCGGAGGAAGGTTTCCAAAACTGTCAAAGTACCACACGGCGCGACCATGCTTGACGTAGGCCACGTAATGTGTTCCCGGTCCATGACTGTCATCCAAATTAATAACTGCACTCTCACGCTTCCAAGGTTGAGGAGGTAATTGGTTGCCCATAAATACACCTCGAAAGGGTGCAATCTTCAACTGTTTTGCATATTTTATGACTTCACCGTGTGTCATGGCTCCCTGTGGCAGTGCATCGATTAAGCATTTTTGGCGACATGTAAATGCCGAGTCCTTTTTTATAGGGTGCTAGCTTCATGTTCACACCCTTGCCACGCAGTGCTATAGCTTCCATCGTTTTATTGTGCTCTCACTTTCCTTCAACTGTTGCTTCGCCTCCTCGACAGCTTTCACCGTTCGCGCTACCGCCCTTGCTCCACCAAGAAGAGAACCCAGAGCTGCCAGTCCAGCGAACAGCGCGGGAAAAAATCCACCTCGTTTCGGTAAAGGAATAACTCGGGCACGTTTTTTAAAATCCTAGTTTACTTTTGGAACTCGCATGCAATCGTGCTGCTCGGAGTGCTTTCTTAATGGCCAACTCGCTATTTGTTTCTCCGCGCGAAACCTGACGAGCCGCATAGAGAATAGCTTTAAAGTCTCCCTTTCTTGACAATTTCTTCCTCTTCTTCACCACATATCTCTGTTTCACCATCGCGACCAAGAAGAAGACAACCTCACACTCTAAAGTATAGAACACAACTAACGCTCCTCGGGAAGAGAACCTGCAATTATTTAATCGATGGTGGCGGTATATTCGAGTTCTATATACAGCGGAAAATCGTTTATTGTTTTTCCCGCCTCTTTTTCTTCAGACGACAGTTTCAGTTGAAAGGATAATTTGTCCTCGGCTTTCACCGCAAGATCGATGAGTGATGATGATATAATACCACCGTTTAATAGTAGCTCTATATGTTTGAAATCCGGTGTATACTCGATAACACGAATGGCACCATCATACGGTAAACGGTAATTGGTATGCCCCGAACGTAGTATATAGGTGAGGTTATTGGGGTCTTCAACCGGTTGTCGGTTTACAATGTGATCCAAAAATAAGTTTGGCATCGTTTTAATGAAAAGCGATAATCGTTGTTCCAAAAAACGTTTAGTCGTCACGTCATGAGGATGTACAGGATCGGCAACATCGGCTATTCGTTTTCGCTTCATCTGTAGAGCGTTCTCTCTGGTTTTTCACACCTTCTCTATTTCGGAGAACAAATACCGTTTTGTACACGCATCTAGATCATCCTCGGGATCGGCCACGTGTACAAGGCGTGCATTATTTGCAGAATAACCATTTACTGTTAGGGTTGGTACAATACGGTGTAGCCCTTTTATCTTGTTATCTACATAGTCCTTTCTAGCAGCGTCCGTGTCGTTCGTTGGAAGAGCCAGCTGATTTATTCGACGTTGGTGTACATCATAGTCTTCCTCTTTTGTTAACACCAAAGCATTGGTTAACATATAGGCTTTGGTGCACACATCTTGATTGTTCACGGGGCCTGCAACGCCCATGATACGTCTATTCTGTGCCTCATAGTCTCCCTTGATACGCCGCATGCGATAATAATCTACATACTTTTTTGAACATGCGTCTGAAGCTAATTGAGGTTCTGTTATATTGGTTAATCGCTTTCCATTAAAGTCGTAATGACCATCCGTTGTGCGTGGCAGTGCATTAGCATCGACATATCGTTCATTAGCCGGATCTGTATCGTGTTTTGGATCTTTTGTCGAAGCAGATGGCTCATTTCCTTTCTTTGTTTTATGTGTTCTCCCAAAGGCATCCATGGTTACACTAGATTTGAAACAGCCACATGCTTCATGTATATAGAGACCACCTCTTCCCGTTTCACGTTCAGTCGATATGCAGATTATTAAGCAACAACATTCACTTCCGGTGGGAGATTTGGTTTCTCGACAACGTCCGAACGCCGCCACGGTTCACTCTTCCCTTCTTCCATTCGCTGTCTCATCGCCGGACCATCGGGATGTGGAAAAACCAATCTTCTGCTTACCTTAATCACCTCCTTAAACGGAGTACGATATCAAAATATCTACATTTTTGCCAAGTCGCTCTATCAACCTCTTTATGTGTTCTTGGAACAGGTCATGTCGGGTCTTCGCAACAATAACATGGGTTACTTCACATTCCCCGCGCACGAAGATGTCGTCGCACCGGATCATGTTCGCCCGAATTCGCTCATGATTTTTGATGATGTGTCCACAGAACGACAGGCTATCATTCAGACCTATTTTAGCATGGTACGTCATAAATATATTGACTGTTTTATCTCGCTCAAACCTATTCCCGAATACCCAAACAGCTCATTCGCCACAATACCAACGTGATTGTTCTCTTCCGGCAGGTTGAACGCAACATGCGTCACGTCTACGATGATCACGTGAACCCAGACATGACCTTCCAAGCCTTTACACAGTTGTGTGCCACGTGTTGGAACGCTCATCACCACGGTTGCCTTGTTATCGATAAGCAGAATGACATCAACAACGGACGCTACCGCATGTGGTTTGATCATTTTATACGTATTCAAGGCACTGCATGGCTTTTTCAAACGTCATTTATTCAGCTATCAGGGCAACAGCAGGAAGCCAATTAAAGAAGCACATTATCCGTGCTCGAAATAGTATACGGCACACGTTCTGCGAGCTGAAACGCACGCATGCCGATAGTGAGCTGTTTGTCGAAAAACATTTCAAATCATCCCTGGAAGCCATGTTGAAGGAAAAATCAAAGTCCAAGAAGCCCCATACATTATCGAAAGGAACGCAAACGATCGAAGAAGAGGAAGAAGATAACAAAGGAGAAGAAGAAGAAGCTGACGATGTTTTTTCTCCGTCGATTCCGTCTTCTAGCTCTAAAGAATCACCGCTGCCCCTGTTTCTGAAAACATCAGTCATTGCTGAAACACCCTCTAGCTCTAGAAGGAAACCTACTCTGTCAGAAATCTCAGCTACACCTGAAAAATTTGTGCAGCTGAAAGGCATTCTGTTAGAGCATTTTGGACCGTTGGTAACCCCCTATCTCGAAGACCTATTTACTAGAAAAACTGATACGACCTACGGTGTTCGGTATGAAAAAAAAGTTTTCGAATTGGTGACTCACAGATTAAACTAAAAGGTAATGTCATGATTGTTAACTCAGTTCGATACACATTGACGCCAGGTCTTTTAGAACTCTTATTTAATCGTATGCCTTCTAAAGAAGACTATGACGATAACGATCTTCGAACGTTCAAGAATATCTTATGGACTACAAATGGTTTTAGACGTAATTATAAATATTCTGAAGCAATGAATGCTAATAAAGGTTTCAAATATAAAACCATCATATCGAAATTGTTTCCTACCTATGAGAGTGTTCGCCGCGGATATTCAGCTTCCAGCGTTCCGTTTAAAACGTTAAAACCTTTCGTTGATTTCGCCTATTGGAACGATCCTACAGCTCCTTTACGCATCCCAACAGGCTGGTCATACGGGACATGAAAGTAAAATTGTAGAAATAGAAGAGGAGCTTCGTCATGCTGGCATTATTGTGTGATGGGTCCACGTGACAATACCCCTTCGCCTATTAAAACGGTGATTGCTCACGAGTTGCATAAACCAGCTCGCCGTATCTATCCACGTCGTCATGTTGTCTCGCGAGGAATTGATGAGCTTTGGCAAGCTGATCTCGTGGAAATGATTCCCTATGCTACTAAAAACAATGGTATCAAGTATTTGCTGACTGTCATCGATGTGTATTCCAAAATGGCGTTTGTAGAACCTGTGAGAAATAAAATAGGTACTCTGGTTACTGCAGCCTTTAAACGCATTATTCAAAAAGCTAAACGGCAACCTCGCCTCCTCCAGACAGATCAAGGTGAGGAGTTTTTCAACAAGGAGTTTCCCACCTATCTGCAAGAACTCCGCGTTCATCATTATACCACTTACAGCAATTTGAAAGCGAGTGTGGTAGAACGTTTCAACCGAACGTTAAAAACACACATGTGGCGAGAATTTACAGCCAGAGGGTCCTATCGCTGGCTTAATCTACTGCAGACTCTAGTGTCGCGTTACAACTATACCAAACATAGAACTATTGGGCTAAAGCCACGTTTGGTAATAAAAAACACTCCACGGTTAAATCGCATTCATCATGGTATCAAAACAGCTGACCCACAACGCCATCGTTTTCGCGTGGGTGACTATGTACGCATCAGTAAACATAAATTCCTCTTCTCAAAAGGATACATGCCGAACTGGAGCACAGAAATATTCAGCATTCGCCAAGTAAAACGTACCCACCCCGTCACTTATCTACTCCAGGAACATAACATCCTGCCCATCGAAGGAGGATTCTACATCGAAGTGATTAAAAGACAGGGTAATAAACTCTATGTCAAATGGTTCCTCTTTTAATTCTTGGATTAATAAATCTGATCTTGTATAATGAGTCTTGTTTTTATTTCATACTCTTAACCTTTCCTTATTGGGTTGGCCGAGCGGTCTAAGGCGTTCGACTTAAGTTCGTATTTCCTAAACAGGAAGCGAGGGTTCAAATCCCTCTCCCGACAGCTCATCATGGGTTGGCTACAGTCCATATACCTCCCCATTTTTACAATACATAGATCTCTAGTGGACATTTGGTATTAGCATGCCATGCTATGGAGGCTTGCTTGGTTCGCCTCAGCTCGGGGACATAAACAGCTCCGCAAACTCCTCTCCCAACCAAGTGCCTTCACGCGGCTCGGCTACTCTCGGCTTCGCTCGCCGGCCACCCGACCTCCAACCGGATCCCCCACTCTCCTCCTTCCATGGCCTCCACACTATAAAGCAGGTCCACAGCAGCCACCACAGTCATTATGCCGGCCGGAACAGGCCAGGACACCTCGGCCATCCCCACCTCAGGCCATACCCACCCCTCCTCACCCCCACCCTCCCCCAGGGACGCCTGGGGCACACGTGACCGCGAGAAACCATGGATGACCTTGAAATTGCTGCAGAACCCTCCTAGTCCTACTACTACCATGTACCTGCACTTGCACAGTACGGAAGGAGTAGCCAGCGATGTAAACATAACCTGTGAATGCGCTCTCTAACCTTGCTTCTCTAAAGTGCACAATTTTTGTTTAATAAAGTTATTATAACCTTGCTTCTCAGGTATTCTTTCTTTTTAGCCCCTTTGAAGTGCACAATTTGTGTTTAATCAAGTTAGTATGGTAACCTTGCTTCACAGGTATGCTTTGTTTTTAGCCCCTTTGAAGCATTTCATTTGTGTAATTGGTGTTTACTAGCGGGTGCTTGCTGATTGTTTCAATATTATTACACTATAGCATGGAAGAATAATATTCTTGTTCCATGGCTATAGCTGATTCCGCGTGCATTTACAAGTTCACGTTCCCGGGCCAATTGTGAACAAGCCTTTACCCTCGAAAACATGCCACGACACTGTACACGAGAGAGCGGGGAGAGGAATCCAAACCTTGACTTTCAGAGACGCTACGGGTGACTTTTCGCATATCCGATGTAACTAACTTATTCATACCATTTTTATCAGCATTATTGACTAGCTTATGTACTGCAAAATAATGTCTTTGTTTCTGTATATCTGTATGTAATGATGGCCATTGGCTGAAATATATTCTTTATTTATTTATTTTTATGAACAATAAATTAATACCTCCGGTCCCTACTGCACTTTGTGGGCGCTGGTTGATTATCGCCGAAGCCTAGATAGATTATAGATTTTTATTAATCTCATTTGATCAAATACATGTATACAATACATGTTTGATATAGGACACGTCAGAATTTACATCTATAAAATAAAAGTACTAATAGGTAAATAATACTAATACTATAACTATTTATAACTTATAACTCAGCACTGTACAAAGCAACAGGACGTACTATCATGCGGTATATTTTGGACTTAAGGTATAGTGGCATCCTTCTGTCGTAGAGTACGCCTGTAACTTCCCTCCATCTCATCCATGCAGCCTTTATCCTACTTCGCACTTCATCACCTATCTCACCATCAGCTTGTAGGCGAGATCCTAGATACCTGAAGCTTAAGGTCTTCGTCAATGTCTCTCCATCAACTTGGATGGATCCGTTGGTTGGGACAGTTTCAAGGTATTCGGTCTTCTTTTTGTTCAGTCGAAGACCGTATTGTGAGAGACGGCTGTTCCAATTTTCAATTTGACGCTGCAATCCTATCCTGGTGGTATCAGCAAGTGCGACATCATCAGCATATAAGAGTGTCCAAGGGACATTCCTTTGCAGATCCCGTGTGACTGTGTCCATGACTAGGACAAAGAGCAATGGGGACAGTGCAGATCCTTGGTGTACACCGACTTTCACTGGGAAGCTCTCCGAGGTGCCAACAGCACAACGTACACAACTTGTGGTGTTTGTGTATAGCATCTTGAAGAAGATAATAACAGATCTTAAGAGATACAATCTTATTGGACAACTATCTACACCTTACTATATTATCATAATATGAAAACTTAATTCTAAAAATACAACTTGCAGCTAGGTATTACAATTAAAATAGAAAAGTAAAATATAATTATAGATTTCATCGCTCCTATACGCGCAGATATTCAACCACAGAGTAAAAACAATGGCACTGCAGATAAGCTCTCAACATTGTATCAAAGGTTTTTATTTTGGGGCAAGTTTTATATACTGGGGTAGTTTATTGTATAATTTAACTCCTGTTTGAAAAGTTCCCTTTTGATATATGCTTGTGTGTGTGCGTGTGTGTGAAATATGATTTTTTTGTTTTTTGTTTTCTTGTGTTATGCCTATGAACATCATTGTTTGTTTTAAGAAAACCATCCTTATTCATTAAATTCTTTTTAAAAACATAATAATTTCAAAGATATATATGCAGGGTAGTGGGAGAATGTTTAAATCTTTAAACAGAGGTCTACATGCTTCTCTAGTGTTTACATTTGCCAAAATTCTAATCGCCCTCTTTTGTATCCTAAACGTGCTTAGTACATCTGGCGACATACCCCAAAATATGACCCCATATCTTAAGTATGAATGGAAATAAGCAAAATAAGTATTTCTTAATGTGTGCATGCTAGTGCAGGTTTTCAAAATACGTAACGCAAAGCACGTCGAGTTCAGTTTAGTATTCAGACAAATCCGAAATACCATTGTTGGACTCAGTTAAATTTGACATCAAAAGATCTGAATGCCAAACCTCACGTTTGGCTTCTTTTAACAGTTTCCCTGCTTCAACTCTAAAGATATTACTGTTGAACTATTCTTACCATTTGAATTTACAATTTTGCACATTTCATCACTAAGATACTCTTTTCCTAACCTATTTAAGTGTAGGCCATGCCGAGTTTGGAACTTCCTGTCTAATTTACTTACATCTATAATTTGGACATTTGGAAAACTCTTACAAATTTTATGATTTTTTTCCATTTGTAGCCTCTATTTCTACATTTACACATGATTTGGGAATTAAGTCGTATCTCTGCGGAATGTTTACAATGATGACATTTGTGTTATGCATGGATGGCAATGTACCCTTTAAATCTTTGATTACCTTTTTACTCTCATTTCTATAGACGTCGTTTGCTCCAGCGATGATTACTGCATAGTCATTTGAAGTAAGGGACGCACACTCTCCTACCATCCCGTTCGTGACCGCTGCTATGGATGCTTCTGGCTTTACTGTCGAAGTGTCCTCCATTTCTCCGCTTCTCTCCAATACGCTTGCTGCTACATCTCGCCCGTGACTATCCGCAAATATCTGCATCTTCTTGGATTTTCTCTTTATCACTTTCTTCTTTTCTTCTTGAAAAAAGTCATCATTTTCTTCGACGAGCGCTGCAAATAAATTTGAGACGGGAATTTCAGTTACATGTACCGGTACTCCATTTATAGGCCTAGGCATATTCAACCTTACCTTACCAGCAACCACTGTGGACCAAGTTTCCTTGCTTTCCTCTCTGTTTCCTTTTAATTTATTCAACTCTTTCATTAACTTAGTAATATCTTCCTTTAGCAGCTTTATAATTTCATCTTTTGAGGACAGTTCGTTTCTCAGGTTATGACATACGCATGACGGTACCGGTAGGTCTACATTACGACAATCGGTTTCACTTTTCTCCTCACTCAATTTTACCTGAGATCTTGTGATGATTTTATTTGCATTTTCAACTTTTATTTTGCACGACGAGCATAAATCCGTCGGTTACATTACCTGACGAGACACTAACACTGTTTACTGCCGACATACTAGAGATCTAAGTTAGCCTTGATATTTACACCAAATTACACTAAATTTATGTTCATTATTACTACCTAAATTAATTAATCTAATTACCTACCAATAAAGAAGAATGTGAAATACGTTCATCTTCCAATCGGGTGAAAACTCGTAAAAGCACCACTGCTCTACTTGGTTCAAACAGTGATTGAAGAAGTCACCGAATCTTTGGATACACGTTCTCACAACTTAGTTTAAGTTTATTAAATTATCAATAAGAATTTCTAAATTCTATCAATATTCCATATTTCCCCTGACCTAAGGAAAGTAACTTTATAGATTTTAAATCTCGGTTATAATATTTTACCATTTTTATCAAATATTTACACTAGCTGCTATTTCACTACACTTTCACTGTGACGCCATCTTGCCGCCAAGGCACCGTGCGTTCTGCAGTGTGCTGCTGCGGGTGGATACTACGAGAACTACATATGGGCTTGTTTATCAGCAGCTGATCGTAAGACGTTGCAGTACGAGTGAATTTTTACGTGTGCTTATTCAATCTTTTTATAGTGTTGTCTTCAGATTGTTATTTTATTATTATTATTTATTATTATTGAAGCCTCCGTGGCTTAGGCGGCAGCACGCCGGCCTCTCACCGCTGGGTCCGTGGTTCAAATCCCGGTCACTCCATGTGAGATCTGTGCTGGACAAAACGGAGGCAGACAGGTTTTTCTCCGGGTACTCCGGTTTTCCCTGTCAAAATTTCATTCCAGCAACACTCTCCACTATCATTTCATTTCATCTGTCATTCATTTAATCATTGCCCCAGAGGAGTGCGTCAGGCCTCGGCAGCCGGCACAGTTCATATCCTCGCCGCTAGATGAGGGCTTCATTCATTCCATTCCTGACCCGGTCGGAGACTGGAAGCAGGCTGTGGATCTTCTTCATTTATTATTATTATTATTATTATTATTATTATTATTATTTAAAAAATGTCCAAACGTTCCTGTAATGTTATGTACTGTGTTGTTGGCTGCAATAGTAGATACTGCAATACCAAGGAAAGTGTGAAATTTTATAGTTTTCCATCACGACCTCACGAAATGGATTTGAAAAGACAGTGGATTTTAGCAGTAAATCGCAAGAAGTAAGTAATGGGGGATTTAAATATTTTAATTAATACTAAATTACACAGTACAAAACCTATACTAACCATGACTTTTACAAATAGGTTACCTGTAACAACCAAAAAAATTACGTTAATGCTATACTTCTAAGGTAAGGTCCGCACCAGTACACCATATTTTTAAAGCACACACATCATAATAGTAGAGATATTCTATTACACAGTAGTCTTAATGATTGCAATAATAATAACATAACAGATACCTTAATACTGAGCAAAGTGTGATTTTTTTAAAGTTTTTCTCCACGACCTCACGAAATGGATTTGAAAGGCTAGTGGTTAATATTATATTTACATAAATCGGCCTCGGTACATGACAAAAAATAGGAACAAAATATTAATAGCCTACAGAAATATTTTAGAAATGTGTAATTACACATAAACATAAAGTAAAAGAGCATTACAGTATTTTAAATAGTCCTACAAAAGTTTTATTATGAAACCAGATAGTCACAAAATAATTTGAACTCATTACAACAGAAATTCAAATAAATTTTATACAGATCCAACTTAAATTTTACAAAATGTATTCAAAATAATATTTGCATTTACAGATTGCTCATACTTTAACAGATATGTTTACATAAATTTGCCACATTTACACAATTTGTTTTATAGGGCAGATGGTACTTTGTAGACACCTTCAAAATCATCTAGAATCTGCAGCACACATTTCATAGGAGGGTGTAAATCTCAACATCCTGCTAGTCCAGCACATGCACCAAGTATCTTTCCCGAATGTTACAGAAGAAAGCCAACAGGAATGTAATGTTCTCAGCAGATTTATGAGATTGAAGAAGAGAAGTGTAAATAGAAATTTAGTCTTTTCAACACCTGATATATCAGATCTGCAAACTAGTGAGCCTGTTCTAGTGTCCATAAAAGCTGATGCCCAAACTCAGACAAACAAACATTGTGATGTAGAAAGCAATTTTGAATTCAGTTGTGTTTTGGATGGAAACAGTGTTAGCACACAAGCAAATATATCATGCTAAGCCTAGATATGTTAGTAAATTGTCAGGGCCTGACTTCCCATATGAAGAAAGAGGATTGTTAGCCTACTTTTCACATTTTGCAAAAATGAGGAATAAGTAGACTTATGAGATCGGGCAAATGTGTGTCTGTCTGTCTGTCTGGCTGTGTGTGTGTGTTTTCCCCTATCAACTCTTAAACGGCTGCACCAATCAAAACAAAATTTGGTAGGAGTAAAGATCTATACCGGAATATCTCACGGTCATATTTGAAACTGATGTCAGTGCTACCAACTGCTGAAAAATCGCAATTGAAATTTGAGCTCAATGTTGGATATCTTGGAAGGTATGAATGGGAGCTATTTCAAAATTGGCACACGTATAGATAATAATATTGCAGTTTAATTTCCAGGAGGCCATACATGGCAGTGTTGCCAAAATGAATATAAGCCTGCTGATATGTCCAAATTTCAAATGCATATAACTTCTAGACTATCAATTGGATTTCAACCAAATTTCGTATGTGCTATGTGTACATAAACAGATATGACTGAGCATATTCTTAAGGGCCACCAGGGCTGCCAACTGTTAATAAATGCTCTCAATTTTTTTTAATCCAAATACCCATATATCAGAAAGTATGCAAGCTAACAGCCCTAAACTTTGCACAGGTATAGTACCTGACATTCTATATTAATTTGGAGAAACTTATATACGTCAGTGCTACCAACATGATTCTAAGCCTGCTGATAGGTCCAATATTAAAATGCATGTAACTTCTACACTAATGGATTTCATTCAAAATTGACACAACTATAGATCATATCATTTCAGATTATTTCTGACCAACAAATGTATGTCATAGTTGCCAACATGATTTTACGAGCGCTGTTAGATCCAATGTTTAACTGCATGTAACGTCCATGCTATCCATTGGACTTCAACCAAAATTTGTATTCTGTACCTTAAGAGATGGAACTAAGAATATATTCAGTCACCAGGGCTGCCTACAGTAGTTCTCTATTAGGCTACATTATGCCAGGTATACAGTATTTCGAACTAATTAGAAATTTCGATATTGCCAACTTAATTTCGTCATTATTCTAGATAGATCCATATATAGTAGATTAATCATTGGCATGAATCTTAAATTTTAAGAAAAGTAGGCTCTTTAGTTCGTCACGTAACTTCTTGTTTGGTTGTAGTTCAGTTTCTGATGAATCACAATTAAATGTTTTGGCTGGTGTCTACAAAGAAAATTTTAATATATTTTTAAATTTGCTGCCAGACACTAATACATGCAAAATTAGTTTAAAAGATCGACTCTTGGTATTCTTAATGAAAATGAAGTTAGCCTTACTATTTGCTACCCTTGCTGTTATTTTCAATATTCACGGTAGTAATATTTCTAGGATATTTCAATCTGTTTTACCTGTACTGGCACAAGCAACAAAAAAGTGGGTTTTCTGGCCTAGCAAGGATACTGTTAATGCTACATTGCCTTCGGCTTTTGAAAATAACTATCCAAATTGTAGAGCTATTATAGACTGCACTGAAATTAAAACAGAACAGCCTCCTGAGATCAGCCAGCGTGTGTATATGTACTCTAATTATAAGTCTACATATACTGCAAAGGTCCTTACTGCAATTGCACCTTGTGGTTTGGTGACATTTGTTTCCAAATGTTATGGTGGTAGAGCTAGTGACAGTTTTATCACAAATGACTGTGGAATTTTGAAATTGATAGAATCAGGAGATCAAATAATGGCTGATAAAGGTTTCCTTGGTATAAAAACTATATTGGAGGACAGGAATGCAATTTTAGTAATGCCACCCTTCATGCATGAAGGTCATTTGACACCTGAAGAAGTTGATGACACTTACAATATTGCTACCGGTAGTGTGCGAATTCATGTTGATCGGTGCATTCAAAGAGTGAAAGTATATAACATACCGTACTTCAAAAAATTCCAAGTGAGCTATTATGTAGTGTTGATGACATTGTGCATATGTGTTGTGTTATGACAAATGTACAACCTCCCTTGATGTCTGAAGCCCATTATTAAATCTGCACGTTAGTTCCCTTAAATAGTGTGTGAAGAAAAACTGTTGCAACTTTTCAATACAGCCCTTTAAGAACATACAATTTCTTTGAATTTCTAAAAGAATGGAACTATGGTTCTCTGTATATATGAAAAAGTCACAAGCATCAAGCCCACAACAGTACATCAACAGCTGGTATTGAGTGAAATATGCATGATTTGGTTTCAGTTCCAAATTTCCATCTGAATTTCTTATATGATAGGGCACATTATCTCCTCATTTTCACCTATGATTGGTCTGTCTTTACATGAAATAGGACATTTAATTTCTAGTACCCTTTCTTGCTTCCCATCCACCATTACTATACCATCAGGATTGGCACACAACCAAGGATGGGTGAGATGAATTATGAGACCACTCTCAACAACTGTTTTACCATATAAATTTGTGTATTTGGCAAGTGCAGTTTTTTCTAACTTTTTCCCAAATGTGACGTTTCTAAGACCCCTACCATTAAGACATTTAGGGTTCAAGAGTGTATTTACCAACTTCTCATTATCTTTTCTCCTAGTTTTAATTGAATGTGCCCTACTTGCAGAGATCCTTTTCTTTCTTTCTGAAAACCAGAGGTCAGACTTCGATTGATGTAAGGTTTTTACACAAATTTCAGCTGCTTGAGTCTTATTAATTACAGCATGATTGTTATAAAAATAACTTGCTAGTGCAGAATTGCTAACACTACACACATCAATTATTACAGATGTAGTCTCCTGTTTCATTAATAATGTTGTTATTACATTTTTACATGCATTATTCTGAACCATAACTGTGACATCTGTCATTAAATTTCCTAGCAATTCATTGGCAACTTTAACTGATTCTGACTTTTTCTCCTTGTTTAAAATTTTGGAAAGTATACATGGGGTTTTCAAATCGGGAATTTCAACTGGTTTTACATCAAGCCTCTGCCTTTTTGTGGGAAAAAGTTCTTCTAACCTCTTCCCCTTGTTATATTTCTCTTTCCCCGCGTTTGAGATTCGAGGTCGAGACCATTCACAGGGTTGATCGGTTCGCGAAGTTACATGCTCTGAATTAACTGCATGAATAACTGCTGAAATATGCTTGCACTTCTCTGACGATTCGACAGGGCATTCACAGGAACATGCAATCGTCTCTGTAGTAGCATTAACCTACGATAACATTATATCGTATTAGAAATTGCGTGTACATGAACATTAATGCCGTTGTCACCTCAGTTAGGTAGTTATTGTTGTTTGAAAGGGCGGAACTACGAGGTCATCTGCCTCTGCTGTCACCTCAACTAATGCATAAAATGAATAGATACGTTACCTCTGTCGTGACATGATAAGGTTTCTGGCGAACTGATATTTCTCTTATCACATTAGCAGTTATTACACTGTTGGTATTTCCTGCAAACTGCTTTTCCACTAAATTTAAAACATGTCCACTTTCTGCAAGTAGAATTGGGCCAATTATTGTCAGATAATCCCACAGTTATTATCAAGTCTGCTATGGCAACACGTTGTGAGATGACAGCTGACATTTCTGCGCACCGCCACTGGTACTGCGGTAAACCATATCAGCTTACAATTCCGGCCGCTCGTAGCGTGGCGGAGCATTTCTCCCTCTAATATTAACGCACGGAGGCTTTAGACCTTCGAGCCTCGACGTAATACAATGGATACTCCTTGGACTAAGTCCTCTCAAAGTATTAAAAAAAAGGGGGGAAAAAGGAAGCATTCGGTTCTCAGCTTGCTCAGCTTACAGTTGGGCGAGGTCCAGGTCCTGCTTACTCGTGTTCGAGTCATTCGTGCGTGTGTGTGTGGTTTAGGTGATTTGATTTTGTGTAATTTTCAACGAGTGAATAGTGCATTGAACGGTAAGTGAGATGGGCTCTAAGAGTGATGGGACGGATTCGGGCCGCCCGCCGGACTTTGTGCAAACGATTGAATATGACCCCCCGGTATCAATGGAGGGAATGGTAATAGTCCCCGCGGAAGGTATTGTACCTCCTGCGACGTCAACAGCGAACAATATTCAGCCTTCACAGACCACAGAGGTTCCTGTTCGCCAGCCTATGTCATACTACGTCCATCATACGGGGCCATACAGTGTATTTGTGCAAGGGCAAGGGGATCAGAGACTCGGAAATCTACACCATATGGCTTTGGGACGCATCTTTTTTGAACAGAACATTCCGGGCATTCAAGCCATTCAAAGAAAAGGGCGTAACAGGGTGCAGGTGATCTTTGACACACGCCTGCATGCCAACTCCTTTTTACGACACCCAATTCTCCAGGCAAAACAGTTAGATGCATTTATTCCGTCTGCTAACATACAGCGTGTGGGGCTTATACGGGGGGTGGATACCGCCCTCACGGAAGATGAAATTTTACAATACTTAAAATCCCCCGTCCCGATCGTTCGTATTCGACGGTTTTACCGCAAAAAGGATAATAATGGAACTGTTAAAATCCACTTTGAAGCCCAACGTTTACCCGAGTTTGTTTCCATTTTCAATGTCTTGCTGGAAGTGCAATTATTTATCTTCTCTCCAACTCAATGTGTGAAGTGCCTTCGCTTTGGCCACATCCAGCAACATTGCCGTGCGCGGACCCCTAGATGTGGTCGCTGCGCAGGTCCCCATGACACGACTGGCTGTCAGTCTGTCGACTTAAAATGTGTTATTGTGAAAATAATCATCCTGCTACATCATTGACTTGTCCGGAACGGCTCAAACAGGAAGCAATCAAGAAACAAATGTGTATGGAGAACAAGTCCTATCACGAAGTGATTTATTTATTTATTTATTTATACGTGTCCAGAACATAACATATTATAAATATGTATATACAAAGATTACAAAGTATATGTGCATCTTTATATTCCACTTGATGCCCAGAATTCCGCTGCACGAACTGCCTTATCACTGGCGGCTACC
The DNA here is from genome assembly GCA_946902985.2 of Meconema thalassinum. Lineage (NCBI taxonomy): Eukaryota > Metazoa > Arthropoda > Insecta > Orthoptera > Tettigoniidae > Meconema > Meconema thalassinum. Next base: position 1,572,306,968 of record OX336388.2, read on the forward strand.
AGATCGTCCAAGGAGACAGGTTCTGATAGTTTCCTGCAGTTGAGTAGGTGCTGGTGGTCTTGATGTTCACCACACTCACATAGTTCGTCATCTGAGCTGAATTCCCATTTCTTCATGTTCACCTTACTCCGAGATACTCCAGTCCTCAGTCTATTAAGGACCTTCCATGTCTTGTATGGGAGGTGATGACCTGCAGCAAGTTCTTCTTTGGGGTTGTCCCAATATTTCTCTGATGATGAGCTACGCCAGAGTTGTATCCGACGGTTTGCAGGTGGTGTCTGAATTGGTTGTGTCGTCTGGAGGAATCTTTTTCTCGATTTCAGACTTGGTAGTTGATGTTCACTTCCAAATAGGGGGTGTCTTGGGTCCGTCTCCTGCTTCTTTCTTTCTATTTCAGCTGCCGTTCTTCTTCGGATATCTGGAGGTGCTACGCCCATTAGGTGGTATATTTTGTTAACAGGGGTTGCCCGCAGGCAGCCTGTTACAATCCGTCCTGTTTCATTTAGGGCAATATTTACCTGTTTGGCATGGCTGGAGTTGTGCCATACAGGCGCTGCATATTCAGCAGCGGAGAAGCACAGAGAAAGGGTGGATGTGCGGAGGACATCTGGATGTGCTCCCCAGTTGTTGCCGGTCAGTTTCCTAATAATGTTATTCCTAGCACAAACTTTCATTTTTGTATCTGTGCAATGGTCTTTGAAGGTGAGGGAACGGTCCAAGTTTATTCCCAGGTATTTTGGGGTGTCACAGTGGGTTAGTTGTTGACCTTTCCAGGTTAGTCTCAGTTTCCTCCAAGCCTCTCTGTTCCGTAAGTGGAATGCACACACTTGTGTTTTGGAAGGGTTTGCCTTCAAGTAGTTGCTATCTTAATAGGCAGATAGTGCTTTAAGACCTGTTGTGAGTTTTCCTTCCACCTCCTCAAAAGTTGTCCCTTTGGCAGCAATTGCTGTGTCATCTGCGTAAATGAAAAATTTTGTGACAGGATGAATTGGCTGGTCATTAGTGTACATATTAAACAACAGTGGGGCTAGCACACTTTCTTGTGGGATACCATTTTTCTGTGTCCTCCATCGGCTCCTTTTGTTTTGTAGTTTAACAAAGAAACGTCTATTTTGTAGCAGACATCAAATAAACTGTGTTAGGTGGAAGTCTTTCGTGATGGCATAGATCTTCGTTAATAGAGTCCTGCGATTGATGGTGTCATATGCGGCAGTAAGGTCAACAAAGGCGACACCGGTGATCTGCCCGCGTTCATATCCATCTTCTATGTGTTGTGTCAGGTTCAAGATCTGTCCACAACACGCCCTCCCGGGACGAAAGCCCGATTGTTCTCTAATCAGAGTTTTGTCAACTTGGTCCGATTCGATTGAGGATCATTCTCTCTAGAACTTTATGGAGATGGCATAGGAGTGATACCGGTCGGAAGTTTTTGGCATCTGTTGGCTGTTTCCCAGGTTTCAGTAGGGCCACAACTTTGGTTTTTCTCCAGATCTTTGGTATTTGCAATCTTGAGACACAGGTGTTCATCATATCTAGGATCCACTTCCTGGTTGCTGGTCCAAACATTTTTATTTGTTCCATCCTCAAGTCATCTAATCCAGCGGCTTTATTGTCCTTCATTGAGCATATTGCGGTTTCTAATTCTTCCAGTGAGAAAGCTGTGCCAATATAGTTATTCTCCTCAGTAATTCTCTGGATCTTTGGAGTTGCAGATTTTTTATTAACTTTGCCATTCAACAATAGCTGCTGCGCTATCTGGTTAGGTGCTATATCAGGAATGGCCGAGGGAGTAGTTGTTGGCTCATTTCCAAGGTTCTTCAGCAATTGCCATGCCTTTCTACTGTTTTGTTTCATATCAAGCTGCATCATGAGATCACACCATTTTTCTTTCCTAGTAGCTGATATGGCTAGTATCAGGTCTTCACCAGCCTGTATTGTTTCTTCAGAAAATGGGTCATCTTCAAAGAGGTGTTCATATTTATTCATAAGTGTTTTTGTATCTTTGTCTAGTCCTTGTATATAAGTTGTTCTACATCCACGAGGTATGTACCTACGTGAGACAGCTTTGACCAGCTTTATAAAGGAGTCATATTTCTCTGGAGAAGGGTCCAGTTCAAGGATTTTGGAGTCAAGTTCCTCAGAGTTTATCCCATTGTGCTCGTTTAAAGTTAAACCTTCTCTGGACCGTAGTATACTTGTGTTTGATGACTGCTTCTAGCGTGCAGATAATTGCTCGATGTTGTGTCCTTGGAGTTGGGTCTCCCATTTCTTTCTTCACTTGGTGGGCAATATTTTCACTTGCAAAGATATTATCTGGGTTATATCCACGGCCCCATCTTCCACTCCTGAAAGAGTATGGTAGCTTTGGATCGTGTATTAACTTCAGGCCCGTGCATTCTGCCCAGTTTTCAAGGTCTTCTCCACTCTGGTCTGTTTCTCTGTAACCCCATGATATACTGTGGCAGTTAAAGTCTCCCATGACCAGCTTCACTGGTTGCTAATTGAAATTATCTGGTTCTTTGAAACTAAATGCATTATTTGGAGGTTTGTACATGGATGTTACTGTATAGGACTCTGTTGCTGCAGTCAGTATTTCTGTGTCGTTATCTACAGTTAAGTTTGCAGACGAGATATTCAGGCCTGGTTTAGCAAATATTGCACTGCCGTACTGTGCACTGGGTCTCTCAGTGATTAAAGTCATTCCATTTATCTTTGGCCTTCTGTTGTTCGGACCTCTATGAGTTTCCTGGATGAGCAGGAGATCACAGTTCTTTGTCTTACACATATCGGATAGTAGTGCTTCTTTCTCTACTGATAATCCTTCTATATTTATGGAAATTATTGTAACAGCTGGCATCTGCCGTTGGAATTACTCCCAACGTTGCCCAGGGTACGCCCGATCGCTGGTGATGGCATGGTGTGTCGTATCCAATTCCCTGTCTTGCGATCTACGAGGAGGCCCCATCCATGTACACGAAGTGATTAACAGTATGAGACACCCCCTTTCCAGCCTCAAAATTTGCCACAACAGTTCCCCCACTTTCTCAATTCCCACCGCCATTTCCCATACAACCCTCCCGTAAACGTAAATTCAAGTAGATGATCGTTCGTTCACCCAAAGCATATCAACCATTGGGATACGATAGGCAGGCGTATAATGCCCTGATTGCGTCTCCCACGGCCAGCCGGACAACGCCCAGTGGGATTTCGACTGGCCCTGTTGTACCGTCAACTTCTTTCCCTTCAGGCAGTAGACCAATGTCTGCTAATGATGAGTATACTAAAATCTGTGAAGATTTCCATGCCCTCATACAGCTATTGGGTCACAATGCCCAGTGGAGTTCCAAGTTACAGGCCTTACGTGCCAAGGTATTACCGTTATTACCTCCTCCAGTGACTCCCATCACTATGGGGTCCATATTGGCTCGTCCCGCGCCGGATGAACTGAGCGGACCTGAGCTTATACGTGAAAAAATTAGTGGATCAGATTGTCCTATTTCCTCCCACTAAGCCTGCATCAAAATATAAAACCCGGCTCGCAGTAGCCCTCGTTGGCTTAATTCCCTTTATCATCTTGTATGTTACTACTCCAGTGGAATTGTAGAAGTATTTTAAATAAAAAGCATGAATTACTGCATTTAATTCAGGAGTATGATCCGGACATCATATTCCTACAAGAAACATGGCTCCCTTCCTCGTATAACTTTCAGATTGCCAATTATAAGGTTGAACGTCAGGATGGACCAGGATATCAAGGTATTATGACGTTATTCAAAAATAATTTACGATAAACACCCCTTTCTACTAATTATTACATGCCTCAAACTCATCATCAAACGTTCCTTGTGCAAGATCTCCATATAAGTCATATTTACTGTCCTCCTGGTATACAAGGCTCACGTCGACACTCAGAGGCGGATTTACGTATAGGCGGCAGATTTTAGGGGGCGGCAAATTTTGACTAAATGTTTTTTAATTTAAAAGAAAAAATATTTTATTTAAAGATATAAAATTAAAATCTGAATATGTTCATGCATCTACAAGAGTAATGAGCGCCCCTTAGAGACAATCCAATACCACCCATGTGACATATTATAAGATTGAGAAATAGTGGGTCTTCTGCTTCCGTCTCTGTGTGCTGCGCGTTGGTGGTCGAAGCCTCGTTTGGATGGAGACTGGTCTGATTATCTTGGGGGGCACTCTGGTTGTTTTGCGTGGCTGGTACTGTACCCGATAATCCGGAAAGGATCATATTGGAATATCCATTGCCCCCGCTGGATTGCCTATTTCTAACAGCTCCGGCAAATACTACTTTAGAAATCGCTTCCAACATGGCCTTTAGGGATTTTCATACAGCAGTTACAAGAATATTGTGGATCAACGACCAACTACACGGGGCACTCACCTTTACTTACCTCTATCGGGGACTGGAAATTCAGCTACGCCTACAATACATCCACAATACTCTTCTCCTTATATTTAAAATGAATCACACTCCAATAACAATGGAAAACAAACTGAATAACATTTATTAACAATAGTGTAAACTAATCTAGTATAAACAAAATAACAATAAACAAATTTAACAATCAATTAAATTTAAAAACACGCAATCATTCACACCTCCTTTCAACTCTACATCTTATTACAATGCTGTATTAAAAATTATGAGAATAAATCTTGGCCTGTTCTAGGCCTACACTGCGTAAAAATAAGACCGTTTAATGAAGGCTCTTACCTTCGAGGCATTCCAGACACATGGTTTCATTCACTAACCTGCGTTTGTAGAACGCACGTGCATTAACTTTGTTTCATCAATGAAATACCTCAGCAACACGCCGTACTCGGAACTGTTTTACAATTTATATACAAGGCGGTGAGTGTACACCCGTTCATATTATGTCATCGCTCGCCAACATAACGGTGAATCATTCTGGCTAGCCCACAGAGAGACTGCTTGTGTGTGCGTTTATTAAAAACACTTAAAAATTAACATTTAGACCTTAAAAAAGTTCACATAACTACTCTGTTTCTTAAACAATCATACTGAAAATTTTTATACACTCTTTCATTCGCACCCCGTAATTGTTCATGACCAATTCGGTTCCACATTTATTCTTAACAGTGAACAATCATTCATACCAAAAAGATCCGCTCATAAACACACGCTATTTCAAAACAATCTATATATATATAAATCAATGTAACGTGATAGTTTGTCTGTGGGTATGTCTGTATGTCTCCTATGCGTTCATATACCATTCGTCCGATTGCGATGAAACTTGGGTGAGATGTTGAGTACACTCCAAGGAAGGTTTCTGACTTAGTAAATCAATTTTACAATAGGTAGCGCACGCGTAGATTCAACAAATGAGCGACGATGCGCGAAGCATTTCAACAAAGTCCCGTATGTGTTCATATACCATTCGTCCGATAGCGATGAAACTTGCGTAAAATGTTGTATACACTGCAGGGAAATTTTCTGGCTTAGTTCATCCACTTTACAATGGGCAGCGCACGAGTAGATTCAACAAATGAGCTACGACGCGCGAAGCATTTCAACAAAGTCACGTTTGCGTTCATATACCATTCGTCCGATAGCGATGAAACTAGGCTGAGATTTTGTGTGCACTCCAGGGAAGGTTTCTAGCTTAGGAAATCCCTTTAAAAATAGGTAGAGCACGAGTAGAATCAACAAATGAGCAACAGCGCGCGAAGCGTTTCAACAAAGTGCCATATAATTTCATATACCATTCATCCGATAGCGATGAAACTTGGGTGAGATGTTGTGTACACTCCAGGGAAGGTTTCTGGCTTAGTACATACATTTTACAATAGGTATCGCACCAGTAGATTCAACAAATGAGCGATGACACGCGAAGCGTTTCAACAAAGTCCCGTATAAAGTCATATACCAGTCGTCTGATAGTGATAAATGTTTGGTGAATTGTTGTGTACACTCCAGGAAAGGTTTCTGGCTAAGTAAATCCATTTTACAATACGAAGCGCACGTTTATATTCAACAAATGAGTGACTACGCGGGAAGCGTTTCGACAACGTCCCGTATACGTTCACATACCATTCATCCGATTGCGATGAAACTTGGGTGAGATGTTGTGTACACTCCAGGGAAGGTTTCTGGCTGAGTACATCCATATTACAATATGTAGCGCAAGAGTAGAATCAACAAATGAGCGACGACACGCGAAGCGTTTCAACCAAGTCCCGTATGCATTCATGTACCATTCGTCCGTAGCTATGAAACTTGGGTGAGATGTTGTGTACACGTCATGGAAAATTTCTGGGTTAGTAAATCCACTATACAATATGCAGCGCACAAGTTGATTCAACAAATGAGGGACGACGCGCGAAGCGTTTCAGCAAAGTCCCGTATAAGGTCATATACCATTCTGCCGTTAGCGGTGAAACTTGTGTGAAATATGGTGGACACTCCAAGGAAGGTTTCTGGCTTAGTAAATACATTTCACAGTAGGTAGCACACGAGTAGATTCGAAAAATGAACGACGACATGCGGAGCGTTTCAATACAGTCCCCTAGGTTTTCATATCCCATTAGTCCGATAGCGATGAAACTTGGGTGAGATGTTGTGGACACTTACGTGACGGTTTCTAACTTAGTAAATACATTTTACAGTAGGTAGCGCACGAGTAGATTCAACAAATGAGTGACGGAGCGCGAATCGTTTAAAAAAAATCAGGTATGCGTTCATATACTATCATCCGATTGCGATGAAACATTGATCAGTTATTGTGTACCCGCCAGGGAAGGGGACTTAGTAAATCCATTTCACAATAAGTAGCGCAAGAGTAGATGCAACAAATGGGTGACGACGCGCGAAGCGTTTCAACAAAATCCCCTATTGCATTCATATAACATTCTTCGATTGCGATGAAACCTTGATGAGTTATTGTGTAAACGCCAGGGAAGGGCTTCGACTTAGTAATACATTTCTCAATAGGTAGCGCACGAGTAGATTCAACAAATGAGTGACAGCGCACGAATCGTTTAAACAAAACCCCGTATACGTGCATATACATTTCATCCGATTGCGATGAATCATTGATGAGTTATTGTGTACACGCCAGGGAAAGGTTTCGACTTAGTAAATCCATTTCACAACAGGTAGCGTACGAGTAGATTCAACGAATGAGTGACAGCGATGAAACTTTTGAAAGTTGTTGTGCACGCTTCCACGAATGGTTCTAAATTAGAAAATCCATTTTACGATAGCTTAGAGGCAGTTAACATGTTGTGTATCCAAAAGCACTTCAAGAAACAGAATTTCAACGCCAACACTTTCTTTGATTGGCATTGCAACGCATGCCGGGTACAGCTTGTTGATTAATAAATCCTACTAAATTATTTAACTAATTAAACAATTTCCAAAAATTATTTACATGTAATATGTTCATAATAATATCCATTATTTAGTGATGCTAACGCGACACTTTCGAGATTCTGGCTTCTCGGTTACCGTACAATTCTTAACTAAATATATACACTGGTTTTTCACATAACCCTTCTCTAACGTTCCGTAGTTTTGATATACGCTTACACATCGTCTTATATAGGTTTCATTACATTGTCGGTATAATACAGTCGACTAATTAAAGTTAACTGTACGTAATTACATAACTTCGGGTTTAATAAAATATAATAATTGTATTATAGACATAAGTAGACAATCTTTCTCAAGTTGTATTTCCGCTGAAACCCTCCTGTTAACACAGCTAAATCGTTAATTCACGAGAACTGGACTACTTGTATACAACGGCTCTTATCATGATCCATGCCTTCTTATCAAAGAACAATAATACTTTGACTTCCCTTAAAAAAGCGGAACTCCCTCGCATGAGCACTTCATAGTTCTACAAATCCTCATATAACAGTATATATATGGCATAAAACATTATCATCTACTATGCTAAACAATAACCAAAAAGGATTAATTGTTATTAACATATCTTATGTAGGAACTTCTCTCAAATAATGGCATGACCCTCAGTATCATTATATATGATTACTGGACTACAATTATACATGCTTAAGTTCTTCAAACGAAACTTCCAATTGTAATGAACGATATTAGACAGTCGTGATTAACCTCCTAAAGTTTACTCCACAACAAGATAATTAACTGTTTTAAACTCGTCTGTCGCAAATACATGTAATAAAAATAATACTCCTGTCTCACCTCACTTGTCAAGCTATAAATTGTTTATCGTTGTAATATCATGTCCACAAATGACATGATGTTACACAAATAGAATAAAATTACACACATGTTATTTATAGTGTCAGATAGAATTCAATCTTGACCGGGATAAACTAGCTTTGAATTCCTAGCCAAAGATTTGAATAATCTTCTATCGTTGTTTGTTGTTTGAGTCTTCAGTCTTTTGACTGGTTTGATGCAGCCCTCCATGCCTCCCTGTCCTGAGCTAATCGTTTCATCTCTACATAGCTCCGACACCCTACATCGGAGGCAATCTGTTTTCTCTAGCATATTAAATGAACAAAGCTCTTAGCTTTACAAATAATAAAAAAGGTTTGTCAATGTCGTAATGTTTTTCCACTCTACACAAAGAATGTTCATAGGGATTAAGACTTCGGTCTTATCAAACGACTAGTATTTCTTAGATCGTCAACAGTTTATGTACAATAATGATATAACAAGATCATTCTATGTTTCTTCTGTTCTTGAAGTTATATGTTGTTACATTAAAGTGCTCAAATTAAATTTAATAAGAATTTAATTTGAAGCTATGACACAATGTCAGAATACTTGGTTTAAATGAAATTATTAAAATTCGAGAGTCGAAACGACTAGTCTTCTATGAAGCAATATAATTCCTCAAACAAAATTTTTAATGTCAGTTCCACAACTGATCCGTAGAATAAAATTGAAAAATAGATGAAAAGCAATCATCTCCTAAATAATCTTGAAGCATAAAAATCTCAACACACATCTGAAGTGTAAAATACATGAAAACAGTGAAATACATGAAATGAGAAAATATGGAAGTATGGAATAAGATCGCTGGCTCAGTATGTTACTAATCAAGCTCTATACTACAATTGAGATACACTGATACCTTATTTGGACGAAAACTTGAAGATCTATGTAAGTATTCCCACAATACTTTAGATGTTTCCTCAGTACAAGACAGTGAGATGGATCTGTATTCGAACCTCGGATCTGCGACCTCAGAGATAGGAAACGTCCATCTCTGGAATTCACCAACATTCGCCTGGGCTCGAACGACATCCTTCTGGCAAATACTTCTGTGTTGCTGGGCTACCTTTCCCTAGCATCTTGACAAATCTCTTCTGTAAAGTCTTCATTCTCCGTCGTAAATATGTATCAGCTTCATCATTGGAATATAATTATAGAAATATTCATATAAATGGCGAATGAAATATTTCCATTGCTAATTGATGTTATATTAGTGTTCGTAGACTGACGAAAATGCACAAGATGGACCGTACACTACGTCTGTATTCAAGAATACGTTGTCTAACGAAGCTCCATCGTTGTATCTTAACTCCTGCTATCGAATATGTCTCTGGCGCATGACTATTTAGTTCATCATATCAACAATGTTACTTATGTTGTATGAAACTACTTGAAGAATAATAATAGTCTTTCTGTTAATGTTTATGTGTTGCGCCAATAATAAAAGTTCTCCGCTACTGTTCACTTGAACTGCGTTCGCCAACTTCACGTTGCAATTTAAAATGATATTCAGCTTTATTTCCAACACATTTGAAAATCTGACTTAACAGGCTTATATTGTCGAAACGGTGAATTGTAAAACGCTCGACTTTTCGCAGAATATAGTATACGACCTGTTCTTTATATATATTCGCTTATTTATACTCAGATCTCAATTATATAAGAGATATAATTAAGTCAATGTTCCTCGCAACTTCACGTAGAATGGAAGTGCGGTGATCTCCTACGTTCCACCTAGCTATCCTCGCGTCTCCACAAGTCGACAGTCGTCGCACTCGGACTAAGCCTTGGGATCTCCGTTAACCCAGTAAAAACACTTCCTCACTCTTCAAAGACTGCTGGAATAAGAGCATCGATCCTTGGATCTCCCCCTCCAAGTCGAAAATTTTGGCGGCCATATCAATCTCCCACCATAATTTTAGCGCGTAGATTACTAATGTTTATTACTGCGTAGATTAACCGATCTGCGGTTTTTAAAGTATCAGACATAATTTCTTTTAATATTCTCTTCATTACCAAATAAGAAAATCTTCTTCTAAGGGCCTAAATGCATAATTTCATCATATTGTGTAATTAAAGTTGATCCCTTCTTCAATAAGACCTCTTCTCATTGGCTCTGGGCTGGGATCTAATATCATAATTTATAACAATATTTATAATATTAATTTCCGAACTCGCTGTTGCTGTGCCAATTATAGCCTCCTAGAAGCGTCCATTGTGCAACATATCACGTGATCGGGCTCTCCCACAGCCTCGAGCTTGTAACACTACCCTCCTGTGTCACACTTCCAGAAATTATATTTGCTGGTTAAATTTTATCATGGGGATGGAAAATACTCTCATTTTGTTCCTAAATAATTCAATTTAAGGGGGCATTACCTCTACCATGTTTTGTGTGGCTGGTGACTTTATCGTGGTAGCTTTGCTAATTTCTTTTGTTTCTTCTACATGGAGGGCTCCTGTTTTCTATGGTCGTCCGACTTATTGTGGCTGCTGTTTTTGGTTCTTGCCGGGGGGAGAGAGGTTTCTCCCATCTCCCTGGCTACCGGTACCGCTTCTTGTACTCTTTCTATGAGGGTGGATTCCATGTTCTGTTTCATTTGCTCTATGGATGATTGCATGGATTATATAGAGCTCGATATGCTGCTTTCCACAGCATTGGTTTGCATTCTTTGCATATCCACGTGAGTCTGCAGTTATCCCTCGTAAGCGTGTCTAGTTCGCCTTGCATCAGACCCGCACACTTCTTACGTTCCCCTCTTTCGCATGCCTCGCATGTAGCTCAGTCCCCATCTTCTTCTGTTCTGCGTTTGCATTTTCTGCAGAGCTCTGTAGGGTCCTTTCCTGCATTCTCGGTGACAGAGGAGGGGCAGAATTTTTATGGAACATGTGATTGGTCTCGGTCCAGTGTGGATTTACTTCGTGTGAGGCTTAGAAAAGTCTTGTTACGTTTGTAACAGAAGACTGGGTTCGGTCCGGTACGGTTATGTTTTTATACAGAGCTAAACTGCTATGTATGCATCTTTTGTGCGATGGCGTTCACAGAAATTGTTCTCCGGTATGGTTATGTTTCATACGAAGCTGGACTGCTATGTGTGCGTCTTGTGTGCGAGGGCATTCACAGAAATTGTTCTGCAAGTGTTCGAGTTGTTAATTACTGGAGTTTAGTCTATCTAACCTATGTGGGAAGAAGAGTGCTGGATCTTGAGCTGGAGGGCAGGAGGGAGAGAGGCAGACCTAGAAGACGATGGATGGACTGCGTGCGGGAAGACTTCGCAGAAAAGCAGTTAACCGAAGACACCATTTGGGACCGAGGGAAATGGAAAAGACTTGCCAAAAACGTCGACCCCGCATGAGCGGGAAAAGATGAAGAAGAAGAAGAAGTCTATCTAACCTCACCAAATTCTTTCTGAAGACTAGTCTTTGTTTCCTGCTTATAAACTATTATTCACCTTCTTTGTTGCGAGTCTCTTGACGTCTTTCTGATGTTGATCTCTTTTGTCAATTTATCTAATAGATTGCACATCATTGAACTACAGCTAACTGTCTATAATTCGAATTATAAGAGAGGTAAAATTTGGCGCGTCACAACACATTCATTTTTCGTTTAAAAATTGAAAATGAATGGGCGTAAAAGATTAAGTGATGCTCAATATAGAAAGCAAGCATCTGAAAAGGCGCAAAAACCAGAAAAAGTCTTGGCTAAAACGCCAAAAATTGTTAATTTTTTAAACCTTCGACAAGTAAGTTGCTCAAAATAACAATTGAATAATGAAAGAAATCGGTTTTCCAAACGTTTTTATGTGCAAATGTATAGGTCAACAACCATCTTCAGATGTTCCTCCTTCTTGCCCTTCCTCAACTCCTGACTGCTACTGACTCTGTACCTGAGATTATTGATGTTGAAGAAAATGTATCAGATACAGCTCACTCAGATTTATCTACATTTCCTAATGAGAAATCAGAAGCGAGTGAAATTGAGAAAAATGTGTTTGTATTCAACAGTGATCCGGCTACTTGGATTGCGAATGAATGTTACCAAGAGTACGTCGCATTGAATGGTTGCAATCAGAATAAAGATTCTGATTTTAAAGAATTCAAACGTGTGTACCCTGAATATAAGGTGTTTAAAAGAAAATCTCTAAAAGCCACAGTAGTTAAAAGGGACGTAAATCCAATAACATTATTATTATGTTTAAAAGAAAACTTCAGAACGGGGAAATAGGGGATCGTAAGTGGGTTGTTTATTCCAAGAGTACAGGTCCTGTTTTTTGTGCACCGTGTTTGCTCTTTGGAGACACTACTGACGAATTTGCGTTCAGACACGGATTCAATGATTGGAAAAACATCCATGACTTGGCTCTGCCCATGAAAATTCAGATCATCATAAACAATCATTCCAAAAATTGTTTGAAAGAGCTAATATACATGGAAGAGTAGATCATGGTTTAGTACAACAATTTCAAGAAGAAATTTCGTACTGGAAAGAAGTTCTTAAAAGAGTTGTTGCTACTGTCAAAACCTTGGCAAGTCGTGGACTCTCATTTAGGGGCACAGGCAGCAATGAGCATTTCGGCGTTCCTAACAAAGGAAATTTTGTGATGTTAATAGAATATTTGAAACAATTCGATCCATTTATAGATAAGCATATTCGTAATTATGGAGATAAAGGCAGTGGTATAACACGCTACCTCTCCAAAACTATTTAAGAAGTCATCGAAATTATGGCTAAAAAAGTGACGTATAAAATAGTTGAAGAAATCAAAACTGCAAAGTACTATTCTATCATTGTGGATTCGACCCCAGACATCACTCGTATTGACAAACTTTCACTCATTTTATGATATGTAAAACCAGACGGCACTGTTACTGAACGTTTTTTAACTTTACTAGACAATCCAGGTCAAAAAGGTGAAGACTTATTATGATGCAGTAACATCTACTTTGAAATCTCATGGCATATAAATTCTTGATATGAGAGGGCAATCTTACGATAACGCTGCCAACATGAAGGGCATATATTCGGACTTCAAGCTAGAATAAAATACGACAATCATCCCGCAGAGTACACACCATGCACTACACATTCGTTGAATTTGGTTGGTACACACGCTGCAGAATTGTACAGAAGCGAGTAAGTTTTTTGAATTGTTCCAGGAGTTGTTTATTTTTCTTTTTTCACATTCGACAGAAATATTTTGCTAATTTCAAAATTTGCGAAACTAAAATCACTGTCTACAACTCGTTGGTCTGCACGTGCTGATGCGGTTTCTGTACTGGTTGAATTTGGAACAAAATAATAAATGCTTCATCAGCTTTTGAAGAAAATCCCAACGAAAAAGCAATAGTTCGAAATAAGGCCTTCGAAATAATATGGAACGACTAGAAAGTGCATTTATGCTAAGTATTTGGTCTATTTTACTTGAACGATTCGATGCTACAAGTCAGAAATTGCAAGCCATGGATACCAGCATTTCAGATATTTTGGATTTGTACAAATCGTTGGTTGGTTTTGTAGAAGATGCTCGGAAAAAATTTGAACTTTATGAAGAAACAGCACGGAAAATTTCTACCACCCAGGAGTTTGAAAAAGACGTTTGTAGGAAGAAACGAAGAAAATTATTGTCTGATGAAGGTGAGGATGACGCTGAGCTAGGTGGAAGAGAGAATTTTAGAGTAAATCCTTCGAATATAACTTTGGATAGACTCTATACAGATTTGAAATACATATTAAACGAATGGAATATCGCATGGACATGTAGCCTGAAAGGGTCTGTAACAAGAGAAATATTCTTCCCGGAAGTACAAAATCGACTGTTATCAAAATTATTAGTGCCAAACTTTGTCCTCACACAATTTTTAACTGGTCATGGAAAATTCAAGTCTTGTTTTGAACGTTTTAAAATAGCAACAGACGACTGTTCATGTTTATGTGGATTGCCTCAATCGGTGTGTCACCTTGTATTTGAGTGTCCTGTTTTTGAAAAGGAAAGATACAATTTACAATGCCACCTTTATAGCTGTAACCTGGAACTTTCAAAACCGCTGTACCATATTTTCAAGAGGCAGTGCTGTTTAGGACAATTTCTCACATTCATCAACAATTTTTTTTGTAAACTATGTCAGTAATATTTGTATTTGCTTTGTTTTTAATCTATAACCCTAATGTACCTCTGGTAAAATAGGGTTCCTGTATTGTTTTCTGGATATTCAATAATAATAATAATAATAATACAGATTTGAAGGACAAATGCGCCGATTATGAAAGAATTTTTCAAAAATGTATCGCGCTTATCGAATTTGGTTCGTTGAATGAACCTGACTTAAGGAAACATGCGGCAACATTACAAGAATATTTTCCAAATTATATAGAACAAATATTTATAAACGAGTTGTGTCACTTTCATAAATATTGCCAAGTAAAAAAAAATGAAAATAACCCGCCTTTAGAAATAATAATTTTTTTTCGACAGAATGATCTACAAGGAGGATTTCCAAATGTTGAAATATTCTACAGCATTTTGAACTGCACAGTAGTTACCAACTGCAGTACCGAACGCTCGTTTTCATGTTTTAAGCGCATAAAATTCTATTTGAGCTCAACCACGAGCCCGGATCGTTTGGTTTGTCAAATGATTTTGGCAATTGAAGCAGAATTAATGTCAGATATTGAATTGGACGATATCATCAAACCTTTTGCTGAAAGAAAAGCACGGAGAAAGATTTTTGTTAGCACACCTAGGTCTTATGTTATACCTACATATAAAATTTAAATATACGTGTAAAAAAATAATCTCGAATTTTTAATAGGTTGCCTTACTAACTACCACTCAATTTACACACAAACCTAAAAAATTGGGGGGGGAGGGGGTAGGGGGGGGGGGAGGAGGTGGGGGGCGGCAATTTTAATTTTCCATAGGGGCGCCAAAAAGTTAAATCCGCCCCTGTCGACAATGGTATTTATATTTTCAGTTTATACAGCAATTTTCTAAACATCTTACATGGGGGATTTTAGTGCACACCACCCCTTGTGGGGCAGTGGTAGGATTAACCCCAAAGGACGTCACATTGTTGCGGCTATACAGGACTTACACCTACATTTATTAAATGCTGGGTCACCCACGTGCCTTACCCCACCGAATAGTCCACAAAGTGCGGTGGATTTAAGTATCACTACGGTCGATATATCTCGTAAGTTGTCATGGCAGACTGTGAAGGACACTCATCAAAGTGATCATTATCCAATTATAATGGAATACGATGTCTCGAGTACCCGACATATCTCGCAGAACGTATTTCAAGTTAAGAGAAATGTTCAGCATTTTGATTATGATTTATTTTCACGCTTTTTAGAAGATAGGCTTTCTCGGCAATTGCAGATATCTGGTAACAGCTACACTTTTTTATTAGATACTATCCGTGCTTATTTTAATATTTATCACCCTTATATGACAAAAACATGTCCTCCGGCTACTCGTGTTGCCTTACCCTCGTGGTGGGATCAAGAATGTAGACACTTGACGACGTCGCAAGGCGAGTTTAAAAGCTTTTCGGCACTATGGTATTTCAGCTTCCTATTTTGGATACAAGAATCTCACCGCTCAAATACAACGTGTATTTAATCATAAACGACGCGAAGCGTGGAAATTATACAGTACCCAATTAAGTAGTACTACGTCTCTAAATGGTATTTGGTCAGCGATTAAACATTTCTCAAATTCTCTTCCTCTTCACTCTCCACTCTCCCTCTCCACTTTCGGCTCAAGGATACCATGACTTGTATCATAATTGGACAGCCGACATTGTTATTCGTCTGCCTACATCATGTGCCTCTGGTTCACTGGACCGTTTTTCCAGTTTAATGCAGCCTATCATGCGTAGCGAATTTATACAAACATTCAGGCACAAAAAATAAACAAGCCCAGGGATTGATGAAGTGACTTATACCATGATCGCGCGATTTTCCGAAAACGCTCAGGATATCATCATTCAACTATATAATGCAAGCTTATGCACCGGGACCTTTCCGGAGGATTGGAATGTTTTTCAAACTGTCCCTATTTTGAAACCCACGAAAGATGCACGATTAGCGAGTAAGTTATCGAGGTATCCAACTTGGATCCTGCTTCCGCAAAATTTTTCAAAATGTCCTTCTCCGACGGCTTCAATGGTGTCTAGAATATTATACCTTGTTTCCTAAAACGCAATTTGCATTTAGAAAAAATCTCGGTACATCTGACCCAATAAATATCTTTTTTACTGATTTACTTCTCGCAAAAGGAAAGAAAATGCATACCATAGCGGTTTTCCTTGACCTAAAAAATGCGTATGATGCTGTAGATCCATTTCTTCTTATTCATATACTGCAAGATATGCACTTTCCCCTTCCCTTCCAGTGTTTAATACATAACATGCTATGTCATCGTAAAATAATTTTTAAATTCCCGTTCGGTGTACAGTATAACCCCTCAAATCCGAACTAATTGGGGCTGTAGCCTGTTCGGATTAGCCGAAAGATATCCATAACATAATGACTAGCCCTCGTTACGGAATAGGACTGTAGCCTACATTGAGCGAGGTAGGCTGGTTTGGCGCAAACAGCGAACAAGAAATAGTGAGTCTGGTCCAAAGTCAACATGACGGCAATGTAGCTAATGACAGTGAGGAAGAAGAAACTTAGGCAGACAATGTGACTTACTGAAGCTGCATCTGCTGTTGACATCGCATTGCGCTTCGTAGAACAACACGCAGCCTCCACGCCAAACGATGTCATCTTAGTGCGACGCTGACGCGCAATTGCCTCCGCGGGATGGTTTTCGTCACTTCTACAATATTGAAGATAACCGATTTCAAGTGAAAGATTAAGTGATATTTTGTGTGTTTCTATTGCTATTTCATTGTTTTAGCAAAGTGATTACCTACGGAATAATAATAACCAACGTTTCCGTTTCTCAATCCTGGATGGGATAAGTAGTCTATGTAGGCACTTTTACACTATGCTAACTGTACTTCTTGTTAATTTTTCAACTAATTATGTAAAATGCGGTCATAATGCAGAATATATGATTGTTTTATGACTAAATAAATACGTTTTTTGGGTGTATTTTTTCAAACTTCAAATTGTCGAAAGATCCTCGCTCGGATTACCCGGGATTTCGGATTTCCGGGGTTCGGATATGAGGGGTTTCACTGTATTTGATTCCCGACAAACTTCTCACGGTGTCCCGCAGGGAGATGTTTTAAGTGGGATTTTATATTTAATTTATACCCGTACCCTAGAAACAGTCATATTACCGCACGCTCGCATCCTACAATACGCGGATGATATTTTAATATATTGCACACGAGAAGATTTATCCGCATGTCGTAGGGATATAAACACCGCCCTATCTAATGCTCATGACTGGTTTCATCAACACGGATTTGAAACTTCTGCAGGAAAAACGCTGCGATGATCTTTACTCACAACCGACTTTACGACAGTTCTCCTATCTTTTACCGTCAAGGCCAAATTCCGGTGGTGACGAGTGTCAAATACTTAGGAATTTATATTGATAGGAAAATGCAAGGGGAGAGACACTCACAACACCTTAAGAGCCACCTTGCCACCAAAATCAATGTTCTCAAATCACTCACTCGGCGCACTTGGGGAGCAGACCCGGAATTATTATTAATAGTATACCGGTACCGTAACATCATTCGTTCTGTGCTGGATTACAATTCCTTTTATTTTGATTTAATGTCAAGTACTAGGCTTCTACGTTTAGATCGAATACAGTGTATTGCTTTGCGTACTATAATAGGCGCACTTATATCAACTCCCACAGGAGCCCTTTTAGTTGAAACAGGAGAAATGTCGTTACATTATCGGCGTAGATACCTTGCGTGTATGTATCTGCTGCGTAAAATGATGATAGCAGTATCACCTATCGTTCATAAATCACAATTATTGGAGGAATATTATACTCGTCGATTATTGCCCAGAGCTTCTGTTCCGGCTTTGCTGACCGCATATTCCATTCTTAAACAGTACCGCCATAATATATTAAAAGTTATTCGTTTGCCTATATATAATATTCCGTATTCCGCAGCTCATTTTCAACCGAATATTCTCCAGCATTCCTTACCCCAAGTATATCAGTCTTTTCAACATAACCCAGTAATCATTCCTCGTATTTTTCACGAGATAACGAGCCATTTGGTATCTTGCATTTTTTTTAATACCGATGGGTCCAAAATGGTTAACCCATCCCGTGTGGAAGCAGCTTTCTTCTCTCCGGATTTACATATATCATGTAAGTATACTTTACTCTCCGACGTCATGATATTTACCGCCGAAATTTTTGCAATCCGCCAGACGTGTTTTATATTAAACAACATGGTATTCGTCATTCTCTAATTTGTACAGACTCCATGAGTGTCGTACAATCACTTCAAACGTTCTTGAGGCCGATAATTGGGTTTTATGTCAGTTAGTGCATCAATTGTACACTTTACAAACTGAGGGTTTTGATGTCAGTATCACGTGGATACCCGAGCCTCCGTGGCTTAGGCGGCAGCACGCCGGCCTCTCAACGCTGGGTCCGTGGTTCAAATCCCGGTCACTCCATGTGAGATCTGTGCTGGACAAAACGGAGGCAGACAGGTTTTTCTCCGGGTACTCCGGTTTTCCCTGTCAAAATTTCATTCCAGCAACACTCTCCACTATCATTTCATTCCATCTGTCATTCATTTAATCATTTCCCCAGGGGAGTGCGTCTGGCCTCGGCAGCCGGCACAGTTCATATCCTCGCCGCTAGATGGGGGCTTCATTCATTCCATTCCTGACCCGGTCGGAGACTGGAAGCAGGCTGTGGATTTTTTCATCACGTGGTTACCCGGACTTTCACACATTGAGGGTAATGAAATCGCTGATAAACTCGCCAAAGATGCTGCAGATGGTAACGGCAAGGCTTACAATATAGCTATACCTATTTCTGATTTGCGTTCTATAATTCGTTCGAAGAGACAGCATGACTGGCAAGTCACGTGGACTAATTATGCGAAACTGAAGGCCAAACATTATTTTGAGACACAACCGACTATTTTACGAACACCATGGTTCCAGGGTGGTAAATACACACGACGACACATCATTATAATCATTCGTTTCCGTTTTAATCATGCTTTAACGCCGGTATATTTATTCCGTATAAAACGACGTGAGGATGCCTTATGTTCGTGTTTGCAGATGGAGGGTTCTTCAAATCATATTCTCTTTCAATGTCCTCAATATGACTTTCAACGTGCCACAATGTTGCGCGATTTACATTCATTAGGGTATGCACTGCCTTTAAATGTTGCCACATTAGTCCATAATCCTACAATTCCACTGGTTAGTAGCATAGTATCATTTTTCGACAACATTGATTTAAGGCTTTGAATGCGTATTTCTTTCACCTGGTCCATAATTGTGACCCGTTCATGTGTGTATATGTGCAGTAAGTCACCAAGGTGGGTCACTTCGGTGTGAAGAGTCAAATACTACTTGTGTCCCAGTATTATATTCATATGTGTTTCCTCGTATCTATTATATATGACTCCTAGTTACGTCATAACTTGTTTGGCATAACCCGTTCCTTACTGGTATTTTCCGGTAGTCGAAGTTTACCTCATGATTCATAACAATACACAGTAGCAATTGGGCAAAGACGCAGTTGCGTGTGCTCTTCCGTAGCGTGCGGGTCGGTCTTTCTTTAGCTCGCCTGTTCGAATCGCCTCGTGTGTGGAGAGTGACTGCTTCTGTTAAGTAGTGTGACTGTGTGTGTTCTTTTATACTTGTGTGTGCCTAAGTGTGTATTAGTGAATCTTACTCTGTGAGTAGTAGACCCATTCTCGGTTCTACCTATTGGGGACATGTCAGCCACAAGTGGGGGTGCGGAAAATCCGGGCCCACCTGACGATGCCATGGACGTTATTCTTACGGAGATAGTGCCTTTAACTGCCCCGTTTACCCCAGCCTCATCTTCTGCTACCCCGTCATCTGATACGAATTTGCCTCCCGTAATTTCGACTTCCTCAACTCCGTCAACTGGGGCCGATCCTCCGAGACCGTACCCCTCAACCCACTCTGGGCCCTATCATGTTAATGTCGAGTCTGTCGACAATTCGCATATCGGTCATTTACATCCGATGGCTTTGGGGCGAACGTTCTATGAGAAAAAAAAAATCGAGGGAATTTCGGCCATTCACCGCAAGGGGCGCAATCGCATACACATTACCTTCAACACAGCTCGAGCCGCCAACCTCTTTCTTAAAAACCTCTTACTCGCCGAAAAAAAAGGTGAAAGCGTTTATTCCATCCTCGAACATCCAACGGATAGGCTTAATCCGTGGTGTCGATTTTTCTCTATCGAATGACGATATCCTGCAGTATATTGAGTCGCCATGCCCCATAATCAAACTCCAACGCATGTCTCGCCGTAAGATGATCGACGGTAAAGTGGAGATGCTCCCCACGGGGACGAAAAACTTTTTTTCGAAACGCAGACTCTCCCAAAAAGATGTCTCAATTTTTCATGTTGTCCTTGAGGTCCACCTTTTTATCTTTAGGCCGATCATATGTAATCGATGTCAGCGGTATGGACATACCGGTCAAAATTGCCATGCAAGAGCTCCCCGATGTGGCCGCTGTGCTCAAGGCCATGAAACATCGACATGTTCCCAAGTCTTGGTACGATGCGTGCATTGTGATGAGAATCATACAAGTGGTTCATACCGGTGTGTGTACCATCAAAATCAAGTTGAGATAAAAACACGCATGTGTGTTGAAAATAAGTCATACCAAGAAAGTGTTGCCCCATTTTCTAACCTCTTTCAACCACTTACCGTTCTTCAGCAATTTCCCCCACTTTCTCCCACTAACGCCCCTGCTTCTACCTCGTTACCTAAAAATCGTAAATTTACGTCCATTGTTCAAAGCTCACCCAAAGTGATATCACCTTTGGGTTACGACCGGCAGGCCTATCTGTCGATTGTCCGGCCAGACCATTTGACTCGTCCGGTGATCATTGCCGTCACTCCATCGACGTCTACCATGCACTTCAGCCCCTCTCCTCCCCCTCCTGTGCCACCCAAAACTGGTGTGCCCCCTGCAATCACACGCGATTATCTCCAACTTATGGACCTTTTGGGCTCGAATACCCAATGGGCCCACATTTAAAAAAAATATGTATGATAAAATAGTTCTTCTCCCGTTTCATTCTCTTCCTCCCGAATTCCAACCTCTTGAGCCACCCAGGGAGGTACAATCATCTCCCATCCCATGAAGATCCTACAATGGAATTCCCATAGCATATTAAACAAACGGCATGAACTCCTTCTCATACAGGAATACCAGCCAGAGATTGTCCTGCTACAGAAAACATGGTTGTATCATTCCTTATCGTTCAATATACCGAAGTATGTAGTTGAACGTCACGATGGGCCCCATTACGGTGGAGTGCTTACACTCATTCACGAGTCACTTGCCTATAAAGTGCTACCCTTTTTTTTCATCATCTTCCCCGCACATATTTCCTTACTATTCAAGTTGACAAGTATCATATTACCAATCTTTACATTCCCCCAGATGTTAAGGGCAACGAACGACAGTGGAAATCCTTCTTTACTTATTGTCAATCCTTTCCATACCATTTTCTGGGCGGTGATTTCTATGCTCATCACACGGAATGGGGCAGCGCCCGAATTACGCCTAAAGGTCGTCATATCTGGACATCGTCCCAACTTGCTTCATTTCATCTTCTTAATGATGGTTCCCCTACTCGTCTGTCTGCCCATGAGCAAGATCCCAGTGCTGTAGACTTAACCTTTGTATCCATTTCTCTCGCACACCTGTTTTATTGGCAAACAACTCCAGATCTGCATCTCAGTGATCATTATCCCATCATAATTACCGATTCTTCTATACACCTGCCCCCACCCCCCGAGCATACTCCTCACTTCTTTCGACAGTTTAAATATTTGATGAAGTGTTGTTTTACGAATATATCCAACAACATTTTTGCCATGCCGCTCCGCCTGTACGCTATTCATATGAATCCTTAATTACCATTATTAATAGATATTTTGACACTTATCATCCACTCATTCCTTGTCGAGAAAGATCTGGTCAAGCCCTTTTTCACATCCCCTGGTGGGACGACGAATGTATACGCTTGGTCAAGCGTCGCAAAGCATTATTTCACCTCCTTCGCAAATACCATACCCCGTATACTTATTTGCAGTATAAAAAGTTTGTTGCGACTACGCAACGCACTTTCAATGACAAACGTCGTACTGCTTGGCATAATATGTCAATTCCATTAATCACCAAACTCCCCTTACTCAAATATGGAATTCTATACGCAACTTATCAAGGAGTACAAAATATGCGCCCTCACATCGTCTTACTTTTGAAAATGCCTTATGTTTCTATCGTAGTTTAACGCCTGATTTTGTCGCCTGTGCCCCACCATCCTATCAATATGTCACGCCTTCCAAGTTTACCTGTCTAATACAACCAATTCTACCAGCTGAACTCCGCAATGCCCTCTCTCTTAAAAATTCTTCAACCCCCGGTCCCGATTACATTTTTACCACGTGCTCAATAGTTTACCCTCTCCCGCACATCTGGTCCTACTTGAATTTTACAATAATGTCCTACGTACAGGTCAGATTCCTTCCACTTGGAACGACTTTTTATTACTTCCCATCTTCAAATCTGGCAAAAACCCCGCTCTCCCCTGTAGTTATAGGGACATTCAGCTCGGGTCCTTTATCAGAAAAACGTTTCAGCGTATACTGTTGGCGAGACTGATATGGGCTCTAGAGTATTACGATTTTGTCCCAAAAACCCAATTTGCTTTTGTAAAACGAAAATCGACTACCGATGCTCTGAATATCTTCCTCACTGACCTCCTATTGACCAGCTGTCGTAAACATTTTACGGTAGCAGTATTTTTAGAAATTCAAGGCGCATATGATAATGTCAACGTCTCGTTGTTATTGGCTGTACTTTGTAAATGGAAATTCCTCTCCCCTTTTATAAAACTGATTGCCGCCTTTCTTCACTCCCGTCACGTCATTCTTGCAACTTTCCCCACCGTCCTGAATTCGCGCTTTGCGTCTTCTGGCTTGCCCCAGGGTGATATTCTTAGTGGTATACTATATCTCCTTTATACCAGTGAGATTGGGGTACTATTACTCCCACATGTCCGGCTTATTCAATATGCCGATGACCTTCTATTATATTGCTCGCACCCCGATTTATCTCAGTGTAGACAACATATGTTCCATGCCCTCACGATTTTACATTCTTGGCTTTTTAATCACGGCCTTGATACAGTCCCATTCAAAAACTCTGCCTTAATTTTTTACCCATAAACGTCTCTACGACCGTTCCCCGATTCTATATCAACAGGGTTCTATTACCATCACCCCTCATACCAAATACCTAGTGATATTGATAGATGATAAGTTGACATGGGCACCCCAACTGGCGCACCTAAAACCACACGTCACAAAAAAATTACAACTCCTACCTTCGTTAACGCGCCGTTATTGGGGATCGGACCCTCAAATTTTGCTACTTTTATACCGCTCTATCGTCAGGTCCTCCATGGAGTACGGTTGCCATTTTTATGACATCATGCCCCAGTCTCGACTCACGATACTAGATAAATTACAATATGCTGCTCTGCGAATTATCTTGGGAGCTCTCTCCTCTACGCCCACGCAGGCCCTTCTCGTCGAAGCTACAGATCCACCTCTTGGTCTCAGACGGAAGTACCGGTACCTGTCTTCTCGTTATCTCCTTCGCAAAATGGCTCTTGCTGCTTCTCCCATTCTCCCGAAATTACAATTACTACAAGAATATCATCAGCAACACTTACTTAAAAAATATCCCCCCCCCCCTTATTATTTTATCTTTTATCGGTCTTACTAGTCTTCGTCCAGACATTCTCCAAACCCGGAAGCCGCTATGCTATAATGCGCCCTTCCCTCTTTATCAGTTCCTTCCTTATGTTCTTCACCATTCCCCCTACTTTTCTCAAAAAGCTTCATTTCTTTCCCACTCTATCGCCCGTCGATATGTCTGTCAAATTGAAGAAAGTGCCTCCAGCTGTACCACCATATACACAGATGGCTCTAAATTCGACTCCCCGCCCGGCGTGCGGGCAGCCTTTTATGTCCCCGCCAACAACATCTTGCTTCCTTTACGTTACCTCCTCAATTATCTATTTTCTCGGCTGAAGCTTTTGCTATTCGTCAAGCTCTCTTATACGTCAAAAGGAATGTGATATCTCGCTCTCTTATTCTATCTTACTCCAGACGTGTTCTCCAGGCTTTACAAAATGTGATGCACATCGACAACTGGTTCATACTTCATATACTCAGGTTGACGTATGAATTGACTCAATCGGGATTTACGGTTGTTTTTTCTTGGATCCCCGGCCATACAGCTATTTTAGTAAATGAATACGTTGATCAGGCCGCTCGACGTGCTGCCTGTGGCCACGGCACCCCCATCGCCATTGCCACTCCCGCCTCCGATCTTATACCTCTACTGAGAAATCAATTAAAAGAAGTCTGGTCGACACAATGGAGGGATTATTCAAGGGAAAAGGCTCAGTTTTATTATAATCTACAACCGTCGATACCCCATCTCCCTTGGTTTTATAATGGTCGCTATACTCGTCGTCACATCATTACCATTATTCGCTTACGTTTTAATCATGCGCGCACCCCCGTCTTTCTGGCTCGGTGCAACTTGCAAGCCTCCGAGGTTTGTGCATGTAATACTGCGATAGGTACTATTAATCACCTCGTTTTTCAGTGTCCCTTATTTACGTCTCAACGAACTACGCTACTTCATTCACGTAGGGTTTTCTCTCCCCTTATCTCTCCCGATACTTCTTTATTCCCCCACATTTCCTGTCTTCTCCGCTTTACTCACATATTTTTCTGATTGCCATTTAACTATTTAACTCTTTCCCTTACGTGACGCCTCGTGTTTGTTTGTACGTAGCAAGTCGCCAAGATGCGTCACTTGGGCGTGAAGTTGAGCACCTTATAGTGTCCTTGTTTATGTGTCAACCCCCTTCCACGTCATAATCATGCTTCCTCTCCTCCCGATAATAGAACATTTTTTTTTTTTCAATCTCCGTATTAGTGACTCGGTAGTGTACAGCCCCCAACAACCCTCACGAGAAGAAGAAAGAGAATTGGGTAAAGTTTTACTGTACCCACTACCGTCACGAGAAGAAGAAGACGGAAACAGGGAAGGAGAATGGATTTTGTTGTTGTTGTCGTCGGATTTAACCTATATTGAAGTCTTTGAAGAACGGAATTGTTCGATTTAATTTCCTAGCGTAGTTGTTGATAGTACAAGTCGACCTTCCTTACCGGTATATGTTTTATTTAGCTCGTATAGATGATTACTTTGTCTGTAACAGATGGGAAACCGTTCGTCTGGAGTGCGGAAGGTTAGTCCCTGGTATTTAAAATATTGTACAGTATCCTTCGTTGTGATGTTTGGTTGATATCTGGTCGATTCTTCTTACCTCTGTAGCGTAAATGGTTTTCGAAGAAGTGTGTGGAGTAAATATTGATTGTGAACGTTTGATAGTGTTCCGCCCCTTGAAACATTAACAAATGACCTCGTAGTTCCGCCCCTTGAAATCTCAATAACTAACTAACAATAGTGGGAAAAAAAACCTGTAAACGTCGGTGTAAACATTTGTTCCGCTTCTTACAACCTTCACTACGGTACCAAAGATTTAGGCTATTGCTTACCTTTCTGTTCCGCCCCTCAAGACCCCAATAACTAACTTACCTTTCAGTGCATAGTTACTTTTCGAAATTATTTTAGAATCTTTTAAAGTGATTGCAATTAGGGAAGGAAATTTATTAATTGTTCCCTTGACCTGAACTGAGACCAAACCAGAACGTGGTAGATTATTGAACTTATATCATTCACATACCTTTCTTGGAGTCATTAGGCATTGAAAATACTGTCAAATATCACTGCTGCACATTGAAAATACCGAATATATTTCTAATATTGATTAAATGAAGGTTTTTAAGTTATTTGTAGTTCAATGACGACGGACATGTTTTTGGATGACTCATTGACGTCATATTGCGTCATATGTCTCATCATCGTTGCCAACATGTCCGATACCAAGTGCACGACACGCGTAACTTTGTAATTATGTGAAAAAAGAAATAAAAGACAAACCATTGGCCTGGTTATAGATTATTGATGCGGGACTACCCACACTGTGCACGACAAAAACCAGAGGTGTTCATATTAGCTAATGCGGCCCTGCTACCAAACAATTATTGGTCTAGGCAAAACCATTGTCCTGGATAAAGATTATTGATGCGCGACTACTTCCACTGTGCATGACAAACACCAGGGGTGTTTACATTAGTTAATGCGGCAGTGCTACATAACCATATTGGTCTAGGCGAAAACCATTGGTCTGCCGGATGCGATATAGTACCGAATGTGTGGGGTTGGCAATACTGTACATGATGCTTAAAATGGCAGAGTCAGCTGGAATTTTATCTATATAGGCTAAGTCTCGATCCTATTTGGGATGCCTGGGCAGGTTACAGACAGTGGAGGAGTAAACTTCTATTGCTATGCCATCTCCAGATTTTTTCTCTATCATTACTACAGGTGTGGGTATTTTGGCTAATTTCAGTAGTTAAAGCATTTTTTACTTCGGTTCTGGTCAAATGAACTGTTACTTGAAATTTTAGTACCCTCCCCATCAAGAATAATCTTGAATGGTGACGAATTTTACTCATATTTACGGCATCGTTATCTGGCATTTCCTCTTTTAGCTTCGTAGCTTTTTAATCTACAGTAGTTTGACCGTTTAAAAAAAATTCAGATGATACCAGAGCCACTTGTGTGCTATAGTTGGAGCCTGATATCCAGGGAGCCTTCCCTAAGTGCTCTCTCCATCGAAGGCTTAAACCGACATCAGTGGTTACGCTCACTAAAAGCACAGCGTTAGGTCATGGGGCCAAGCTCTCTGCTGACTTCGTAGACGCGTGGGTTCGAACTCCACCGTCGGACGTCCTTGAAATGGTTTTTCGTGATTTCCCCATTTTCAACACCAGGCAAATGCTGGCTGGGACTGTACCTTCTGACAGGCCACGGCTGCTTCCTTCCACATCCTTGCCCAGTTTCATTCATCTTCATCCATTCCATCGCTCATCCTGACGCGCAGGTCGCCTACGGGCGTCGACTAGAAAGACCTGCACTCGACCTCTCAGGAGGCCGCACGACCAAAAAAAAAAAAAAGAGTTAGAAATGTGGCCTAGTCAAGGCATAGCCATACCAGTATTGGAATAAGTGGCAACATCTTCCCGGACAGGAGATCCTGACTGTGGTCGCATTCTCAAATCTTATTCAGCAGCTATGACCACTGTACCTTATGTACTTGCATACCTGGAGTCACAGTGTGGCTGTATTTTCCACGTCTGAGGAATCAGTGGTATGACTTAGGACCTGTTGTCCTCAGTTTCCTTCACTACATAAAAGTAGAGAGTTAAATCTGCACCTGCAAGGATACATGCATCATGCTCTGTCTCCCTCAGCATGAATAAGGTTCAAGTTGCAATGATTCCACACCGTTGCATGAAATGTAATTTGTTATATCACATACTGTACATATTTGTGACAGAAGTATGTAGAGCAAAAGAGAGATGAATATGTAGGTGGTTGGGACAGCATTCTCGTTCATTGGCACAAGTTGGAGAGGTATGACAGGGAACACATGATGACTGTGAAGCAGGTAGGATTTGTGAATGAGAGTGGAACAAGGTATCAAATGTTTAAATCTACAGCAACTGCGCTTCGTTGATCACTAAGAGGCATTTGACTGTACAGTGGACTAGCCTCTGGTGAGTATTGGCGGAATTGGGTGTCTTTAGAGATCTTGTCTACCTGGTGAAAGAACTATGGGTATGATTCATGCCCTGGAGGTGTCCATCATCATCAGTTTATCTGTATGATGGCAGGTTTCCTCATGGTAGGTCTCTCCACCTTATCTGGTCTTCAGCAGCAAGTTTCATCACCTCATAAGATTATCAATCTTGATGGAATCCAGCATCTGAAACCTTCTTCTTCCTCTTCGGATTTTCCCTTGAACTGTCCCTTCTAATGCGCTGTTCACCAAAACATCTCTTATGCAGTGTCCAATCCAAATTTTTAAAAAATCCGTCCACGTCTTTTATCATCAGGAAGAGTTTATGACAAAAGTTCATTCTGTTGCCAAGACTTTTCTATGTTTGTGATGAGGACAAGTCTGTAGGAATCTGGAATTTTATTAGTCTGTACTATGCAGATGCTAATCACTTAAGAAATACAGTACTTAAAAACTTCTAGACATGTTCCAGAAGATCACTGTTGAAAGTTTGGAGATAAGTTTGAAAAGATTAAAACACTAGGCTTATGATTTGTAATAGAGGCCATAATCTCTAACTGCAGGACTTACCATCACAATTTAGTTAAAGTGCTTTGAATTATCTGTCAGGCAACATTAGCAGAGGATGCTTAGCAATGGATCACAATGCATTGGTCAAGCGAACAAAGATATGGTCTCGGCTAAAGGATGGGTTATAATTACATTGTCATCATCATCATCTTGCACAGTTTCGAGCCACTGGCCGGGTCTGTTTGGAACACAAGCCTCTCCAACATCTTCTATCTTCCCACCATCTCTCAGCCTCCACCCTTGTCCAGTCTTGTCCTCTCTTCTTCACGCTTTCTTCCACCCCCTTCAGCCACCTGTCTCTCGGTCTCCTTCCTTCCCATTTCGTCTCGTGTACTCTGCTGGGTATCCTCTTCTCCTCCATTCGTTTTACATGTCCATTCCATCTAAGTCTAGATTTCTCTATACCATCCTGAAATGGTTCCTCCTTCATTAATTCTCTGGTCCTCTCATTTCTTATTCTGTCCATCTTTGTAGCTCCAATACTGCTTCTCAAGAACCTCATCTCACTGGCCTGTATTTTGCTCTTCTCCCTTCCTTTCATAACCCAGGTCTCCGAGGCATAGGTCAGGATAGGGACATAGTACGTCCGATATATGATCCTTTTGCTGTTCTAAGGGACATCCTTGCTCCATAACATGCTTATCACGCTCCTCCGAAATGCTTCTGCCTGCCTCCCCCGCTCATTTATTTCTCTATCGTTTCTTCCATTATCTTGTATCAGGCTTCCCAGATACTTGAAACTCTCCACTTTCTTCAGCTGTTCCCCACCAATTGCTATTCCCGTTGTGGTTCTTTCCTTCTTCCTTGTTGTGATCACCATCTCACTCTTATTTATGCTAAATTTCATCCCATATCCTTGTATTATTCCTTCCCACACGTCCAACTGTTCCTGTACCTCCTCCTCCTTGTTTCCCAAATCATCAAATCATCTGCAAACACCATTGCTTTCATCTTTCCTTCCCCAATTACTTGTGCCACTCGGGTCATTATGTCATCCATCACCACAATGAAAAGTAACGGTGACAGTGCACTTCCTTGTTTCAGGCCGTTTCTCTGTTCCAACCAGTCTGATCTCTCTCCTCCCACTTTCACCCAGCTCACGCTTCCCTTGTACATCTCCTTTATCCTCTTTATAGTCCATTTCTCTACTCCTCTATCCTCCAGGGACTTCCATACTTTGTTTCTGCATACACTGTCATATGCTTTCTCAATGTCCAGGAAGGCCATCAGTAGATCTGTTCCATACTCATAGTGCTGTTCTTGTAACTGCCTTACAGCAAAAATCAAATCCACTGTGGACCTTCCTGCTCTGAAGCCATGTTGCTCTTCCCTCATCCCTCCTTCTATCCTTGTCCAAATCCTCCTTTCCAAAACTTTCTCAAAGATCTTTGCACAATGAATCATCAGTGTTATTCCCCGATAGTTTCTGCATTCTGTTCTACTACCTTTCTTGAAGATCGGGACAATTATTCCTTTTTTCCAGTCCTCTGGGGTCTTCCTTTCCTTCCATGCTGTCCTCATCACTCGGTACAACCATTGTATCCCCACCTCTCCTGCTGCTCTCACCATCTCCACACTCAACTCATCCACACCCGGTGCCTTCCCTCCTTTCATTTTGTTCATTGCATATTCCATTTCTTTCCTTGTTAAGTCCTTTTCTGTTTCCAGTTCATCTTCCTCTTCCCCGATTTCTTCCTCCTCGCCGTGGTTTCCATTTGGGTTCAGAAGTTCTTCAAAATATTCTTTCCACATTTTCCTTAGTTCTTCCCTATTTTCTATCTCTTGTCCCCTTTTGTTCACCATTCTAACATAATCCGTAGGATCCTTCTGCCTCTTATTTTTTACCATCCCATACAGGACCTTTTTTGTATCTTCACTATCCTCCTTCATCATCTTTGTCCACTCTTTCATCCACTTTCTTCTCTCTTCAGCCACTACTCTCTTTGCCTCCTTCTTTCTTTCCTGGTACTCTTCCCTCGTCTCTACCATCCTATTTTGATACCACCTCCTAAAGGCTCTATTCTTTTCCCTTACTATATCTTTTGTCTTCTCATTCCACCATGGTGTTTCCTTCCACCTTTTCTTACTACTTGTCCTCCCACATACTGCTTCTGCTGCACCTACTAGTGTCTTCTTAAATCTAGCCCATTCCTCTTCCACCCCTCTTTCTACATCTATTGGAATTCCTTCCTTGACCATTTTGAGGTACTCGACCCTTCTATCCCCTTCTTTCAGTTTCCATATCCTTATACGTCTTTCCTGGTTCTCAGTCCCTTTCTTCTCCTTACTCCCTCTCAGGTTCAGTACCAGCAATCGATGGTCGCTATCCAGGTTCTCCGATGGTATAACCTTGATGTCCGTGATGTTCTTATTTAGTTCTTTCTCATACAGTATATAGTCGACCACCGACTTCCTGGTCAAGTCATCACTGTACCACGTGATTGTGTGGCTCTCTCTTTTCTTAAACCAGGAGTTCCCAACTAGCAGGCTGTTCCTCTGGCAGAAGTCCAACAGTCTCTTTCCTTCCTCATTTCTTCCGCCCCAACCCTCTGGTCCTAGAACACTCTCATAACCTTGTCTTTCTCTTCCTACATGGGCATTCAGATCCCCCATAACAATCATATTTCTTCCTATCAGCTGCTTCTGCAATTCCTCTTCAAACTCCTCCTTCTCTTCAGAGGCGCAGCCTACTTGTGGAGCATACACTTGCACTATTTCTACGGTCTCTCCCCTCAGTGCTACTTTCACTTTCATCATCCTATCACTTATTCTCCTCACTTCTTCTTTCAAACCATCTCGTACTACTACTCCCACTCCATTCCTCTTTCCCTCTTCGTTCCCACTCCAGTACAGTCTATAGCCTTTTCTCAGTTCTCTCCTTCCTTCCCCTTTCCACTTTGTTTCTGCCAATCCCAATAAATCCAACTTCCTTCTTTCCATCATATCCACTATCTCCTCCACCTTCCCCCGTCAGCGTTCTTCGGTTTAAAGTTCCAAATCTTAGTCCGTGTGTACAGCCGTGTCGTCGTCTATTAAATCCATCATGTCCGAGGCTCGTTCCATTTTTGAAAGCATTTGGTTTCATCCACTACTGGCTTGCTGGGATCGTAGCTTCACCAGAGCCCCGTTAGCCGTCACTTTTCAGGGTTCCTGTAGGACCTTCACAGCTACCGTAACGGTCCCGGGGCACATGAAGTCCCCACTGCACTTCGCCCCTACAGGCGATCCCCTACTTTGTGCCGTTGCCCGTCTCCCACGACGTGGACGAGGGGTTGGACTCTACATTGTAAAGATATTAAAACTGCATGAGAGGAGATGCTCTAGACCAATTGCGTAGGTGCTGTGCATCCCTTTATTAACGACATGTTTTGTACGACAGCTGTGAATTTAGCTAGGAACAAAAATTTACCCTTCAACGAAGTACAGTACTGTATACAGGGGCGCACCCAGACTTTTGGTTTGGAGGGGGCTTTCCTCAAAAACATGATTTCAGCTATGGAAAGAGAATGTGTCCACTATTAGTCTTGTATGTAAATATGTATATTTGAGATCATATGCATAAAAAGATATTCTATAAGATCAAACATACTGTAGAATGCTCTGTTAAAACCAATACAAAAGATGCTATTGGACTGGAGATTATTTAAACAAAATGTGCATTGGTTTTATAAAAAATTTAGTTACAGTACCATTGACCTAAGGTTATACAAGTAGGCCCTAATAAAAAGGAAGTGCATGATTTTTATCAGGAATTAACTTTTAATCACGATCAGAGTGATAACGACTGGATTGCTCTGCTCACTATTATCATAACTGTATATCCAGCTACCAGGATCGTCAGATTGATGTGTAACATCAAATATCTGCAATCATTTACTAAGTTTTGAGTTGTTTATACCAAGAACTAGTATAGGTTTTAGGAAATTAATAATAACATTTTGATTTTGAATATGTACATTTAATTGGAACTAAAAATTACATTTTAAAAATTACGAGATGTAATTGTATACCATAGTGTTATGGATTGTAACAAATATTTTATGTACTGTACGTGAAAATATATAAGTTATTTTAATTTTCCTTAATGACTAACATTATACTGTAATAAAAAATCTTAAACATTTCTAGAATTTCAAGTTGAACTTTATTACACAGGCTGAATGCAAGTTTAAACAAATAATTGAATACAAATCATTTATTAATGAATTAACATTAACGGTGTTTGAATAAAGTGGAAACTCAAATTTCACAGAACAAAATCCAGCCGCCTAGCAGATTTTTTCAAAATGGAAACTACCTCTGTACTGGTGACTTCAATTTCCCGGTGAATATTCAGTGCTGCTAGACCAGTCAGCCTGACTGCACCCATGGTATTCCTAAGATATGTTTTCAGCCGACGTAGAGTAGAAAATGTCCTCTCAGCAGTGCTTGTAGTCACAGGGATGGTACACAAAATTCTCAACAATGTGTGGATATTAGGAAACTAGTCCTTGTCACATAGGTTCAACACATCGATTGCGTTTTTAGGGATATTAGCGTGGGTCTTGAAGCTCTTGTGCCACAGTTCAAACTCAGCCATAAGCAGGCCTTTGTTGTTTCCTCCACTTTCAATTATGTCATTCTTATAAAAATTACACAGCTGTAAGAAATCAAGTTGCATTTTTTCTTAGAAGGTTTCTTTATGTGTATATGATGCATTGGCTGATGGCAGCAAGCTCTCAAAACTCTTTAATAAGTCTTTATGCTTGATGAATCGAGATTCCAATGAAATAATAAAAGAGTCAATCCAAGGGATGAAAACAGATCTTTTACAGTATAATTCTGGAGTTTCTGCTGGTATGTTGCTTCTGTTCAGTTGTCTTCCAACTGTTCGAGGCATCGAAATTATTGAACCGCAGTTATTAGCAATTTTGGTAGCTTCTTCAAACAACGAGTGAAATTCTTGATCTGCATTTTTTCTTAGAGATTTTAAGCTTTCAATCACAGTTTCAGCGTGTGTAATTGCAGACGATAAATCTAAATCAGTTCCCTGAATCTTTTTGCTTAGGTTTATTGTGTAACCAAGCAGATTTTCATATGCCATGAGAGAAATTATAAATTCACCTTGACTTAAGGAGTTTAGTAGTATTAGAGCTCCTGAAGAAGATTCCCAATCATTCCAGTTTTTAATCACCTCTAACGCTACTTCAAGAGGTTGCAGCAGTTCTTTCATAACAAAAATAGCATCGTGCCTTTGTACCCATCTCGTTGGATAAAGCTGCAGGAGTTTTTTCTTGTTGGTTTCAAGATTTACCTCAGATTTAATGCACTGTTTTAAAACTGCTTGTCATTTAGTAGTGTTAAAAAATCCCACAACTTGTCCACTATTCCAAAGCAGTTCCTGATTGATACAACCTCAGACGCGGTCGACAATGCCAGGTTACGGCTATGAGAAGCGCAATGCACGTATATTGCTGTGGGGTGAGCTTCTTGGATGCACGCTTGAGCCCCTTTAAACTTTGCACTCATGGCAGCCGCCCCATCGTACCCCTGGCCACGTAGGTCATTTATGTCTATATTACTGTCTTCAAGACCTTTAATCAATGTTTTTGCCAAAACACTACCCGTATTAGTTAGGTTAGAGGCATGAACTTCAAAAATTACTCACATATTGCATAACTATTTAAAGTATTTGGCGTTACATAACGTAAACACAAAGAAAACTGTTCAACAGTTGAAACATCAGATGTTTCATCTGCGAGAACACTAAAAACTTAGCTTCTTTTACTTTACTTGCTATTTTTTCAGTTATTATTTGGTTACAAGCATCGACGACTTGAATTTGAAAATTCCAACTTATATAGGTCGCATTTTTGCCACATGACCCAAAGTGATCTTTCAAATTGTTATCACCTGCTTCAATTCTAGCTCTGAGAGAAGCTCTTAAGTTCCCCTCATTTTCAAATGGTTTGCTGTCGATTTGAAACTGACCATAATCGCTATGGCCCCTAAGGGCGATATATTGCCTGCCACACAAAATAATAGTTTCTATTATTGGAATTATTCTTTTCACACTATTTTGGTCTTGGACGTCTTTTCCTTTATCAAGAAATTTGTCAATCAGTTTCATTCGGCAGTCCATAACTCTTTTAAAGTTAGCTGCGCTTACACATGTGTCTTTATGATACTGCGAGTTTGCATGTTTTCAAACTTTTCTAGTGCTTTTTTCCAGTTACAAAAATCTTCTTCAACAAGTTGTCCATTGTGTTGAGCGTTACACTTACCTATTTCTTCTTCTTGAAAAAAAAAAAAAAAGCATACAATGGACATAGTATGCAGAGTCTTAAATTCCAGAATACGAAAGCCAGGTATATTTCTTTAGCCATGAAAACGAAAATGTTCGTTGTTGGTTCCCATGCGATCTAAAAGGAAAGTTAAAGTTGCTCTGAGGAATCCATTTGTCATTCAAAATTTTGAACTTTTCATTGTCCGTCATCACTTTTTTTTTAAATAAACCAATGTCCAAATCCATGTTATGTTTACTTACAACGGCCTTAGGCCTGCTCACATTTGCCTCTGAGCCCTCCTCTGACGAACAACTTGGCTGTTTTTCTATGCTTGCAGTCCTTGATAACAGTTCCTTACTCGTTGAAGGATTGCCACATTCACTAACACTAACCACATAATATTTATTGATTTTTTAACGGTTTAAAGTAGTTTTGCATGTATTGACTTTATTTTGTCTCCCATTACTACAGCCTGGTCAAAATGTGTATGGAGGAGACAGTGAGCAAAGTGTCATACTGTGGATCCGTATCAGACGGTTTTGAAAACAGAACAGGACTAAAACAAGGTGATGCGCTCTCCCCACTTCTCTTCAACATCGTTCTGGAAAAAGTAATTCGGGAAACCAAAGAAGCTGCAACTGGAGACCTAGCAGATAACAAACACAACATCCTGGCATATGCAGATGACATTGTATTAATAGGAAATAATGGAGGAGAAATTGAAGCTTTATTCAGGAAATTAAATGAAACTGCTGCAAAAATAGGTCTAAAGATTAATGAAGAGAAGACAGAATACATGATCATACAGAGAGAAAACATGACTACAGACCAACGCAACAACCTTCATATAGGCAATTTTACCTTTAAGAACACGCCAAACTTCAAATACCTTGGGGTAAATATAAATGACTGCAATAGAAGACAAGTTGAACACCAAATTAGATTGCGGAATGCAAACAAAGTTTACTTTTCCCTGCATAAATTACTTTCCTCCAAACTTTTGACCAGGAAAACAAAACTAAAACTATACAACACGATCATCAGGCCGGTACTGCTATACGGAGCCGAAACATGGAGTGTGACCAAAAGGGAGGAACGCCAACTTGCAGTCTTCGAAAACAAGATATATAGAAAAATTTTCGGCCCCATCTTTGACCAGGAAACACAAAGATGGGTTCTCAGATCAAATCATGAGCTGTACAAGTTGGCCAATCAACCCAGAGTAGTGGACGTCATGAAAGCGAAACGGCTGCAATGGGCAGGGCATGTTATCAGAATGGACGCTGACAGAATAGTTCGCCAGGTGTATGAGAAGAAGATCGAAGGCTCGAGACCCCCTGGAAGACCTAGGAGTAGATGGCAAGATGAGGTGACCTCTGACTGCAGACAAATGGGTATTACTGTATGGGAGAATACTGCGCTGGATAGGAGGAAATGGAGGCAGATAGTGAGAGCGGCACGGGATCGTCACGTCCCAGAAAAGCCAACGGAGTGAGTGAGTGAGTGAGTATTACTACTAGTCCAATTGGACACACTACGAACACCAATAGCCAATAGAAAATACGAACACAACAGCAATCTACGAATCAACTTTTACAAACACCACTACTGACTTGACGCCTGACACAGAGCACAGCACAATACCTTGGGGAGAGAAATTTTCACCGCTGTCCCACGCGCATCTTGCTCCGAGCATAGTTACGACAACGGCCGGAAATATCCGATCGTGTTGTGTTTACAATATATATTATTATCACTCAAGTGTTGCATAAATATAGGCCTAACATAATTCTATTTTAAACCAGTAGAAAATCTCAAAATGTTCCAACGTTCCAACACTAAACATTCTGGAGCCCGTTATGCAATCAATTTTCTTGAAAGATATCATCAATGTTTTTAAAGTGTTCCCAGGTTTTTGGTGGGGGCTTAAGCCCCCAAAGCCCCCCGCTGGGTGCGCCCCTGACTGTATATAGAAATCATAAGCATCCTTCAGCCATTTGTTTACAGTATAATTTTTTAGTATTTCTATAGCTGCATATGCCTCCAGCAATTGCCTGAAATGTGTATAGAGCAACACGCTTCATCTACCATGTTTGACTATTCTTTTTTAGGTTGATCTTCAATCATTCAGTGTTAGACTAGTAGCCTAGGCATATCAGGCCTGGTGCTTAGAAAGTTCAGTTTAGGGTTCCTAGTCCAAAGACACATTTGTGCAAACCAAGTGAGCTATAATGCCTGATTTGCTGATCACTGCTGGGATATCATTTGTTGTGTTGAGTAGTGTTCTATAAGGCATTCAACGTTTAGAATGAAGCACTGGTTAGATAGGGATATTCTTCTCTCTTTCTGTTACACGTGAGACATGTATGACGCTGTCATTTTCTAGCAATCCACTGTTGCCATATCAGTCGAAAATTTTTCTTTGTCGAAACAACAGCATATTCGGGTAGAACTATGTTTTGCCGATCTTTTTTGTCCTATATTAGAACTACGTAAACTTGATAGAAATGCTAGAAAAATTAGATATCCATATTTTTTTTTTAAACTATAAACTGTGTCCCCTTTTTAGTAAAATCGATCTTATATCATGTTGCATTGACTCTGTGATGCCTATTTTTCACACGTGTAGCTAAATGTGCCGTCTTGATGATGGATTATTGAAATATTTTTTACTGGCAATATTACAATTTTCTGAATTTTCTCTCATAACCGCATAGCAGCATTGAAAAAGTTCGTATGCTGCCAACTTTTCTATTTTTAAAGATAACCATGTCATGTCAGTTGGAGAGTTGTAGAAGATGTTGGAACAAGTTTTCTACCTGCTTACCTAGAGTGTAGGTTTAATTGTTTACACAGGCCGGGCTGTTCATTGGCCGCGGATTATATGAATGACGTTTCGAAGGACAGCGGGGTGCAGCATGCTACTCACAGCTTTATTACAGTACCCTTCGAGTTTGTATTTCAGCTGTTCAGCAGTCTCTATTTTGAGTGTGTGTGCAGCAGTTCTGTTAGATTTAACGTGTTGTATTTTACGTATTTAACGTACAACAATGGATAGTTTTGTGAAAAGAAAGCGTGGTCAAGTGCTCAGAAGAAGGGAAAAACAGGTCGTAATTAATGTGTTCAGTTATTTTAAGAATCTAAACCTAACAAAAGTATAAATAATTTAGTCAATGAAACTGCTCTGGCCACAGGAATATCAAAGACTACCGTTTTTAAAATACGTAGTGAGAGTGGACAGGGTCCAGTACTGTCGCCACGCAAAAAGAGGCTAAGTAATACACTTCGCAAGAATAGCAGGAATGTTAAATATAATGACTTTGTGAGGAGCAGCATCCATCGCAAAATCCACAAATTTTACTTTCGAAACCAACCACCAACTTTACATTCAATCCTGGCTGCAGTAAACTCAGATTCCGACCTTCCAGATTTTAAAATATCTACTTTCCATTCGCTGCTTAAGGACATGCGATTTGAGTACGCGAGAAGAGGAAATAAAGCCATAACGGTGGAGAGGAGTGATTTAGTGATATGGCGTCATGATTATCTTGTGGCAATAAAAAGTACAGAGATGAAGGGCGGAATGTTGTGTATGTTAAAAGAGTAATATTTCCTGTGGGTTATATGTGGTAGAAACAAATAAATGAACAGGCACAGATCTTTGCTAATGTCCTTTTGGCTCTACGATACCAACTACACTGGTATCGATTTACTTTTATTACGTCTCCATTGTCTTTGGTACATAGTTGCCAACATATGCCAGTGAAAGATCTTACAACATAAATCAGTAAATAAGAGTTAAATTGTCTTTCTTAACAGTGTATAGTGATGAATCATGGGTCAATACTGGGACTACAATTGAGAAGATATGGCATGACAAGACAATAACCACACCAAAGCAAGCGTTTCTGGCGGGACTTTCGACAGGCCTAAAGGCTCCTACTGCACGAGGTCCGCGGTTTGCAATAGTCCACACAGGAAATGAAAATGGATTTGTACCCAACGCACAGTTGGTATTTTTGTGCAAAAAGAACACCGCAGACGCGCATGATGAAATGGATGGTGAAACGTACGAACATTATTTCAAACACCAAGTGCTACCTAACCTGCCGGCCAAATCTGTGATTGTTATTGACAATGCGTCATATCACAGTCGTAAAGTTGAGGCTATTCCGACTTCGCATGGAAAGAAGGAAAAATGCAGGAATGGCTTTCGTCGCATAGGGAGCTGTATGAAGAGCATATGTTGAAGAAACATTTAATGGAAATTATTAAAAGTGTGGAATATAAATACGATAAGTACAAAATTGATGAAATGGCTAAAGAAATGGGTCATTTAGTTCTACGCCTTCCACCTTATCATTGCGAACTAAATCCAATTGAATTAGTGTGGAGTCAGGTCAAACATCATGTTAAAATGAACAATTTGCACTTCAAAGTAAAAAAATATGGAGCAGTTGATACAGGAAGGATTTAATAATGTGACAACCGAAAAGTGGAAAGACTGTGTCGAGCATGTAAAAAAAATCTAGTCTGAAATGTGGAAAGCTGATGAAATTCAGGATGACATTGAACCTCTACTCATAAATCTGGGTGACAGCTCTTCATCAGATACTGAATCAACTGACTGTGATGACGAACGGGATGCCTGTCTGCTGTCATCATGAAAGGTAAGCCAATGAGGAGTATTTTCTTTAATAATAACGTAATTCAACTTTAACTGCAGTCAAAACTTCACACATTTCCTTGTGCTTGTACTTTACTTATTTTATTTTGATTGTTTTCTTTAAGTTACATTCAGCATACGTTATAGTTAATTTAATTTAATTTAATTTCGTTTTTTGTGTTATGTTAGCCTACTATTAGTATTATTACACAGTACTTAATTCAAGTCTTCGTCACTGCACAATCGCTGAATGCTCGGAAAGTGTACGCGAAGTGCTTTGTACTGCCTCCTCTCATGGAGTGGCAACCCTGTCGTAACGCGCCATAAGACCAATGCTTCATTCTAAACGTTAGATGCCCTATAGGGCCTAAAACTCAGCAATTCTTCTAGGCTTGTGCCGTGTCTTGTGTGGGGTTTCGCCTAAGACACCAAGCTAGATCATCAGTGTGCTCCTGGTGTCCCCGCTCGGACCCCCACAGGAGTAGGGAACTGCGCGCAACCTCCCTTTTTATGAAGCGCACCTGCGCCTATTTACTGAGAGAACTAAAAGCTCAAGCTGACATAACCTCCCTATGAAGGTTTCCAAAAAGATGGTATATTGGCTTTCACAGCCAGTGAATTGAAACTCAGCAATTCTTCTAGGTTTGTGTCGTGTCTTGTGTGAGATTTCGCCTAGGACAACAGGCTCTCTATCAGCCGTCTCTTGGTGTCCCCACCCGGACCACCACAGGAGTAGCGACCCGCGCGCTACCTCCCTTTTTTATTTAGCGCACCTGTGCCGACCTACTGCGAGAACTAAAAGC
Source organism: Meconema thalassinum (assembly GCA_946902985.2). Taxonomy (NCBI): domain Eukaryota; kingdom Metazoa; phylum Arthropoda; class Insecta; order Orthoptera; family Tettigoniidae; genus Meconema; species Meconema thalassinum. The sequence continues at coordinate 1,572,347,494 of OX336388.2, forward strand.
TCAAGCAGCCATAACCTCCTTATGAAGGCTTCCAATAAGGTGGTGTATTGGCTTTCACGGCCAGTGAATTAAAACTCGGCAATTCTTCTAGGGTTGTGCCGTGTCTTGTGTGGGGTTTCGCCTAGGACACCAAGCTGGCTCTTGTTGTCCCCACCCGGACCACTAAAGAAGAAGCTAACTGCGCGCTACCTCCCTTTTTACGAAGCGCACCTGCGCCTCTTTACTGCGAGAACTAAAAGCTCAAGCAGCCATACCCTCCCTATGAAGGCCTCCAAAAAGATGATACATTGGTTTTCCCGGCACATGAATTAAAACTCGGCAATCCTTCTAGTTTTGTGCCGTGCCTTGTGTGGGGTTTCGCCTGGGACACCAAGCTGGTTCATCAGTGGGCTCTTGATGTACCCGCCTGGACCCCCACAGGAGTAGCGATCTGCGCGCTACCTCCCTTTTTATGAAGCGCACCTGCGCCTCCTTACTGCGAGAACAAAAACTTTCCAAAAAGATGGTACCATAGCCTATATTGGTTCTCACGGCCAGTGAATTAAAACTCAGCAATTCTTCTAGGTTTGTGTCGTGTCTTTTGTGGGGTTTCTCTAGGACTCCAAGCTGGCTCATTAGCGGGCTCTTGGTGTCCCCGCCGGGATGCCACAAGAGTAGCGAACTGCGCGCTACCTCCCTTTTATGATGCGTACATGCGCCTCTTTACTGCGAGAACTAAAAGCTCAAGCAGCCATAATCTCCCTATGATGGCTTCCAAAATGATGGTATATTGGCTTTCACCGCCAATGAATTAAAACTCAGCAATTCTTCTAGGTTTATGCCGTGTCTTGTGTGGGGTTTCGCCTAGGACACCAAGCTGGCTCATCAGCGGGCTATTGGATCCCCGCCCGGATCCCCACAGGAGTAGGAAACTGTGCACCACTTCCCTTTTTATTAATCGCACCTGCGCCTCTTTACTGCGAGAACTAAAAGCTCAAGCAGCCATAACCTCCTTATGAAGGCTTCCAAAAATATGGTATATTGGTTTTCACGGCCAGTGAATTAAAACTCAGTATTTCTGCTAGGTTTGAGCCGTGTCTTGTGTGGGGTTTCGCCTAGAACACCAAGCTGGCTCATCAGCAGGCTCTAGGTGTCCCCGCCCGGACCCCCACAGAAGTAGGGAACTGTGCGCTACTTACCTTTTTATGAAACGAACCTGCGCCTCTTTACTGCCAGAACTAAAAGCTCAAGCAGCCATAATCTCCCTCTGAAGGCTTCCAAAAGGATGGTATACCGTATTGGCTTTCACGGCCAGTGAATTAAAACTCATTAATTCTTCTAGGTTTGAGCCGTGTCTTGTGTGGGGTTTCACCTAGGACACCAAGCTGGCTCATCAGCAGGCTCTTGATGTCACCGCCTGGACCACCACTGGAGTAGTGAAATGCGCGCTAACTCCCTTTTTATCAAGCACACCTGTGTCTCTTTACTGCGAGAACTAAAAGCTCAAGAAGCCATAACTTCCCTCTGAAGGCTTCCTAAAAGATGGTATATTGGCTTTCACGGCCAGTGAATTAAAACTCAGTAATTCTTCTAGGTGTGAGCTGTGTCTTGTGTGGGGTTTCGCCTAGGGCACCAAGCTGGCTCGTCAGCGGGCTCTTGTTGTCCCCACCCGACCGCCACAAGGGTAGTGAACTGCGCGCTACCTCCCTTTTTATGATTCGTACCTGTGCCTCTTTACTACGAGAAATAAAAGCTCAAGCAGCCATATTCTCCCTATGAAGGCTTCCAAAAAGATGGTACCATATGCTGGATTTCAAGGCCAGTGAATTAAAACTCAGCAATTCTTTTAGGTTTGTGCCATATCTTGTGTGGGGTTTCCCTAGGACTCCACGCTGGCTCATTAGCGGGCTCTTGGTGTTCCTGCCCGACCGCCACAAGAATAGCGAACTGCGCGCTACCTCCCTTTTTATGATTCGTACCTGCGCCTCTTTATTGCGAGAACTAAAAGCTCAAGCAGCCATAATCTTCCTATGAAGGCTTCCAAAATGATGGTATATTGGCTTTCACCACCATTGAATTAAAACTCAGCAATTCTTCTAGGTTTGTGCCATGTCTTGTGTGGGGTTTCGCCTAGGAGACCATGCTGGCTCGTCTGAAGGCTCTCGTCCCCGCCCGGACCCCCACAGGAGTAGAGAACTGTGCGCTACCTTCCTTTTTATGAAGGTCACCTGCGTCTCTTTACTGCGAGAACTAAAGGTCAAGCAGCCATAACCTCCCTATGAAGGCTTCCAAAAAATGGTATATTGGCTTTCACGGCCAGTGAATTGAAACTCAGCAATTCCTCGTGTTTTGTGTGGGGTTTCGCCTAGGACACCAAGCTGGCTCACCAGCAGGCTCTTGGTGTCCCTGCCCGGACCCCCTCAGGAGTTGCAATCTGCGCTCTACCTGCGCCTCTTTACTGCATGAACTAAAAGCTCAAGCAGACATAACCTCCTTATGAAGGCTTCCTAAAGGTGGCATATTGGCTTTCATGGCCAGTGAATTAAAACTCTGCAATTCTTCTAGGTTTGTGCCATGTCTTGTGTGGGGTTTTGCCTAGGACACCAAGCTGGTTAATTAGCAGGCTGTTGGTGTCCCCGCCCGGACTCCCACAGGGGTAGCGAACTGCGCAATACCTCCCTTTTTATGAGGCCCACCTGCGTCTCTTCACTGCGAGAACTAAAAGCTCAAACAGCCATAACCTCCCTATGAAGGCTTCCAAAAAATGGTATATTGGCTTTCACGGCCAGTGAATTGAAACTCAGCAATTCCTCGTGTTTTGTGTGGGGTTTCGCCTAGGACACCAAGCTGGCTCACCAGCAGGCTCTTGGTGTCCCTGCCCGGACCCCCTCAGGAGTTGCAATCTGCGCTCTACCTGCGCCTCTTTACTGCAAGAACTAAAAGCTCAAGCAGACATAACCTCCTTATGAAGGCTTCCTAAAGGTGGCATATTGGCTTTCATGGCCAGTGAATTAAAACTCTGCAATTCTTCTAGGTTTGTGCCATGTCTTGTGTGGGGTTTTGCCTAGGACACCAAGCTGGTTAATTAGCAGGCTGTTGGTGTCCCCGCCCGGACTCCCACAGGGGTAGCGAACTGCGCAATACCTCCCTTTTTATGAGGCCCACCTGCGTCTCTTCACTGCGAGAACTAAAAGCTCAAACAGCCATGACCTCCCTATGAAGGCTTCCAATAAGGTGGTGTATTGGCTTTCACGGCTAGTGAATTAAAACTCGGCAATTCTTCTAGGTTTGTGCCGTGTCTTCTGTGGGGTTTTGCTTAGGACGCCAAGCTGGCTCATTGGCGGGCCCTTGGTGTCCCCGCCCGGACCCCCACAGGGGTAGTGAACTGCGTGCTACCCCTTTCTATGAAGCGCACCTGCGCCTCTTTACTGCAAGAACTAAAAGCTCAAGCAGCTTTAGCCTCCCTATGAAGGATTCCAAAAAGATGGTATATTGGCTTTCATAAAAGCCTTCATAGGGAGGTGATGGCTGCTTGAGCTTTTAGTTCTCGCTACAATGAGGCGCAGGTGCGCTTAAAAAAAGGGAGGTAACGCACATTTCACTACTCCTGTGGGGGCCCAGGTGGGAACACCAATAGTCCGCTAATGAGCCAGCTTGGTGTCATAGGTGAAACCCCACACAGGACACGGCACATACCTAGAAGAATTGCCGAGTTTAATTCACTGGCCATGAAAGCCAATATACCACGTTCTAGGGACTATTTGCTTGGGCAACTATCTCGGCATTGTTCATTCAGCAGGTTCTTGCATTGACTCCTGGATGGAGAGATTAGCAAGAAGCTGACATATTCATAAGAGCAGGCTCAGTTTTGAGTGCTTTACTAGTTGATCATTTTTTTTCTTGATACAAAAGGATGTAACTTCATTATTTGTATTATTGCATGCAATAAGAAACATACTCTCTTCCTCTACAACACATGGGGTATTTTCCATTACTTACAAAATGAGACAGATAATGAAATAGTGCAGACAGGCAATAGGAAATTCAGCTTATTTTTATTTGTATACAATGGCGGGTATTCCTGGCTAATATCAGCGCTACTTGATTGCTGACTTTCATTGGAGATTCACCAAGATGGTCACTACATTCCTTCTCCTGTATAAATCTATATACAGTGAGGGCCTTCCTTAAAGAACGGATTTTTGCTTGCCCGCAGGGCGGGCGGAGAGTGATTAGTCACCGCCATTTCACTAGCATGTAGCGATAACACGAGCAGGACGGGAAGTCCCAAATGCTGACATTGCATTTATTAGATATGGAGCTGGCGAGATACCTTAGTTGAGACAATTAAGACTTGTGGTGAAATACTACCCAACAGTGAGGATGAATTACAGGGAGCTTTCCAAAACTTCCTACGTTAGTGCAATGCGTGTTTAGAAAATGGACAGCATTTCCAGCACCTATTCTGAAATTCATATAAGTACAGTAAATATCATTGTTAAATATGTTAAGAAGTGTAAATGTGTTAAACTAGTTGGGCACTACGCTACTGCTAGCACCAGTGTTCCGGCCGCCTTGTGGATTCCACGAGTCTCCGTTCTATAGGGAGGGTACTCGCTCTATAATCTATAGTATAATGAAACTCTAGTGGCGTCTGTCCGTTACTCTTTCACACAAAAACTACTCAACCGATTTAGCTGAAATTTTGCATGAACAAGTTTATATACCATTTCAATATGGCGGCAAAAGTTAAGTTTCATTTCAGTAGCAGGTGCTTCCACGTTCCACCCGGTGAGCAAGCATCCATTGCAGATGCATATTTTCACCCTCGACCAGGCTTCTCGCTGCTAAATTTTTGCTTTCAATTCTGTGTTCATTTACTCAGGTTAGAACAATGAATGTGTTCGGAGTGTAAAATACACACCCATATGAAGGACGCGTAGCCATCCAGTAAAAAATAAATAATCAAATTGGGATGTACACATTATTCAAATGTACTTATATATGCATGGTGTAAGTATAATGGTGAGGCGGATGTTTGCTTCAAATGCGTTTCATCATGCGCATGACGTATCCCTGGACAACTGAGAGTTGTGGCGAAGCGGGAGTAAAGCACATGTAACCAGTGTAACGTGTTTTTCGAGGTTTTTTTATGCAACTGGCATAAGTCAGTAGGAAGCCATTCTATATTTATTTACACGGCAAATTGTTCAGCCAAGAGAATTTTTCATGTTAATTTTTTATTATTATTATTAATTTATTATAATTATTATTAAGATATTTTCGGAGCATTTTATAAAAATTATAAGCATACAGATAGGTTTTCTATGTCTTAGAAAACGCTATCAAGCAAATTATTACGAACGACAATATCATAGAAAGTTATGTGATTACGGAATGTAACGGAGTTTCGTCAGTTAGGGTATATCGAGAGACGTGATTCACTGGGAATTCAAGTACATGCTTAATCTTGTCGGGAAGTATTATGCAAGCGGGGTTGCAGCGTCAAGAAAAGGCGGATAGTTGGAACGGAACCCTCCCGCCGAGTGTAATGAGCCAGAGGAGGGGAGTATAGCGCATGGGGTGCAGCCAATCAGTGGAGACCACGTAAGCTAGAAGTCGGATGAAGAGTGGGGAGCCGACGTGTGGATATATCGTTCGACGCGCCGTGGAACGAGGACAATCTGGGTAGAACTTGCCGAGTATGTTTGCACGCGGGAGTCGCTCCGATGTTCCGTGGAGTGGTGGACTATCTGTATAGAACTTAACGAGTACGGTTGTACGCGGGAGTCGCTCCGATGTTCCGTGGAGTGGAGGACTAACTTTTGTAAAACTTAACCAGTGTGGTTGTACGAGTGATTGGGTCCGATGTACGGACCATAGAATTATCTAATCTACCAGAATATCATCAATTATCGACAAAGATGACGACGTCCAGGAGACTGTGGGAAGCTCACAGCATCATCCAGTACGAGGGAAAGGCTTCGGCCATTTCCAGTGGTAAGCGCGAATGACGCAGAAATACGCAATCTCTCATTTCTCTTTGTTTTATATTTCATATTTCAGTAACTTCATAGCTTGGGAATAAGAGTAAAATCAATAATTTATCAGACTCCGTTTTCACGTAATTTTCTATCGGTAATATTCAAATCACAACGCTCCAATTTAAATTTTATACTTTTCATTATTATTAATTTTGCTATACTTGTTTTATATAATAAATTCATTTCTTTTACAATGCAATCTTTGCTTTCAGTAGGTAGCATTAGATATAGACCAATTCCTTCTCCTGATACAATTGTTTGTTGGGTTAATGATCAAATCATACCACGATCTGAGTGAATAGAGTCTTGAAGGTGTTCTGCCAGAGCTAGACGTTGTTAAATACAAATTTAGATTTCAACATTGCATTGAGGTCTTGGCGCCCATTAAAACAACATAGCTTAGGCAAAGGTAAACCGTTACACTTGTCGCTCAACGTGAGGGTCAAACTGTTACACTTGTCGCTACCAGCATGGGGCATTAATTAGCATTACACCAGCAGTCGATTGAAATTTGATTTATTTATTCATTCGAGTCAAAAGCACTACAACATGCACAGAGGGATGATACACAATATTAAAAAGGAATAATACATACAACAATGTCTCGAATTAGATTGTCTTCGCCCAGAAACGGGCCACTGTCACACCCTTTTCATGACCTTCCATTAACTCCTGCGTTGTGCAAGAACACGGGCACAGTTCACAGGAACACAGGTGTATCATGGTCTGTTGTTAATTAGGGGCGTGGGACATCTTGGTCATCAGCCCCGTGTAGTTGGGTGTGGATGGTACTTGCCTTATAACTTGTATTTATGTGTTGACTGTAGTAGTGTGTGTAACTATATTAGGGAGAGGGATGAGTTAGGTGCCCCGGTACTTGAAGTAAGGTACTATACTGGCATTTGCCTGGAGGGAGTGTAGAAAAGTCCGGGAAAATCACATTCAGGATAACCACTGTCAGCGCCGGGATTCAAATCTGCGATCTCCATACTTTATACAGCTGCCGTCATGCCCATGGTACATGGGACATGCTTATGTTGACAGGTGTGTGCATTGCTAGTGAAAGTATTTCTTATTCTCTATCAACGGAATATGTGATGCAATGCCGGATTGCAACAACCACTTCAAGAAAACAATTGGGTCGAATATATCCTTTGAATTTCTACTAGTCAAAGTTGTAGTCAAGAACACTAACCACTTCACCACGAGGTGGTTCAATAACTTGAACCCAGTGATAATGGTCCAAATTGGCTCCAGTCTATTTCAGGGGGAAATCTTTTGTATTCCTTAATGAACTCGTCATAAATTTCACAGAACTCGGCTATCAGATGTTATTTGAGTCTTTAGTCTTTTGACTGGTTTGATGCAGCCTTCCATGCCTTCCCTTCCTAAGCTAATCGTATTATCTCTACATAGCTACCACACCTGCGTCCAAAGCAATCTGTTAACCCTATTCTAACCTTGGTCTATCCTATAGTTCTTGTCCTCGACCCTTCCTTCCATAACTAAGTTTGATATTTCTGGGTGTCTTAGTATGTGTCCTACCTACCTATCTCTTCTCTTCATTATCAGTCGCCAGAAACATCTCTCCTCTCCCACTCATCTTAATACCCCTTCATTTGTTACTCTATCTACCCATTTGATATTCATCATTCTCCTGTAACACCACATTTCAAACACTTCTATTCGCCTCTTTTCTGCTGCTCCAACAGTCCAAGTTTCACTTCCATAGAGTGCCACACTCCTGACAAAGGCTTTCAAAAATGACCTCCTAATACCTAAATCTATATTTGATGTCAACAAATTTGAAATGCTTTCCTTACCTGAGCCAACTTACTTTTGATATCCTCTTTGCTTTGTCCATCACTGGTTATTTTGCTTCTAAGTACAAGAAGTTTCCTACTTCTTTTGGCTTTTCACCTTCCAATTTGACGTCCATAGAGGTTACCTATTTCTTTCGGATGAATTCCATTATTTTAGTTTTACATTTATTAATTTTCATCATGAATTCTTTCCTCAAGACGGACTCCATACCATTTAATATCTCATTCGAATCCTCTGGTGAATCGGCAAGATGACAATGTCATCAGAAAATATCAGAGCTGAAATTACTTCTACTTTAAATTTTTCTCTGATTTCTTTGTTCAATGTACTGATAGAAAAGTATGGGTGCAGCCTTGCCCTACACCTTTCTGAATACCAGCTTCTCTCAAATAACTGTCATATGATTTCTGTATAGATTGTACTGTAGATCACCCTCCTATTCCTGTACTTTATTCGAATCCTTTTCAAAATGCCAAACAACTTACTCCAGTCAGCGTTATCGAAAGGCTTTTCTAATTCTACAATTGCCATGATCGTTCTCTTATTTTTCCTTACTCTACTTTCCAAAATCAGCCTAAGACTTAGTATAGCTTCCTTTGTTCCTACGTTTCTCCTGGAACCAAATTCGTCTTCACCGAACTCTGGTTGGTTCCTCAGTTTAGGGGCTGCGACAACGCTGTCATGTAGCCCCGTGTACTGTCTGATAACCGGTGTTAATTGTGATGGCTGTATTAGTGTGTGTTATCTGTTTTTAATTCAAGTAAGGACTGCAGACATTCAATTTTCAAGTAGATCCTACTTTTGCTACCAAACACCACTGTCAACGACAACTAGGTCTGAACTTGGTTACTAGATGCAACCGCAGTCGGCTCCTGGCAACGAACGTTGCAACCTAAGAGAGTTAGTCAAATCCAAGCTATAATTTAGCTTCTCACAAGTGCAATTAAATGAAGGTTCTTTTACATGCCATAAATCTATGACATAGGACCTCTGGCTTTACTTCCCCTCCGAAGGAAGGCATACTGAGGGATTTTTAACGCTCTTAAAAAATCCAACGACTATGGTTGGGTCACCCAACTCTGTTTCTATTTGTCTTTTCATCCTCTTTTAAATTAATCTAGTCAGGATCTTTGAAGCATAAGTGATCAAGCTGATTGCACGGTAATCTTCATATATGTTAGTTCCTGCATTCAATGAATTAGCAGGCAAGATTTTGAGAAAATTGCCTCATATTAATACTGAGATTATTCTCTGGTTAGCTCGAACCTGAACATATGAAGTTTGCGTTACTTAAACAGAAAAATTAGCTTAAGCAATTCACAGAGAAAATTGGATCATATAATGTCTACATTCACCAGTGTAAGATAACTCACCAAACGCAAGGAAGGTGCTACCTAAGTGACATTATCCGCATGAGAGAGGGGGAGAGATATTTGCGCACCACCTCACCATTATACTCTCACAATTTGTATATGTATAATTTTAAGGTTAGTCTACTCTGTTATACTCGGTTTAAAATAAATTCCTCCATGCATTAATAAAGTAAGTCAATTGGAGTAGCACAATTAGCAATGCCACTTTCTTATCTGACAACATGCAGTGCTTGTTGTATTTCAATAGCACGCTTCAGTTCTTATAGCTTGCTGTTTCTCTCAGCACTGCAAATATTACCAAATTCGTTCTCATGTCAAAGACAGTGCCGTTCCAAGTGAAACTGCCAAAACTCAGAGCAGGAAATTGCACTGTTGGTTTCATGTGCAACTGGGTGTAATAACAGCAAAGCATGTGTCTACATAACACCTAATAGTAGAGAGGACTGCTAGCTGACGCATCATTGCTGCAGTAATGGAGGTAGGCAGAGTGAGAGAGGACATTGGATCTGAGCCAGTGCCAAGAGCTGGTTAATAATCTTTGGTCCTTATTTCTACTGTTATGTAGCTCCGTTCTAGAGAAGCCTTCTGCATTTAAAAGTAGGTAACCACGAGAAAAGTAGATAACTGGGATTTGAACCAAACAACACATTGCAGCTTTCTGGTCTAGCTCCATTAACTACCGGTGGAGTTAATACAAGAGAGCATGTAATTATTACTATATTATTGTGATTGTTACAGATTGCCTAAAGCTTCGTGAGGAACATCGTATTGTTGGTGTTCTGGTAGGTTGTTTAGCGCATCTTCCTCGTCAGGAAGCTTTTCCTGGATTACCAATGATGTTGCTGCCTGAAGAGGCCACACTGCTTCTTGAGAAAAAGTTGGTACAGATTGCTTATTTTCCATCTCTCTCAAGAGCTCCAGGCCCAGGTGTGAAAGAAGAATTTGAGAAGTACAGGAAACGGATATATGAGGAACAAGTAGGTTCAGACAGTTTACTCCCTTGAATGTACTTGCTAATAAACTTATATAATCAAGTTTTATTATTTTCTGAGCTTCCTGTTTAAGATTGGTATACTGTATTTATATATCATATTTTCAAGTGATTATTTTTGTAGTCATACTGTGCCCGTTTAGACCGAAGTCCGGACGACCACACATGCATTTCACCAAAAATCAGTCAGCATGAGAATCAAAATATCCCGGGGCGCCAGATGGGTTAAAGTTGAATACGAAAACCCAACAAAAAAATGCTTAACTGATTTTCGGCTCGATGCAACAATAAGGATAGAAGGAGATTTATGAAATGGGTTTGCATACCTTAAAATTATCTCATTTTATTTAAAAAAAAAAAATGACAGTAAAAATATGCCCAAAGTGGCATAAAAGAGGACTGGAGAAGCATAGTTTATATACACAAAATACAATGTCGCCAACACATGAACACTAAAAGAGTTGAGACGAGAGGTCAAAATATCAGTCCTGTTGACTTCGTTCAACATAATTATATGCAGGGGTAGGGTTTTAGTCAGCGCAAAGTCAATTGTCTATACTGATCCCTAAATCATTTAGCATTCACACATTGAAGATCAATAAGAAAAATTATCACTTGTTGAAAAATTTATCACTTTTCACTGTTCTTTTCTCAAAAATATCGTAGCAATTTTTGACTAACACTTTTCGGATGCAGTAATATCAGGATTGGTTTAAATACAAAGTTGATCAAAATAAATAGAATACAATATAATGTACATGGACTTCGAGCATTTTTAGATTCGAAGAACAGAAAATATCTATTTATGGGGGCGTGGTGGCTCTGCGGTCTAGCTGTATGCCTCTCACCAAGGCGGTCCGGGTTCGATTCCCGGCCAATGCATGTGAGATTTTCGAAGTGAAATGCCATGTCCTGTGGTTCGGATTCCACGTAAAAAGGAGGTCCCGTGGCTTATAATCACAAGATTCATGGTCACGTAAAACTACAATCTTCCTTCAAAATATCTATTTAACCATAGATCTCAATCCAAAGTCTATTCAAAAATTTGACTCAATAAAAAAATATAATTATCAAAAATATAAATTCTATTCCACATGGGTTCAATCAATACATCAATTAATTATCCCTTGAAAATATTAATTAGGAAATTTGAAATATCATTCAGAATATTTTATAATGAAACAATTTATTATTATTATCAAAATTAATTCTGACAAAATGTCAAACATGTTAAGCATCAACTTATTTACAAAAATGTGTATTTATTTTAATAGGATCTGAAAATCCTTTCAGCTTATAGTGGTTGTTAATAAGTAACAATTTCAAATAACAGCATCGGCCCATACGATTCACACGTGATAAAAATCACAGAATTATAATCAGCATTTAGACATCGGTCAAGTTTTCCTGAATGAAAGGAACTAGTAGAACGATAACAATTTTCGGGTAAGCAATTACTATAACTATTTTTAAAACACGTGGATCAACTGTAAATTAATAATGATGGTTCAACAAAATAACCTGTGGTTATATTACGACGAAAGTGTGGCTAAAACGACTCCTCGACTACATCAAAGACACCCAACCTACAATATAATTGGTGCTCCATTTTACAACAACCTCATTCCTGCGACTTATATTGCGCACTCAGAATGGCATATGACTTTCTGCACACACACAATGACATCTTCCCAAATTATACAAAATAATCAAGCCTTTGCTTGTTACGACAAATGGAAGATTCAGAAATCAGTAAACCTCACCAATGAGTTTACGACAATATTAACAATAATTTTACCATCAGTTTGAAACATCCACACTGTGTTATTATTAGCAAAACGTTTTGAAAGACGTTGCTCCATAATGATTTTATTTTATATAAACTCTAGCAAAAACCCTGCTTTACACATGCTTAGCTTCCCGTTTCACTTCTTTCCGTGTCTTCTCAAAGCTTTAATATGTAATGCAAATGTGAAATAATTTCACTGAATTAATCTGTTATTTATATGTGGGCATGCGTTAACCACTAACCTTCGGAATTAACAAATATCCGATCTAGATAATGACTTCAAATGTCAACTGCATTAATCATACAACCAGAAAATGGTTATTAGAAATCACCAATGTTTATTATTATTATTTCAGAAAATAGAAAAATAATAATTATTATTAAATCACATTATTATTATTATTATTATTATTATATTCTCAACCAAAAATGGGTTTAAAGTTATTAAACTGTTCGGGGAATATCACCCTCGACTTCCAAATAATGGATAACTATCCATTCCTCAACTTAGATTAATTCTTAAATCTTAAATTATGGCGGCTAATGACAGCAATAAGAAAAAAATATCAAAATAAAAGAAATGCTCGTTCTGCTCGTCCATAAATATCGAATCATTGAAGTCTGAGTAAAAACAACTCAGATCCAAGCTCAAATTTCGAAAGAAAAATATTTGCAACAGCAAATAAACATATCGATGACTAGAGAAAAAAATATGTGTTGGCAAGACTGTAGAAAATATGAGAAAATCCAACTAACCACGCATAGAAATAGTGTAAATTGCAGCTTACATTCTTGTAGGTCTTGATGTTAGAAGTCTGGACTGTACCAGATTATTCAGGCCTCCTGTTGTCTGTCCCATTAGGACGCTTACTTATAATCTCGTATCGACTTCCATTTTATACCCACAAGCTGTCTAGACAGACATAGTGGCGTTCATAATATCTTGCAGAAAAATGTTGGCAGCTTCAAAAGCTGAAGTGAAGTTGACAGGGGTCTGATCTAAACGATCCATGTTGAAAATAATTACCATGACCCAACTGTGATATAATCAGTATTCTAGTACGCTCACAATCTTATTCAGCACAATTATAAATTCTGTCGAGTTGGTTGGGCAGAGCTTCTCACTCTTCAGGTCGCACAAGGCAAACCTGTATTCCCATTATCGGCTTTTGAATTGTAATATGCAAGAATGGTATTAAGATTACTGACTTATCTTGGCTGGTCCAACGAAAAGACTAAAACTTGTCCCTAGACTGTTGGATATAAATAATCCAGCTATAAGTGATTGTGGACTGTAGAAAGAAATATAGACAAAGTCTATCATATGTCCAAGTTGTAGCGGTTAGAAATTACCAAGTGCCACAGACTTATTTCACCACGGTGATAACGTAGAAAAGTTCGAAACTCACTTGAAATGTTTAACACTTTAACCATGTACTGTAGAAAATTTCAAAGTCCATAGCTTGTGCTGTAAATCGAAGATTAAAGCAACCATGTGCTTGGCGATAGTAACGATGTTCGTAGATTGTCGAGAGTTAAGCGGCTAACTCGGACAATCATTCTTATGGAACTAGGCATGCGAAGGACGTAGCCTTATATATCATTCACTCTTCTAAATACGGTAGAAATAGTTTCAAGTTCTCTGCATCACAGTCATATAATAAACTTCCCGATGAAGTAAAAAGTGCACCAACTTTGTCAGTATTTAAGAGGAAAACTACGAAAGTATTGTGGGAAAAATTCGATGCCTCGTAATACATCAAATAAGCTTAAAAATCCTGTGCTTATCATTTTAAGAGACCTTGGTCTAAACAATCTTAGATATAGTATCAACTTTACTAATAGGCCTATGCCCTTATTCATCAATTTGTGTTACCTTCAGAATTTTCTTCCTGGTGTGTAAACACACATATTACTGTACAATTCCTCTGTACGAGCCTATGGCTCTTTGGAATTAATTGAATAATAGTAGGTACACTTTGATGGAGAGAGACTGTTTTTTGGATGGGATTGTCATGTTCAGTCTTGCAATGTTGTAAAATAAAATAAATAGTTCTATTATAAAAAAAAAAAAAAAAGAGCGCTTACGTAGAGTAGCACGTCCAAGGCAACGGAGTGCTGATGACGAAGTGAACATACATGTGCCTGGGAGACACGCCTTATATACTCCTCGGCTGGCCGGTTGGAGGTCAATGCGGAGAAAATGCTGAAACTAAAACAGCTCATAACTCGGCTTCCGCTCGATCAATTTCTTTGAAACAAAGCTCATTCTTCTTCCCTTGTCCGTGCCAGTAATCTGATATAGGTTTCATGTTTCCATCTCATTGGAAAATATTTAGTGACATATAGTGCGCAGATGGATTTTTCAAGAGTGTTAGGGGGATGATATGGAATAAAGATGTACCACAAAAATGTAAAGGAATCATCTACAAGACCTACTTTGTGCCAATTTTGACATATGGTTCAGAAACATGGGTGATGAAGGAAAGGGACAAGAATAAAATACGAGCAGTGGAGATGAAGTTCCAGAGGAGTAGGGTAGGAGTGACAAGAATGGACAGAGTAAGGAATGAGAGAGTCAGGGAGATGGTAAGAGAGGAACCATTGCAAAATAGAATAGAGCGATCTAGGCTACAATGGTATGGACATGTGAAGAGGATGGAAGAGGAGAGGATACCGAAGAAGATGTTTGGAATGGAAATGACGGGAAGGAGGCCAAGGGGAAGACCAAGGGACAGATGGACAGAAGGAGTTAAGAAGAGTGTGGAGGAAAGAGGAGTGTGCTGGGACACAGTAAATGACGAGAGATGGTGGATGGACAGGAAACGATGGAGAGGCTTATGTTCCAAGCAGACCCGACCAGCGGTTGGAAACTGCTCAAGATGATGATGATGATAGCCTCGACTATGATGCTCTCATCCTACGTCACTTACCAACTTCTTGGCTGTCAAAACTTCGAAAAGCTTCTAAGATGGTTCGGCGCGTGCTATTCAAACATCCCATTCTGGACTTATCATCGTGGCCTGTTCCCTCAAATCTAGGCTCACGGCTTGTACCCTTCAATCTAGGTAACTGGATTTGGGCACAATACATCATCAATCAATCATCATCTGTTAATAGAGCATTTTGCCCATATGGTAAGATAGGAAAGACAGCTGATGTATTATATACTCCGTCCAAGCAATCTGCGAAGTGCCAGTGTGAAAACACGTAGTCTGCGCACAGGAGAGACTCGGCTGACTAGTCCAAATTCATTTATAATTAGGGACCTGAAAAAATCGCATTTGCGATAAATGCGAATTTTTAAATTTCCTACAGAATCCAAGCCTACGTTAATTTTAATGTAAAATCCATTTTTACGCGTAAATCAAAGTGCGACAAAATGCGAATTGTGGTCCAAAATGCGAAAATACCAAATAAGTGCGATTTTATAGCGAAATTACTTTAAATCTGCTAATTTATTTGCGAATTTGTTTATTAAACAAAAGAAAATGTTCAGTAGTTGGCCTAATCGCTCGCTAGCGATACCTCATCTCGGACTCGCAGTGTGCTACGCATATTGGTCGATATAACAATCGATTTCTGTATCGATACGAACTTTCGACTGTCTATAACTTATTCAGACAGCTGACGAACGAAACTAGTTTGTGTACTTGGCGCATCGCGGAGACTTGTGGTTTGTCGAGCACGTGGACTTCGCTAAACGGAAAATTTTGCGGCTTGCCGCTTGAATAGTAACCTCATTCTTTTTGTAACCTTCAAGCGTTTCAAGGTTCAAAGTTTTTTCTAGAAACGGGACGTACTGCTGTAACTGCTCATGAAAAAGCACAGCAGTACGCTAATCATGGCTTTTATTGTTCCGACTCTGCAACAGTATTTTGCAAATATTGTAACTGCCGTGTTGGGTGGGAGAAGAATAACAATATTCAGAAACATATTACATCTGTAAAACATGTTGCGAAGCGACGAGAATGCGCAGCAGTTTCTGAACCCAAACAAACCTCTGTTATTGAAAGATTACAGGGTGCCAAACGACGGAAGCTTGACAAGGACTACTTCGCAAAAAGAACTGTTGTAGTATTTGCTAAAGCAAATATTCCCTTGGAAAAGCTTGAAAATGAAACTGTAAGAGCGTGGATTGCTGAATTTTCAAGTCAAGGGGAGCTGCCTAACGCGAGAACTCTCCGCGAAAAATATTTGCCTGGTAAGTACGGTTTAAATAAATACATTTGCATTTTGGTTCTCTCTTGCTCTTATAACCTATACAAATCAAAGCTAATCCAACTTCTGTAGAGGCTAAGCTTACAGCCAGTGCTTCCATAACCTTTCCAAGACATACCTTAACCTAACCTATAAAATTGTGAAGGTAATCCAACTTCATACTATAATACCTAACAGAACCCGTCCATCTATTTTACTATAGGAGAAGCTAATGTGATAATTCTGTTATTTGGTTTGAGCCATGTCCATCATAGCCTCTAAAAAATGAAATAAAATAAATTTCACTGGATTCCTATGGCTAACACAAATCGTCTTTTATTTTCAAAAGTTGCAGCTGATCACAAGAAATCAACAACTGAAGCTCTAGTTGGGAATAAAATTAACATTTTATGTAATGAAACCACTGACAGAATGGGTCGCTGTGTTTTTGTTGTACTGTTCCAAGTGCCAACAGCAATTGAGAAGAAATTATTTGTTGCTGGAGTGAAATACCTCGAATCCGGAAATGCTACAAACTGTTCCCATGCTGTGTTAGATTCATTGCGTGATCACAATGTGCAATATGACGTGAAAGTATTTGTAAGTGACAGTGCTCCATATATGACTCGTTGTTATGAAACACTGAAGATCATCATTGGGGATCATTTGCTCCATGTGCAGTGTTGGGCACACAAACTTTGCCTTGTTGGTAGTTGTTGGACAGCAGCTATGTCCGATTTAAATCAGGTTTTAACAATGATCAAGTCGGCCTTTCTAAACACAAGGAAGAGCAAATATATCTACTTGCACTTTCTGAAGTCAAAAAATGGGGACTTAAAGGCAGCAAAACTTTTTCCATCGCCGGTACTTACTCGATGGAACAGCTGGTTTGAAGCTGTTTATTACTTAGCGAGTTATTTTCATGATGTTGTGAGTTTTTTTAAGCTACCTGACATGAAAGATGTTAGTAACAGTGGTGTTACATTTCTGCGAGGCTTGACAGATAGAGATGTAGATAGGATTTATTCTGATATAATTTTTGTGAAAGAGCATGCTAGTGAACTTGTTGAACTTCTCACTCTGCTTGAGGGGTCCCAGTATCCAACCTCACATTTGCGGTTGTAGTATATATCGCGAGTCCCGGGGTTTAGTGGGATGTTAGTGACCTCCATGACGTCACCTATGACGTATTTGTGTTGACGCTCATTTGTTGCCGATGATACTTGACCTGATTGGTCAGGAGACATTCATTGCCTTGAATTGTGATTGGCCAGCTGATGTGCGCTGTGATTGGTCAGCGCCATTTTGGATTTTAGTCGTCGGGGAGATTTTGAAATGCTCGGTTGCGATACTTATGCATTGCGAAAATAAATTAAAATAAGATTTAGTTATGGTATGATGTGGATGGTATATTTATAGTGATTGTGGTATTTTTGATGGTTGGTAGTGTGTATGTAAGAAGGCAGTGTCTGTGCATGTAAATTACACCTAATGAAGTTGCTGTTGGACTCTGGTGTCGAATGGGGTTAGTGTTGTATTTCTTCATATGCTTCTTAGAGTGCTTCTGGTAGTTGAAGGATCAACATCCCATGGATGTTTTGCTGTGTATCGCGCTTGTTTGAAAATGAGGTGAAATGGGAAATTTTCGCCTACGCAGGAAAAGTAAAGATCGCGATACCCATGACAAATTTGCCATTTCTGCTAATTTTCAACCGATCGCCTAATGCAGAAAAAAAGATCGGGATACCCATCACAAATTTGCCATTTCAGCTCTTTTTCAAGCAATAGCGCAATGCAGAAAAAAAGTAAAGAAGCTAGTGGGGCACTGTTCACACCAAACCATTGGTCTGGGCGGTTAGGCTGTAACCATTGTCAAAACCATTGGATTGGACGCAACGAAGGTTAGAAGTCTGTGGGTAGGTGTGCGGCAGCTAGTGGGGCACTGTTCACACTAAACCTTTGGTCTGGGCGGTTAGGCTGTAACCATTGTCAAAACCATTGGATTGGACGCAACGAAGGTTAGAAGTCTGTGGGTAGGTGTGCGGCAGCTAGTGGGGCACTGTTCACACTAAACCATTGGTCTGGGCGGTTAGGCTGTAACCATTGTCAAAACCATTGGATTGGACGCAACGAAGGTTAGAAGTCTGTGGGTAGGTGTGCGGCAGCTAGTGGGGCACTGTTCACACTAAACCATTGGTCTGGGCGGTTAGGCTGTAACCATTGTCAAAACCATTGGATTGGACGCAACGAAGGTTAGAAGTCTGTGGGTAGGTGTGCGGCAGCTAGTGGGGCACTGTTCACACTAAACTATTGGTCTAGGCGGTTAGGCTGTAACCATTGTCAAAACCATTGGATTGGACGCAACGAAGGTTAGAAGTCTGTGGGTAGGTGTGCGGCAGCTAGTGGGGCACTGTTCACACTAAACCATTGGTCTGGGCGGTTAGGCTGTAACCATTGTCAAAACCATTGGATTGGACGCAACGAAGGTTAGAAGTCTGTGGGTAGGTGTGCGGCAGCTAGTTGGGCACTGTTCACACTAAACCATTGTTCTGGGCGGTTAGGCTGTAACCATTGTCAAAACTATTGGATTGGACGCAACGAAGGTTAGAAGTCTGTGGGTAGGTGTGCGGCAGCTAGTGGGGCACTGTTCACACTAAACCATTGGTCTGAGCAGTAAGGCTGTAACCATTGTCAAAACCATTGGATTGGACGCAACGAAGGTTAGAATTCTGTGGGTAGGTGTGCGGCAGCTAGTGGGGCACTGTTCACACTAAACCATTGGTCTGGGCGGTTAGGCTGTAACCATTGTCAAAACCATTGGATTGGACGCAACGAAGGTTAGAAGTCTGTGGGTAGGTGTGCGGCAGCTAGTGGGGCACTGTTCACACTAAACCATTGGTCTGGGCGGTTAGGCTGTAACCATTGTCAAAACCATTGGATTGGACGCAACGAAGGTTAGAAGTCTGTGGGTTGGTGTGCGGCAGCTAGTGGGGCACTGGTCACACTAAACCATTGGTCTGGGCAGTTAGGCTGTAACCATTGTCAAAACCATTGGATTGGACGCAACGAAGGTTAGAAGTCTGTGGGTAGGTGTGCGGCAGCTAGTGGGTCACTGTTCACACTAAACCATTGGTCTGGGCGGTTAGGCTGTAACCATTGTCAAAACCATTGGATTGGACGCAACGAAGGTTAGAAGTCTGTGAGTAGGTGTGCGGCAGCTAGTGGGGCACTGTTCACACTAAACCATTGGTCTGGGCGGTTAGGCTGTAACCATTGTCAGAACCATTGGATTGGACGCAACAAAGGTTAGAAGTCTGTGGGTAGGTGTGCGGCAGCTAGTGGGTCACTGTTCACACTAAACCATTGGTCTGGGCGGTTAGGCTGTAACCATTGTCAAAACCATTGGATTGGACGCAACGAAGGTTAGAAGTCTGTGAGTAGGTGTGCGGCAGCTAGTGGGGCACTGTTCACACTAAACCATTGGTCTGGGCGGTTAGGCTGTAACCATTGTCAAAACCATTGGATTGGACGCAACGAAGGTTAGAAGTCTGTGGGTTGGTGTGCGGCAGCTAGTGGGGCACTGGTCACACTAAACCATTGGTCTGGGCGGTTAGGCTGTAACCATTGTCAAAACCATTGGATTGGACGCAACGAAGGTTAGAAGTCTGTGGGTAGGTGTGCGGCAGCTAGTGGGGCACTGTTCACACTAAACCATTGGTCTGGGCGGTTAGGCTGTAACCATTGTCAAAACCATTGGATTGGACGCAACGAAGGTTAGAAGTCTGTGGGTAGGTGTGCGGCAGCTAGTGGGGCACTGTTCACACTAAACCATTGGTCTGGGCGGTTAGGCTGTAACCATTGTCAAAACCATTGGATTGGACGCAACGAAGGTTAGAAGTCTGTGGGTAGGTGTGTGGCAGCTAGTGGTGCACTGTTCACACTAAACCATGGGTCTGGGCGGTTAGGCTGTAGCCATTGTCAAAACCATTGGATTGGACGCAACGAAGGTTAGAAGTTTGAGGGTAGGTGCAGCGTTTGGCTGTGGCCACCGAGGGGCACCAAAAATCAATTCCTCTAGGCAGGTTAGGCTGTAACAATTGACAAAAACAGTGTGTGTGTGTGTGTGAAATATTAAAAATGGACGGAAATGGCCAATTTGTAATTGGTATCGCGATCTTTCCTTTCTTTGCGTAGCGCGATTGCTTGATCATGAGTAGAAATGGCAAATTTGTGATGGGTATCGCGATCTTTATTTATCACTGCGTAGCGCGATTGCTTGAAAAAGAGCTGAAATGGCGAATTTGTGATGGTATCGCGATCTGTATTTTTCACTGCGTAGTGTGATTGCTTGAAAAAGAGCTGAAATGGCGAGTTTGATATGGGTATCGCGATCTTTATTTTTCACTGCGTAGCGCGATTGCTTGAAAAAGAGCTGAAATGGCGAATTTGTGATGGGTATCGTGATCTTTATTTTTCACTGCGTAGCGTGATTGCTTGAAAAAGAGCTGAAATGGCGAATTTGTGATGGGTATCGCGATCTTTATTTTTCACTGCGTAGCGCGATTGCTTGAAAACGAGCTGAAATGGCGAATTTGTGATGGGTATCGCGAACTTTATTTTTCACTGCGTAGCGCGATTGCTTGAAAAAGAGCTGAAATGGCAAATTTGTGATGGGTATCGCGATCTTTAATTTTCACTGCGTAGCGCGTTTGCTTCAAAAAGAGCTGAAATGACAAATTTGTGATGGGTATCGCGATCTTTATTTTTCACTGCGTAGTGCGATTGCTTGAAAAAGAGCTGAAATGGCGAATTTGTGATGGGTATCGCGATCTTTATTTTTCACTGCATAGTGCGATTGCTTGAAAAAGAGCTGAAATGGCGAATTTGTGATGGGTATCGCGATCTTTATTTTTCACTGCGTAGCGCGATTGCTTGAAAAAGAGCTGAAATGGCGAATTTGTGATGGGTATCGCGATCTTTATTTTTCACTGCGTACCGCGATTGCTTGAAAAAGTGCTGAAATGGCAAATTTTTGATGGGTATCGCGATCTGTACATTTTTCACTGCGTAGCGCGATTGCTTGAAAAAGAGCTGAAATGGTAAATTTTTGATGGGTATCGCGATCTGTACTTGAGCAGGGGGGCTCAAGTAAAGATCGCGATACCGGCTTTTTTTTAAAATGCGGTGAAATGTGGATCTTTTTCTGTGTATCGCGATTGTTTGAAAATGAGGTGAAATGGCAAATTTTTGATGGGTATCGTGACCCGCTCAAGTAAAGATCGCGATACCCATCCCGTTTTTCATGTTTTTTTGTTGTTCCCCACCCAAAACCCCCTATTCCCCAGGCTTTTCCCGTAAGCTTGCTGGAGGAGTATTTCGTGACGTCATTGATGACGTCACGGACGCCGCCATTTTTTTTTAGGGGAATTTGGTGCCGCCGGGACTCGCGATCTATACTAATCCCACATTTGCTTTATCCCAAACTTGAAAACTTGGATGCTAATTTTGGTGCAATAATTCAAGGCCATTATTCTGAAGCGACAGATAATGCCTTAGCTGAACTCTCAGCCTTAGAATGTGCTACAAGGAAAGATTTGTTTGTAAAAGTAGCTCATTCTGCTAGAAGCAAGTTTGCTAGATTAAAGGCACGTGATCCCAATCGCAAAAACTTTGAAGCCATAGCACAGATATTTTATCCTAGGCATGTGGTATTGAACAATGACAAGGAAACCGATATTCAAAAACTTCCGGGCTTTACAAACATTCCATGTCATGAAATAAGGAAAGGCTATGATTCTTTCAAGAATATTATTGAATCGCAGTTAAAACAAAATGAGGAGTGTGAAGTAGTACGTGCCTTGACTGCTGTTCAATATGAACATGAACATTTTGCCAAGAGTTCTTTAGATCTTTTGTGGACACCAACAAACAATGTGGACAGTGAGCGTGTTTTGTCACACTACAATACAATTGTTACAGACAGAAGGTGTAACTTGAAAGAGTGCAACGCAGAGTTATTTACAATGCTTTCATTTGAACATTAAATTGTATCTCAAGTGTCGCCAATAAAGTCATATAGTCCGCAAAAATCCGGAAAAAATAGATGCTAATTTTCCAAAAATAGATGCTAAATAGGGAAAAAATAAATGCTAATTTAAAGGAAAATAGATGCTAAAATTTCAGGTCCCTACTTATAATGAGGTAAGGGGTCTCCGCCCAATCAATACTTTTCTTTATAGGCAACTAAAAGTTTATTGCCGTTTTTAAAGGGACATGTTTTAGGTCTTCCTGGACCCTTCTTCAGCCATACAAATTATAAACGTGTTAACGTCCATCGAAACATATTGACGACAGAAACATGCACATTTTAAGAATATGAAAAATGCACTCAGAACTATTTACCCAAACCATTTAAACCGTAGTGCAAGGGATACAATGCAAGAATTTAAAGAGCTCTTTTCGAACTCATACGGCCCTCATAGTGGCTGATTATGGCTTAATACACACTTTAAAGGGACACTTTAAAATTTATAATTAGTATAAATTTTTGAAACAGTTCTTAAAAGTTTTTAGTAAGAAACTTCACTGGGGGCGTGTTGGACTGTCCTTGAAGTTGGTGTCTTTGTATTATATCAAGTCTTCTCAGCTTGGTTCAAAAAGTATGTTATGAAAAAGTTGCCGGGCGCGAGACCCATCCGACCTTGTTGGCCTTGTTGTTGTGCTGGACAGAGACTTTGACATTCATTTTGATATGACGTCATGCGGACTTTTTAGACGAGGCGACCCTGCCAAAAGGTACGTTGCGGCCCAAACTATAAAGAGATATTAAGATATCTATTAGTGGTGGGTAGATTATAGGCTAGGGAATAACCCACCCACCAAGGGAAGATGATTAAGAGAAGGAAGTAGATTTGGGATTGGAAAAGAAGGATAGAAAAATAGGAGGAGAGTCCCACAAAATTAATAAGTTGAGGTTTAAATACACTTAAAGGTGGTTGCCACCGCAAATTTGTGCTCGGATACCTAAAGTGGCTACGAGCTTGGTCGAGGCTAACGGGAACCGCAGCTAAGGCTTGGGCAGTTTGCCAGAGAGAGGCTTTAGTGTGTTTCCTTCCAAGCACGAATGAAAGTACTATAGGGAAGGGTGATGGTCTGGCCAGACAGATAGTAAACGATTTATTGTATATGAACGAGGGCATAAACCTAGGAAGAGCTAGGAAAGCCAGGATCCTACCTAACTGTAGTATCAGAGAAATGATGAATCCAAAAACAAATATTTAATTTATTTAACAATGCAGGAAGTTTGAGGAAATTAACAATTATGCAATATAAATTTAATAAACATAGTTCATTTGAACTTTTTAACAAATAGGGTCGCAGACCTCTTAACATCAAACAGTTGCTCCAGGCAATTGACAATTTTTAAGGTTTTTTAAACCGTGTATAAAAATCTTGGTAAGATTTCATAAATAGGCAAAATGGAGTAATTAAAGTTTTAACATTTACAGGAGTACAGGCAGTGTACTATACGAAACCTCCGAAAGAACATTCTAACGAGAATAACAACTTCGAAGATAACAAAATGTAAAACATAAAGAACAAAAAGGAAGTTCCTACAACTTCTTATATTTAAACAGAATTAATTTGTGAGATTTATACAAAGAGAGCAGGTCACTTACTGTGAAACCTGGAGAAAGTGAAGAGGAAGTTTCTAGACTTCCTATGTTTAATTAGGAATCATGAGAAAAATGGGGCAGTTTCCATTTCGTGAAACCTGAACATGACTCGCTCAAGAGCTTAGAGAATTGTTTTCCCTGATTATGGGAAAGGAACAACGTGAATTTAAAACTTGTATCACACAAGCAATTATGCAGAATTTACTTAATGTTAAACTAGCAAAGTTGGAAGGGCACCTCGTGAGTGACACCTTATAGAGAAGTTTCAATTTTATAAATGATGGTTGTTAGTAGAAGGTTAAGGAAAGATCATTGGGATATAGGATCAATGTTCATGGCCGTATTTAATATAACCGGACGATCGCGACGCGGTAGAAACGTGGAGAAGGCACTGTTTATCACTGTAATCTATGAAGATGGATTCAAAGTTCACTATAGAAACACTAAAGTTCATGAAAAAGAAAGTTATTGCAATTATGGAAAGAACTGATTGCACTATATAGATGAGAGTCTATTTCTTGAAAAAGTTGTAATTTACAAATAAATGCGCCATAGAATTTTCCAGAGGTTCCAGCGGTGGAAGAAAGTTAGCTATTGCAAAAATTTATAAGGAAGATTCCTCATTTTAACTAGCATTTTCACAGTGCGTGAACAATACTTGACGACAAGACTCGCAGATAGAGAACAAGTTCTAGAAGGTTCCAGAACGACCTTAGCAGAAAATGGAGTTGAGAAAATCCAACGGAGGAAATAGTTTTAAAATTATAGGCAGCGGGTATTAGATAATATCCCACGTAGCGAGAGGATTTCTCGTTTGAATCGCTTAAGAAAAGCTCTTTTATAGTAAGGTTGGCTTATACAAGTAAAAGCTCAACATTGCAAAACCCACGAAGAATGATTATTGCCCCAAGTAAATAATTTCACACTGCCTATAATTAAAAGCACTTGGAAGTTAAAACCATGAAGATGAGGTTAAAACTTTTTTAAAAATGGTACTTATCTCGATTTCATGTTGAAGTCGGAGTTCCTTATGAAGACTATCTAGCCAACATGGCGTGGAATAGTGTGTGCCTCTTGGTTTGAGGAGGCGAGCTCGAGCGGAGCTTTGACTGAACGAGTCAACTGCAGACGGAGAAGTGAGAGCAGCTCAACGGAGCACGGAGAGACCACGGAAGGGGAAAGAGTGGGGGTAGGAAACAAAAGGTATACATATCAGCATAACCAACTTAGCAAAAAATAATAATTTTCTTCTTGATGGATGGTCTTCTAAGAGTTGATAGATGATACTAGTGCAGCATGGTGAGTAAAGAAGTAGACGTAGTCCTCTTGCTCAAGGAGAAGATAGCTGACGATGGTAACGAGATCTGGTAGCCAAATGGATAAGTAAGTCCTCTTGCACGATGAGGAATTGAGTAGCTTCAGAGGTTTGCTACTAGATGACGCTAGGTGGATCACAGAAGTTATATATCTGAAACATACTCATGAAGACATAAGAGATATGCCCAACAAGGAGAAAACAGATGATCACTGTTGGTGTTTGACAAAGAGGAAGGAAGAAATGAACATGCAAAGAGCAATAAAAATTATATCTCAGGTACCGTGTATTCAAAGAATACACCATACTGGGGGGACAAACACCAACAGAGAGCAAATAAGCAGTTACACATTTATTGGAAGCGGAGCGATCAAAGACAGTGGTCTTGTGATCGGTCCATTTGTAGTCAAGATTCTGGCCACCCTGACTCTCCCATCTCTTCCAGGGTAACATTCGGTCACCCTCCCAGAAATCCATACTAGGGGGGGTGAAATATCCCTAACCAAGACCAAGTCCCCTACTTTAATGTCGGGACTGGAAAGAAACCACTTCTGCCTCCGTTGCAAGGAAGTTAAATATTCCAAGTTCCACCTTTTCCAAAAAGAGTTACGGAGGGCTTCAAGTTTCCGCCAAGCGATAGGTAGATTAGAATCCCTGTAAGAATTAGGAAGAGGAGGAGGGGCAGAAAGAGAAGTGCCGATAAGGAAGTGACCAGGGGTGAGTGGAAGTAGGTCATCAGGGTCATTGGAAAGTGGAGTTAAAGGGCGAGAGTTAACAACACCTTCAATCAAAACAGACAGTGAATTGAATTCTTCGTAAGTCAGAATTCGATTACCTAAGACTTTTCTTAAATGACGTTTAGTGAGCTTTACGCAAGATTCCCACCTACCACCATGATGCGGAGCGTAAGGAGGTATGAAGCGCCATTTGAAACCTTTTGAATAAGAAAAATTAGAGATTTGTTCCATGGCAGGAGAGGAAGTAAGAGCTTTCTTCCACAGGGAAGCTGCGCCCTGAAAGGTGGAAGCGTTATCAGAGAACATCTCAGAAGGAACACCACGCCTAGCGGTGAAACGAGAGACAGCTGATAAAAAATAAGAAGTAGAAGCATTCGTTACTAGTTCCAAGTGGATTGCGCCGGTAACCATGCAAACAAAGAGAGAAACATAAAGCTTACCAAACAATTTGCGTTTAGCTTCAGAAGAGTTTCGTTGATATTGGAACGGACCCATATAGTCCACGCCAGTTAAAGCAAATGGGCGTATAGGAGACGAACGAAAAGAGGGCAGATCGCTCATTAATTGAGTATTGATTTTAGGTTTCGCTTTGAAACAAGGAATGCACTTATGAATTACAGAAGAAACTTCATGAATTCCATTTATAATCCAGTACTTTTCTCTTAAGAGGCAAAGCAGAGTACGTGTACCAACATGAAGATTACGGTAATGAAAGTCACGTATAATTAAAGAAGTAACGTGATGTTTGGAAGGCAAAATAACGGGATACTTTTTGTCCTCAGAGAGTAAAGATTGCGAGAGCCTTCCACCTACCCTAAGTAATCCATGGTCATCAAGGAACGGGGCTAAAGCACGAAGACGGCTGGATTTGGGAAGATCTCTTCTAGAAGAAAGCAATGACAATTCAGAAGAAAAGGCTTCTTGCTGTGTCAGTTGTAAAATCTTAATGGTAGCGAGATTCAATTCATGATTGGTAAGGTGTGGTTTAGGGAAAAGAGGTTGGTCAACCACAAGATATTTCCATCTAAGGAGATAGGCAACAATTCGTAGTAATTTATGGAAGGAAGAATAGCGTGACAACAAAGGATGAGATGCGTTGGAAATAAGACACGAAGCAATGGGTAAAGGTACTTTAGCGTCAGGCAAGTTGGAGTTTGTAGCTGGGGGTTTAGAAGGCCATGAGGAAGATTCGTCGATTAGCCACGAGGGCCCATGCCAGTACAATTGGGAAGCTGCCAATTGAGAGGGTAAACAACCACGAGAGATGATATCAGCTGGATTATCCGCACTGGGAACATGCCTCCATTGACATCCAGAAGAAAGAGTTTGAATTTTGGAAACCCTGTTTGCGACAAAAGTTTGCCAATGAGAGGGGTTTTTGGCGATCCAAGAAAGGGCGATCATAGAATCGCTCCAGAGATAGATTTGCGAGAATTCGACCTTTAATACTTCCCGTAATTTCTTGACAAGTTCTGCAGCCATTAGAGCAGCGCACAGTTCGAGCCTAGGTAAAGTGATAGTTTTAAGAGGAGCGACCTTCGATTTGGCACAAACAAGGTTAGAAACTGGAGATCCATAGAGTGAATCGTGATAAACTAAATATGCACAGCAACCATAAGCTTTTTCGGAACTGTCCGCGAACACATGAAGGAAAAAAGATGCATTAGAATGAGAGCTAATTAAATTCCTGGGAATTTCAATAAGGGAAAGATCCAACAAATTGCTGCGAAACGAGAGCCAACGATTAAGAAAAGAAAGAGGGACAGCGTCATCCCATTCACATTTAAGTGACCACAGCTCTTGCATGAAGAGTTTGGCTATAACGATAACTGGGGCAAGAAATTGAAGCGGATCAAAAATTTTTGCAATTTCAGAGAGGATTTGTCTTTTTGTATTAGGAAGCTCTTCTGCGAGCGTAACTTTATAGA
Source organism: Meconema thalassinum (assembly GCA_946902985.2). NCBI lineage: Eukaryota > Metazoa > Arthropoda > Insecta > Orthoptera > Tettigoniidae > Meconema > Meconema thalassinum. The sequence continues at coordinate 1,572,375,350 of OX336388.2, forward strand.
TAAGAGTGTCAGTGCTAGTGCACCAGTGAACTCCTAGAGTTTTTATAGATTCGGAGTTTCCACAAATTTCGACAGAAGAAGGATCTACGTCTTCAATGGGAAACTGGGCGAGAAACTCAGGGGAGTTGGAGTTCCACTTATGAAGTGGGAAACCTCCATTCCTTAGTAATGCTTGAAGTTCTAAAGATACAAAAGAAGCTTCCTCCAAAGAGGGGAAGGATTGCAAATAATCGTCAACATAGAATGACGTAGTTAGTGCTTCAGAGGCTTTTGGATTAAATAAATGACCATCTTGAGAGGCTAGCAAGTGTAGGGATCGGATAGCAAGGAAAGCAGAGGGTTTTAAGCCATAAGTAACCGTTTTCAAGCGAAATACCTTAATGGGCTTACTGGTTTCATCACGCCACAAGATTCTTTGAAGATCTCGTTGTTCTGGTTGAATTAACACTTGACGGTACATCTGTTTTATATCGGCTATGACAGCTATGGGAAATAATCGAAAGTTTAAAAGTATAGCAGATAAATCTGATTGAATAGCAGGACCAGAATAAAGAGTGTCATTAAGGCTGTTGCCATTAACGTCGGGCGATGAACCATTGAAAACAACTCGGATTTTATCTTTTACAAGAGGGTTTTTCCACACGGGATGATGATTTAAATAAACCGTTTCAACTGGGGGGTGCAATTCATCATTAGATTTGTTAACAACTTCCATATGATCCAAGCTTTCATACTCATCCATGAAATCAGTGTACTGTTGTTTAACAAGAGGTTCCTTCTTGAATTTGCTCTCGATAGTAAAGAGAGCTTTTCGAGCTTTAGGCTGAGAGTTAATAAGTTTGGGGGGATTGTGTAATCTTGGCATTTGAACAACGAACCGGCCATCAGAAGTACGAGTGGTGGTGTTCAAAAAAAGTTGCTCACAGAATTCATTTTCTGAAGAAGTTACATTAGGAGAATCAACATTTTCAAGCCTCCAAAACTGTTCCAGGTCAGTATTGGAGAAGTAACATTGCGATGCAGGATGGGGTGAATAATGGGGAAGTTGCCCTGTGACAATCCATCCAAAATTAGTGTCTCTAGCGACCACGTTTGAGGATAGCTTGCGAACCTGTTTCCGAAGGCAGTTCCAAAAGACATTGGCACTAAAGAGTATGTCAATGGGATTTTGTGTGTTAAACGAAGGATCAGCTAACCTTAAATGCGAGGGAATGTTTAACCCTGAAATATCAACCGAGTGACTAGGAGTGTCTTCTCCAATGCTATTGAGAATTAGACAATTGAGTTTAAGAAAGTTGTTTCTATGACAAGTATCTCTTATGGTTAGTTTTGAAAATTGTAAAGCTTGCGATTTTGAGCTGTTGATGCCCGACACATTGATAGAAGTGGGGTTTACGGGTAGGCCTAGTTTTCTAATCAAGGAATTGGACACAAAATCATGAGTTGCCGCTGAGTCTAGAAGACCGCGTGCACGGACCCAGTTGCCAAAATTATCCTGAACGTCAATTTGGACAGTAGACAACAATACTTGAGCACTGCGAATGGACTTAGCATTTTGAATGTATGATGAAGCATTAGAACTGTTAACACTATCATTTTTCGGCGAAGTAGATGCTGTCGATGACCTTGCCTGATCATGACGATGTAGCAGAGTATGATGAGCCTTTTCACAATGGTAGCAAAGTCTTGTGGACTTACAGTTAGAAGCAGAATGCGTAGGCGCTAGGCAGTTGAAACAATGTTTGTTTTGAGCGACTAATTTTCGTCTATCATCGACTGACATTTCTTTAAAGGATTTGCAGAGGTATAGGGCATGGGGATCTTTGCAAAGTATGCACTTTACCGGTTCGTTTAAACTTTTGCGAGGTTCACCTTGCGTGTTTAAAACAATAGAGCTAGCAACACGACGTTCACTAGACCTAGTTGGGTAACCAGTAGTGTTTGATTTGAATTTGGATGAGCTAGACCCTGGTTTTTGGGTATTAGACGCTGAGCGTTCGCTTTTGGGTTTGATGGACATTAATTCGAATTTGGAACTAGGAGATGAAGGTTCGCTCTGATTAGCTAGCGCGGTTAAAAGTTGGCATCTAGCGTTTATGAAAGTGACTAAATGCTCGTAAGAGTAGTCGTCTTCCTTAGAAAGTTCAATTTCCCAAGCTTTGAGGGTAGCAGCATCAACTTTAGAAATTACTAAATGTATTAGGAAAGTATCCCAATGTTCAGTAGGCTGCTCTAATTGGGACAAAGCTTTAACGTGGAGTTGGGTAGTGTCAATTAAAGTACGCAAACTAGTGACGTCATTGTGCTGTGACGCAGGTAGGTTAAATAGAGCCTTAATATGGTGTTGAATACGTAAACGTGAATTTCCATATCTTTCTTTTAATAAGTTAAAGGCAATGGGGTAATTTTCGGCACGCAGAGGAAGTGCTTCAACTAACTGCAAAGCTTGACCTCGAAGGATAGATCTCAAGTAATGAAACTTGTAAATGACTTGAATGTCTTCATTGTCATGAACAAGGGAGCAAAATAATTCATAGAAAGAATCCCAAGTGGATTCATCTCCAGAAAAATGGGGTAAATCAATTTTCGGTAAAGTAGGTTTGGGCTTGTGAGTGCCCTCACGGAAAGAAGTTTGGGGTTCGTGAAGGGAACCAAGAACAGAAGCGTCCTTTTTCTGCTCCTCTTCGAGTTGGCGTATTATTCTGAAAGCAGAACCTATGCCTTCGTAATATAAGTTCTCTACTTCGACACGATCTTCTGTTTGATTGAGCATGAAAGTTTCAATTTCAGTTTGAATGTTACAGTAGTTTTCATAAGAACGTTCAAAATCCTTTACACGATGTTTCAACAAATCTAATTGCGCATCTGAGGGATCTAATTCTTTTATGTACCTTCTGAATCGGGTAATTTGCCCTTTATAGGATGCTCATTTAGAAGTAAGTTTTTCATCCTTATCCTTATCAGTGGGAGCCATATTAAAGAAGATAAATGAAAATGTAACTCACGAAACTGTGGAACCTTGGAAATGCTGTCAAGCTGGCAGCAGCGAATGAGTAGAAAGAATAGGACACACCATAGGAGACAGGAGCGGCCTCTTTCCCGTTCACAGGCTTTGCACGATGTGGTTATAGCTGAAATATTCAACACAGATATTAGAAATATGCAAAGTATTGTCAAATGACACTATTTTAAAAAGAGAAAAGAAAAAATGGGCTCTCCCGGGTTTCTGGGACCAAATTTTGGGTAGATTATAGGCTAGGGAATAACCCACCCACCAAGGGAAGATGATTAAGAGAAGGAAGTAGATTTGGGATTGGAAAAGAAGGATAGAAAAATAGGAGGAGAGTCCCACAAAATTAATAAGTTGAGGTTTAAATACACTTAAAGGTGGTTGCCACCGCAAATTTGTGCTCGGATACCTAAAGTGGCTACGAGCTTGGTCGAGGCTAACGGGAACCGCAGCTAAGGCTTGGGCAGTTTGCCAGAGAGAGGCTTTAGTGTGTTTCCTTCCAAGCACGAATGAAAGTACTATAGGGAAGGGTGATGGTCTGGCCAGACAGATAGTAAACGATTTATTGTATATGAACGAGGGCATAAACCTAGGAAGAGCTAGGAAAGCCAGGATCCTGCCTAACTGTAGTATCAGAGAAATGATGAATCCAAAAACAAATATTTAATTTATTTAACAATGCAGGAAGTTTGAGGAAATTAACAATTATGCAATATAAATTTAATAAACATAGTTCATTTGAACTTTTTAACAAATAGGGTCGCAGACCTCTTAACATCAAACAGTTGCTCCAGGCAATTGACAATTTTTAAGGTTTTTTAAACCGTGTATAAAAATCTTGGTAAGATTTCATAAATAGGCAAAATGGAGTAATTAAAGTTTTAACATTTACAGGAGTACAGGCAGTGTACTATACGAAACCTCCGAAAGAACATTCTAACGAGAATAACAACTTCGAAGATAACAAAATGTAAAACATAAAGAACAAAAAGGAAGTTCCTACAACTTCTTATATTTAAACAGAATTAATTTGTGAGATTTATACAAAGAGAGCAGGTCACTTACTGTGAAACCTGGAGAAAGTGAAGAGGAAGTTTCTAGACTTCCTATGTTTAATTAGGAATCATGAGAAAAATGGGGCAGTTTCCATTTCGTGAAACCTGAACATGACTCGCTCAAGAGCTTAGAGAATTGTTTTCCCTGATTATGGGAAAGGAACAACGTGAATTTAAAACTTGTATCACACAAGCAATTATGCAGAATTTACTTAATGTTAAACTAGCAAAGTTGGAAGGGCACCTCGTGAGTGACACCTTATAGAGAAGTTTCAATTTTATAAATGATGGTTGTTAGTAGAAGGTTAAGGAAAGATCATTGGGATATAGGATCAATGTTCATGGCCGTATTTAATATAACCGGACGATCGCGACGCGGTAGAAACGTGGAGAAGGCACTGTTTATCACTGTAATCTATGAAGATGGATTCAAAGTTCACTATAGAAACACTAAAGTTCATGAAAAAGAAAGTTATTGCAATTATGGAAAGAACTGATTGCACTATATAGATGAGAGTCTATTTCTTGAAAAAGTTGTAATTTACAAATAAATGCGCCATAGAATTTTCCAGAGGTTCCAGTGGTGGAAGAAAGTTAGCTATTGCAAAAATTTATAAGGAAGATTCCTCATTTTAACTAGCATTTTCACAGTGCGTGAACAATACTTGACGACAAGACTCGCAGATAGAGAACAAGTTCTAGAAGGTTCCAGAACGACCTTAGCAGAAAATGGAGTTGAGAAAATCCAACGGAGGAAATAGTTTTAAAATTATAGGCAGCGGGTATTAGATAATATCCCACGTAGCGAGAGGATTTCTCGTTTGAATCGCTTAAGAAAAGCTCTTTTATAGTAAGGTTGGCTTATACAAGTAAAAGCTCAACATGACAAAACCCACGAAGAATGATTATTGCCCCAAGTAAATAATTTCACACTGCCTATAATTAAAAGCACTTGGAAGTTAAAACCATGAAGATGAGGTTAAAACTTTTTTAAAAATGGTACTTATCTCGATTTCATGTTGAAGTCGGAGTTCCTTATGAAGACTATCTAGCCAACATGGCGTGGAATAGTGTGAGCCTCTTGGTTTGAGGAGGCGAGCTCGAGCGGAGCTTTGACTGAACGAGTCAACTGCAGACGGAGAAGTGAGAGCAGCTCAACGGAGCACGGAGAGACCACGGAAGGGGAAAGAGTGGGGGTAGGAAACAAAAGGTATACATATCAGCATAACCAACTTAGCAAAAAATAATAATTTTCTTCTTGATGGATGGTCTTCTAAGAGTTGATAGATGATACTAGCGCAGCATGGTGAGTAAAGAAGTAGACGTAGTCCTCTTGCTCAAGGAGAAAATAGCTGACGATGGTAACGAGATCTGGTAGCCAAATGGATAAGTAAGTCCTCTTGCACGATGAGGAATTGAGTAGCTTCAGAGGTTTGCTACTAGATGACGCTAGGTGGATCACAGAAGTTATATATCTGAAACATACTCATGAAGACATAAGAGATATGCCCAACAAGGAGAAAACAGATGATCACTGTTGGTGTTTGACAAAGAGGAAGGAAGAAATGAACATGCAAAGAGCAATAAAAATTATATCTCAGGTACCGTGTATTCAAAGAATACACCAAGTGGGAGTTAATGCGTTAGAGAAAAAAGGAAATATAGTGGGCTTAAGAGAAACTTACCTTGACCCATTGAAAGTAGCGAATCTATCGAAAACACTCCTGCCTGGGAGCTGTAATGAGTGGAAACGACCGGTTTAAAAACATATATCGCCTAAACGGATAAAACGTAAAATCTGCGTCAGCGGGTGCAAACTGCTTACCTGTACTGTAGCTGTAGAAGGCTCGAAGTAGACTGAAAGTGGGGGCGCGCTGTTGCGTGACCGTGAGCTTGCCCGAACATGTGGTATGCGCGGAGGGGACGGAGAGGAGAGGGAAGGAATGGAGAGGGGAAGTTAAGGATCTAACTTGGTGAGGAGTGGAATATGTTCGTGGGTGTGAGGCCTGTTTATGGTGGGGGGAATAGAGGTTACATTTGGGGGGAAGGAGAGGGGAGTGTGGAAACTGATGCCGGGTCGGGAATGTGATCATTTGGATTGATGTGTTTTGTTTTCAGGGATTTGGGAAAGAATTTGTAAATGTTCTCAAAAAGTATATTTGCATCAAAATTGATTTAGTTCCCATGCATAATCTAAACGAAATCAATTTTGATGCAAATATACTTTTTGAGAACATTTACAAATTCTTTCCCAAATCCCTAAAAACAAACCACATCAATCCAAATGATCACATTCCCGACCCGGCATCAGTTTCCAATCTCCCCCTCCCCCCAAATGTAGCCTCTATCCCCCCCCCCCCCCCCCCGCCATAAACAGGACCCACACCCACGAATATATTCCACTCCTCACCAAGTTAGATCCTTAACTTCCCCTCTCCATTCCTCCCCTCTCCTCTCCGTCTCTTCCGCGCATACCACATGTTCGGGCAAGGTCACGCAACAGCGCGCTCCCACTTTCAGTCTACTTCGAGCCTTCTACAGCTACAGTACAGGTAAGCAGTTTGCACCCGCTGACGCAGATTTTACGTTTTATCCGTTTAGGCGATATATGTTTTTAAACCAGCCGTTTCCACTCATTACAGCTCCCAGGCAGGAGTGTTTTCGATAGATTCGCTACTTCCAATGGGTCAAGGTAAGTTACTCTTAAGCGCACTATATTTCCTTTTTCCTGTGACGCATTCACTCCCACTTATAGATATTTTAATATCTCTTTATAGTTTGGGCCGCAACGTACCTTTTGGCAGGGTCGCCTCGTCTAAAAAGTCTGCATGACGTCATATCAAAATGAATGTCAAAGTCTCTGCCCAGCACAACAACAAGGTCGGATGGGTCTCGCGCCCGGCAACATTTTCATAACATACTTTTTGAACCAAGTTGAGAAGACTTGATATAATACAAAGGCACCAACTTCAAGGTCAGTCCAACATGCCCCCAGTGAAGTTTCTTACTAAAAACTTTTAAGAACTGTTTTAAAAAATTTTACTAATTATAAATTTTAAAGTGTCTTTTTAAAGTGTGTATTAAGCCATAATCAGCCACTATGAGGGCCATATGAGTTCGAAAAGAGCTCTTTAAATTCTTGCATTGTATCCCTTGCACTACGGTTTAAATGGTTTGGGTAAATAGTTCTGAGTGCTATTTTTCATATTCTTCTTAAAATGTGCATGTTTCTGTTGTCAAAATGTTTCGATAGATTTTAACACGTTTATAATTTGTATGGCTGAAGAAAGGTCCAGGAAGACCCGAAATATGTCCCTTTAAAAACGGCAATAAGCTTTTAGTTGCCCTTAAAGAAAAGTATTGATTGGGCGGAGACCCTTTACCCCATTATAAGTGAATTTGTACACGTCTATACGGACCTTACTAAATGGAAAACCTTCGAGTTAATCTTGACTAGTCCAATGCGGCGTGATGCTACTGAATAATTAAGAGCAGGAAGGTGGTGGCACGACCTTGGCATCAACCTACTCTCGCAATGGCTGGGCTACCAAGCTCCGCCCATTGCATCTCTTTTCACTTCCTCCGTGTCGTCACGTGCAAACCTACTTCACAGATTCAGCGATATGACGACTACTTCACAGATTCCGTGGATGAGGTATACCGTATAGACACTATTTAGGTACACAGCCTACTGCCAAGGTACAGCCGTACACTGTTGACAGTCATCATCATCATCATCATCATCGAAGTCCCACTCCAGTCACCCGGGTGTGGTTTACAAGCCTCCTCCACTCCTTTCTGTCCTTCCATTTTCCCTGTTCCATCACTTCTGCCACATCCAATCCACCTTCTCCAATATCCTTCAAAATTTGGTCCAACCACGTTCTTCTCGGTCTTCCAACTGGTCTCTTTCCCTTGACTTCTCTTTCTAATTCCCTTCTTGCTACTCTTTCCTTACCCATTATTTTTACATGCCCGAACCAACGTAATCTTGCTTTCTGTATCTTCTGATTTAACAGTCCCATATTTAACTCTCCTGTGATTTTAATATTTTGAATTCTAGCCCTTCTTGTCTTTTTAACTGAAGTTCTTAAAAATTTCATTTCTGCTGCCTGTATCTTACTAATTTGCCTTTTATTTGTTACCAGTGTTTCCAGTCCATATATTACAATTGGAATGAAATACTGTTCATATAATGTTAATTTCGTTCTCTTGGGTACATTGTCATCCCATAAAAGTTCTCTGACTTGATGATAAAATGTGGTACCTTTACTTAGTCTGTTATTAATATCATTGTTGATGTCATTACTTCGATTTATAGTGCTACCTAGATATGTAAACTGTTCTACATTCTCTAACTGCTCCCCATCTATGTTCACTTGACTTTCCTTTTTCTCTTTTCCACAGTACTTGACTACAGTTTTCTTTTGACTAATTACCATTCCAAACTCCTTCAGATTTTCATTCCAAATGTCCAGTCTCTTTTGTACTTCCTTTTCTCCCTTTCCCCAAATCACCACATCATCTGCAAATACCAAAGCACTCACTTCATCATTACTGATACTCTGTTTTACACGTTTTATAATTTCATCCATCAGTATAATAAATAATAATGGTGATAATGCACTTCCTTGCTTGAGGCCTTTTTTGGTATAGAATGTTTCAGAGTTACCACTTCCGACTTGTACACTGCTTTTACTCCCATTAATTAATGATTTCGATACATTCCTTTTCAGTAGGCACTCCCATACATGTTTTCTCTTAACTGTATCAAAGGCCTTTTCCAAATCTAAAAATACGAAAATGATTTCCTTGTTTCTTTCCAGATGTTTTTCTAATATCATACATACTCTGAATATCAAATCTATTGTTGATCTATTCGGTCTAAAACCATATTGTTCTTCCTCTAACTGCATTTCTATTATACCCCTCAGTCTTTTGTCTATGACTTTCTCCAATATTTTCAGCCTGTGTGCTAATAAAGTTATACTGCTATAATTTTCACATTTCTTCCTATTCCCTTTTTTGAACAATGGTATAATGTTTCCTTGTTGCCAATCTTCAGTATTATTTCATCCTTCCATATGGCATTGAGGACTCTATATAGCCACTGTAAACCGATGCTTCCTGCTGCCTTAATCATATTGGCATTGAATTCATCTTTTCCACTTGCTTTACCTTTGGTCATTGTTTTCACTGCCCTTTCAAGTTCCAACCATGTTATCGGGTTCTCTTCTTTTTCTCCAACTATTATTTCCAATGTCTTATCTCCTTCTTCCTCAGAACTGTCATCCTCATTATAAAGTTTTTAAAAATATTTTGCCATCATCTTCTGAAGACCCCTTTCATCATGTACTATTGGATCCATCTTCTCTCTCTAATGCCTTGATTTTTTTTCTTGTTTAGTTCTTTCTCTGTATAATAATTTTTTATTTCCTCATTTATCTTGTTCAATTTTATTGGTAAACTCTCCCCAACATTTCTCCTTTTCTTCTTTAATACTCCTCTTTACTTGTAATTTCAATCTCTTGTATTTCACATGTAATCTTTCTATCGTAATCTCATCTCTCTGGTATTTCTTTGCTTTTCCTTATCCATTTCTTTCTTTACCCTGTTCCTTTCCTTTATTTCTTCTTTTATTTTGTCTGTCCACTACCGTGTCTCCTTTCCCTTGACCGTTGCTTTTGTTTTCCCACATATCTCAATTGCTGCTTCCTCAAAAGTCTGTCTTAAATTTGTCCACTCTTCTTCTCCACTTCGAATTTCTGTGTTGGAATGCTATTCTTTTATCCTCCTCCTCCAATTCCCAAATCTTGATCTTTGGTTTCTTCTTCAATACTATTTTAGGAAGTTTTACTTGTGTAAATTCCACAATTTAACAGTCTGTGGTCACCTTCCATACTGTTGGCAGTATGTTCCCTGTAATGTTGTAAGAATAAAACGTTATGGACATTTATTTTGACGAACAGGCTTTAATATTATCAAAATAGGCATTTAAAAATGATATGATGCATTGCTGTTCCATGTTTTAAATCCTGTACAGCATCATGGCATTAAAAAAAAGCCTGAAAACTACATATAGGCATTAAGATGTACAAAACAGGCAAAGTTAAAAACTGGCCTATTATTATAATAATCATTCACCAATGTTCATCACATGTAGGCCTACCAAATTTACTCTCTCTGAATTGTTTCCCTGAATTGGCAATGTTTGGTTACGTTAATTAGCAATACATCTAATGTGACAATGTGATTCTCCTTTCTTTTAAAGCGTGTGTTTTGTAAGGAAATAAATATCATCAGCTTACAAGTGAAACACCATGTAGGAAAAAATAAAGAAGTGCAGACTTTCAGTCATCAGACAGGAAAAGAAGGATAGAAAGACACAATTACAAACAGGTGTGGACGCAGGGAGGGATAGAAGGGAATCACATAAAAAGATCAGGAATAATTTCCACAGCCAGACACACCGCTGGCTTCAAAGGTGGACATTCATGCCGTCAATTCAATTAATAACTTTCCATCAATGTTATATATAACCCCCAATGAGCTCATTGTGACCTCTCAGTCTTTTCAGATTAATAATACATGAGAGGAGAACCTGCCTTTGACACTCACACTTGGTTAATATGGAGGTATATATGATTTTCATTCCTTGTTTAATATTCTGGGATACGTTACCCATTGAATTTACTGTCCATTATCACTAGTGCACTGGAAATGTTAATATGTATTTTTGTTTCTTGCTCAATCAACGACGGTAGCCATGTTTTTCAGGCTATTTAGGTCTCTTCAACTGTTACCGAGATGCACACATTACTGTTGCCAACATGTGGGATATCAAAACGATTGGTCTGGATAAAAATTATTGGTGCGTGAGTACTCCCACTATGCGTGTCAAAAACCAGGGGTGAATATATTAGCTAATGCGACTCGCAGTAAATATTGGTATAGGCTAAAACCATTGGTCTGGACATTATTGAGGGATTGGTAATGCTGTATTTGTCCATCATTCACGTGTGTAATGGCCGACAGTTGGAATTTTACTATAAAAGTCGTTAGCTAAAAAGGGGATGGTGGGTGGGTTATAGACAGCGAAGGAATAAACATCTATTACTACTCATTTCCAGATGTAATTTGCATCATTACAGAAGGTATTTTGGCTTATTTCAGTAGGTTAGTAAATTTTATCATAGGATTGCTGCTTATGCAGTGTTACATCTACCAGTTCTTCTGTCACTCGAATAGAACATAGTGGGAGGGCCTTCTTCAGCAAGAAAAAGTGGATGGTGTAGGACAGAGTGAAAGCCGAGCAAGAAAAGAAGACTGGAAAAGTAAAAAAAATGATAACAGCAGGTCAGTTAATGATTTTTTGTGTGTTTCTATCCTTCTCCTGTCCAATGATTGATTATTGCATGTTCACACCCTGTTGTTTTTCTTCTTCTTATACATACATTCAAATTCCATCCCCGCTATTGCCGGGTCTGGGTGTTTATGAGGCCTCTCCATCTTATTCTATCTTCCCACCACTTTTCTTCCTCCACTTGATGCCAGTTAACTCCTTCTCTCTCTATACAGACTCTCACTCTCTCCCCCGTGTGGGTGCGGGTTAGAATGCACCCACTGTATGCTCTGTCTGTCGTAGGAGGCGACTAATAGGGCCGACAAGACCGACTGACATGACTGACTTTGATTTGGAAGACCCCCTGTGGATGGGGAGGGCAGAATTCATCCACGGTATCCCCTGCCTGTCGTAGAAAGGCAACTAATAGGGGGGCCTTATTAAGGTCTTTTTCGACTTCCGGTCCCATTTTTGGTTTGACCCTTAGAAATAAATGTGCATGCTGCCTGGGGAAGGGTCATCTGGCCAGAAAGCCTAGACGGTATTCCCCATCCCGTCAGTTGGGTGCGCCATGTACCCTTGCAGTAGTATCCGCCTCACAACGGAGCTCCCTGCACGGCCGAATACTTGCGTTGAACATATCACTGTGCATGCCGAGGGGTATGTGCCTGTTCAAGGCACTTGGACCCCGGGCAATACTTACTATCGCCAGGTAGGTATTGCCTTGGCTGGGTGGCGCCCACAGTGATGGCCTCGTTCAGAGTACGAAGTATTCAGGGAGGATGATTCTGGGATGACACGTAAGCGGCCCGAAAACTCATCACAGGGTGGCCCCCTTAAAAAGCCGTCTAAGGATTGTCCTATAAATCAATACACCTTGGGATGAAGAATTTAACAAGCGGTTCCCCGTAGACAGGTCTCCTCGCTACCAGGACGGACGGGGGATTATTTTAAGCACGTGAAATCGACCATTTTCTCGGAAGAAATCGAGTGGAAATATGGAGACCTTAATGGAATTTCCAAGCTCCGGAACGGGCAGCTCCTGCTGCACACCGTAGCCGGCAGCAAACTAAAGCGTTGCTGGAATGCACGAAATTGGGCGAAATTCCTGTTAAGGTCACCAAGCACGAAACACTAAATGAGGTCTGTGGATTAATATTCATTTTGAACACGGACTAGGAACTTATTCTGGATCTGGAGAAGAGAGGCGTCACCAAAATTAGGAGCATCACCCGGAAAATTGGAGAGGATAGCGTCGATGCCTGCGCTTTCATTCTCCATTTTGTGGGTGATGGGGTTCCTAAGCAGTTGAAGGTCACGTCCTACCATTGTGACGTTGACCTTACATCCCTCCACCTGTGCGCTGCTACCAATGCCAGAAATTCGGGCGATTTCCGTCAGGTGTACTGCGAAGGCCGTTTGTAGAGAGTGTGGCAAGGGAACACATGAGGGTGAGAGGTGTACGCCACTCCAAATATGTCCCAACTGCCGAGGAAGTCACTCTCCACGGTCAAAACAGTGCCCTGAATTCGCCAAGGAAGCCAAGATCCAGGAGATCAGGACTCTTGCTAGGCTTTCATATCAGGATGCTCGCAAGAGGTACCGTAATATGAATGCCCCCAAATTTCGGGTATCTTTTGTTCTTCTCCAAAACAGTTGGCAAAAAGGTCTTCAGGGGCCGATAACCTAGATGTTAGGCCCCTTAAAACAACAATTATCATCATCATTAAAAAGGTCTTCTCCTGCTAAGGGGGAAAAGAAGACTTTGCCGACTGGGCCTGGACCTTCTACCAGCCCACCCGATATGACAAAAATTGTAGTGGAGAAGAGAGAGAAGGTTCGTCGCCGTCTCTCTCGCCCTCTTACTGACGGGGTGGCTACTGTCTCTGCTGGCCTTTCCGCTCCCACGACCATCGAGGGAGCAAAGCCGGCTGAAGCCAAACCCGTCCGTATGGAGGAACTCCCCTACTAAAAGGAGAAAAGATCGGCGGAGGAGAAAGGAACGGTCCAGCGCCGTTCCTCTTCCTCTCCTAAAGACAGGGATGCTCAGGTATCTGTTGGCCATCCGGCTCCCACCACCACCAGTGGAGCGGTGCCAGCAGGAGCGGCCCTGTTTTGTAAGGAACTCGCGTCTGTGGGGAAGGGACCACCGACTTCTCCAGATAGACGTCAGCACCGATCTAGAGAGAAAGCTATTCGGGACGTATCGGGGACAGTCTTTGGACCGGGAGAAGGTCCCTCGACACCGCTCTCGCTCTTCCCCAAGAGCGAGACCCGTGAAGTCCGACGAGGACTGCGCACATCCAAGAGAGCGCCCCCTCCATTTTCTTTGTCTTCGGATGGAGTTGCGGAGATTGAGGTGTGCTCTCCTCCCCCATCATCTTCACTTAGAGATGGGGAAGGGTGGCAAACGGTCAAGCGTAAGTAGAAGACCAATTCTACTTAAGTCCGCACTATGGCACTATTACAATGGAACTGTAATAGCTATTCTGGTCATCTCGCTGAGTTACGTCAATTAATATCTTCATTTTCGGCAACCATTGTCTGTCTTCAGGAATCCAGGTTTCGTCCTGGACATGAGACAACAATGTATCACTTCAAACTCTTCTCTAAAGACCGGGTGGACGGAGTTGTGAACGCCGGTGGCGTCCTCACTCTAGCCTCTTTAGTGAAGAGCTGCCGCTGCGTACTCAGCTAGAAGCAGTTGCAGTTCGTACTTCGTTGCCAGTAATGGCAACAGTATGTAATGTGTACATCCCGCCCGATTCTCAACTGGATTACAACCAGCTGGTGGATCTAGTCTCTCAGCTTCCCCCTCCTTTTCTCCTAGGAGATTTTAATGCCCACAACACCATCTGGGGCTCCGCTACCACTAGCGGTAGAGGGAAAAATTTTGAGAGACTGATTAGGTGGCTGGATCTGTGTTTGTTGTACACAGGGGAACCTACGCAGTTCTCTATTGCACACGGCACTTTTACGAGTGTCGACATCACCTTGTGCAGTCGTGCGCTGGTTCCCCTGCTATAGTGGGGTGTACACGACTACCTTTGTAATAGTGACCATTTCCCGATTATCGTTACTCTTCCGAACCAGAGAGCCATCGATTACCAAGTCGGGCTGATTGGCCAACTTTCACAGCACGTACGGTTCTTGCCGAAGATACCTTTGAGAGTGTCGATGATCATACCACTGGCATAACGAATGGTATTTTGGCTGCGGCAGAGGAAACAATACCTTCCTTATCGGCAACTCCCGCTGGAAGCTTGCCCCTTGGTGGACAGCCGAGATTGCAGCAGCCATTAAAGATCGTCGACGTGCTTTCAAATGCTATCGGAGGCAAAACTTCATGGCCAACCTTATCACCTTCAAAAGGATGCATGCTAGAGCCCGATATCTGATTCGGGAGAGTAAGAAAACGACGTGGGTGAAGTATGTGTCGTCCACGACGGCGCATACGCCTTCATCTTAAGTGTGGACTAAGCTTCGTTGGATCTCTGAACTCTGGACATCATTGACGATACCGGAGTCTCCATCATCGGAGACATCATCTCGGACCATCTCGCCATTGCCAACAGTATTGGATCGCACTTTCCCGATGTATCCTGCTCTGGGAGTTACGATCCTACATTTCTGACTTAGAAGCGGGAGGCAAAGGCTCACCCCTTGTCCTTTGCCACTGCAGCTTCAGAGTCCTACTATGTACCATTCTCTGAATGGGAACTGCGCAGTGCTCTTGCACTGTGCAGGGATACAGCTCCTGGACCGGATAACATACATAATCAAATGTTAAAACATCTGTGCGAATCCAGTATAAAACAACTGTTGATCTTCTTCAATCGTATGTGGATTGAAGGGGAGTTTCCTTCTCAATGGCGAGAGGGGATCGTGATATCAATTCCCAAAGCTGGAAAGGATCCCAAGTTTGTCAGCAGCTGTAGGCCCATTTGTCTGACAAATGGCCTATGCAAGCTGCTGGAGAAGATGGTAAACTGTCGACTGGTGCGGATCTTGGAAGAGAGAGGTCTCCTGTCTGAGTACCAGTGTGGATTTCGCTCTCATAGGTCCACCACCGACCAATGGTGCGACTTGAGAGCGCCATACAGGAGGCATTTCTCCGAAAGCACCACCTAGTCACGGTTTTCTCTGACCTCGAGAAAGCCTACGACACCACATGGCGCTACGGGTTCCTTTCCACCCTTCATGAGTGGGGACTCCGTGGTAATCCACCGACTTTCATTGCGAATTTCATGTCCATCAGACTTTTCCGTGAAAGGGTCGGTAGGACAGTATAGCAATATTACACTCGAGAATGGAGTTCCTCAGGGTTCTGTGCTGAGTGTGACCTTGTTCGCGATTGCCATAAACGACATTGTTGCCGTCACACGACCCACGGTAGTTCCATCGCTGCATGTAGACGATTTAGCTCTGCATTACAGCTCTGGAAGTATGGCAGTCGTGGAACGACAATTGCAGCTAGCTATTAACCGGGTCGACAGGTGGGCTCACGACCGGGGCTTTCATTTTTCAGCAGCGAAAACCTCACTCGTCCATGTTTGTTGGCTCCGGAGGCTACATTTACACCCTGAACTACATCTCAGGGATGCTGCGTTGCCATTGGTTGCCACTTGTTGCTTCCTTGGGCTCCATTTTTACAGCAAATTAACGTGGCAGCACCATACACGGCAACTAAAAACGACGTGTCTCAGGAAACTGAACATGCTCAAGTTTCTTAGTGACAATACGTGGGGGGCTGACCGTGCGGTGATGCTACGGTTCTACCAAGCCCTCGTCCTGTCCCCTCTAGACTATGGTTCTGCGGCATACAGTTCAGCAAGGCCGGCAACCTTGAAAATGCTGGACAGTATCCACCATAGTGGTGTTAGGCTGGCTACCGTTGCCTTCCGGACCAGCCCGATACCCAGCCTACTCGCCGAATCGGGTATTCCACCTCTAAATTATAGACGCCAACAT
This sequence comes from Meconema thalassinum, assembly GCA_946902985.2. Classification (NCBI taxonomy): domain Eukaryota; kingdom Metazoa; phylum Arthropoda; class Insecta; order Orthoptera; family Tettigoniidae; genus Meconema; species Meconema thalassinum. The sequence continues at coordinate 1,572,391,728 of OX336388.2, forward strand.
GTGCTTTTAGCATATGCTGCCAATGTGCGTCAAATGCCAAAACATCCGATCTATCGAGCTCTTTTCAGTACCCAATACCACCGGAGGTACGCCAACCAGCCTCGTCCCACTTGGCCGGTTGGTATTAGATTCGATAGCTCGTGTACTGAAATAGGAGTGACTGTAGGTCCCTGTATGATCCGGACACCTAGCGAGGTGCCTTCGTGGCAAGTTCCGCGTGTGGAAATTCGGTTAGATCTACACCGAGGTCCTAAGGTGAACACGGATGCCTCTGTTTATCGGAGGCACTTCCATAGCATAGTTTATCAATTTCCGGACGCTGGTATTCTCAACATGGATGGTTCGAAGGTGGACGTGAAGGTGGGTTGTGCTTACGTTATTGATGGTGCAAATACCAAAATTTCTTTGCCTGAAGCCTGTAGTGTGTTTACTGTGGAGCTTGTTGCTATCTATGAAGCTCTGCTGGTTGCACTCCAGGATGCATGAATCCACTTTCTCGTGTGTACCGACTCATTGAGTTTGTTGCAGTCAATGGCACCATGTTTCCTGCAACACTGCCTAGTGCAGCAAATCCACGACCTACTAGCCGGGTTATGCCGCTTTGACACTCGAATCACCTTTCTGTGGCTTCCAAGCTGCAAAGGAGGCGGTATCACTACCACCTCGACCAATGGAGGTACCCGCTAGAGATATTTGCTCTCAGTTACGCCGACAAGTACTGTCATTTAGGGAGAGTCAGTGGCTAGCTGACCCAATGCCCAGTAAACTGAGAGGGAACTACTTGCGTGTGGCGGAGCTCTTTCCAGTCACGGAGGGAGTCCGTCATTTTGTGTAGGCTATAATAATAATAATATCGTATGGCCTTGGGTGCCGGGTGCAAGCTTTGTTATTTGACACCCAGAGGGTAGCTTGCATGTCGAATTTTGTTGTTCCTTGAAGCACTATGAAAGTCAAGGAGGTTAGATATCACTTTGTGTTGGCGGAAACTCCCGAGATTAATTTTGCCGTTATGAACACAGCCTACTGAATTCAAATGGGTTCTTTGACATGCCAACATCGTATGACAGGCTTGTCGTATTTTTACCGCCTATCCAATATCACTTACCATGGCCAGAAGCGAACCTGCAAGCTTGGGGTTAGTAGACCGACACGTTAACTACTCACCCACCGTGGCATGTGTAGGGTAAGGATAGGTCATACAAGATCCACCCACTCGTACCTGTGGAGCCGTTTTGACTGTGGCCCACATTTTGGTTGGTTGGTTCTTAAGTTTAGGGGCTGCGACAACGCGGTCATGTAGCCCCGTGTACTTTGGGTGTGTGTAGAATCTGTCTGATAACCGGTGTTAATTGTGATGACTGTATTAGTGTGTGTATCTGTTTTTTAATTTTAAGTACTGCAACTTAGAATTTTTCAAGTAGTTCCTACTTTTGCCGTCAAGCACCACCGTCAACGACTACTAGGCCAAGTTCAGAACTTAACTACTAGAGGCCACCGCAGTCGGCTCTTGGCAACAAACGTAGAAACCTAAGAGCGTTGTTTACATTCTTAACCTATTCAATTTAGCTTCACACAGGTGCAATTAGTGGAAGGTTCTTTAACATGCCATAAATCTATGACATGGGACCGCCGGCTTTACTTCCCCTGCGAAGGAAGGCATACTGAGGAATTTTTAACGCTCTTAAAAAATCCGACGGCTTCGGCCGGGTTTGGCCCACATTTTAACCAAGTGTGTGGATCTTGCTGACTTACGAAAAAACTTTGGTTTGCAGATGACACTCAAACTTATATCAGCCGATGACGCGGTGGCTGCTGATCTCGTCATCCGCTTTGTAAGTGAGAGTGGGCAAGGAAAGCAATCTAAATTTTCCAGTGTACATTGACTCAACGACTTGTTCAATTTTGAATGATGATTTTTTGTTTTTCTGTAATATTTGTTTATCTTTATAATTATTAGTTTTATTTAATTTTTTGTTTTATTAATTTTCGGTCTTTTCAAATTTAGATATCCACCTCTAAATTTTAAATTCCATTCGAAATGTGTATTCTTTTATTCGTTTTAAGAGGGGAAGATGACCTCGTAGTTGCGCCCCTTAAAACAACAATAACTAACTCACTCCTGTACTTTAGCCGCTCATCTTCTTAACATATCCATACCAGTGTAGTCTCCTTTTCTCTACCCCCTCTCTCATACTTTCCTGATTTAGTTCTTTTCTACATTTCTTATTCTGTCCAATCTTGTTTTCTTATATAAACTTAAATAACATTAACTTGGTTCTTTTCTTCTTTTGCATTTGTTGTGGGTTCCTAGTTTATGTGCCCTGTCATTATCTAATTTTGCTTTCTCAGTCTTCTTTTCCTATGTTTTCTGGATTTCACTCCATCATACACCATCCTCTTCAAGACATAAGATCTCATTGTGAATGCCTCTCACACGATATTTTTAGTGACAGAAGAATTGATTGCTGCCCACAGTCCTGATGAGACTGAGAAGTTGAAGCGTGGTGAATGCCAATCTTGGCACACCCCTGGTGTGTTCAACTGTGGAGATTATCTCTGTTGTTTTTATATGTATTTCCTTTATATATATATATATATATATATATATATATATATATATATATCTCCACACATACCTATTCATCATTGTGTTTGTCTTTTTTATGTTTTTCTGTCCTTCTTAACCTGCCCAATGACTGATTGTAAGTAAACACTAACAAAGGACATACTTGAGCTCAAATGTGAAGATCTAAATAAAAACGTGCGGTTAATACATATCGGTGTTCACAGAAACAGTAATGTGAGTTACTCTCATGCTAAACTCGTGAGTCTATTGACTGGTACCATCTATTGGTTGTATGTGGGAAATGCATTGCAACACTGCCCAGGCATGTGTGTGGTGTACCTGCAGAAGGATCCTATCCCATGGAGCGTTTGGTTGTGTGCGAGATTGAATACAGTGGAAGAAGGAAGCTTGTCGTTTTACGTGACCGTTAATCTTGCAATCATGAATCACGGGACCTCCATTTTTACGTGGAATCCAAACCACAGCACGTGATTTTTCACTTTGAAAATCTCACATGCATTGCCCGGGATTCAAACCCCATCTGCCTTGGTGAGAGGCAAGCAGCTTGACCACTGCACTAGCACACCCATAGAGCGCAGTAATCCTGTGAATGTTAGAAAAGGAATAGTCAAAATTAAGATGTGCTATTTACAGAAACATACCGGTATGGAGGAGACACAGTTCGCAAAAGTGTTATCATCCGAAACCATCTCCTGTTGCCCAGGTATGGTATTTGAGCTCCTTCCATCTCGTTCTGTCCCCGAACCATTCTTCCTCCATCATCTTGTATCTGGAATAATTACCTCCATTTTATTGGTCCGTATTGACGTTATCAAATGTAAAACAAGTTATTACACAAATGTCCATCAAATCAATACTTTTAATTTATAAAAATTATTGGTACATGTTTCGACCCTTTCTTCAGCCAATGTTATTGCACTAGCCAACATTAAATAAAACATTGATGAAAACATTGAATCGGCCTTGTATGTATCATCCTGTCCCAATCATGCATGACCTTTCTGCAGAATGTCACTCTTAACCAGATCTATCCACTTCTTTCGTGGTGTGCCCTCTGGTCGACTTCCTTCCACTTCTCTTTCAAATTCCTTCTGTGCAGTTCTGTTGACTGACATCCTCTTCATATGACCAAATCCTGGATCTTATGTAAAGGAGAATCTCTTATCCTACTTCTTCCCTCATCTTCTCATTTCTGATCTTGTCTTTCTTTGTTTTTTGAACCATAGTGTGTAAGAACTTCATTTCAGCTGCCAGGAGTTTAGAATGATCCCTATTGGTCAGTGTTGTGGTTTCGAGACTGTACAGGTATGTATGAATTGGTGTATAATAGGACTTATATAATGTCTTCCTGGTTTTCATGGGTATATGTTCATCCCATTACAGATGTCAGGCCTGGTGGTAGAATTGTTTTGCCTTGGTAATTATATTGTTTATCTAATATTTGGCTAGGTTGTCTTTTGCTATGATGCTGCCTAAATATTTGAATTCTGAAACGTTGTCCAACTGTGTTTCATTTAATATGACTATTGGTTCTTTTCCTTCCCTATGTACTGCCATCACCACCGTTTTTGTCTTGCTGATTGTCAGACCATATTTTTTAAATTCCTCATTCCAGTTTTGCAGTCCCTTTCCCATATCCTCTTCTGATTCACTCCAGTTTGCAACATCATCTGCAAAAGTGAAGGCTTGAAAATTATCACGTTCTTTCTTTTTGATTGATTTCATGATCACTCCCATTATGATGATAAATAGAAGTGGTGACAATGACCTGTACCCCTCTCTTGGTTTCATACCAGTCCAAAAAACCACCTCCTACTTGAACACAACTTTTGTTCCCACTGTACAACAATTTCACTTTAGCTATTAGACTATCTCGTACTTGTTCTTTCATGCACTGCCAAATTCCTTCTCGTGGCATACCGCCGTAAGCTTTTTCAAGGTCCAAAAATACTAAAATTAGATGTTTATTCTTCTCCCAGTACCATCGACATCCTGACAGCAAATATCAGGTCTGTTATAGACCTCCCTGGTCTAAATCCATACTATTCCTCTTCCAGAATGGGTTCAACATTACCTCTGATTCTGTTATCGATTATTTTTTCCAATATTTTCAGAACATGCGACAGTAATGTAATGCCACGATATTTAGTGGATTTGCATCTGTTTCCTTTCTTTAACAGAGGTACACTGATACTTATCTTCCAGTCCTCTGGGATAGTGTTATATAAAATAATAATCCAGAAATATAATGGTGAGGACATAGTAATGTGTAAAGATTTAGGGCAAAAGTTTCAGTACAATACAGTGATAAGAAATTCAACTTTCAAGCAACCCTAGCCATACTAAAATACAGCATTTCTCGATTAAGATATTATGAATGATAGGAATTTTAACATGTTAATGTATTTTATGACCTTTTATTTAATTTATTCTTGCCAGGAATGCATTCTGCATGGAGTGGTTTTTACCACGCATTTATGTAAACTTTAGTACTAAGCTTGTTTTCTGATGTACGAGTGCATTTGTTCATACTATGTTTTTTTTTTTTTTAACTTTTAATCAGTGTTTTATATGGACTGTTTTCACACCTGACAATGTGTACTGTATAATGCTCAAGGCTGAAGAAGGAGGAAATGTTTGTCCTCCGAAACGTGCCCCTTATTAAAAGTTAATTTTTTCAACACAAGTTGTATTGATTGGGTGGAAAATAGAATTGATTTCAATATGGATATTCCTATGACAAAAGAGCAAGTAAATTTACATTCAAATAATATCGCCTCAAACCGCTGGAATGTGAATCTAAAAAGATGCGCTCGTAGAACCAACCGTTTCGTCAATAGCACCAGTGTTGTAGAATTGGTGACGAACCATTTCGTCAATAGCACTCTGAAGGTTGAACAGTATCAGATTAGTGTACAAACACAATGTTCTGTTTTCAAGTTCTTAATTATTTTTTCACTATATTTGTATCAATGTTATCTTAAGAGTTGAACATGTATTTTATTCTTTAATAGAATGTTTGTTCTTGATACCTCTCTTACTATCAATGTACTTAAACATAGTGACACCTGTAATTTGATGCAGTATTTTGTATGGGGAGACCTCACACCACTGTTTCTGTGATCCTCAATTTATATTATCCACTTGTTTTCATTTGGATCCTCCCGTTCAAGTCCAAATATGTCCCTTGTAAATTAGAGAATGTCTTCTCGAGAAGATTATAATTAGAATTATTTCTTCTTGTCACTAAACAACCTATGGTAGTAATGCACAAAGTTGTTCGCATAGTTTTTTTATTCAGTTTATGTTAAATATATGGCCTCTGCATGGTGCAAATGATGCAATCATAACAATATACAGTATACAAATGCCAGAAAACATGTTATATCCTATTGATCATATATTCTACCACTGTGGTTCACATATTTTCAGTGTATTTGCTACTGCAAAATACCTAAACATCATTCATTCATCTTAAACGATGCACGACCACCAGATGAAAAGAAAAAATGTATACGGTATATACACACATGCAAAGTAACCCATTTACATTTGTATATGGGTGTATACCAAATTTTTCTCAACTTCTGATGTACTGTACATACTGTCAGCGAGTTTTTAAGTGAGATTTTTGAAGTGATTTATAACATCCTGTCGAGATATGATAGATGATGTGTGATTGGTACATCATTTTGGTTGTCAGCCATGGTTTATGAGGGAGAGGAGGTATTCAAGGCTTGCTGCCTTTCCTGAATGGGACAAACTGAAAATCATTTCAGTGTCTGTGTATTCTGTTATAAATACACAAACACAAAATTATGTTGTTACAACCTTTAGAAGTGCAGAGATCTTCATTCATAGATACAATATACTTATCTTTCATTTATGAAACTTGTAGGTCCAAGACAGTAGATCTCAATTATCAACAAGTAGTTCCGTGAAGAACTAGACAGCCTATTTTCATATATCCTAATCATGTTAATTGCCTCTATCAACATACAAAATATCAGTTTCATTGTTGTAATAGATTTGTAGATATTGATAACCGTCTAAATATTTCAGATGGTCGCCATGTTGGATTTTATTTTATGTACTATTACATGGAGATTATTGTGTACGTGTGGTATTCAAACTTCAATCGCATGATTAGGGCACAAGAAGTAAAAACAAAATTTTAAAATTTCGCACAGCTGCCATCTTGTGGTTATGAAAACAATTGAAATAAATTAGATGCCAGTGGATTGACATATGTACAAGCATTTAACGTACAAAATTTCACTGCACTCGGATGGTTAAATCGTGAGAAACGTCCATTTAAATATATATACTTTGCATTGCCGCCATGTTGGATTTGTGCTTGCCGGTTTACTGAAAGTCCTTTAGGTGAACTTATGTTCATAGCCTCTACAAACATTAAAAAATTCAGTTTGATTGCTGTAAAAGATTCGTAGATACTGAGAACCGTCTAAATATATCGGATGGTCGCCATTTTGGATTGTTATATGTATAGGCCATAGAGTTATGTACCATTAAAGGAAAATTATTGCATAGCTTTATTATTCAAACTTTCACTTCGATCTCATGATTACGACACAAGAAATAAAAACTTAATTTTAAAAATTTGCACAGCCTCCATCTTGAGGTTATGTAAACAATTGAACTAAATTAGATACCAGTGCATTACTATCTGTATAAACATTTGCTGTACCAAGTTTCATTGCATTTGGATCATTAAATCGCGATAAAAGTCTATTAAAATGTTTCAAATTCGCTTGGCCGCCATGTTCGTTTTGTACTCTACAGGTTTTTGAAAGTTACATAGATAAACTTTCTGCAGTGCCCTTTTAATCACCGTACAAAATTTCAGGGTGATATTGGTGATAGTTTCGGAGATATTGAATACTGGTGAAATATTTCACACAGCCGCCATGTTGGATTGGTGAGATGTAATAAAATTTAAAGGACACGGTCCAGGTCGACCGAAATGTTGCTATGACCTTACTGAGTTTCATTGAAATCGCTCCAGCCGTTTAGAATTTATTGGCGGGGGGGGGGACATGCACACACGGTTCGTTTTGTACTTTACAGGTTTTTGAAAGTTACATTGACAAACTTGTAGGAGTGCCCTTTATCACCGTATAAAATTTCAGGGTGATACCAGTAATAGTTTCGGAGGTATAGAATGCCAGGGAAATATTTCGCACAGCCGCTATTTTGAGGTTATGTAAACAATTGAACTAAATTAGACGCCAGCGCATTACAATGTGTATGGACATTTGCTGTACCAAGTTTCATTACGATTGGATGGTTAAATCGCGAGAAAAGTCTATTTAAAAGTCTCAACTTCGCTTGGCCACCATGTTGGTTTTGTAGTTGCCAGTTTCTGAACGTCTCTTTGGTGAACTTCTAGTAGTGCCCTTTATCACTGTACAAAATTTCAGGGTGATATTGGTAGTAGTTTCAGAGATAATGAATACTGGTGAAATATTTCGCACAGCCACCATGTTGGATTGGTGAGACCTAATAAAATTTGAAGGGTACTGTCGGAGTCGGCCGAAATGTTGCTATGACCTTACCGAGTTTCGTTGAAATCGCTCCAGCCGTTTAGAATTTATTAGGGGGACACACATCATCATCGGTTTTAACTCGAATTCGAGTATAAATCTTCTTCCTTCAGTCCAGTTTGTGGATGTGTTTACGGTGACTAAAGAGTCCAATCCTGGCATGGAACAAGCGTCCACACAAGTCACATAGTATTGCCAGAGGAGGATGTGGTTGGGCTGCTCGAAGTTTCCTAGCTTGACGCTTGGCCTCTTCATGTGTGCGTCGATCCCTTTCAAACATTTTTACAGTATCCGAGATGGTACGGCGCCAAGTTGAGCGGTCTTCAGCCAGCATGTCCTAGGTTTGTGAATCAAGACCTGTCGATTTCAGGGTCTGCTTAAATTGGTCCTTGTAGCACCTCTTAGGACCACCATGAGGTAATCTCACATCATCCATCTGATGGACAGGACCAATCCATTTAAATTGGTGACCTATTATGGATGATTCTATGATACGCACACACATACACACACACGGACAAAAGGTGATCTCATAAGCCTATTTTTTCATAAAATGAAAATAGGCTAATGAGTGGGGTTAGGCATCTGTAACCTGTGAAAACATGTACCCTTATATATTCTAGTTGGAATGCAGGTACTACAAACTCAATATGAAGCTAGTTTAGGGGTAGTGTATGCTTGTCTCTTACCAAGGAGGCCCCAGTTCTGATTTTCGATGCTGCCAGAGATTTAAGACCTGAAGTGAGGACTCAGTCTCACGAGGGCAGAGTATGCTAACTCCTCATATGAGAAGAAACACCACATGGACCTAAAACCAGGAAAATGAGACTAAGGATGTCATGTTTGGCACGCATCCGCAAGCTATGAGGTGGGAGCTAGTTGTCCTTGGATTCTATAATTATAATTAGGGCTCGGATTTTTAGGTAAATAAATATTTTTTAATGTAAATACATATTTTAAACATTTTTTCTATAAATACATACATTCCTGCTTTTCACTTATTAGCACATAAAAAGACATAATATGTACATTTTTGAATCAGTATCTTTCAGTTTATTTCATTTTCGTTCTATGTTACTTCAACGGGGAAGAACTTGTGAGCTATCTAATCATAATACTGAGCGTATGCCAACTTGCAACTGTGTTATTCTTAACTTGTTGCCCCGTGCCACTCACTGGGGAAGCCGGGGATTTCTTTGTCCATAGCCATATTGCACCACGTGCTAGACCTACCCCCTAGCTACCTGGGACAAGTGTCACTCACATCCAGTTCATTTCTGGCACTGTGAAGTGTAAGGCAGTTAGACGATGCCTAAAGTAAAAGGAACTACCTAGGTACAAGTTATCGTCTGCAGCAGTATGTTGTCGAATTTAAAGATAATTTTACTTCTGATGGGGGCGTTCTGTTCTGCCAACCATGTGGGAAAGCAATCAAGGCTGAACAGCGATCTCAAGTTACACAACATCTCAAGGGCAAGAAACATATTGCGGCAGTTTCGCGCCTTCAAAAGAAATTTTTTGCGTTAATCTTTGGTCATTTGTGATGGACATCCTGAAGATGTATCTCGTTGCGTATTGTAATGCTTCAGCAGTCAGTGAGGCATAGCACAAATTGCATTCGCGAGTACTGCATATTGTTTATATTCACATTAATAAACTAAATTATAATTGAATATTTTTACTTTTTTTGTCACATATTTCAGGTATTTTTAATACATAAAAAATATTTTCCCGATTTTTAGCACCTAAAAATCCGAGCCCTAATTATAATCCTCTGGTTCCAATCACAGTGTTAGTTGTTATTGAGATATAATATTGAGTGTTCTAACACTCGTATGCCTACTTAATTGAATAATTCATGGAAAATTAATATTTTCACCTGTTTGACATACTGTAATATTTATCAATATCAAATTTATGGAACATGTTCAGTTTGTAGTGTCCTCCTATATTTTAGTTGGACTTCAGGTCTTAACTAGCTTCCACTATCTGTCGATGGATTCATGGAGTAAAATAAGTCAGTTTATGATGACAACTACTAGGCCATATCCCTGTCACCGATGAAAAGAAAGAGAACTTGTATGGCAGAAACGTGGAGAACTGCTTTGTGGATGACTGCCTTGCCATCTAAATCGCTAGTAGCTGAGTAAATTACACTAACTCCATATACATCAGTAAAATGTGAACCATTTTTACAATTTTGTATAATAATCAATACTTTTTATTGACAGGGCAGAAAAGTTGTTAATCACTGTCTAAATTATTATGCAAAACTAAGTCCATGTTCCATAAAGAATAAAGTATTTTCTAACATTGGAATCTACAGCAAGAAATGAATGTTGGTACATCGAAATTCCATTCCATACAAAATTTCAGGGTGATATTGGTGATAGTTTCGGAGATATTGAATACTGGTGAAATATTTCCCGCCATGTTGGATTGTTGAGATGTAATAAAATTCCAGTAGAGTTGGACAGCAAACATAAAGTTGTTCTTAAAAGTCCTTACTCCTGGCAGGAGACAGAGTTTAAGTAGCATTCATACGGATACCCTCCACAGTCCGTTAAAATTGAATGATGGATATCAGGCTACTTCTTACATACGCGATTGAGACACATGCATTAGAACTACGTAAACATATATATTCAAGCCAGGTAAGTATCTTCTCACCTCGAGATGTTCTCAGATTGGCAGTAGATATTAGTCACCAAGCCTTCTCACACCTGGCCTTGCTATGTCAAGCGATGGATACAGATTGCTCAATTGCCATACCGGCAGGGTTTCAGGTGTCCTCTTAACCCCCTTACCCTTTAGTATTACATAACTAATTTGTAGCCTAGTTCAACTTAATACGAATTTTCATGGCATTCGCTCAAGTACCGGTAGTTTTGATGCCAACCTAACAAACAAAAACTCAGCAATTCTTCTAGGTTTGTGCCATGTCTTGTGTGGGGTTTCACCTAGGACACCAAGCTGGCTCATCAGCGGGCTCTTGGTGTCCCCGCCCGGACAAACAAAGTTTAAACTGAGGTTATTTCATTATTAAACATCTCATCCGAGAAAAATACAAAATTCTAGCCAAAAATTTAAAATGTTCATACTGAAAGTCTCTTTTGTTTAGAGATAAACAAGATCTGCTGTCTTCCTATTTCATAAATGTACCCTTCATTTCACTGTTGGCATTTACACATTGCCATGTTTATACGAGAAATTAGTTGGCAGTTCACTGTCTTGAAGAAATGTGGCTTATGCTTTTGTAATTTCAGTGATTTTTATTGAAAATAAGTTTTATAATTCAAATTTTTATTTTTCATCAAATTGTCCGTGAACAGTCTTCTTTTACTGGCTGACTATGTATCTTTCAAAAATATTGAAGAATAAGCTGGAAGGAAGGGAACTATTTATTCAAATCTTATTTGGTAGAGCTCTATGATCACAGATGGTAAGCTTCCCATGAAAACTCAACAAATTTTTATATGCTTGAAAAGTGTTAACTTCCTCCATGTTCTTAGTATGTTTTTTCTGTTTTCCGATGCCTAAATTTGGCAACTCATTCCCAATTTTTCTTCTTTCACCTCGAAACATAAATGTCCTTTTACCAGATCTTCAATATTTGTTCTTATTTTTTATATATTTATTTAGTCATTTGATGCTCCACTTTTAATTATTCATACTTGTCATTCTCACCATTTCTTCCTCATTTTCTTAATCCTTTCATTGCAAGTTTATATTTTATAGTATGAATAAGAGGACATTTTTTCTAATATTTTATTATTACACACTAACAATAATAAATGATTTACACACAAACTTCAAATAAAAGAGTTCTTCTTAAAATCACTATACACAGTATGATGAATACATATCTGAAGAACAAACTCTGCTTTCTTCTTGAAACTGAAAGCTCTGAAGGAATACAAAAAAGTATTTTTCAGAAAATACAGTAGTGTAGACTACCTCGTGACAAAAAATTAAAGCTCAAAAAGAATCAAATCAAGAATTCATATTCTGTTCTTTCCAGCATGAAATGACCCATGTTAATATACAGCTCTAAATAAGGTCAGTAAAATCGGTCCATATCAAAACCTAAATAGATTTTAAGTTTTCTTTGTTGTTCAAATCCTTGTAAATATAGAGCAATCTATATAATATATGTGTACTGTATTTGAACAATTTTATTTATGTAGTAATTTGATTTCAGCGAGAATGTTTTGTGGAGGAGCGCAAACGTCAGGTGACAAATATGCTCGATCAAATTATTGAGGGAAAACGACGTAAATTATTGGGATTGAAAAGGCTAAAAAAGAAAGAGGCTCGAAAGAGTGGTAAAAGCACATCTGATCCAAAGGAATTGGGCAGTTCTCCACCAGAAATTGAGCCTGTGATAGATAGAGAAGCCCTTCTCAAAGAAGAACTGCAGAAAATCTCACCTGTTCATATCAGCAACACCTTGGTACAAACATTTACAGGTTAGGGCCTTTTAGATTCGTTGCAAGCTCGCATCATTTATATACTGTAAAACTACTGCATATCAAAACTTCATTTTAATCTTCTAGTAATAAATAAAAAGTTGTTCAACACTATGTAGTTACGTATATGTTTGGATTTTTAATCTATAATTGCATGTTATCATACATAATAGATACAACTCACTCCAGACTGCATATTGATTTATATTGTTTTAAAAATTCATTGAATTGTCCACACCTAGCCAATAAGCGGCTTCGGTGGTGTAGTTGGTAGCATGCTGAACTGCTGTGCCCAAGATAGCGGGTTCAAACCCGGCCAAAGTCATCAGATTTTTTAATAGCGTTGAAAATCCTTCAGTATGCCTTCCTTCGGAGGGGAAGTAAAGCCGGCGGGCCCATGACATAGATTTTTGGCATGCAAAAGATCCTTCCACAGACTAAACATGTGTGAAGCTAAATTGTTAGGTTAGATTTCGTCGGAATGCTCTATCAAAGTTCCAACGTTCACCACTAGGTTTCATTGATATCTGGTAGCTAAAGTTGGAATTACTTGAAATTGAACGGAACTTGTAGCTTACCCTAAGGGTGTCCGCTGGAAGCACCTACAGACTCAGGTGAGCCGAACATGTCCTCGGACACTCGCGGCATTAAAAGCCATACGATAAATAACCTAGTCAATATACTTTCTCCCGCCAAAAAATAAAAGTATTGACTAGGTGGGCAATTCAATGAATTTTCAAACATATTTTGTAAGTCAATACGGAAATATAAAGTTATTAACCAAAATGGTTAACTTCAAGGACACTCTTCCCTTGACGTGTGTCTCCGCCCCGGAACCACTCTGGCATTACTTCAGGGCGATGTCGTGCGTGAAGCCTCTTAGTTTCTTCCTCTTCTTTCAATTCTCCTTTATCACTCATAAGCATCTAAGTCCCTCTTCTTTTGGCACAAAGTACTTTCCTTATACACTGCTACCGGATGCCAGGATTCTTGATTTTGCATCCTAACATGCACGATGTTGTCTGGAGTCAGTTCTCCCTGCTTAGCCTCCAACCGTCTTTGTGGCAGCCAATGTCTACAAACAAAGTAAGTGTGGAGTGTGTCATCGATGTCATTGCAGTAGATGCACACCGGACTACTCGCTCACTCTATTCTGTGAAGGAATTTTCGTAAGTATGACCTGTCAGGAACTGTGTGAGGTAATAGTTCACTTCACCAAGATTCCAGTCGACCCAGTCAGCTAGGGATGGTATGAGCTTCTTCGTCCACTTCCCACTGGAATCATCTTCCCATCTCTGTTGTTCATCGATCCATTCTGTGGCTGACAGTTAGCTCCTTTGGCCAGTTCCTTCCCAGCTCTCCTTGGGTAGTCACATCCCCTGTCTTTCTAAGGGTAGTGAGTCAATAGAAACTACTGCTGCTGCTGTGAGAATCACAGATTCAGACACCGTACGATATGCACATGCAATTCGTAAAGCTGCTCTCCGCTCTACTGCCGCCATCTGTCTTCGATACTTTTCAAACTTCAAGGTCTCAGGGCGGCTTTGGTGGCGTAGTTGGTAGCATGCTGAGCTTCTATGCCCAAGATCGCGGGTTCAAACCCGGCCAAAGTCGTCAGATTTTTAAGAGCGTTAAAAATCCCTCAGTAGGCCTTCATTTGGATGGGAAGTAAAGCCCATGTCATAGATTTATGGCATGTAAAAGAACTTTCAACTAACTAAACTTGTGTGAAGCTAAAATTTGTAGCTTAGGTTTGATAACGCTATATTAGTTCCTAAGTTCGCCGCCAGGTGCTGGCTGCGATGGCATTTAGTTAGCAACTAGGTGTAATGGACGGTAGCATTTGGTAGCAAACGTAGGAACTACTGTACTTGAAAATTGATCGTTGGCAGTCCTTACCTGAATCACAGATAACACACTTATACAGCCATCACAATTAACACTGGTTATCAGGCAAATTCCACACACACCCAAAGTACATGACCGCGTTGTCGTAGCCCCTAAACTAAGGAACCAACCATCAAGGGCTCGGCCCCGATTTCAGAACCGTATAGAAGGATCTATTTGACAGTCAACATGAGAAGCTGCCGTTTACTGGGTTTCGGTGCCCATCAGTCTGCTCAACGCGGACATGGATTTTTGCCGCCTTGTCTGTTACCCGCTGAATGTGGTTCCAGAATGTGAGCTTGGTATCAAGCGTTATACCTAAGTACGTAGTACTCCTAGATGTTTCGATGACTATCTGCCCGACCTTCATCAGCACGAGAGTATCAATCCTTCTTCTTTTCAGAGTTCTAATCTGTGATTCATCATCCATTCTTTTACCCGCCGCATCTCTTGGTTCAGTTTAAGTTGAGTCATCTCCAAGTTACAGGTTACTGCGAGTATCAAATCAACCACATCATCAGCATAACCCACAAGTGTCGCATCTTCTGGCATCTCCAGACGTAGTAAGCCAACGTAAGTAATGTTACAAAGGTTTGGACCAAGAATGGACCCTTGCGCTGCACCAGCGGTGAGCCGTTTTGTTCTATGACCATCTTCCTTATCATATAATAAAGTGCAATCTTTCAAATAATCTCTCAGTATGTTCATGAGATACTCCGGAAGCTTGAAAGTCTTTTGGAGTTCTTCCAACATGTTACTCCATCTTGCCGAGTTGAAAGCATTTTTGACATCTAAGGTCACAAGAAGTGTCACCTTTCTAGAGCAATGATTGCCCATTTGTGCTTTTTCTGCTGTGTTCACCACTTTTCTCACTGCATCAATTATGGAGTGACCCCTGCGGAATCCATGTTGACTATCAGATAGATCTCCAGCAAGTTGAACTGCCGAAATTATTCTGGGCTGTAAAAGCATCTCTAAACCTTTCTCAGCAGTGTCCAGCATGCATAGAGGTCTGTAACCCCCAGTTTTACCTTTTCTGATTAAAACCAGTCGGACTATTTTCCAGCGAGCACTAAAAACTCCCGCTTTCAAGCAGTAAGTGTACATTCTCAGCAGTCGATGAGGGCAGAATTCAGCTATCACCTCTAGCACTTCTGTTGGAATACCATCCCAACTGGTCCAGGGGCCTTCTTATTTCTGAGAGAATTAATTGCTTTCATCAATTCTTTGGATATAAAAAGGGGTACATTATCGAGTTCCATTCCTCTGTCATCGGCGATCCTCTCTGAATGATCGGGGAATAGTTTATCCATTATGTCTTTCATGGTATGTGAATCCATGATTGGGCTCGAGAGCACCCCAAATTTCTTAATGACAATCTTATGACCTAATCCCCATGGATCATCGCCTATTTCCTTTGACATTTCCCACCGTTTGTCGGCTTTACTCCTTTTATTTATATTTATATAGTTCTTTATTCATAGGCTTCTATAATGCTAAGAGTGAATTATCTTCTTGTCTGCCTCGTGCTCTTTGTGCCCTTCGTCTAAGTAATGATTGACCATTTGTGCTCTTTCTGCTGTGTTCACCACTTCACTCACTGCATCAATCGTGGATTGACCCCTGCGGAATCCATGTCGACTATCGGATAGATTGTCTTTGAGGATGACCTTAAACTTTATTCGGATTTTCCCAATTAATTGGTTTCGGCCGGGGATTTAAGGCCGGATGCCCTTCCTGGCGCTACGTGATTTTTCAGGTAAAAATTCCACCCACTGTCACCGGGATTCGAACCCCGGCCGTCCGGGTGAAAGACGAGCAGCTAAGCCACTGCGCCATCACCCTCCCCATCTATGAGGATGACTATATTGGTTTTATAAACATTGTTTCATCTTTTTACTTATAATTTAAAAAAAGATGATGATACTTGAGAAACAAAGCTGCCATTTCTCACAGCATTTAAATTTAAGATATAAGCACATTATTGAAATCAAGTTTTAGGTAGATTTCATTAGAAAGCTAACTATTGCAATGGGTACCATGTTTCGACTTCCAGAAAATTTCGACATCTTCGCGTTTCACATCCCCAAGACCCCAAAATCACCGTCAGTTCAAAAGTTTATATATAATTTATGTATATATATGTACATCAGTTTCTTGTGGACACGATAACTGCCGTAATTTTGCACCAATCACTTTGAATTTTTTACCGAATATGTATACCTATAAAATCTCGGTCGAGTTCATTACTGGGCTAAATCGGTCGAAGGGGGTGAAAATGTGGGTCTTTTTTCGAAAAAGTGAAATATTGCTATAACTCTCTTAATTTGTGAAATATCGAATCCGTTCATAGTTCATACTATGTGTCGGATAAAGCCCAAAAATTTATGTTTGAAGAGTTATTTTATAGCACCAACCATTGACCAAAGGGGTGGGAAAAAGTGGGTTTTTCGGGAAACATTAATCATATCTCTCTTAATAGGCACAATATCAAAACCGTACAGATTGGACAATATTCCCCTTATAATTACCTAAAACTTTTGTCTGAAAGAATTTTTGATATGACCCACCATTACGCCAAGGGATGAGAAAAATGATTTCGGAATTATAAGAAAATGCCAAGAGCTATCAGAGGTTGCCATGGCAGCACTACTAAATTGATGAGGGATGAGCCATCAGACGTTGCCATGACAACGCACTTGCACGAGATCAGATTCAGATTTCCATCTGACTAAGTGTGAAGCGGCTTCGGTGACGTAACTGGTAGCATGCTGAACTTCTATGCCCAAGGTCGCGGGTTCAAAGCGGGCCGAAGTCGTCGGATTTTCTAAGAGCGCTAAAAATCCCTCGGTATGCTTTCACTTTGGAGGGGAACTTCCAACGTTCGTTGCGAGTTGCTGGTTGCAGTGGCATCTAGTAGCCAAGTTCACTGCTAGGTGTCGTTGATGGTAGTATCTGGTAGCAACATTAGGAACTACTGCTTGAAATTGACCGTCTGCAGTCCTTACCTGAATTACAGACTAATACAGCCATCACAATTCACACCGTTTATCAGACAGATTCTACACTCACCCAAAGTACACGGGGTTACATGACCGTGTTGTCGCAGCCCCTAAACTGAGGAACCAACCAAAATCTCTGCGGGAGATATAATTTTGCGTGAAGAAGTAACAGACCGTTACATAGTTACACGTCAGTGTCGAAACCTTGCATAAGGACAGTGTGACCACAAGTATAAAAATGGACCCCAAATGACAAGAAGGTTACCATCCCCATAAGACAATCAAATGTTTAAAATATGCATAAAATGACGAAAAACAAAGTTAATTAAGCTCCAATTATAAAATACTTTCTCGCAATAAATGAGATCCTTCTACGAAAACCTGCATATTCTGCCTATTTTCGCCTATCCCCAAGTTTGTCCGGTGAAATCTACCTCCGCCTTCCGGAGAGCGGAGAGGACTTTTTTATTATAAGATTCTAATTGAAATTTCAATTTGCATACTCAAACTGTTTTATTTATTTTATTTACACTGTTTACGGCCACATTGGAGCACCAAAATCAAATCTTATTTACAAAGTCTTCAAATACTAAGTTCAGTTCTTAATTCTTGATAATTTTTTCCTTTCCCAATACTTCTTCATTCTGGAAGATCTTGCAGCTCGTCCTTCTGCTGATATAACATATTGCTTACTCTGTGAAATTTTGAATGTTAGTCGAGTTTATTTGTTATTCAGAAGCCGTTTCTCCTTTGTTCAGTATGATGCTTAGTAATTCTCAATTCGTCTACATCCATTTGTGTTTCTTTAAACCATGTGATTTTTGTTTTACTGTTCCAAAAGAAGTCAAAAAGTTGTTTCAGGAATCTAGTATTTGGCAAGCGGGATATGTTTCCAAAAAACTGAATCCTTCGTTTTCGCATCGTGTCAATGATAGATTAATTTTCCTTGTAAAGTGTTCAATTGGGCAAAAGTCTCTACTGGCTCTCAACCTGGTGTTTTTTATTGATTGGCCGACGAATCCGTCTATCAACCTTCTGTAGTTTGTCAGTTGTTGATCGGGTGTTTAGTTTAAATAAAGTTTCACTTGCATATGTTGCTTCCGGCTTAGCGACGGAGAAATAATGTCGAAGTTTAGCATTAATCGAAAGAGACTGTTTCTTATATGTTGGCCAGGTAATCTGTTGTGCTCGTCGCAATTTTAGTGTTCTACTATCTATTGATGCTCTTTCATTGGCATTCCAAGTGATGATCTCACCATGATATTTAAATTTATTCACAATCCTCATACTGTTTTTCTATTTTACATAATATATTTTTGGTAATATTCAGTAACAAGAGAGTTTTTATAATTGAAGATTTTTAATATAGTTAAAGTGTAAACAGCTCATTTCAGCAGACATCAAATCATATTTGTCATACAATCTTGCCACGGTGGGTGAGTGGTCAACGTGTCGGTCTACTAACCCCAAGCTTGCAGGTTCGCTCCTGGCCGTGGTAAGTGATTTTTGAAAGGCCGCAAAAATACGACACCATGTCATACGATGTTGGCATGTCAAAAAACCCATTTGAATTCAGTAGGCTGTGTTCACAATGGCAAAGTTAATCTCGGGAGTTTCCTCCAAAACAAAGTTCCTCATTTCTCTACTAGAAAGCGCTATGGTGTTCAAGGAGCTTAGATATCTAACCTACTTGACTTTCATAGTGCTTCAAGGAACAACGAAATTCGACATGCAAGCTACCCTTTGGGTGTCAAATAACAAAGCTTGCACCCGGTACCGAGGCCATACGATATTATTTGTCATACAATTTTGTTTAGAAAGTACATTTCAACAGAAATTTGACACATATCAATTGATAACTCGAATTATGTACAGTTCGTTATTTTGCTAAAACAATATTGTTATTAAATACCTAAAAATCTTTGTTTCGTTTTGTATTTTTCTCAAATATTGTAATATGCTTGCGTTCACATGATTTAACTAATATTTATTTCATTTTCCTAACTGAAGAAGGCTACATTGATTAGCCGAAACATGTACTAGATGCATTTTATCAAATAAAGTATTGATTAAGGTGGAAATATTTGTATTCTCATCTTAAGATAGATAGTTGATTAAATAGGGTAATATTTGTATTTTCTAGCTTACCCCTGGTTAAGAGCAGAAGATGCATGTGATATAAGATGGCAGTTTCCAACAAACTCTGATGAGAAACTACGTTATATGACATTCAAGGACATTTGGGAAAAAGGCTTCTACCTAACTTCTGGCCAGAAGTTTGGAGGAGACTTCTTAGCATATCCTGGTGAGATTAGTTATACGGCTACCCATGATGTAAATCTGTGATCTTTTTAATGTTTTCAGATATGAACATAATTAGCCATCTAAACTATGCTAGCTATAATTTAAAAATAGGAAAGAAAAGAAACCAGACATTCAAGTAAAATGTCCATACTTGTTTGCAAAGCATTGTGTGTGATATGGGGACACACAACCTATTACAAAATAGTTGAAGACTTTCAGCTATTAGGTCCTGTAATGCACAAATAGTGCATAAAGGGGGCCCCCCTCCACAATCCCATTAGATGACACTACTATACTCATACATGAGGTCTATTCAGTCAAGTACCTAGGTGAGTGGATTTTATCAAACGAGCGAGAGACCCTGGCTGTAGACACCTGATGCACAAAGTTCGAGAGGGCCTACCACTCCCACAGGGGCATTTACTCCTCCACATTCCTTTCCAGAAAACTCAAGACCAAGCATTACAACTCGGTAATCAAACCCTTTGTACTCTCAGCCTTTGAGTGTCTCTTGATGAATAGGAAATATCCACTTAGGAAATTAGAGCTCAATGATAGGAAAGTCCTGAGTAGGATACTAGGAGCCATAAAGCGGAGGATGGCACCTACAGGATAAGGCATAACAGGGAGCTGTACAAACACCAAGATGGCATAGTCACATCTATGAGGAAACGGCAGTTAAATCTTTTACAACCACTTGGCCTGCATAAAGCCCTGCAGACTAACCAATGGATCTTAACTGTGACAGGTATCTAAAATCTAAAAATATAGATTCTAAAAATTTAGCATTTTGTAGCACTTAAAGTTACTAGGTATGATGAAAATTGGATAAGTTTAAAAATAAATACAGTAAGCACCGCGACTAATACAAACATGCTCAGATTCGATACATGTGTGTTTTGGATATGTATTAATTAATTAACTAATATGATACAATAGGACATTTAACTATACCATTAAATGTATGTCTACCCCTTATTGTTCCCATTTTAACAAGGTCAGGTATGAGGTGGAATTAATTTCCATTTGTAGTCCGGTCAGGAAACTGAAACTCGTGCATTTTTGGGGGGAACCTTTTTTTATTATTGCAATTCATTTCTGACATACTTACTTACTTAATTCCCGCCGCTCCTTCCGGAGCATAGGGCCTTGGCGAAATTTCTCCACGCAGTACGGTTCCTGGCCATTCTCTTCACTTGACTCCAGTTCTTGTCCACCTCTGCAATTTCATTTTCGATCGTCCTCTTCCAGGTCTTCTTAGGTCGACCTCGCTTCCTGGCGCCTTGAGGATTCCAGTCTAGCGCCGCCCTCTCAATAGCTCCGTCCGGCTTCCTTAGTGTGTGACCAATCCAGCGCCATTTCCTCTCCTTGATCTGGATGCTAATCGGTTGTTGATTGGTGATTGTCCAAAGATCTTCATTTGAGATTATGTCCGGCCACCTCACATTCATGATGTGATGCAGACATCTGTTAATGAACACCTGTAGCTGGTTGTTGATCGGTTTTGTGACTTTCCATGTTTCACAGCCGTAGAGAAGAATCGACTTTACGTTGCTATTGAAAAGGCGGAGCTTGGTCTTCCTGGAAATGTTTCTATTTCTCCAGATGGGGTAGAGCTGGACAAAGGCACCATTTGCCTTCCTGATACGGCTTCGAACATCTTCCTCTGCTCCCCCATCATTTGTGACTATACTTCCAAGGTAGAGGAAGGACTCAACTCGCTCAATTTCCTTTCCGTTGACTGTCAAACTAGTCATGATGTCAGAATGTATCCTCATCTCTTTGGTCTTGTTGGTGTTGATCATCAGTCCTGCCCGTTCTGCTTCTCTCTGCAACCTCCCCAGCTTATCTTCTAAGTCTCGGTACCGTTGTGCCATAAGACAAATGTCGTCTGCGAAATCCAGATCTTCAAGCCTGTCATTTATACCCCATTGAATACCCCTCTTCCATCCTCCCATTACCTTCTTCATCACACTATCCAGGACCAACAGGAACAGAGTGGGGGAAAGGACACACCCCTGTCACTCCGGAACTGACCTTTATCTTTTCTGTTAATTTGCCTTCGTGAAGAACCTGGCACTCATACCCTTCGTACATCTCTTCCATGATTCTGATGATCTTTGTTGGAATTTTATATTCCTCGAGGGTCTTCCACATGATTCTTTGATTTACGGAGTCGAAGGCTTTCTCGAAGTCAACAAATGTGAGGTAAAGGGTATTCCGCCACTCCACACTCTGCTCCAGGATGATTCGGAGGGTGTTGATGAGATCCACACAGCTGCGATGTTGTCGAAATCCAGCCTGTTCCTTCCGAAGCCTTTTTTCTACGCAGTCTTTTATACGATTCAGGATGACTCTCGCCAGCACTTTGCTTGGAATGGACAGCAAGGTGATACCCCTCCAGTTGTTACAGTTTGTGGTGTCCCCTTTCTTCGGCAACTTGACTATCAACCCCTTCTTCCAGTCGGTTGGTATTTTCTTCTCCTTCCAGATCTTCTCCAACAGCGGGTGCAGCAGATCGATCGTAATATCCAGGTCTGCTTTCAGTACTTCCGCTGGGATATTATCCAGACCTGGTGCCTTCCCGCATTTCATCTGCTTCAACGCTGTCTGTATTTCGCCCCGAGTTGGGGAGTCGAGGCTGATGCTTGGGTCACTTTCTGCTTCCTCTTCATCTTCTCCTCACTGCTTACTTTCTGGTCCTCTATCTCTGTTAAGAACCTCCGCAGTGTTCTCTCCATCTTGTTAGCTGCTGTTCACACGTCGTGAGGATCTCGTCCGTCTTGCTCTTCACAGGCCTAGTTTTATTAAAACCTTTCTTCGAAAGCATCTTTGTGATGCCATAGAGCTCCTTAACGTCCCCCCTTCTTGCCGCTTCTTCTGCTTTCTCCGCCTGCTCATCAATCCACCTCCTATGATCCTTCCGTACACTCCTCTTTACCTCCCTGTTTGCTGTTGAATACTTTGCTTGTGTGAGAGCCTTCTGCTGCCTAGTCTTGCAGGTGTTGAGCTTGGCCTTAATCTCCTTCCTATAATTTATCTTGTCCCAGGTCTGATCGGATATCCATTCTTTCCGCAGGTAGTTCTTGTACCCGAGCTGCATCTCACTGGTTTCCACGAAGATATTCTTTACCTCGCTCCACACAGTCTCCACGTCCTTCTCTGTCTCGGAGTCCAACACCTGGAATTTATTTCTGAGCACCAGTTTAAATTGGTCCAATCTCTGCTGGTTCTTAAGCTTGCCCACATCAAACTTGTTGTGCCGAGTGTTAAACTTTCGGCAGACTGTGACAATCTTCATGCGGAAGTTTGCAACCACAAGATGATGGTCACTACCAACGTCCGCTCCTCTCTTGTTCCTAACATCTTCCAAGCTTCTTCTGAACCTCCTGCTCACCGCGATGTGATCAATTTGATTTTCTGGGACTTGATCAGGAGACACCCAGGTGACCTTGTGGCACCGCCTATGAGGAAATACCGTGCCACCTATCACCAAATCCTGACTGGCGCAATATTCCGTAAATTTCTCCCCATTGTCATTCATCTCACCAAGGCCATGTTTACCCATGATCTGCTCCAAGCCCTCATTGTTTGAGCCCACCTTCGCGTTGAAGTCTCCCATAACAATGAGAATGTCCTTCTTACTTGTTTGTCTTGTGACATCTCGCAGCATTTGGTAGAATTCTTCCTTCTTCTCTGGCTCCGATTGTTCTGTAGGCGCATAGCATTGGATGATGATCACATTCCTGATCTTTGTCTTGAACCTAGCAAACATGAGCCTACTAGAAATTGGCTTCCACTCCATAAGGCTTCTCTTTGCATTTCTGTTGAGCAGCAACCCCACTCCATCCCTGTGTTCTTCATCATCGCCCCCAGAATAGAGAAATGTAATTCCATCTGTCATTTCTGACATGCTAATGATGAATTTTAGCTTGGGAGCCATTTTTGTAATTTTGGCCTTTGGCCGCCATATTGAAAAATGGCGGCCAATCTTCACGAATTGAGAAAATAGAAAAATCTCCCAAACTACTGGGACAATTTTCATGGTTAAGTTACATCTGGATAGGTATTTAATCATTCTATATGTTTTACAATTTGACTGGTTCTAATCTGAAAGGGGAAAAAGAAAAAAAGATGCATTTTTGTTATGTGTTTATTTTTTTATTATTTTTTATGAATGTATACTTATGGTGTAATATTAGTGATTAGGCTATCCTTCTGTCAATCACTGAACTCCTCCTCTGTGTCGATGTATTCTATGGATGAATAATGAACGGGTGAATTGACTTCTTCTTCTATTTCTTCGACAAATTCCCCTGCAAGGGCTTGTTCGGTTTGAGGAAATTGGACTCCACTTGGAAGTGAGTTTATGGTGTGCGTGATGGGTCTCAATCCATCTTGGAGCTGTTCCCATCCGAAGTTAGTCGGGAGCAGCCGTTTTGCAAGCCTTGCATTCTTATATTCATAAGCTTGCAAGTGACTTCGAAGACAGTGTTGTCTAAATGAGTCTTCATCAGGAGGCAATCTGGCAGAATCGTAACATCGCAACTGCAGCCATTTACGTGCTCGGGCTTCGCACAATCGTTTGCTCACTGGGTCATTGTAGATGATCCTAATTGTGAAAAACTGCAGTTGAACGAACAGCTCATTGGATAGTTCCTCATTAATTCCAAGTTCCTGTATTATCTGTAGGATATCAGAATATTTGGCTGAAGAATGTGCTTAATTGCTTTGACCTTACCCAAGCCGAAGAAACCTTCTACTGTGTCACAACCGGTGAATGAGTAGACTCCAAGAGCAGCACAGGCTTTGTCTTGTTCTGAGAACAGTGAGTGACAGTTGTAGAATTCTGTACCATTTGCCGATTTCTTCTTGTACATATACATTATCCTGTTCAGTTAGGTGACTGATATATGAAGCAATAACCCATACATTTGTGTCCTCGAAAACAACAATTGAATCAGAACTACCTCACAGTGCTGCTTGGAAAAATGCACTGGTATCGGCTTCACATGAACATGGTGCTTCGAATCGAGGATCTCATTCGCCAGATGTGAAATCATAGCAGTAAAGATCCATAGTGTAATATCAGTCAGGATTATGCACGTAGGATTGCCACTCATTCAGAAGTTAATGTTGCAGCCTCTGTTTGTTTGCAGGATTCGACAGAAATGAATGCCAGGCATTCCCTGTACGCATTTGCTGGTCAGCAACTGGGCAAACGTAAACGTTTGGGACGAACCCATACAACTGCATGCGACTTTTTTGCTCATGATATTTGGTACTTTCAAACATTGTTTCTTCATTGCAAATATCATTGATTAGGTAAAAAGCTACAGCTTGAGAATGGCGATCTTCTAATGTATTTGTAGAGGTTGAAGGCATAATCACTCCGACCGAGCCTTGCATGCTGGTACCTTGTTCCATGCCATTCCGACATTTATGACGGCATGGTAATGTTGTGGCGGCATCACAGGTTGAAGAGTCAACAGTGTCCTGAATTTTGACTTGACTGGTTTATGAAACATACAGTCAGCTGTAAAAAAGAGATAGGCTCACTGTTGTTATTCTGTATTGCATGATACCCAGTAGGGTTATGATAGGAGTTTCTCCACTCGTTAAGAGATTGATAACTTGCTTCGTTGCAGTGTGGTCTACCAATATCCTTACATCTTGCTAGCTCTTTGCAATGCACGCTGTCTGTGTGGCAAATGTTTTGCTTTTTCTTTTGCTGATAGGATCGTGCAGAGAACTAGTTCCAGAAGAAAGTCTGTCCAATATTGCTACTGCCATGGTATTCCCCTCATCATGGGCTGTGTGCAGGCTCTTGACTACTTCCTTTGTCGCTGGCTGTCCAGTGCACAGTGAGCGAAGATTTGGTTGGCTTATGTTCCATGGGACCGTATCCCATTCCTCCAGAGCAAGTCTTTGTTAATCCTTGATGGACCCAATTCTGGGTGACTGTAGAGAGGCTTCTTTAAATTTATGGCTTGTTGTAATTGCTCCCTTAAGTACAATACAGCATGTCTGCCTAGTATGTTAACAGCAATCATGGGGAGATTCTTGGAGAATCCAACCCAGCCACCACTTCTTCGGTTCTTAGACTGTTCATGGTCATTTCAATAACCTGAGGCAATTTGCTGAAGCTTTTCCAGTCAACGAGAATGAGTATATTGACGACATATGTATCTTTTCTTCCTTTGTCAAAGTGGACATTTGCCAGTAGTAGAGAGAGAGGTAACACAAATAATTTGTTGCCATATGCTGGTAGAAGAGGAAGCATTCTGCGACAACCATCTAAGTACTCTTCAAAACTTACTCTACTCCTCAGGCAATAGTAGTGCTGAAACAGGACTTCCACATCAATGATGTAAGAGAGCCAAAATTTTGCCCTATCTGAGTCAGACTCTAAGATATCTCGAAACATTCCATGCTCAAATTTGTTAAATGAATCTGATGCAATGAAGTTTTCACTTTCTTGTTCTGTTGTGATATCCACTACATATTCTAAACCGTTAAGTAGATCTGGGTGATTCTCAACACATCTTTGAATCAGCATGCGTAATAAAGCTTCTGCTAACAATTTGTGTAGACGCATTGCCCTGTTGTAGTGTATTCCAGATAATGCTTGCTTTACACTGCCTGCAACAACAACACCTGTAGCAACAGCTAGCTCCTCAATACCACTTCCTGCGAATCTTTTTCCTAGAGCATTAAGTTATGACATCTCTGTGTAAAATCCTAATACGCCCTTTACGAGAGACAACCTATTCTCTTCCTCACATAGATATTCTTCAATATACTGTATTTATAAACTGCTTGATCACCAACAAGTTGAATTGCTGGCATTTTCTTGTGTTCCGCAAATAATTGACACTAATCCAACACATCTTTGACAACATCTAAACGTCTTCCGTACCCAGGAGGGAGCTTAGGGAACATAACCTCTCTAAAAGTCTGATTTGTCTCCCGCAGTGAAAGGCCGTTTAGGCAGTCGCTACATAAGGCAGAAGCGTCTGCATTTGTAATTGAGGTAGGATTTGGGTGGGAAGCGGCCGTGGCCTTAAGTTAGGTACCATCCCGGCATTTACCTGGAGAAAAATTGGAAACCAGAGAAAACCACTTTTAGAATAGCTGAAGTAGGAATTGAACCCTCCTCTTCCCAGTTTTGTCTCACGAGGCTGAGTGTAGCCCGTTCCAACCCTCAGACCAGATTGAAATTTCTTAGCAGAGCTGGGAATCGAACCCAGCCCTCTGCGGTGACATCCATCAATGCTGTCCATTACGCAACGAGGAGGGCCATCTGGAAATACATACCAGTTAAAAGGTTAAACATTAAAATTGTCTAAGTAGTTAGGGAGATTTTTGTATTTTCTAATATCACCATTTTTCAAAACGGTGGCCAAATGCCAAAATTACAAAAATGGCTTCCTCTCTAAATGTCATCCTTAGCATGTCAAAGCGCACGGGTTTGAGTATCCTGACCGGACTACTGCTGGTGTGAAACGAAGGAAAAGCATTTATTTGGACAAGGGGATTCAAAGTTATCTCTTTTCAGCATAGCTTGGATAACCTCGTCTTGTCAGGCAACGGACCGACAGCACCTGTAAATCAAGCTTGCCATGTTGATATTTTGGTTTTCTGATCTTATATTTCTGGAAGATGTTTTGTCTCAAATTTCTAGTTTTTATATGGATATTTGGATTTTAGCCCTTCTAGAACTCGTAGTAAGAAAAAAAGACATTATAGTGTGAGATTTAAAAGCTTTTTCTTTAGTTGTGTGAAACATACCGGAACTCAACACCTAAATGTTCTGCATCCTAAAGGCATATTGTATTGGAATATAAATCTCCTAATGCCTGTTTTATTGCACACATTTAACTATAGCTTGTGAATGAGGAATTTGCCCAACATGATGAAAGAAAGCCAATAACAAAGCTTGTGTGCAATTGGGAAAGCATTAAAGGTCACTCAGAACGTTTTAGAGCTGGACACACTAAAATAATTAATTCTAAACTTACCATCACATCTTCTCAAAGTACACTCCCTTAGCATCTATACATCGTCCCATCCTTCTGAACCACAAGTGAAGGCTCTGATGCCAGCCATTCTCATCTAGTACGCCAAGCTTCTCTTTGTATGCTGCATCTTCAGGCTATGAAAACTGCTTCCTCAGCAGACAGTTCTTTACCATAGAGAACAAGAAGACATCACAAGGTGTCAGGTATTGATCGTATGGAGGATGGGTGGATGGGTCAGCAGTTGAACAGGGTTCACCTAGATAAAATCCAACGTCACATGAGTAGTGTGGGCAGATGCATTGTCATGATGCAACAAGATGCCTCTCAATCCAGTTCCTAGTCATTTTCCCACACTTCAAACCAGAGGATTGCAAATGTAGTGTACCATTGTGCAGTGATTGTTCTTTGATTCTCAAGAGGTGCTGTTGTAACATGACCAATTGTGCCAAAAAAGAAAAAGAAAGTCACCACCATTTTCTAGCCAATACGTTTGCCCTTTTCACCTTCGCAGGTGTATTGTTAACAAGAAAGACCCACACTGAAGACTGGCATTTTGTTTCTGGGTCATACTGGTAAATCCATGTCTCAGAAACCTGGTGAGAGCTATCATTATTAACCATCTTAGTGCCACGCGCCGATTTGATCGGCTTTTGTTCTTCGTGCCGAAATAGCACAATGGTTCTGTTATTTTTGAAGATTCATACTAATAGATGTTACTTCTGTGTTTCATACTGTTGGAAAGTTCAGGTTTCAAGCTTGTGTTATTTCGAACCGAGCACACCAGATGTTCAGGTCACTGCACTTCATCGATGGAGGGGATAAATGCAAAATATTATTAAATAGGTTTGGGGATGGGTGTACGTTTATCAGAATTATATTAACCTGTTTTATGTTTATAACTGAATGGAGATTTCACATATGGTATTTAAGTAGTACGGTGGGCCTACATATTTCTCTGAAACTTGGCCTCAACGTTACAAAAATACACTTTCTCAAAAAGAAAAGAAAAGAAGAAAAGTCAAATTAAAGTAATTTTGTAAAATAAAATATATAGCCTACACGTATATTTCCTTTCATGAGGGTATATTGTGTAAATGCAGTAACTGTTAAAATATTGCTTATAACTTATTAAAAAGGAAGTGTCTTTTATGAATTCAATGCATATTGAATGAAAATGTGTTGGCATTTTTAACAAGTATTTCAGGGAATAAGTGACAGGATCATGAATATCAGAGTAACTGTAAAGGGAAGAAGCCTGGAGATAGCCCAGGTATATGCCCCTCAAGTTGGATGTACAGCTCAAGAGAAGGAAGACTTTGAGGAGGAGCTACAACAGCAGTTGAATGGTCAGAGCATCATTGTCATGGGAGATTTGAATGCACATGTAGGAAGTGAAAGGCAAGGATATGAAAATGTATTGGGAGCAGAAGGATGGGGTAGCAGGAATGAAGAAGGGAGAAAGTTGCTGGATTTTTGCAAGAGAAACGGTTTAGTGGTAGGCAACTCCTGGTTCCGGAAGAAAGAAAGCCACAAGGTAACGTGGTACACCAGTGATTTAACAAAGAAATCTTTGGTAGATTACATGCTGTACGACTGGGAAATGAAGAGAAGTGTCAGAGATATAAAGGTAATACCATCAGAGGCCTTAGATAGCGACCACAGAATACTTGTAATGAACCTGGGAGTTGTTGAGGATAGCAAGAGGACAGAGTACCAGGAAAGGAGAACCAAAGTATGGAAACTCAAGGAAAAGGAAGTCAAGGAAGAATTCCAGAAGATAATAAGGGAAAGGATGCCAACAGACTATCCTAAAACAGAGGAAGAGGAATGGAAGCAATTCAAAAACACAATGGTGGAAGCTGCAGTGGCAGTATGTGGAAGAACAAGCAACAGAAAGCGGTGTAAAGAGACACCTTGGTGGAATGAGAGAGTAAAAGAAGCTGTGGGAAGGAAGAACAAGGCTTTCAGAGTGTGGTTCCAGGAAAGAACTGATCTGGCAAGGGAAGATTATAAGATAAAGAAGAAAGAAGCAAACAAGATTGTCGCAGAGGAGAGGAAGAAGTGGATGGTAAAGTGGACAGAGATGATGGAGGAAGACAGCAGAGGAAATAAGAAAGTACTTTATGGGATGGTCAAAAGTAAGAGAAGAGGTCTGCGAGAGGATGTGGTAATGATGGACAAAAACGGAAATGAGGTACACAACAAAGAGACACTCAAGACAGTGTGGAAAGAGTACTTTGAGGATTTGCTGAATCCAAATGGTCATAGGGAGGAAGACAATGTATTGGAAGATGGAGAAGACAACACAGGAATGGAAAAGGACCTAACTTGGAGAGAACTGGAGATGGCTATAGACAAGATGAAAGGAGGAAGAGCACCGGGTGTGGATGAAGTGAGTTTTGAAATGGTGAAGGCAACAGGGGAGGTTGGGAAACAGTGGCTGTACCGTGTGATGAGGGTGATATGGAAGGAGAAAAGGACCCCAGAAGATTGGAAGAAAGGATTAATTGTCCCAATATTTAAGAAAGGAAGCAGAAAGGAGTGCAGAAATTACAGGGGAGTCACACTCATACCTCACTGTGCCAAGATATATGAAAAGATATTAGAAAGTAGAATACGAGCCAAAGTGGAGAGAAAATTGAGAGAGGAGCAGTATGGATTCAGACCTGGGAGATCAACAGTGGATCTCATATTTTCAGTGAGACAGCTCCAGGAACACCACTACGAATTTGGAGAGGATTTGTTGATGGCCTTCCTGGACATCGAAAAGGCCTATGATAGTGTGTGTAGGGAGAAGGTTTGGCAAGCCATGGAAAACATGGGAGTGGAAAAAGGGACTGTAGGCAGAGTGAAGGAAATGTATTGTGGAAGTGTGAGTTGTGTGAAAGTTGGAGGGGAAAGAACTGACTGGTTCAGACAAATGAGTGGCCTGAAACAGGGTAGTGCGCTGTCACCCCTTCCCTTTATTGTGGTTATGGACGAGGTAATGACACGGATAGCAGGAAAGATAGGAGAAGATAAGATGAAAGCAATGGTGTTTGCAGATGATCTCATGGTCTGGGGAAACAAGGAGGAGGAAATTCAGGAGCAACTGAAGGCTTGGGAAGAAACAGTGGGAGAGTACGGATGGAAGTTCAACATCAGTAAATGTGAGATCCTGTTAACGACCAGGAAAAAGGACAGACCAATGAGTGGGATAACACTTGGAGGTGGACAGCTGGAGAAGGTGGAAAGTCTCAAGTACTTGGGAAGTATAGTGGAGGAAAATGGGAGAAATGACAAAGAGATTACGGAACGTGGCAGACAGGCAGAAGCATATCTGAAAAGCATTAGGAGCTTAGTGTGGAATAAAGATGTCCCACAAAAAAGCAAGGAAGTGTTATACAGAAGCTACTATATCCCGATACTGACCTATGCTTCAGAAACGTGGACAATGAAGAAAAGAGACATAAGCAGAATACAGGCAGGTGAAATGAAGTTCCTGCGAAGTAGGATCGGAGTAACAAGGAGAGACAAGGTGAGGAATGAAAAGGTCAGGGAAATGGTGAAAGAGGAGCCCTTGCAAGGTAGGATTGAGACATCAAGACTGAGGTGGTATGGACACATGAAGAGAGTGGATGAGAAGAAGATTCCCAAGAGGATACATGAGATGCAGATGTGGATGAAACGACCAAGGGGAAGACCAAGAGATAGATGGCTGAAAGGAGTGGAGGAATGTGTCAAGAAGAGAGGCAAGGACTGGACCAGAGTGACAGCGGAGAGGTGGTGGGAAGAAAGGACTAAGTGGCGAGGCTTATGTTCCAAACAGACCCAGCCTGGGGCTGGAAACTGTACAAGATGATGATGATGATTTCAGAAAACTACTTGGCTCTAAGAGGGTTAAATCTCTCGAGCATTCCTTGGCACCATTCCACTCAGGTGTCCTTTTGGGCCTGTGTGAGGTTGTGGGGCATCCTCCGGGATGAAACCTTGCTGATCTAATAAAAGTTATGCAATATTTTTGCTACATTCCCCGATCCAATCTTTAAGGTTGCGTACATGTCCTCATGTCACACACCTCGATGTTAGGCCCCTTAAAACAACAATTATCATCATCATCATCATCATGTCACACAGGAGACTTCTCTCACCTTGTTCTCCATGGCATTGATGTTTTTATCAGTTACTGCTCTGGGTAACTGTCCTCTTCTAACTTCACCTTCAAGTGTTGTCTGACCCCTTCAAAATTCAGCAAACCAATTGAAAATGGTAGCATGAGAAGGAGTAATGCCCCAAAAGCCTCTGTGAGTCTTTCAAAGCATTGGCTCTGGTTTAAATTGCTTTTGAAATCATATAGAATCATAGCTTGAAAATGTTGTCTCTGGAGCTCCATTGTGCATAGTGAACTAGCTTGCACTCCTCAGTGTCCCGACTGCTGCAGATAAAGGATGAATGTCGCGGTCAGGCTGAAACTTTCACTTTAGACTAACAAAGGACAGTGTGCAATTAACTGGTGAAATTATTATCCCCCCTATTCTAAATACAGTCAAACTTCGCTATCTCAAAGTGCCTTCAGAGGTAATAATTACTTCGAGATATCGAAAATTCGAGATATTGAATTATTTTTTTCAAAAAGAAAGAAAAAAAGAGGGAGGGATTCCATTACAGTATTATAAACATACGAATAGACAACTGTTGCTACTTCTAATATTATTGTTACTAGAACTTCTCCTATGGACCTTCCAGCTAGGGTTTAATGTTTATAAACATATGAATAGACAACTGTTGCTACTTCTAATATTATTGTTACTAGAACTTCTCCTATGGGCCTTCCAGCTAGGGTTTAATGCTATCGTATTAATTATTTACAAGTTTCAATCCATTCTACTACATTGTATAAATTCTGTTAAACTACTACACAGTTATACAATATTACTAGTACATTTTCATTTTACAGTACTTACAAATTCAAATCTTTGACAAGAAGTCCGTCAGTTTCTTTTGCTTCCTTTTCTGCAACACCCGGTTCTCCACGAAGTTTTCTAACCATTACTGTCACTCTTTCCTTGCTTCTTTTCCCACCGTGACTCGTTTCCCCTTTAAATGCGAGGGTATTTTCTGGCAAACATTTAAAAAACAAACCAGTTTCATCGGCATTGAAAACATCATTAGAAATATTATTCATTTCAGGTTCCGTATTGACAGTAATCATGAAGAATAAAACTTACAATTTTCCGCCTAGTCAATACTATAATTTGTTAAAACATTTCATGGGTACATGTTTCGGGTCCTATTTCTTCTAGACCCTTCTTCAGCCCACAAACTTATAATATGGAGTTCATCAGAGCACAAAAAACATCGATAACACAAACGCACAATAAAAAGTTAAAAACACTGTGACAATATCTGAGAGTCTAAAAATCTATGCATGCCATTTTTAGATTTTTAGACTCTCAGATATTGTCACAGTGTTTTTAACTTTTTATTGTATATGTGCGTTTGTGTTATCGATGTTTTTTGTGCTCTGATGAACTCCTTATTATAAGTTTGTGGGCTGAAGAAGGGTCTAGAAGAAATAGGACCCGAAACATGTACCCATGAAATGTTTTAACAAATTATAGTATTGACTAGGCGGAAAATTGTAAGTTTTATTCTTCATTGAAAACATCACGAGGGTCGTAATCTGCCAGTAGAGTTCGTAGAACGTCTCATTGATAGTCTTCACAGTCAACCTCGGATACACTAGCACCTTCACCTGACGTAACTTTCTGCACAATTCCATTTCGATGTTTAAATTTATCTAGCCATCCTGTACTAGCCTGGAACGATTCTATGCCTAACTCCTCAGCAAATTTATGTGCTTTTTCACGATGTATGGAGCCTTGAAGTGAATGTTTTTGTCCCTCATACACTTTACCCACTTAAACATAGCTTCCTCCAACTTAGGGTAGCTTGAGCTCTTAAAACGTTTCCTCTCCGATGAAAAACGTGACTCATGAATAGCACTAGAAGTCTTGTCTTTACTTTTCATAATCGTTGACAGTGTGTTAGCTGGAATGCCGAATTCCACCGCAATATCTTTCTTCCTTCTCACACCCTTTTCCACTTCGTAAATTAACTTTAATTTTTCACTTGCACTTAAACATTTCAGAACACGTTTCTTCTCCATGGTGTTTGCATTACTGATTTACACAGTAGGTCAGAAACTATAGGACAGTGCTCTCTCATCAGGCTTATCGGCCAAGGAAACGAAGGGTGCGGGCATGCGATAAATAGCCGGACTTTCCCTCTTACTGTTATTGTCTGAGGATTACAACGACCCAAACCCATCTCCTTGCCCTCAGGCTGCTCTGGAATGTAGCAGACCACACAATACTGACAGAAATAACTTCTCCAAATACCGTACCGTACCCAGGGTGAACAAAAATCTCATATTCCAAGCCCCAAGTCACAACTCCAGTCTTCAAGGCAATTGTGTTTTCACCCCAACTTCGAGATATAGAAAAATATTTTACGCTTGGGGAATTAAATATTCCTCGAGTTATCGAAATATTCGAGTAATAGAACTTCAAATTATAGAACAAATGTAACATGTGAATTATAGACAATACCGCCGGGAAATGAAAATTACTTTGAGTTATCGAAAATTCGAGATATAGAAGTTCGACTGTAGTACAATCGGCTCTAAACATTTTCTGAGTGGTCCTTGTAAGACAGATGGCCTTCTATCACTTTTATAAATATATATTTCTTTTCTTAAGTTTTGCTTTGGGATGAACATGTACTTTATATACTCTACCTACTGTCAGGGAAGACAGTATAGATATTCGAGTTTAGATGTCAATAAAGATGTTACCCATAGTCTTACATAAAAACAAGCTACATCAAAATTTTCTATATTTATTGTGCGTTTTTTTATGTAGAGTAAACATTCATATTGTATCCGGTTAAAATTTTATGGCTGATTGAATAAAAGAAAGTGCGTTTTTTTATCAGGTCTAACAGAGCCTCACTTAGATCATTACATTAAAAGTATTGATCAAATCACAATGAAACTTTAATGTGTCTTAAAGGAAGTTATTGTTAACGTGTATGCGAAGTTTTAATCTGATCTAACGTTTCTAAAAATAGTTGTTAATTTTGTAAAACAACTCTTTCTCAGGTTTGGGTGGTCATAGCAGTATGAAATATGACTTGCCATGAGCCTCATAGCAATGCAAGGCTAAACAAAAAACTATGTTTTATCTACACATAATTGGTGATTTTATATGGATTGATATTTAATCGGGTCATTGTGAAGATTGTAAGGAAGATTGTAGTTTTACGTGACCATGAATCTTGTGATTATGAGCCACGGGAGGGGTCATTGTGAACGGCGAGGTTACCATGTATCATAGCTGGTGGGCAATATTGCCAGTTGACTAACTCAAACTCGCAGCGCACTCGATCTGATGCACACCGAACTCAGGCCAGCGGCTTCGGTGGCGTTGTTGGTAGCATGCTGAGCTTCTATACCCAAGGTCGTGGGTTCAAACCCGGCCAAAGTCATCGGATTTTTAAGAGCATTAAAAATCCCTCAGTATGCCTTCCTTCGGAGGGGAAGAAAAGCCGGTGCACAGTGGTCTGGATTGGAAAAAAAGCAGACAAAAATATTTTCCGTTAAAAGAAATGAAATACCTTTGTGTAAAACTTTAAATTAGATGTTACTATGAGGCAAATTTGTCGTAGTGCATAAAATTACTTACTTATCCATCCTCTGATTCGGATGAGTCTACTTCTTCTTCTTCACCTTCCTGCTCCGTCTTGTCCTCGGGCATAGACAATAAATTACACACCTCCTGAGGCAACTGTCTTCTTTTCTTCTTAGGTAGACCTCCCGTGCTTGAAATTACTGGATCAGAGCTTAGCAATAGTCTATGGAACAAGTCAAAATTATTGGAAATTCTTGAGGATTTTCTGGTATGGTCTTCCCTATATTTTCTTAAGTCTTTGTTTCTAGACTCTAAGGCCTCTTCTGAAAATACTCCAATCGGCAAAATAGCTGCTTCTATAATGGAAGATCCATGGATAAGTATTTTATGGAGTGTTGGAGGCATGTAATACCATGGATATAGCCGTACATATAAGCTTGCTGTTTCGCTGCAGTAGGAATTGAACTCTGAACTATCAATTTCATGACCAGATGAAATTGCTTTTAAAATTAATCCGAATCGAGTTATTAACTCACAGTCTACCCCTGTTATTTCGGATACTACTTGAGGTTGTTCAAAAAACCTTCGGGCAGTTTTGCCATCATTGGTTGTTCCATATCCAGGCTTTGGATTATCAATTAGAAGACCTATGGCCGAGTGCACCAACCTCGGTATTCATCAGTCTTTACGAAACCGTGGTAAAACTTTTACCGTGGTATTGTCGTAAAAGCAGTGCACCATTACTATCGCTCGGTTTCGTTACCGCGGTTTATTGACGCTTGCTTTTCTCGCGATTAT
Source organism: Meconema thalassinum (assembly GCA_946902985.2). NCBI lineage: Eukaryota > Metazoa > Arthropoda > Insecta > Orthoptera > Tettigoniidae > Meconema > Meconema thalassinum. The sequence continues at coordinate 1,572,428,030 of OX336388.2, forward strand.
TCCCCACGGAAGAAATTCGTTAATTTCGATAGTCACTTGTCTTCAGTTTATCCAGACGGCCAGCAGATGGCAGTGATCGTTTCGACAGGCACTTGTCTCCCATACTGTTTACATTTTATCTCAACGCGAGTAATCAGCTGTGCAAAACAATGGAAAATAAATGGAAATATGGTGCTATCGTGAGTGACCTGGCCATCTTGCTACTATATCTCTTATCATGAGGTTCGAATCGCTCACAGTTTGCACCTTTAGAGAGAAATAGCCTTTCTAAATCTCCCCATTTTCACCTCCTGGAGACTGTATTCTCACATGAGTGACTATAGTCGTGAGTGCAGTCCAGAGCACCCAATACACCAGGGAACCCAGATATTCTGTGGAAGCCTTCCATAACCTCTCTTTGTTCCCATTGGGTAAGTGGTAGTTTAATAAACTGTGGCGATAATGAGGCAACTACATTAGAAACCTTGTGTATTATGCGGCATGCTGTTGTTCTGTCAACATCACACACGTCACCGATCACTCCCTGAAATGTCCCAGTTGCATAGAACCGCAGTGCTATAAGAAGACGATTTCTAGGCGATATCGGATAGTTTCTCCCAGTAGGGAATTCCAATTGTTCACCAATTATGTCCAAAATATAACTTACTGTCTCCTTCCGTAATCGAAATCTTCTCTGGAATGAAGCATTGCTTAGTTTTTCGAATAAATCTCTCCTCTCTCCTATAACCCTCCCTTCATTCCTTTCAAATCGATTAAGATACTGGAGATATAACCTGTAGTTAAGTTCCATTTTGGAATCTTTACCACAAAATACAAATAAATAAAACTTTACCACGGTTTTCTTAGATAACCGCTCCCTCATGGGCGGTAAATATTTTACCGCGGTAAAACTCGAAACCGAGCTTGGTGCAACAGAAATACGACTTTACCCCGGTAAACTAGGAAGTTTACCGCGGTAATCTCTTTACCGAGGTTGGTGCACTCGGGCACTAATCTCATTCTGAATGAGTCTTGCACATTTTGTTTCTTTCTTTCGAATAAGTCTCAATTACCATATTTCACGCTCACTTTCCACTTTTTGAAACCCAGGCGGTATGAAATATGCAGGAGACTTTCAAAAAATCGGATGTGGGCGTGCAGAACTGAAATTCCAAATTCAAGCTGTAAATTGTCGACGGGCTTTTGTGCCATTATTTTTGAAATTTTCGCATCACAAATATAGCACTTCATGCTTGAAGACTGTGCTAGAGCATTGCATATTTTTCCATCTATCATTGACAATATTAAGGAATACTGCACTTCGGTGTTGTTTATAACCAAATTATGTAAATTCTCAATTTGATCATTTAGATACATCCTTTCCGTCCGTGTAATTTCCGATGTTTCATGAACCCACTGCATTCGAATAGGCCTGCAGAATTGTGTAGATGAGGTTCTTGGATTTTTCCACGCAATTACACCCGTTTTACTGTCTACGAGGCGCAGAGGTACGACAGATGACATAAATAAGCTCTGGTCACACTTTTCAGATTATGACCAGGTTTGTTTATATTGGGAATGGCCGGAGCTGCCATCAAAGCCCCATTTACAATATAATGTATAGCTCTTATCACTCACATCTGGGAACATTGATAAAATTCTGGAGGAAGTGCGGTCCAGCAAGTCTTGTATTTTCACTTCACATTCATTTTCCTTAATTATTACATTTTGTGGACAAGTAGCCTCTTCAGCATTCAAAATAGCATAATAGCTAGGGTATAAATCATGGTTATGTTTATTAGCTAATTTTCTCATTGTCACATACTGATGCTTGGATAACTTTGCTTTAATTATGAATGACTAGCAGGTACCCGCGGCTTCGCTCGCGTCATAGTCGTGTCATATTGTTATTCAATGAAATGCAGGTTTAACCCCGTTAACACCCCTTTAGAACCTGAATATTCAAAAATCCCTCCTTCGTAGACGTTTTCGACACACAACAAACATATCCCCAAAATATCATTCTTCTAACTTTAACAGTTTTGGTTGGTCGATGAGAATGAATATCCATAAATCCTTCCTTAGTGGAAGTTTTTCTTCCAGAATTTCACCCCTCCCGATGGGCCCCTTAAATTGGATTTATAAAAAAACTGTCGAACACCTATGTATTTAATTATTTATTTATTTTTATTAAGCTGATTGTTTTCCTCTGAGTTTCAAACTCCTCACCTATGTCGTTTAAGTGATGCACGCTCCGTTAGGAATCCTTCAACCCCCACTCTTCACCCCTTTTACTCATAATATACACCACATCGAAAAACCATTAGACATGTGTCAGCTTATTTTTAATGATTGGTTTATATGCCAAGTATCACATCCCCAAATGAAACCACTCGTAAGATATTGTTATTCAATGAAATGCACGTTTAACCCCTTCACACCCCTTTGCAACCTGAATATCCAAAAGTCCTTCCTTAGCGGACGTTTTCAACATACAACGAACATAACCCCAACATTTCATGTTTCTAAATTCAATAATTTTGGCTGGGCGATGGTGAGTGAGTGAGTCAGTCTGGACATTTTCTTTCCTTTATTTTTGAGAATTTCACCCCTCCCCATGAATCCCTTAAATGGGATTTATGAAAAAAAACGGTCGAACGCCTATTTACTTATGTTTAAGCTGATTTTTTCCCGCTGAATTTCAAACTTCTCGCTAATGTCGTTTAAGAGATAAACGCTCCGTTAAGAATTCTTCACCCCCCAATTTTCACCCCTTTAACCTCATAATATACACCATATCGATAAACCCTTAGACATATGTCTGCGTATCTTTATTGATTAATTTATATGTCGAATATCACACCCCCAAATGAAACAACTCGTGTGATATTGTTAATCAATGAAATGCAAGTTTAACCCCCTTAACACCCCTTCAGAAAATGAATATCCAAAAATCCATCCTTATTGGACGTTTTCGACATACAACGAACATATCCCCAAAATTTCAAGTTTCAAACTGCAATATATTTGGCTGGCGGATGATGAGTGTATATTCAAAAATCCTTCCTTAGTGAACCTCTTTCCCCAGAATTTCACCCCTCCCCATGGGCCCCTTAAAATGGATTTATAAAAAAAACGGTAGACCACCTATTTACTTATATTTTCAAGCTGATTTTTTCCCCTGAGTTTCATAATTTATACCTCTGTCTTTTAAGAGATACTTGCTCCGTTAGGAATCCTTCAACCCCCACTTTTCACACATACACCTCATAATATACACTACATCGAAAAACCCTCAGACATGTGTCTTCTTATTCTTAATGATGAGTTAATATGCCGAGTATCGCATTCCCCCAAGGAAACCAATCGGGAGATATTGTTATTCAATTAAATGCAGGTCTACCCCTTTAACACCCCTTTAGAACCTGAATATCCAAAAATCCTTCCTTAGTGGACGTTTTCGACATACAACGAACATAACCCCAAAATTTCATGTTTCTAACTTCAATAATTTTGGCTGGGCGATGATGAGTGAGTGAGTAAGTCAGGACATTTTCTTTCATTTATTTTTCAGAATTTCACCCCCTCTCATGAACCCCTTAAATTGTTTTTTTGAAGAAAAAAAAGATGGTCGAACACCGATTTACTTATTTTTAAGCTGATTTTTTCCCCGCTGAGTTTCACACTTCTCGTCTATGTTATTTAAGAGATACACGCTCCGTTAGGAATCCTTCAACCCCCACTTTTCACCCCTTTCACCTTATAATATACACCACATCGAGAATCCCTTAGACACATGTCTGCTTATATTTATGATTAGTTTATATGCCGAGTATCACATCCACAAAGGAAACCACTCGTGAGATATTTTTATTCAATAAAATGCAGATTTAACGCCCTTAAGACACTTTTATAACTTGAATATCCGAAAATCCTCCCTTAGTGTACGGTTTTGACATACAACGAACTTATCCCCAAAATGTCATGTTTCTAACTTCAATAATTTTGGCTGGGCGATGATGATGAGTGAGTGAGTAAGTCAGGACATTTTCTTTCATTTATTTTTCAGAATTTCACCCCCTCTCATGAACCCCTTAAATTGGATTTTTGAAGAAAAAAAGACGGTCGAACACCTATTTACTTCTTTTTAAGCTGTTCTCCACCCTGAATTTGATGAGTGAGTGAGTTAATCAGTTAGAACACGTTCTTTCCTGTCCCCCCCCCCAGAAATTCACCACTCTCCAAGGGCCCCTTAAATTGGATATATGAAGAAACGCTCGAACACCTATTAACTTATTTTTAAGCTGTCTTTTTCCCCTGAGTTTGATGAGTGAGTGAGTTAGTCAGTCAGCTAGGACACTTTCTCTCCTTTTGTTCTTCCAGAATTTCACCCCACCTCATTGACCCCTTATTTTGAATTTATGAAAAAAAAAAACGGTCGAACACCGATTTACTTATTTTTAAGCTGATTTTTTCCCCGCTGAGTTTCACACTTCTCGTCTATGTCATTTAAGAGATACACGCTCCGTTAAGAATCCTTCAACCCCCACTTTTCACCCCTTTCACCTTATAATATACACCACATCGAGAAACCCTTAGACACATGTCTGCTTATATTTATGATTAGTTTATATGCCGAGTATCACATCCACAAAGGAAACCACCCGTGAGATATTTTTATTCAATAAAATGCAGGTTTAACGCCCTTAAGACACTTTTATAACCTGAATATCCGAAAATCCTCCCTTAGTGTACGGTTTTGACATACAACGAACTTATCCCCAAAATGTCATGTTTCTACCTTCAATAATTTTGGCTGGGCGATGATGAGTGAGTGAGTCAAGACATTTCCTTTCATTTTTGTTTTCAGAATTTCACCACTCCCCTTGAACCCCTTTAGTTTGATTTATGAAAAAAACCTGTCGAACACTTATTTACTTATTTTGAAGCAGATATCTTCCCTGATATTGAAGAGTGAGTGAGTCAGTCAATCAGTTAGGACACTTTATTTCCTGTTTCCCCCCCAAAAAGAAAAATCCCCCCCCATGGGCCCCTTAAATTGGATTTATGAAAAAAGAACGGTCGAACACCTTTTTACTTATCTTTTAAGCTGATTTTTTTTCCGCTGAGATTCAAACTCCTCGCCCATGTCGTTTAAGAAATACACGCTCCGTTAGGAATCCTTCAACCTCCACTTTTCACCCCTTGCACCTCATAATATACACCACATCGAAAAACCCTCAGACACATGTCTTCTTATTTTTAATGATGAGTTTGGTTGGTTGGTTGGTTCCTTAGTTTAGGGGCTGCGACAACGCGGTCATGTAGCCCCGTGTACTTTGGGTGAGTGTAGAATCTGTCTGATAACCGGTGTTAATTGTGATGACTGTATTAGTGTGTGTATCTGTTTTTTTTAATTCAAGTAGGGACGGCAACTTTGAATTTTCAAATAGTTCCTACTTTTGCCGCCAAACGCCACCGTCAACGACTACTAGGCCTAGTTCAGAACTAGCTACTAGACGCCACCGCAGTCGGCTCTTGGCAACGAACGTAGCAACCAAAGAGCGTTGTTTACATTCTTAACCTATCCAATTTAGTTTCACACAGGTGTAATTAGTGGAAAGATCTTTAACATGCCATAAATCTATGACATGGGACCGCCGGCTTTACTTCCCCTCCGAAGGAAGGCATACTGAGGGATTTTTAAATGATGAGTTTATAAGCCGAGTATCACATTCCCCAATGAAACCAATCGGGAGTTATTGTTTTTCAATGAAATGCAGGTTCAACACCCTTAAGACCCATTTAGAACCTGAATATCCGAAAATCCTCCCTTAGTGGACGGTTTTGACATACAATGATCATATCCCCCAATATGTCATGTTTCTAACATCAATAATTTTGGCAGGGCGATGGTGAGTGAGTCAGGACTTTTTCTTTCAATTTTCTTTTTACTGAATACCCCCTCCCCATGAACCCCTAAAATTGGGTTTATGAAAAAAACTGTTGAACACCTATTTACTTATTTTTAAGCAGTTTTTCCCCCTGAGTTTGATGGAGTGAGTCTGTCAGTCAATCAGTTAGGACACTTTCTTTCCTGTTTTTTTGCCCCCATAATTTCACCCCTCCCCATGGGCCCCTTAAATTGGTTTTATGAAAAAACGGTCAAACACCTATTTACTTATTTTTTAAGCTGATTTTTTTCCGCTGAGTTTCAAACTCCTCGCCTATGTCGTTTAAGAGATACACGCTCCGTCAAGGATCCTTCAACCCCCACTTTTCACCCCTTTCACCTCATAATATACACCACATCGGAAAACCCTCAGACATGTGTCTTCTTATTTTTGATGATAAGTTTATATACCGAGTATCACATCCCTCAATGAAACCAAGCCGGAGATATTGTAATTCAATGAAATGCAGGTGTACCCCCTTAACACCCCTTTAGAACCTGAATATCCAAAAATCCTTCCTTAGTGTGCGTTTTCGACTTACAACGAACATATTCCCAAAATTTCATGGTTCTAACTTTAATAGTTTTGGCTGGGCGATGATGAGTCAGTCAGTCAGTCAGTCAGTCAGTCAGGACACTTGATTTTATATAAGAGATAAGGCTTCTTCCAATGACATTTTTGTAGATCGTTGACCCCCCTTTCTCAATGCATCCTGTATTTGTTTGCCCTTTGTTGGTGTAGTCGTGGTAGCTTCTTTTAATAGCTTGGCTGATGAAATGTCTCCCTCTGCCCTTAAATTCATAGCGGTCGCATAGGCACGCTCTGATGAAGTGGCACTCCCTTAGGTCTTTAATTTTTCTCCTTTTGCTTCTCTCCGTTAGCTCTTCAAATTCTTTTGAAGGACGACCTCGATCTTTTGATTTTGCGGAGCCAGGCATGCTCGGAATTGAAAACACAATTTCTTTTGTCAACCAGTCTGAATATTTCTTCAGAAAGAATGTTCTAAGAAGTGACACTTTCTCCACCGGTCAAAATAAGGCAAAAAGAAGAAGGTTCTTATATTATTATACACTGTTTTCTCGACACACTCGTCAACATTTAATTGGAATTTGTTAATGAGATATGTTACCACAAACATTTTTTGGTGAGCGCGAGATTAATTTTTGTTCTCTCGAATCTTGTTATGAAGTCCACTGTGACTAACAACGAAATTCATTTTCACACTTCACAACACACACAACTACCACTAATCAATTACTTTTCACGACTGAAGATTACTTTGGGTTCCTGGCCTAGAGATATCCCTTGCGTAGCATAAACAAATGTCTCAACAGGCCCTTATCTCGCACGAGTGTTTATCCTCAGAGGGCGCAGTAATGTTCTCTCCCTTCTCAATCACGCTTCTGGCGATGAAACCTTTAAGGACATATTGTCCAGTCTTCATTTTAAAACTTGCATAAATTTCATGCTGTACATATGTATACATTTTTTGTAGGTCAAGCATAATTTATTTTTCTTGGAAAAAAAAAAAAAGCACTATAAAAGTAAGTGTAAGAGTCCTTATAAGTGATCTGAAATTGAAAATCATGCTATAAACACATATATCAGATCCAAAACTACATATTGATACAGTATTAAAGACCCCGAGTTTCATTTTGAAGTTAGAATGACATTTCAAAGTTTACTTAACGGAGTACGGAGTTCAGAAACAAAGAGTTGTATCACTTTTGCAGTAATATATCTGAGACACACACAGAAGCAATTTACAAAGGAAAAGTGAAATTAATGTACACTGATTAACATACTTCACTCGGAAGGTGGTTTGGCGTTTCTAAAGTAAAGTTGAAAAATCGATTTTTGACCGCTTTTTACGGATCCGGACCACTGTGCGGCGGTCCCATGCCATAGTTTTATGGCATGATAAAGAACCTTCCACTAACTACACTTGTGTGAAGCCAAAATTTGTAGGTTGGAATTGATAAAACACTATTAGTTCCGTTTGCCGCCAGGTGCTGACTGCGATACCGTCTAGTAGCTAAGTCCGCAAGCTAGGTGCCGTGGACGGTTGCATTTGGTAGCAAAAGTAGGAACTACTTGAAATTATTGTCTGCAGTCCTTACTTGAATTAAAACAGAAAACACACACTAATACAGCCATCACAATTAACACCGGTTATCAGACAGATTCTACACCCACCCATAGTACATGGGGCTACATGACCGTGTTGTCGCAACACCTAAACTAAGGAACCAACCAACCGAACTCTGGCCCGCTTTCATTCTCCGTTGAGTCATTATTAGTAGCAAGCAGCAACTATCTTCACTGTCTGCATTACCCATTGTTTGCACATCGTTCAAAATGCCAGCCAAGCCGCAATTATCGGATTATTAGTGCAATGTTTTTTCCTTTGTAGAAGCGAGAGAGAAAGGGATACTGATAAGAGGTATATGGTTTACCAGAAAGTGTCCATGTGTATTGGAAGGTCAATAGAGGCGGTAAAGAGATGTGCTGCTTCAATGAACGGAATGCGGGATGTGGATCGAGTATGCAAGACTTGTATGTCAAAAAGTTGTTCCCTACAATGCAAAATTTCCATTAGAAACTTATTGAGACCGTGACTGATTTTTCTGGAATGTCAAGAAGAACTCTTTCAAACATCCCGCAACACCCGAGGTATGAAAAAAAATGCATCGGTCACACCAATAAAATAGAGAAACATTACTGGGAAAAGGATGGGCTAACTGAAGACCCACTTGTTAGAAACTTATATGACAGTTCATCCGATTTATAGGACAGTGATTTTTCAATTGGTTGATAAACCAGCAGTCTTATAATCTCATAAAGTGTAAATTACTTCAAACATCTCATCTCGACAGTATTCTCTTATGATAACAGCTTTTCAGCTGGCACACCATTTTTAAACCTGCCATCGGGGGTTCAAAGATCCCATGAAAAAAAATGTGTTTCTCTACTACAAATTACAAAACAACAACAATTCTTCACAGACCATACAGAATGGAATGCGCACATTTTGTTTCACTGGGCAACGTCGCATGAGTTTTCTAGGCCGAGAGCATTGTTCCCGTCAATTGCTACAATACTTTCTTCCCACATAACCACCCGACTGCGGTGGCATCTAGTAACAAAGTGCAGAACTAGTTGGTCATTGATGGTGGCGTTTGGTAGCAAAAGTTGGAACTACTTGAAAAATCGAATGTATGCTGTCCTTACTTGAATTAAAAACAGATAGCACACACTAATACAGCCATCACAATTTACACCAGTTATCAGACAGATTCTACACACACCCAAAGTACACGGGCCTTAATGACTGCATTGTCGCAGCCCCTAAACAGAGGAACCAACCAATGTAATATCAATCCATATGAAATCACCAACCACATGTAGGCAAAACATAGTATTTTGTTTAGCCTTGCATTGGTATGAGCCTCAGAACAAGTCATATTACATACTGCTATACCCCAGCCTGAAAAAAGTTGTTTTACAAAATTAACAACTAATTTTAGAAAAGTTAGATCAGATTAATACTTCATACACACGTTACCAATAATTTCCTTCAAGACGTATTGAAGTTTCATTACACTCTGATCAATACTTCTAATGTAATGATTTTTCGAAGTGAGCACGTTAGGCTTGGCAAAAAAGGCACTTTTTTGTTCAATCAGCTATAAAATTTTGACGGGTTACAATACAAATGTTTACTCAGCTAAATGCAGAATAGAATAAGGAAAATTTTGGTGTAGCTTGTTTTTGTGTAAGACTGCGTGTAAAGGTTTTATTGGCATCTAAACTCCAGTATCTATACCTTTTCCCCGACAGTAGGTATTGCTTAAGAGGGCTGAATGTTTTGAATCATAATGTTTGTATGGTATTTTGGTCAATAAATAGAGCTGGGCAATGCCTCTAACAAAACTAGATGGAAAGCTTAATGGGACCTCTTGGTTACAACTGACCATTCCTTGGTCAGTTTCCACGAGCAGGAATTCTTTTGGAAATATCTCGGAAATGGTTGGTTCTAAGACTTTAAAATAAGGTCTTCAGGGTGTCTGTGGGACTTGCCATTTTTTCTCGCACCTTGTGGTGTAAAATTAGCTGTGTCTGGTCCTTCTACAACAACTTTGATCTCAAGCCTAGTGTAGTCCAAGTGCCAGTGCCAAAGAGCCAAACCTAGAAGAATATATTTCAAAATGCCAATACAATAGGCTTGTTTTTTTTTCCCCAAGTATATAAACTACTAGCAGTAAAGCCCAGCTTCGCCCGGTGGATTTATTTGTTTTATGGATGATAATGAATACTACTACAGAACTGGCACATGATACTTAAACTACCAGAAAAAAAATAATTAAATATAACGTTTTGTGGTGGAGGTTTTAGTGAGGGTGATAAGCAGTACAGTATGATGGAACTAACATTTAGATCATTTTCCCTAATGATAATAATGAATAGGGAAACGGCTATTTACTAACTACATCATTGACACATGTAATTTACAAACAAATTTCTAAAAAAAGATTAGAAAGAGGAGTAAGTTATATAAAAGACACTGCCTAGGGCCTATATCTCATTGTCTGTTAGAAATGTAGAGACCAATACTGTCGTCTTTTGTCGCATAGCGCCGTAGGAAAATAATCAGAACACTTTGGAAAACTTCGGCTGTCCAGAGCTCCTGAGTTAGCAATAGTATCATTTATGGCCACATAGCGCTGAACGATAAGTTTCGGAATAAATTACGGTAAATTTGAAAGCACCAATGTTTATTGCAGCTGATAACCTCAATGTATTGCACCAACACCATTACACTTATACAGATGCATAATAAGTTCATGATGATAACTGTTTTAAGGGGCAAAATAAATCATTTTGCACTAATTACTCCCCGTGACTACAATTTATAAGCAGTGGAAGATTTAACTATTTTCGCAATTCTGCACCAGACCACTGGTAGGGGCGTCGTGATGCAGCCCTAATTGTCAGTCAACAATAGACTTATTAAAATACTCTTACAGTTACACTACTACAGACATGAATGATTCTAGGGTCTTAATGCATGGTTTTCAAGTTCAGTTTGTTTGTTATTCTAAATGTAGGGAATGGAGAGCGCTGTCCAAAATATCAATTGGACAGTGTTACCAGCAGGGTTTCAAAGTGTATGTATAATTTGGTGCAATTAGGAGGAACGGTGTAGATTTGTGATAAAGGGCCTAAATGCAGGAAATGGAGTGGTCTGTCCAAAATTTAAAGTGGACAGTGTCACCCGCAGGGTTCCAAAGGGTAAGTGTTCAAAATGTGATTCAGTTCGGTGAAACGGTGTAGATTTGTGCCAAAGGGCCTAAATGCAGGGAATGGAGTGGTCTGTCCGAAATTTCATGCTGACAGTGTTACTCGCAGGGTTCCAAAGGGTAAGTAGCCTATACACATTTTGGTACAGATCGGTGAAACGGTGTAGATTTGTGCAGGGAATGGAGTGGTCTGTCCAAAATTTCATGCAGACAGTGTTCCTCGTAGGTTTCCAAAGGGTAAGTATACAAATTTTGGTTCAGATTGGTGAAATGGTGTGGATTTGTGCCAAAGGGCATAAATCCAGGGAATGGAGTGGTCTGTGCGTAATTTCATGTAAACAGTGTTACTCGCAGGGTTCCAAAGGGTAAGTATACACATTTTGGTTCAGATCGGTGAAACGGTGTAGATTTGTGTCAAAGGGCTTAAATGCAGGGAATTGAGTGGTCTGTCCGAAATTTAAAGTGGACAGTGTTACCCGCAGTATTCCAAAGGGTGTGTTTACAAAGTTTGGTTCAGATCGGTGAAACGGTGTGGATTTGTGCCAAAGGGCCTAAATGCAGGGAATAAAGTGTCCAAAATTTCACGTGGACTGTGTTACTCGCAGGGTCCCAAAGGGTAGTATTCAAATTTTGGTTCAGTTCGGTGAAAAGGTGTAGATTTGAGCCAAAGGGCCTAAATGCAGGGAATGGAGTGGTCTGTATGAAATTTCATGCTGACAGTGTTACTCGCAGTGTTCCAAAGGGTAAGTGTACACATTTTGGTACAGATGGGTGAAACGGTGTAGATTTGTGCCAAAGGGTATGTATACAAATTTTGGTTCTGATCGGTGAAACGGTGTAGATTTGAGCCAAAGAGCCTAAATGCTGGGAAGGGGGGGGGGGGGGTCTGTTCAAAATTTAACATAGCCTAAACTATTCCTCTTGAATCTGGCTATCATATAAAAAAAGAAATTTTCAAATCCGACTGGTAGTTCCAGAGATTAGCGCGTTTAAACACACAAACAAACACACAAACTCTTCAGCTTTATTATATTAGTATAGATGTTCATGCAAAATTTCAGCTTCATCGGTTGAATAGCTTGGTTGCTTCCTCAGTTTAGGGGTTGTGACAACTAGGTCATGTAGCCCTGTGTACTTCGGTTGTGTGTAGAATCTGTCTGATAACCGGTGTTAATTGTGATGGCTGTATTAGTGTGTGTTATCTGTAATTTAGGTAAGATCTGCAGATGATCAATTTCATGTAGTTACTACTTTTGCTACCAAATGCTACCGTCAACGATACCTAGCCACGAACTTGGCTACTAGACATCACCGCAACTGGCGGCAAACGTTGTAACTTATAGAGCGTTAATCAAATCTAACCTACAAATTTAGTTTCACACAATTGTAGTTAATGGAAGGTTCTTTTATATGTCATAAATCTCTTACATGGGCCCGCCGGCTTTACTTCCCTTCCGAAGGAAGGAGTACTGAGGGATTCTTGAAATGAAAATCCACAGCCTGCTTCCAGTCTCCTACCGGGTCAGGAATGGAATGAATGAAGCCCCTATCTAGCGGCGAGGATATGAACTGTGCCGGCTGCCGAGGCCTGACGCACTCCTCTGGGGCAATGATTAAATGAATGACATATGAAATGATAGTGGAGAATGTTGCTGGAATGAAATTTTGACAGGGAAAACCGGAGTACCCGGAGAAAAACCTGTCTGCCTCCGTTTTGTCCAGCACAGATCTCACATGGAGTGACCGGGATTTGAACCACGGGCCCAGCGGTGAGAGGCCGGCGTGCTGCCGCCTGAGCCACGGAGGCACTGAGGGATTCTTAATGCTCTTAAAAATACGACGACTTCGGCCGCAATTGAACCCGCGATCTTGGGCATAGAAGCTCAGCATGCTACCAACTACGCCACCGAATCCGCCGGTTGAATAGCTTATGGATGAAAGAGTAACAGACAGACACTACTAGAGGTTTGTCTACTATTAATAGATGTATTTAAGCTACTGAGGAAAATCTCAAGATTAATTTTGCCATTATGAACACGGCCTACTGAATTCAAATGGGTTCTTTAACATGCCAACAACGTATGACATGCGTGCCTTGATTTCGTCGCCTTTCAAGAATCACTTAACATGGTCAAGAGCGAACTTGCAAGCTTGGGGTTGGTAGTCCGACATGATAACCACTGACCCACCATGGCAAACATGACTCTAGTTACAACTATTGTACCTCACACCTGGAGTTGGTATCCAATAGGTTTTATCAAGTTTTCATGTGTCAAGAAAACTGTTCAGAGAAAAGAAGAGAATCGTTCAGGCTTAGTAGCCTGACAAACTTTTTCTCTGGTAGGCTGAATCTTATTGGAAGTTATTGGGCTAATTGTTATCAACATTGTTCCCCTTTAAGTGTTATACAGAAATGAAGTAATTCTTAAGTGTCCAATCTGATTACAGTACTTGTTTCCCATATTTTATGAGTTTATCTGCCTGCTTAATTGAACCCAAGTAAATGTGTAAACATACAGACGTCAATCTCCTCAACAATGTGTATTTACATGCATAACCATTAGAAGATTTGGAGATAATGTCAAGTGGCTCAAATCTGAACCATGGCAATATTTGATAGCCATTTGTTTTTCTGAAGAGCTAATCAGCAGCATATTGCAAGTTGTTTCAAGTAATAATTGTTCCACTTGACAGACATCTCTTTAACATACAATATTAGACAGCATTTACACATGGATATCTATACTGTCATTTGAGAAACAATGTTACCTAACTGACATTGGTACATAATCCTTAAGGATAAATGTTGGTTGTGGTGGTTCCGGTGTTGTGTTATGTGAGGGAAGACCATTAAGGAGGAAGACAATCATCATCATCATCATCTAAGTCACCCGGGTGTGGTTTACAAGCCCCCTCCACTCCTTTCTGTCCTTCCATTTTTCCTGTTCCATCACTTCTGCCACTTTCAATCCAGCTTCTCAAATGTCCTTCAAAATCTGGTCCAAGCACCTTCTTCTCGGTCTTCCAACTGGTCTCTTTCCCTTGACTTCTCTTTCTAATTCCCTTCTTGCTACTCTTTCCTTACCCATTCTTTTTACATGTCCGAACCAACGTAACCTTGCTTTCTGTATCTTCTGATTTAACAGTTCCATATTTAACTCTTCTCTGATTTTAATATTTTGAATTCTATCCCTTCTTGTCTTTTCAACTGAAGTTCTTAAAAATTTCATTTCTACTGCTTGTATCTTACTATTTTGCCTTTTATTCGTTACCAGTTTTTCCAATCCATATGTTACAATTGGTATGAAATACTGTTTATATAATGTTAACTTCGTTCTCTTGGGTACTTTATCATCCCATAAAAGTTCTCTGACTTGATGAAAAAATGTGGTACCTTTACTTAGTCTGTTATTAATATCAATGTTGATGTCATTACTTCGATTTATAGTGCTACCTAGTTATGTAAACTGTTCTACATTCTCTAACCGTACCCCATCTATGTTCACTTGACTTTTCTTTTTCTCTTTTCCACAGTACATGACTACAGTTTTCATTTTACTAATTACCATTCCAAACTCCTTCAGATTTTCATTCCAAATGTCCAGTCTCTTTTGTACTTCCTTTTCTCCCTTTCCCCAAATTACCACATCATCTGCAAATACCAAAGCATTCACTTCATCATTAATGATACTCTGTTTTACATGTTTTATAATTTCATCCATCAGTATAATAAATAATAATGGTGATAATGCACTTCCTTGCTTGAGGCATTTGTTTGCATAGAATGTTTCAGAGTCACCACTTCCGACTTGTACACTGCTTTTACTCTCATAATACAACATTTTTATCTTATTAATTAATGATTTCGATACATTCCTTTTCAGTAGGCACTCCCATACACTCTCTTAACTGTATCAAAGGCCTTTTCCAAATCTAAAAATACGAAAATGATTTCCTTGTTTCTTTCCAGATGTTTTTCTAATATCATACGTACTGTAAATATCAAATCTATTGTTGATCTATTCAGTCTAAAACCATATTGTTCTTCCTCTAACTGCATTTCTATTATATCCCTCAGTCTTTTGTCTTTCTCCAATATTTTCAGCCCATGTGATAATAAAGTTATACCTCTATAATTTTCACATTTCTTCCTATTCCCTTTTTTGAACAATGGTATAATGTTTCCTTGTTGCCAATCTTCAGGTATTATTTCATCCTTCCATATGGCATTGAGGACTCTATATAGCCACTGTAAGCTGATGCTTCCTGCTGCCTTAATCAAGCAGTGAATTCATCTTTTCCACTTGCTTTACCTTTGGTCATTGTTTTCACTGCCCTTTCAAGTTCCAACCATGTTATCGGGTTCTCTTCTTTTTCTCCAACTATTATTTCCAATGTCTTATCTCCTTCTTCCTCAGAACTGTCATCCTCATTATAAAGTTTTTTAAAATATTTTGCCATCACCTTCTGAAGACCCCTTTCATCATGTACTATGGATCCATCTTCTCTCTCTAATGCCTAGATTTTTTCTTGATTAGTTCTTTTCGATTTTATTACTCTGTATAATAATTTTTGATATCCTCGACCATCTTGTTCAATTTTGTTGGTAAACTCTCCCCAACATTTCTCCTTTTCTTCTTCTTTAATACTCCTCTTTACTTGTAATTTCAATCTCTTGTATTCCACATGTAATCTTTCTATCATAATCTCATCTCTCTGATATTTTGTTTTCTTTTCCTTATCCATTTCTATCTTTACCCTGTTTCTTTCCTTTATTTCTTCTTTTATTTTGTCTGTCCACCACCGTGTCGCCTTTCCCTTGACCGTTGCTTTTGTTTTCCCACATATCTCAATTGCTGCTTCCACAAAAGTCTGTCTTAAATTTGTCCACTCTTCTTCTCCACTTCAAATTTCTGTTTTAGACAATTTCCTTTTTATCCTATCTTGGAATGCTATTCTTTTATCCTCCTCCAATTCCCAAATCTTGATCTTTGGTTTCTTCTTCAATACAATTTTAGGAAGTTTTACTTGTTTTAATTCCACAATTAACAGTCTGTGGTCACCTTCCATACTTTCACTGGGGATTATCTTGGTGTTGATGATGTATCTTCCCCATTCTCGGTCTGTTATTATGAAATCAATGAGTGTTCTATACTGTCCATCCCAACTATATTGGCTGATCTTATGACTATTCCTCTTCATGAACCATGTGTTTTTTATTATCAGATTGTTTCTGATACAAAAGTCCAACAGTTTCACTCCATCTTCATTTTTATCTCCATACCCATGCGGGCCCAAAACATCTATTCTATCAGTTCCCACATGAGCTTTCAGATCACCCATTATCATGATCCCATCTCCAACCATATGTGTTTCCAATTCATTGAGAAAATCTTTTTCTTCTACGCTACATCCTGTTTGTGGAGCATACACTTGTATAATCTTAGGAATTCCTTGTTGATATGTATGTGCATTATTATAATTCTCTCATTAACATATTCCACTTCAGCCATTGATTCCACATTCTGATTCACCTTAAATCCCACTCCACTCCTAATAAATGTGGTGTATTTTCTTAAACGATATAGTGCTGATGACTATATTATTCCTGACCCCTACACTGAAACTACATTTTATCAGGTTTTAGAACTCTACACTTGAATGAATGAAATAAGTATGAAGTTGTATATCACCAAATAAACGTAGAATAATATTGGTAGTGATAGCTATCAAGCTTATTAGAATTTGACTCAATATTTGATATTTACAGGAGATCCCGTGAAATTTCACGCCCAATATCTGGTGGTCTGCATACAAAAGGACTTCCCCATAACCCCAGCCCAGTTAGTGGCATATGGTAGGCTGGGGACATCAGTGAGAAAAACTGTGCTTCTAACATCCTTGTCAGCTGATGAAGAGAAAGTAATTTATCAATCCCTAAAATGGAATGGTGCTCCCTGAAATCCTGTCCTACTAGGACACTGTCTTCAGTGCATCCTCTCTTGTGATACAGTATATAAAACCCTGTTGTAACTGTAATTGCAATGAATGATCACAGGCCTGCAAAGAACAAATTTATTTTGAAGCTCCACTTTATGTATGTTTGTGTGTAAAAATAAAAATGTCACATCTTTTACTGGAACAGTCATACAGCATCACAGGGCACACCAACATCGATATTGTGTCATGTCCTGCTGTGGCTCAATGGGCTTAGCACACCTGATCCCAGGGAAGGAGATTCAGGCTCGAATCCCAACTGCAGTCATATTTTCAAGTAAGCCTCCGTGGCTTAGGCGGCAGCACGCCGGTCTCTCACCGCTGGGTCCGTGGTTCAAATCCCGGTCACTCCATCTGAGATCTGTACTGGACAAAACGGAGGCAGACAAGTTTTTCTCCGGGTACTCCGGTTTTCCCTGTCAACATTTCTTTCCAGCACCACTCTCCACTATCATTTTATTTCATCTGTCATTCATTGAATCATTTCCCCAGAGGAGTGCGTCAGGCTTCGGAAGCCGGCACATTTCATATCCCCGCCGCTAGATGGGGGCTTCATTCATTCCATTCCTGACCCGGTCGGAGACTGGAAGCAGGCTGTGGATTTTCACTCAGATATTAATATTAATATTTGTATGTCTCTATATTCAGTAGTGTGAAGTTCATTACAATGCAAAATACATGTTGTCAGCTACTGTTTCTGAACTTCAGTATATTAACCTACAATGCAAGATACTATAAAATGTTATGAACAAATTTATCTCTGGATGTAAACAAAGTAATACTGAAGAATGTATAAAACCTCAAATGTAAAAATGTTTGGACTCCACTATAGTGATTTAAAACATACATGAACCAGTGCTTTCGTGGCAACTTTTTCTACCAAGATCGCATTTTTCTCCGTGTGAATCAGACAACAGAGTGAGTTAGTCTATACACTGAGAGTAATAAACACCGGTCATTAAGTACCTGAGAGCAAGAATATTTTTGACAGTCCTCTTGGTCTGTAGAAAATACTATTGCCACCTCATACCATATCTCAGCAATAAGTTCCCTCATCTACTATATTTACTTGAATCTAATGCACACTTTTTCCAGGCAAATTATGTCTCGTAAATTACGGTGTATATTAGAAGCAGTGGTGCACTATATTCGATAAAACTTGAAAGCATCCCTGCTCAGAGTTGTACCTCCTCTCTTCTAGCTTACTGTTGCTGTATCTGTGTATTAACGTTCAGCGTAAAAATGCTGCTTTGCTGAGTAGATGTGCTTTCGCGGTGGAAGTGTGATCATAATCTGGTTGTGAGATCTTATAACTGTATTTAAGCTTGGTAAAATGCTATAGATGGGTAGAACTTAACAACAATTATGAAATTCACAACTTGTCATTAAGAGACTGCAACTGCAACACACTTCTGTAGATCTTTTTTAATGGAAAGAATGAAGCTAATTAGATGAAACCATGCCAAATTTAACAAAGAAAGACAGTCAGCATGGCGTACATCAAAGGCATGACCAGATCTCACGATGAGCATTCGACTTAAATTCAACCTGTACTGGTATAGAAATTTAAATATCTGAACTCGCTGCTTATCTCATAAGAAAATATGAAGAAAATATCTTGAGTATATAATATACGGTAAGTTGTCTTATTGCTTCAAAAAACACAACAACTGGATGCCGATGGTTAAAAGAAATCAGAGAGGACTTAAAACAGAAGATGCTGCAAATAAGAAAAGTTTAACCACAGCACTTAAAAATATGACGTTTCATTTTCCACTCACAAAAAAGAAAATTCCTACAAGAATATTTTCCGCCCAAGAAAGGGAAAGACGATCAATACGCATGAAGAAGTACTGGGAGGTCCGCAAGACTCAGTTTCTTCAAGTCGACGAACTAATGGTTGGTTAAAGTGATCCTATGTGGTCTCAAGAGGCGAAGAAGAAGATAAGTTGTCTTAGAAATATCAACACCTTTCACAGTAAAAACTGGTCTCAGACAAGGTGATGGACTATCCCCTCTGCTTTTCAATGTGGCTCTTGATTACATCATGAAGGTTTGGCAAAAGGAAAACCCTCCTAAGATCAAAATTGGAAGAAAACCATCAATAAAAATAAACTGCTTAGGATTTGCAGATGACTTGGCTCTTTTAGCACTAGACAAAGAAGAGGTTTGTACTCAGATCACTAGTCTCCAAGAAATTGCTCAAGGGATAGGATTACAGATATCCTTTGAAAAAACTGAGATCATGCCTATGAAACCCTTGATATAAATAAAGTCTACATAAATGATCATAAAATTAACCTAGTTCCTCAATTTAAGTATCTTGGAGAAATTATCACACTTAACTTAAACAAAAAGTAACTTGGATAAATATAACAAATAAAATGAAAAAGGCACAATCTCTAACCTGGTCAACATATAATAAAAAATTCCTATCAATAGCTACTAAGATCCAACATTATAAAACTGTATCTCTCCCTGAAGCCACTTATGCTTGTGAAACACTGTTCCAAATTAAAAATGAACAAAGAACTGATTAGCTCCTCAAAACGGAAAGAAGAATCATTAGAACGTGCATAAATAAAAAGTATCAGGTTGAGGGAGTCTGGAGGATTCTCCCAAATGAAACTGTCTATCGTGAGATTGATCCAATCACCAGCACAATGAAGAAGAAAAGAATTTCATATTTTTTTCACATCGTATGGCTTCCAGAAAACAGAATTGTACGCCAACTAGTAACGAGAAATCTAGGAAAGAAAACTGGAGGAAAATGGATCCAAGAAATCCAACAAGATCTCAAAGTAGTTGGACTCAAGATAACAGATGCCGAGAAGAAAAATAAAATTAACACCATTCTTAAAACTCACAAATTTTCTGCAGAAGACACATAGAAAGCCTATGGAGATTTCAGATGAGTTGAGAAAATCCTGATCTGAAAGAATGAAAAAGTACTGGAAAGAGCGCATGAACCAAGCAGTACTACCTTCAAAGAAGAAGTGATTGTGGAACGATTCAAGAGGTCCAATGTGACCAATCAAGATTAATAATAATAATAAGTTGTCTTTACGCAAGATATCCAATATTGTATTAATGTAACACGGATTTAGTAAGACACCTCGACTCGCATTCAATTCGTCTTTAATGGAAATGACTCGAAATAACACAAAAGAGTTAGAAACAGACGCATTGGTCATAATTTCCACAGTTTAGGGCAATATTGCTAACCGTGAAATGTACATTTTTCTTTTAGTAATTCACATTGCAAAATGACGTCGCAGGAATAATTTCTCCCCACTCTTGGATTGTTATTGAAGATGTGATATTTTGCTATACAGCAATGATACAACTGATATTATTGATAACTTAGATTTTTACATCAAAGGCATAAATCACTGTAAATATTTAAGCTACTTCGCAAAATTAACATTTTTGTCTTATTAAATATTATGCTGTGAGTCGTGTGACTGTGATTGACCTCTGCTTTATAATAGTCCATGGTGTCCACAGGCAGGAAAAGTCAGGAATTTTGTTTTTAGTCAGGAAAAAGTGTGAAAAAATGGCGTTAGTCAGGAAAAATGGCGAAAAGTATTAGAAAGTCAGGAATTTTATATTAACCATACAGTATTTTGTGTTTTACAGTCATACTTTGATGTTACTAGTTCAACTAATCTCTGAAGATAAAAAGCATTAACTCACTGGACATTATGGTAAATTTCCATTTTTACAGTGTATCATAGTAAAAACCTCTTTTACCTATTCTTTGTACGCTTGTTTGGCGTTTGCGTAGGGATGTGGCAACCCCATCACTATAGTTTAGCTCATTAAGTACTTCGATTTATGTATTATTGCATTATAATTTACTTCATTTTGTATTTTAAATGAATTAAGAGGCAAACATTGGGGCAGCTATGGGGATGGTGAGGTTGCAAATAAAAAAATAAAAAATATTTGCTCGATAAAGCTTTTTTCCGATGTTACGATGACTTCGCGAGTCAGGAATTTTGTTAAAAAATGGTCAGGAAAAGTCAGTAAAAGTCAGGAAAATTGACATTGAAAATTCTGTGGACACCATGTAGAGCTGGGTCCATTGCGGGCATTAAATGTGATGTAATTTAAGTATTGATTGGGCGGAAAGTTTAATTACCAATTCAAAGTGATCTATTTGTCAATACGGACCTAAAATAATGGAAGTCAATTCTAATGATCATAATTAAATGTGGCATCATTTTTTGTGTACATTATAATTGGCGATCACATTTACACCCAATTTATTGAAATACACTGTATAATAAGTGGCACTATTTGTGTTAAATTAACTTGATGGCAACAAGACCAACACTGAGGATGACCAAGACAGTGATGTGTTCCACTTCAAGATCAAGGATAATACCGAATACATTTCATACAGATGACTAAGATTCTCAATGAAAAGAACAGTGCTGAAATTTCTTAGCATGTCATCTAGTGTTGTATTTCATTTTAAATACCAATCAAATTATAAGTATCCATTAGTACAGTAATAATGAGTTTACCAATCGTCGTCGGCGGCTTTAACTTGTTTCCGAGTATACATCTTCTTCCAAAACATTCTAAAATAATCTAAGGTTGAGGTCTGTGGGCATGTTTGCGGTGACTGAACAGCCCAATGCGTGCATGAAACAAACGTCCACACAGAACTGTTGGTGGAGGGCGTGGCTGTGCTGCACGGAGCTTTCGTGCTTGTCGCTTGGCCTTAACAAGTCTACGACGTTCTTCTTCAAACATTTTGACAGCAGCTGGGATGGTCTGGCGCCAAGTTGAACGGTCTTTAACAAGCTGGTCCCAGGTTTGTGGATTGAGTCCTGTCTACTTCATATTCGCTTAAATTGGTCCTTGCATCGTCTCTTAGGGCCTCCATGAAGTCTGGTGCCGGAGGTGAGTTCACCATACAGAACCTGGCGTGGTAGTCTCGTATCATCCATCCGATGGACATGTCCAATCCATCTAAGTTGATGGCCAATGATGGATGATTCTATACTATTAGCAAGCGCTTTCTCAAGAACATCAAGATTGGTGATGTGGTCTTCCCACTTTATCTTAAGGATGGATCGAAGTTTCTGTTGATGGAAGCGCTCAAGCTTTCGGAAGTCATGTCGATAGAGGGTCCAGGTTTCACAGCCATACAACAATGTTGAGATGACAACAGCTTGGTACACCATGAGCTTCGTCTTCACGGTCAGATCTTTATTCAAGAAGACCCAGTGCGATAGTCGCCCAAATGCCGCATGGGCAGCACCGATTCTCTTCTCAACATCCTGCCCACAATTGCCGTGTACAGATAGCAGACTGCCCAGATACGAGAAGTGGTCTACCTGCTCCAATGGAGTATCTGAGATAGAAATGTTGAAGTGCCTGGTGAGGGTTGTGCCAGAACCTTGGTCTTCTGAACATTAATGGTGAGACCAAAACGTTCACATGCATTCTTGTAGCAATTAACAGTCTGTTGCAACTCCACTGGCGTGAGTGTAGGCGATGCCGCATCATCTGCATACAACATATTGGTTATCTTCGTAACCTGAGTTAGCTTCTTGGAGCGAAATCAAGCTAGGTTGAAGAGCCCTCCATCAAATCGGTACCTGACATCTACACCTGGGATGTTTGTGGGTGATTTATAGAGCATTGCAGCCAAATACAATGCATTTTATTGGTAGTACAAATGGTGTCTTAACATAAGTTCATTGATATACCAGATGCATTATTTGCTGATGCGAATTTTATTCGCTAACAAATCTTTTTCTTTTTTCTTTTGCTTTTTTGAAGGTTTTGAAATTTGGAATGCACGTTAATTTCAAGTCAATATGTTAGCCTATAAGCTAAACTAAAGAGGATACTTTGGGGCTCTGACGTCAGGAAGACTTGCCTTATATTAGGCAGTAATTTTCTCCATACAATGATAAAAGTTGAATGGGAGGTTTGACTGTCTTCAAAAGTGTATTTACCAAGTTCTAAGAAACTATGTAACCATTATTGAAAATTTGCTGGTGAAATTAAAAGTATGTTGATGTTCAGTAAGTTTAAAAATTCATTCCCTAGATTTGCACTGGAATTTTTTCTGACAGACATTGGTGCAGTGAGCAAAAAGCACTAGGAATATTTTCACCAAAACATTTAGGATATGAAAGGAAGAAACCAAGATTGGTGGAGCCTTAATGTGATAGGAGACTATGACTGGTTGCTGCATTTGACATTTCAGAAACTGCTCACAAGGAAAGTACAATGTGCTGCTTTACCAGCTAGACAAAAAAGGAACTATGGCAATCTAATCATCATCATATTGCACAGTTTCCAGCCACTGGCCGGGTCTGTTTGGAACACAAGCCTCTCCAACGTCTTCTGTCTTCCCACCATCTCTCAGCCTCCACCCTTGTCCAGTCTTCTCCTCTCTTCTTCACGCTTTCTTCCACCCCCTCCAGCCATCTGTCTCTCAGTCTCTTTCCTTCCCACTTCGTCTCGTGTACCCTCCTGGGTATCCTCTTCTCCTCCATTCATTTTATATGTCCATACCATCTAAGTCGAGATTTTTCTATATCATCCTGTAATGGTTTTTCCTTCATTAATTCTCTGGTCCTCTCATTTCTTATTCTGTCCATCTTTGTAGCTCCAATACTGCTTCTCAAGAACCACATCTCACTGGCCTGTATTTTGCTCTTCTCCCTTCCTTTCATAACCCAGGTCTCCGAGGCATACGTCAGGATAGGGACATAGTACGTCCGATATATGATCTTTTTGCTGTTCTGAGGGACATCCTTGCTCCATAACATGAACATGCTTCTCACACTCCTCCGGAATGCTTCTGCCTGTCTCCCCCGCTCATTTATTTCTCTATCGTTTCTTCCATTATCTTGTATCAGGCTTTCCAGATACTTGAAACTCTCTACTTTCTTCAGCTGTTCCCCACCAATTGTTATTCCCGTTGTGGTTCTTTCCTTCTTCCTTGTTGTGATCACCATCTCACTCTTATTTATGCTAAATTTCATCCCAAATCCTTGTATTATTCCTTCCCGCACGGCCAATTCTTCCTGTACCTCCTCCTCCTTGTTTCCCCAAATCATCTGCAAACACCATTGCTTTCATCTTTCCTTCCCCAATTACTTGTGCCATTCGGGTCATTATGTCATCCATCACCACAATGAAAAGTAACGGTGACAGTGCACTTCCTTGTTTCAGGCCATTTCTCTGTTCCAACCTGTCCAATCTCTCTCCTCCCACTTTCACACAGCTCACGCTTCCCTTGTACATCTCCTTTATCCTTTTTATAGTCCATTTCTCTACTCCTCTATCCTCCAGGGACTTCCATACTTTGTTTCTGCATACACTGTCATATGCTTTCTCAATGTCCAGAAAGGCCATCAGTAGATCTGTTCCATACTCATAGTGCTGTTCTTGTAACTGCCTTACAGCAAAAATCAAATCCACTGTGGACCTTCCTGCTCTGAAGCCATGTTGCTCTTCCCTCATCCCTCCTTCTATCCTTGTCCAAATCCTCCTTTCCAAAACTTTCTCAAAGATCTTTGCACAATGAATCATCAGTGTTATTCCCCGATAGTTTCTGCATTCTGTTCTACTACCTTTCTTGAAGATCGGGACAATTATTCCTTTTTTCCAGTCCTCTGGGGTCTTCCTTTCCTTCCATGCTGTCCTCATCACTCGGTACAACCATTGTATCCCCACCTCTCCTGCTGCCCTCACCATCTCCACACTCAACTCATCCACACCCGGTGCCTTCCCTCCTTTCATCTTCCTCACTGCATCTTCCACTTCTTTCCATGTTAAGTCCTTTTCTGTTTGCAGTTCATCTTCCTCTTCCCCGATTTCTTCCTCCTCGCCGTGGTTTCCATTTGGGTTCAAAAATTCTTCAAAATATTCTTTCCACATTTTCTTCAGTTCTTCCCTATTTTCTATTGCTTGTCCCCTTTTGTTCACCATTCTAACATAATCCGTAGGATCCTTCCGCCTCTTATTTTTTACCATCCCATACAGGACCTTTTTTGTACCTTCACTATCCTCCTTCATCCTCTTTGTCCACTCTTCCATACACTTTCTTCTCTCCTCAGCCACTACTCTCTTCGCCTCCTCCTTTCTTTCCTGGTACTCTTCCCTTGTCTCTACCGTCCTATTTTGATACCACTTCCTAAAGGCTCTATTCTTTTCCCTTACTATATCTTTTGTCTTCTCATTCCACCATTCCAGCTTCTTGGAGCGAAATCGAGCTAGGTTGAAGAGCCCTCCATCAAATCCTTCCACCTCTTCTTACTACTTGTCCTCCCACATACTGCTTCTACTGCACCTACTAGTGTCTTCTTAAATCTAGCCCATTCCTCTTCCACCCCTCTTTCTTCATCTGTTGGAATTCCTTCCTTTACCATTTTGAGGTACTCGACCCTTCTATCCCCTTATTTCAGTTTCCATATCCTTATACGTCTTTCCTGGTTCTCAGTCCCTTTCTTCTCCTTACTCCCTCTCAGGTTCAGTACCAGCAATCGATGGTTGCTATCCAGGTTCTCCGATGGTATAACCTTGATGTCCGTGATGTTCTTATTTAGTTCTTTCTCATACAGTATATAGTCGACCACCGACTTCCTGATCAAGACATCACTGTACCATGTGATTGTGTGGCTCTCTCTTTTCTTGAATCAGGAGTTCCCAACTAGCAGGCTGTTCCTCTGGCAGAAGTCCAACAGTCTCTTTCCTTCCTCATTTCTTCCGCCCCAACCCGCTGGTCCTAGAACACTCTCATAACCTTGTCTTTCTCTTCCTACATGGGCATTCAGATCCCCCATAACAATCATATTTCTTCCTACCAGCTGCTTCTGCAATTCCTCTTCAAACTCCTCCTTCTCTTCAGAGGCGCTGCCTACTTGTGGAGCATACACTTACACTATTTCTACGGTCTCTCCCCTCAGTGCTACTTTCACCTTCATCATCCTATCACTTATTCTCCTCACTTCTTCTTTTAAACCATCTCGTACTCCTACTCCCACTCCATTCCTCTTTCCCTCTTTATTCCCACTCCAGTACAGTCTATAGCTTTTTCTCAGTTCTCTCCTTCCTTCCCCTTTCCACTTTGTTTCTGCCAATCCCAATAAATCCAACTTCCTTCTTTCCATCACATCCACTATCTCCTCCACCTTCTCCGTCAGCGTTCTTATGTTTAAAGTTCCAAATCTTAGTCCGTGTGTACAGCCGTGTCGTCTATTATATCCATCATGTCCGAGGCTCGTTCCATTCTTGAAAGCATTTGGTTTCATCCACTACTGGCTTGCTGGGCCTATCGAAGCTTCACCAGAGCCCCGTTAGCCGTCACTTTTCAGGGTTCCTGTAGGACCTTCACAGCTACCGTAACGGTCCCGGGGCACATGAAGTCCCCACTGTACTTCGCCCCTACAGGCGATCCCCTACTTTGTGCCGTTGCCTGTCTCCCACGACGTGGACGAGGGGTTGGACTTATGGGAGACTGGCAATATAATACTGTACTTTAATATCATATGACACAAAAGTTGCCAAATGAGAAAAAACAGTGATATCTTTAAATGGCAAATGTAGGTATAAAAATATATCTTCGGAACAAAACTCTTCATACAGTAATTGAATTTTATATGAAACATGTTAGAATTAAAGCAGCACACCATACGATGAAACATAGCACAGTTACTAATTGTCAAAGAATACTCGAAACAAAGACGTGCATCTCGAGCTAGATGCTCTCATAGCAGATGGCGATGGTGTTCATGAACTGGTACTCGTAGAACATGAACATTATTCCAAACTAACACTTCCCCTCGAGTAAAGTTCAGTTGACCTCACTCAGACCAGCAGATTTCATGCACTACTGATGTTTTTGTCTGGGCAAACTCTTTGTAAGGAAGTCTGCCACTTGATCTTCAATTGGAATGTACTGTACATTGAACGACTTCTTTTTCAGCGTGTCTCTGACAAAATGATGTCTAATGTCAATATGTTTACTTCTGTTGTGGAACATGGGATTCGCCGCTAATCTCAGTGCACTTTGCTTGTCACAATACATGGTCAGATCAGTTAGTGTTGAAACCCAATTCGTGAAGAAATCTCTGCAAGTATATGGCCTCTTTGACACATTCGGACATAGCCATATACTCCGCCTCCGTAGTACTCGGGGCAACCGTTCTCTGCTTTCGAGAATCCCAAGATATGGGGCATCCACTAAGTACAAAGAGGTAGCCCGTGTGAGACTTCCTATCCTTGATGCTTCCTCCCCAATCTGCATCCACGAACCCTCTGACCGGTTTCAGGTCAGACATGAAAACTAGTCCAACGTTGGCAGTTCCCTTTAGATAACGAAGGACTCTTTTGTCCGCCCTCCAGTGTTCCATCCCGTAGCAGTTATTAAACTGACCTAAGCAGCTGACGGCAAATGAGATGTCTGGACGTGTGGTTGTAGACAGGTAGGTAATTGCACCTACAAGCTCACGATAAGGAAGTTCTTGTTCCTCTTCACTTGGGTCGTCCTTCTTTGTCAGATTGATCGCAGGATCTAGAGGTGTGGCAACTGGTTTGCTCTCGCTCATACCGAATCGTTCAAGAAGTTCTTTGATAAAACCCTGTTGGTATATTTAGACCCAACCATTGCCTTGAATGAACTCGATACCCAAACAATAGCTTGTGAATCCAAGGTCCTTGAGCTCAAACATAGTTGCCAACTTCTCTCCCAGTTTCGCGATCATTTCTTGATTCTGAGATGCAACCAATATGTCATCAACGTAAACTGCAATTAAAGTCATATTATTGCCATACCCAATCTTCAAAAGACAAGGATCCGAATTTGTTGGGGTGGCTCCGCATTTTCTCAGAGTTTGAGCCAGCTTGTTGTACCAACTTCGACCTGCTTGTCGTAGGCCATAAGGAGACTTCCTCAACAAACATATTTTGTTGCCCTTCCGGAACTCTTTCACCATATGGCTTGCTTTATTCCCAATAGCCCCCCCAGGGGTTCACATCTACTGGGACGTGGGTTGGCGACCACGGGACCCCAGCTGAGTCCGGCATTGCTTCCACTTACTTGTGCCGGGCTCCTCTCCGTCTTCTTTCCTGTCGACCTCCCTTGGTCAACTCTTGTTCTTTTCTGACCCCGACGGTATTAGGGTATCCGAGGCCTAGGGAGTCTTTCACTTTCCCGTCTTAATGGCCCTTGTCTCATCTTTCCTGATCCCTCCTTCTTCGAGGGGTCGGACCTCTTGTTTTCTTTTTATTAGATTTCCTTTTCTCTTTAGGATTTCCGCACTGTTTTTTGTAATTGGCTCCCCGTGTATCTAAATTCCCTTTTTTGCATCTTCACTCCATTTTGTAGGTGTTTTCAATCTACGTTACATTTTGTAAGTCTTTTCAATCTAAATTGCATTTTGCGAGTATTTTCAACCTCAATTGCCTTTTGTATGGATTGACAATCTAAATTGCTTTTTAGTAAGTCTTTCAATATAGGGGCTGGAACTTTTGTGAGTATTTTGGATTTCAATTGCATTTTGTAAGTATTTTCAACCTAAACCGCTTTTTGCAAGTATCTTCGATCCAAATTGTATTTTGTATGGTGGGCATTTTGTAAGTATTTTTATTCTCAATTGCATTTTGTGGGTATTTTGAATCTAAATTACATTTTGTAAGTATTTTCAATCTAAATTGCATTTTGTAAGTATTGTCCATCCAAATGAGTAGTTTGAATCTACCATACATTTTGTAAGCATATTCAATTTCAATTGCACTTTGTGCATATTTTGGATCTGATATTGGCGTTTTTCAATCTAAATAACATTGTGTATTTTCAATATTTCAATTGCATTTTGTATGTACTGTATTTTCAATCTTATTTGCATTTTGTAAGTATTTTGAATTTCAATTGCATTTTGTAAGTATTTCGACTCTACATTGCATTTTATCCGTATTTTGAACCTAAACTACATCTTGTGCGTATTTTTCAATCTCTTCCTTTTGTGAGTATTTTCCTTCTAAATTCTCTTTTATAAGTATTACCACTCTCCAATTTGTGAGTCGTTTCAATCTGAGGTACATTCTGGAAGTATTTTCAGTCTCACTTAATTTTCGCTCTGGTTTCCATTTCGTAGTCATATTCGCTATCACCCAGACCATTAGGGGCTGATAACCTAGATGTTAGGCCCCTTAAAACAACAATTATCATCATTATTCCCAATAGCAGTACTATTTTCTGTATCCACGATGCCCTGTAAAATCTCTTCCAAGTTCTTCGGCTGTTTCATCAAGATCTCTTCCTCCAGGTTACCATTGAGGTATGCTGTGGCAATGTCAAATTGTCAGTTTTTTATTCCATACTTTGCCGCTAGAGATGCCATAAGCCGAATAGAACTTGTGCGTGCGACTGGTGCAAAGGTTTCCGAGTAGTGGACTCCAAATTCTTGAGTGGAACCCTGAGCAACGAGGCAGGCCTTCCTCTTTTTGAGTGTGCCATCTGCATTAAATTTATTTTGCAATACTATGCGTGATCCGATGACCTTACCATCATTGGAACGGTTCATCATTACCCAGGTGTCATATTTTATAATAGACTTCATCTCGGTGATAATTGTATCATTCCATTCATAGGCGTTAGGACCGGTCATTGCGCTTTCAAAGGGATCTCTGCAAGGTAAGTTTGTTCTGTTTTTTCCGTGACTCTAACCTCATCTGTTTTAACAGGATGGAAACTTTTTCTAGGTCTTCCCCTTCTTCCAGTTCTGATCAACATTGGTCGACCCAGACCTCTGGTTGTTAGTGAAGTGCCGCTCAGATTTCCAGCATTGTCTTTTTGTGATTGATTCCAGGTTCCTCAAAACCCAAGAAATGTCCCGCTTTATCCCAGGAGTAGTGATGTAAAATACCCAGGTATTTATAAATCGGGGTAAATACCCAGGGTATATACTTGGGTAAATACCCGGGTATTATAGATTTTTCATTAAAAATCCTGTGTCGTGGTAAGTTGAACCTTAAAAAAGGGTAACTGTATGCAAACTATTCTACATTAACTTTTTAGAAATGTAATAACATTAGATAGTTAGTAAATTTAATTAGAATTGGGACTTAAAAACAGAATTAGAATTGGGAATTAGATCAGGAGATAAAATTCAATAGTTATAACCTGAAAAACTCAGGGTTAGAATTGAACTAGGCTTTTTTGCAAACATTGAGATAAAAGTTGGGGGAAATTTATTCAGAGTATTGGCTAAGTTCTACAAGAGGTGTAATATACAGTTTCTCAGAACAGTTTGTAATATCATATCTACTTAGTATAAAACAAAGTCCCCGATTCTTGGATGTCACGGGTAATCTCGAGAACCTCTGGATGGATTTTGATGTGGTTTTCACCATTCTGTAAAGGACATTCGAAGATGATTTCTGTTGAAAATAATTTATTTATGATCAAAGGAAGCCGAGCAGTAAGTTAACAAATCAATGAAAAAATCGAAAAAAACTGGCGTCCGAGCTCTTTGTAAGCTTACGCTGGGCAAACCGTTAAACATATCTAAATACTCTGAGTGTGAGAAACATCGCCCACTATAAGTGTTTTTACGTTTTCATTTCTTCCAACCATGTCCATTCAAATACTGAGGCGACAGTTTACGAGCTAGCTAAGGGCGAGTCGATCACCCCTGTTACAGCCTAACTAGCGGGCGAACCTATTACCCCAGATACAGCCAGCAGCAAAATGTAGAGCCGTGTTGAGTTAAGACTTCAGAGAAGGGTGGTTGTGTTTGGAGTTTCCCTGGAAGTTCAACTCGGCTTTTCTTCATTTCGCCTGTGAACTTTCCGTTCCGCAAAATACACAGTCAAGTTAAGATTGGACGGAAGGGGGATTTGTGTTTCATTCACCTCGCCATTCCCTGGAAGTGCAACTCGGTTTTTCTTCATTTCGCCTGTGAACTTTTTGTTCTGCAAAATACACAGTCAATTTAAGGTTGGACGGATGGGGGGTTTGTGTTTCATGCACCTCGCCATTCTTAAATATTACGTCTGACAAGAATTTGTGATAATTAATAGTCCAGTCAGTGATTTTAAGCCATCATGCCGAGATGTAAAACGGATTTAGGTCATAGTTCATTGACATCGAAAAAAAAAGCGCTTATCACGTAACAATGAAACCGAGCAACAAATAATTTCTCGATTGTCACAGACAGAAAGACTTCGTCCTCGGCTCCTTCAAACCGTTGCTCAAGAAGAACACCGTCTGAACCACGATCAGAAACAAGCTTATAACACTATGAAGGAAGGTAAGATATTTTTTCTCGATGCCCCTGGAGGCACAGACAAAACGTTCTTGATTAATGTGTTGCTTGCCAAAGTGAGGTCTGGTGGTAATATTGCTCTTTCCGTCGCATCATCTGGAATTGCAGCTACTAATTTGGAAAGGGAAAGAACAGCACATGCACATTTAAACTTAAACTTCTTTTGAAAGTAAGCAGTAATTATGGAAACGTATGTAATATTTCAAAACAAAGTAACACTGCCAGTTTAATCCAAAATTGTTCTTTAGATGTATGGGATGAGTCTACAATGTCGCACAAAACTTCCGTTGAAGCTGTAGACAGGACCTTGCGTGATCTAAGGAATCAGAACATACCTATGGGGGGCTGCACAGTTTTGTTCGCCGGAGATTTTCATCAAATCTTACCAGTTGTTACCAGAGGAACGAGAGCCGACGAAGTGAAAGCTTCATTAAAAATATCTTACATCTGGCCGGATATAATAAAATTGGCACTCATAACTAACATGAGAGTACTCTTATCTTCAGAAGATAATAGTCTGTTTGCTAATGGAGATTTACCAGTCTTTGGCGGGAAAATTACCCTCAGTCATGATTTCTGTGTTTTAGTAAGCAGTATTCAAGAATTGATTGATAGCTTTTATCCTCAAATCCATGGCCTATCTAACAAGTCTCATTCATGGTTTAAAGAAAGAGCAATATTATCGCCGACAAACGAACAAGTTGTGAAAATTAATGACTTGGTGTTCTCCAAATTCACTGCCCAGGCTCAAGTATATTACTCAGTAGGCTAGATGCAGTAGTCAATTGTGAAGAAGCTGTTCATTACCCTACAGAATTCCTAAATTCTTTATTTCCTTCTGGCTTGCCACCACACAAGCTTATTTTCAAAGTAGGAGTTCCTATTATATTGCTACGTAATTTACACCCACCAAAGTTATGCAATGGGACGCATTTGGTAGTGAAAACTTTGAAAAACTGTTTCATTGAAGCACTTATCTTAACTAGCTGTGGTACAGGAGAAACGGTCTTAGTGCCCAGAATCCCTACGATTCCTTCGGATTTGCCTTATCGTTTCAAACGAGTACAATTCCCAGTAAGAGTCTGCTTTGGCATTACTATAAACAAAGCACAGGATAAGACACTTAGCGTGACTGGAGTTGATCTCACTGGAAAATGTTTTTCTCATGGATAGCTTTACGTAGCTCTAACACGTGTTACATCAAACCGAAATCTTTTCATGTTCACTGCCGGAGGGAAAACTGCTAATATCGTATACAAGGAAATGTTATAAGACCTCAGAAGTAGCCTATCACCCTGCATTCATAACTGTTCTCGGGCAAAGCTAGTTTATATATAAAATAAATAATCAAATAACCAAAAAGACTAGTAAATAGAAAATGGGAGGGAAGTACAGTGTCAGTTTGAATTCTGGCTAGGATGAGCTGAGCAGTGTTGCCAAACCATTTGCTTGCTGGCATACAGTACATCTTCACCCATTATAGAGCCCACATACTACAAAAACTTCCTGACATGTATTTGTATTATTTAGAGTATGATTTAAAATATTAATATTTCTTTAATATTTAAAATTGAATGAAAAATAACTTAAAGCGCATTTACTAAGCTTTTTTTTTTTTTTCTTTCCCAATGTCCTTTCTATTGAATATATTTTATTACCTTTTGAGTTTTGGCATACACTTTCAATTAATATGCAAATAGCCTACTTGTATTACTACAAAGGTAGCTTTTCCCTTCCACATCATTGTTGCCATTTCCTGTACCGTAATAAAACTCGACCTTCTCAATGTCTTGGTATTTATTAAAAATTTAAAATACAAAACAACCAAAAGGTTTTATCCAATATTTTACTTTAGTTTAAGGAAAAAACACACTTAATGACAAGGCTTCAGTGCCAAATATATAAATATCCAAAAATACCAGATGTCCATTTTTTTTTTTTTTTTTTTTTTTTTTTTTAGAATCAATATTATTCCTGATTTCAATTTAAGGCATCAAATACCTGTGTTTCAGTCTTTGTCTGTCCAACACATCAAAAACTGTTGTACAAAGCTCAAAAACTGAAAATACCCTCATTTTGGTATTTAAATGACCACTAGGTAAATACCCAATTTATCTTTTACCTCCCCACTGGGTATTTACCCGGTCCTCATCACTACCCAGGAGCCCAGGAGGTGTCGTATTCTCGGGGTTCCCTCTTCCTCGATTAGAAGAGGTAATTCAACTTCCTTTTCATCAGACGAGAGCCTCGTAAATTCCTTGATTTTATATTCTCCCATTTCGTGCCTTGCCTGTTCTCTCAGATTGTTTTGGTAGCTATAGAGCATCCAGCGTTTAGAAAAGACTGTGGGTCTTATGGGCTTTTAGTTTTAATGGAAACCCCCATTACACTGGTTTTGTTACCTTACCTTTTATCATGAAGGAACTCTGAACATATATATTTTTCGTCATAATAGCTTCCTACAATTATCTGCCAATTGATTACTTTTGTTATTGCATACAAGTATCGTTTATATTACGTCTTAGTAATTTAAAAATTTCGAGGTTAGCACGCTGGAAGGAAGAGCCTTGTCCTGTGCTGCACGCTCGCCCGGAGTGGAGCACATGCTCAGTTCCGCCCAAGGTAACTAGAATACTATCAGATAGGCCGATATCGCAGTTCCCGCTTCAGTCGCCAGACGGCTCCCTTTACGCTGACGTCATTTCGCGGACAAGCACGGCCAACGAGAAATACTGGCCCTGGTGCGCTTTCGTGACGTCAGCAATGTAGTGCTGTTGCACCACTTCCGATAGGGTTATGTATGACGGGAACATAAACCGTATTGTCTAAAGGATGCTGAAATCACAGAATTAGAACATCGTACTAACCCATATCACATCAGAAAACACGCTGTAAAAAGCATTGACCCAACACAACCATGCCTTCTGGCAAAACATACATGGTAATTACAACTCAAGTCTTACACTGATCAATCTTATGAAGTCCAATACTGAGCCACAATTTACTTCTTTATTCATTACTCTAAGTAGAGCCAGTAGATCACGTATTTAATCGTTGCAGTTGATCACAAGGAGTATGTTATCTTTCCCTGGCGGTTGCTTGTTAATTATGTGGAATTACTAGATGGTTACAAAGTTTTCAGGAAGGTTATGAAAAGCTATGAATAGTGCCGGATAATGTATGCATATATAACTCTAATAGTTGTACGATATACATAAATGTATCAAACGTTTTTGTAATAGAAAGATATTCACGAACATAATATTCTATGGTCTTCGTTTTACTGCCGGTGTAGTAGTCATCTTGTCTGCATCATTGAACCTGTATAAATGCTGGTATTCATTTACCACTTGTCTTCATAGATGGTATTGCATACCTGCCAACTTTTACGGTTCATCCGTAAAATTTACGGAAATTGCAGCATTTTACGGTTTTACGGATGAACGGTGTCATTTTACGATTTCGCGGACAAAAATTTGAAACGATAATTAACATTCGATAATTCCTCCCACTTCCGTACAATCGATTGTTTGCGTGGGTCAAGCGCAAGTCCACGATTATCGATAACTCGTTCTTTGGTATGATTGGTACTTTTAACCGTGTGATGTTTGAGTCGTCATTGTAATTGAATTTGAAGCCGGGATAACAGTTCTGCCATGTGAATCATAGGTGTTGACAGGCCCTGCTTCGCAAATTCTTTGTTCCTCTCCGTTCGCTCGTTGCGATTTAACCCATATTCTTTGACCACGTGCGTTGTTCATTTTTCCCGAAGTTGGCGTTCCTTGAATGTTTTCGTCTTTTAAGGTTATGGCATATTTTAATGAAGTGTTCGAGTTTTTGTGCTATAACTTCGTGCTTCGCTGTTTCCTGTATTCCTTGGACTAATTACATTCGTTCCACGTGTGTGTGTGTTTCTACCATGTGCATATTCTTTCTTCACGAGGTTGGCATCGTTTTCATTTAATGGTTTAAGACATTGTGTGCTTTGACATGTTTTAATGAAGTGTTGGCTGTCTTTAAGTGTTTTATGTTATAATTTTATGTGACGTTCAGTGATCCAGGTTCCTTTCGATGTTTTAGTAGATATCGAGAATTAACAAATCCAACAAGAAACAGTACTTCCAGACATTTAAAGAATCATACTCTGTTGATTTTCCGTGCATACTGAAATCAAGAAAGGGAGAAAAATTTGCCTATTGAACGGTATGTGCGTGTGATATTAATATTGCACATGGTGGAAAAAACGATTTAAGTAATCATGTGAAGTGCGCTAAACACGTAAGTTATGTTAAATCGAAGGAAGGTAGCAAGAAAATCAAAACCTTTTTTGCTAAGTCTGGAAACGTTGACAGTTACGTAATTAGGGCCGAGTGTCTGTTTACTTCCTTTTTGGTGGAACACAATGTGTCCTTAAGTGCGGCTGATCATGCTGGTGCTTTATTTAAGAAGATGTTTCCCACATCAGAAGTTGCAAAGAAATATCCTAGTTGTGGTCGCACGAAAACGACATGCATTGTAAATAAAATGGCAAAAATGCATCATCTGAAGTTGTTAAGTGCCTTCAGAACGGACCATTTTCTTTGGCAACGGATGGAAGCAATGGTACGAATGCCAATTTGTATCCTATTGTTGTTACATTCTATGATGTTCCGTAGGAAAATGTAGTGAGCACTGTGCTATCCATACCAGCGTTGGGCGGGGACTCAACAGGGCGAAACATAGGTAACCTGATGTTATCACAGCTGAGTTATCATAATATACCAATTGAAAATTGTGTGGCTTTCTGCTCCGACAATGCTCCTGTTATGATAGGACACAAAAATGGGGTTTCAGCAGTTCTGAAGGAAGTTCAACCAGGTATTGCCATCATAGGTTGCATTTGCCACCTGATTAATCTAGCAGCTGAGAAAGGTGCTAGAAGATTACCAGTTAAAGTGGGTGAGATCCTTGTTGATATATTTTATTTCTTAGAGAAGAGTGGAAAGAGAAAAGAACGCCTTTAGAAATTTCAGAACTTGCACAATAAAGAGGCAAAGAAAATTCTGAAGCGTGTATGTACTAGGTGGTTATTTTTAGGCAAATGTTTGGATAGACTACTGGACCAGTGGGATCCGCTTCTTTCTTTCTTTCTTTCTTTCTTTCTTTCTTTCTTTCTTTCTTCAATGAGGAAGTAATATTATGTACCCAAAACATTTCCACAAGCTTGACATCTTTCAGAATACCTAAAGTTGAACAAAGTGGATCCAAAGAGTATCAGAAGAAGAGAATTCTTGATTCTGCTACTACACATGCCCCTAAAAGAATAGCATATTCTTCCAAATGTAACAAACCCATCCTAAAAAGTAAGACTTCTGCTACAACTCGTGAGGAAAAATTGTTTATGTTCCTGTCCTCAAACTTGAACAAAGCCTTTTGCACTTTCCTTCATGTGACTATTCCTGTATTTGACAAATTGAATGTTGCCCTTTAAACTTCTTCCGCACAAGTTCACTTGTTATTAGAACTTCTAATGGATTTGCTAAAGCAGCTGTTCACCAAGTTTGTTAAGCTCAAAATTGTCAAAAGCTCCTCATTGCTTGAAGTTGAGTACAACTTGATTCAAAATCAAAGAAGTGATGATGAGTTAGTTATTGGCATTCAAACTTCGAACATAGTGAATGATCTCCAGGATACAGATAAATCCCTTTTCTTTTCATCAGTGAGAAACTACTTTTTTACTGCCTGTGACTACATCATCAACAAGTTTCCACTCAAGGATGACGTGTTAAAGAATGCTAAAGTTGCTAGGTTAGACAAAATTGAAGATGCACAGTTTCCTTCCATTCGTTTTTTTTCTTGGAAAAGTTTCCTATCATGTTATGCAAGGAAGAGAATGCAACTATAGATGAGGTGGTGAATGAGCTTCAGAGGCAGTTCACAGCTCTTCAGGTAGATGACACTTGGCTGCACATCAAGATGCTGCAAGTGATTCCAGTTGGGCACAAATATCAAGAATTCGTGGAGCTGATGAACTTCTTAAGTATGACCGAATTTCTAGAGTAATGCTCTCTGTCCTCACCATACCCCATAGCAATGCAGAATGTGAACGTGTTTTCAGCCTCTGAAGAAAAATAGAACACAGTTCAGATCATCCATGTCCAATGAATCTGTGGAGTCTATTTCTATTTTGAAGACCAGGAGTTCTGGTCCCTGTTATGACAAAACATTTTCTCAAGACTTTTTGCAGGTAGCTAAAAAGGCCACAACCATGACTTTAAAGTCGAACTAGCATGTGATTTGCAGTGCGTATTAGATTATTTCTTGCCTGTGTTACGTTAAACAAGTTTTATTGTGTAAAGCCTTTTTCAATTATCGTATATCTGCTTAATTTATCAAGGAAGTCCTGTTATGTATGCTCCAAACAAATATTCAACACGCCTGCTGCTGATTAACATGGATTTATTCTTGATTGTTATCTTCATCTACAAATCATTTAAGTAGATATGATTTCAATGTTGTATCCTGTTTAAAGCATGAATTATTGTATTTTGTATCCCAGAAGTATTATTATTTTCGTCAATCCGGGGTATGTTGAAAATCGTTAGATTTTCTGTCGCGCGTGAGTTTTACTGATAGCTCTTTTCAAAAGTTGGCAGGTATGGTATTGATGTGAGCCGTTAGTCGATGGCGATTGTATTCCTCAGATCTCTTCTATAAACGTATTAATTTCTGTTCCGCCCCTTAAAACAACAATAACTAAGTAATAATTTCACTGCAAGATTCTTTGATCCAGTTATACTCATGTGCACATAATTTAACTCACAACGATGGTCACAGGCTCTACAACTCAACTTACTGTACTTGTTCCAGCTATTAAGACACAACAACCCCTTGAATCCTAGTTCGCGTGGATTTTTGTTACGAGTAACTTCAACATGTAAATAGACTATAGCTGGCATAGTTTTGTAAAGCTATACAATACAGTATAATTTATCGTGCTTGAAAACACATTGAACATATAAACTGGGTCCATTTCAAGAAGATTTATATAAAATATCGCATTTCTGCTGCTCATGAATTGCTCTCGACTTAAAAGATGTACAAGCACCATCAAGCACTACATTGCCTACGTCACAAAAGGATTAGGTTCACGCGCCATGGCCTGTCTTTCTCGTTGGCCATGGCGGACAAGCCAGTGTCGCTTGAAGTAGAAAACGTGCTTTGTAATGTAGTTGTATGATCCATTTCGATATGAAATAATGGGCTTTTAAAAACGGGTAGCTACAGTAACTGTGCCGTTTCTGAGTACAAAAAAATTGCCGCAGAAATTCTGAAGTGATTTACCACTCTTATTCTAACAATAAGGAAGTTCGAAAGCTGTGGATTTTAAGATGCAGACGAAAGGATAGCGTCAATGCTAGAACTGCCCGACGTTGTTCTGCATATTTTCTTACCATAGGACTGCGAACGGGACCTCAAAAATAAATTATTGGGTTTGCCTCTGAAGAAGAAATCACGCTTTGGTGTAGTTCCTTCGAAGAATATACCTAACTGGCATCAGGCCCGACGAGAGGGAGGGGCATGCGGGGCTGTAGCCCCAGGGCTTGGATTAGCTGAGGGGGCCGAGGCGGTAAAAGGACTTAGGATGGACAACTTTATTTAAATTAATGTCAAAACTATTATGAAATTTTCTGATGACACGCTCCGATGCAAACACAGGCAGTGAACAGTATACAAAACATTACAATAATTATTAATTGACATACCGTAATTAATTTTATAAATAACCATTCTGTTTTTCGTTTTCCGGGAAATGGTTAAGTTGCCAGAGTCATCCATTTTATAACGTGTTAGAGTTCAAGAGTCCTTGTATGTATGTCTACCCCTTATTATTCCCGTTTTGCAACGGGGTCGGGGATGAGAGCGATGGAAGTCTTTGTGGCGATGGTTTTTACGGCCGGATGCCCTTCCTGATGCCAACCTCATGAGAGGAGTTAATGAGAGATGAAATGAATGATGGTGAATGAAACTGGGCAAGGATGTGGAAGGAAGTGGCCGTGGCCTGTCCGAAGGTACCGTCCCAGCATTTGCCTGGTGTTGAAAATGAAAAACCACGGAAAACCATTTCAAGGACGGCCGACGGTGGGGCTCGAACCCACGCGTCTTCCAAGTCGGCAGAGAGCTTGGCCCCATGACCTAATGCTGCGCGTTAGCCAGCGTAGCCACTACTGTCGGTAGAGTTCAAGAGTCCTTAACGTTTCTAATTCAATCTCAGAAAAAAATGACTCTTTACTTCATACTGTGCATTTCTGAAGGGAGTGTGGGTTATCCTTGTAGAGCCTGAACACGTTCCGATACACAGAAAACTGATTTTTTTTAGGCACAGTGATCAAAATCGTAAAGTAAAAGAACAACCAATGATAGAAAATAAAGTCGAGTGGCTGAATAACTAAAAACAAAATAAATTAATAATCATTTGGGCAAGCCTAATTCCACGGTTGATAATGATGATTGAAGTTTTTTGGGGCAGAATAGCGAGGAGCTTTTTCTTTGGGTTGTCTTAGGGCCCGGTGACCGCTCTTTACAGCCCTGGCTGGAAATGAGACATTGTGATACTGAGCAATAGGTATGTTAAAAAGACTACTGTTTTTTATTATATTGAGAAATATATCTGTTACTAATGGACCGACAGCGGTGGCTACGCTCGCTAACACGCAGCACTAGACATGGGGCCAAGCTCTCTGCGGACTCAGTAGACGTGGGTTCGAGCCCCACCGTAGGCCGTCCTTGATATGTTTAATTGAGGTTTCCCCATTTTCAACTTCAGGAAGCTTGCCACGGTGGATGAGTGGTTAATGTGTCGGATTACTAACCCCAAGATTGCAGGTTCTCTCCTGACCGTGGTAAATGATTTTTGAAAGGCGGCAAAATTTACGACTCGCATGTCATATGATTTGAATTCAGTAGGACGTGTTGATAATGGCTAAATTAATCTCGGGAGTTTCCGCCAACACAAAGTTCCTCATTTCTCTACTAGAAAGCGCTATAGTGTTCAAGGAGCTTAGATATCTAACCTCCTTGACTTTCATAGTGCTTCAAGGAACAACGAAATTCGACATGCAAGCTGCCCTTCGGGTGTCAAATAACAAAGCTTGCACCCAGCACCGAGGCCATACGATATTATTATTAACTTCAGGAAAATACTAGGACGGTACCTTCTGACAGGCCACGGCCACTTCCTTCCACATCCTTGCCGAGTTTGATTCACCATCATTCATTTCATCTCTCATGAGGTTGACGTCAGGAAGGGCATCCGTCCGTTAAAACAATCCGCCACAAAGATTTTCACCGCATCTCATCACCGTTGTAAAACGGGAATAATGATACGAGGTCCAACAGTCTAGTCATGTCGCCAGTCTCCCGAAGGCAATTAGAGTATTTCTTACCCTTACAACGCAAGTCCGTCAACGACGCGTCGGGTAAGCTAATGATCAAATAATGATGACAAAATACCTACTTTTAAACCCGGGCATACAGTCTGAAAGTCCGTCTTGCTGCGTAGTGGTTATGAATCACTCTTGACTGTCACCGCGGAGGCCCGGGTACGATTCCCGGCTTTGTCAAGATATACAATTCTGGTCTGAGGGCGGGGACGGGGTACACTCAGCCTTGTGAGGCATAACTGAGAAGAGGCGAGTTCGATGCCCACCTCAGTCATCCTGGAAGTGGTTTTCCGTGGTTTCCCACTTCTACTTCAGGCGAATACCGGGATGGCTCCTAAATTAAGGCCACGGCGACCTCCTCCTCAATCCTCATCAGAATTACAAATACACACACTAATACAGCCATCACAATAACACACGCTATCAGAAAAATTCCACACACATATCCAAACCCAAGTACACGGGGCTACACGACCACGATGTCTCAAAGGCTCGAAATAAATCAACATCATACAGCCTAAAGTGAGTACGTTGGTGCAGCATTTCTACAAGACCACATTAATAGCTAAAAAGGAGCGCCATCTAAATAACCGGGAGATTATTGCAAACCTATTCCACAAACAATTTTAAAACATTACAATTGTACGATCATCTCAATACAGCGATACTCTGTACATAAGGGGTAGGGGTGGGTGCGCGGCTGTTCACCAATAAAAAATATAATCATCTGAAAAGAAAAAACCTAGGATTATTGTCTTGTTCCGCCCACCCTAAAATCTTTATAAGGTTTATATACTACTAGCTGAAGTACCCGTGCTTCGCTACGCGTCATAAATAAAATAAAATGTGAAGGTGACAGTTAAAACAGGGGATAGGCGACTTGCTGCGCAGAGGAAGATTAAGGATGGAACATTTTGTCCAACTACACCGCTCGGCGTTGACCGTGTTTTATAGCACAAATTTAGGTTTTACTCGCTAACGGTTGGAGATACCTTTCGGATAGAAAATGTAATTTTAAACCTCGTATATGCCATCAAAAGTTTGCTATTTCTTAGCGTTCTCTTTTCATTTGAAATGGAAATATGAAAGATTTAAACCAAAGGGTGTAGTGACATCACTAAAATGGTCGCCATCTTTAAATAGTGCAAAGTATTGAAATCAAAATAACCTATATGTTAACCAGGTAAATCAGCTACTTCCATGTAAAATTCATGTAAATCGGACCAGTGGTACTTGCGTGATTGAGTAATACACAGACACACACCATCTCATTTTTAGCCTCGCTTCGCTCGCGTCATAGTCGTGTCATATTTTTATTCAATGAAATGCAGGTTTAACCCCGTTAACACCCCTTTAGAACCTGAATATCCAACAATCCCTCCTTAGTAGACGTTTTCGACACACAACAAACATATCCCCAAAATATCATTCTGCTAACATTAATAGTTTGGGTTATCGATGAGAGTGAACATCCAAAAATCCTTCCTTACTGGACGTTTTTCTTCCAGAATTTCACCCTTCCCCATAGGCCCCTTAAATTGGATTTATGAAAAAACGGTCGAACACCTATTTATTTTATTTATTTATTTATTTTTAAGCTGATGGATTTCCTCCGAGTTTCAAACTCCTCGCCTATGTCGTTTAAGAGATACACGCTCCGTTAAGAATCTTTCAACCCCCACTTTTCATCCCTTTCACCTCATAATATACACTACATCGAAAAACCATTAGACATGTGTCAGCTTATTTTTAATGATTAGTATATATGCCAAGTATCACATCCCCAAATGAAACCACTCGTGAGATATTGTTATTCAATGAAATGCACGTTTACCCCCTTAACACCTATTTAGAACCTGAATATTCAAAACTCTTTCCTTAGTGGACGTTTTCGACATAAAACGAACATATCCCCAAAATTTCATGTTTCTAACTTCAATAATTTTGGCTTGGCGATGATGAGTGAGTCAGGACATTTTCTTTCATTTATTTTTGATAATTTCACCCCTCCCCATGAACCCCTTAAATTGGATTTATGAAACAAACGGTCGAACACCTATTTACTTATTTAAAGCTTTTTTCGCCCTGAGTTTGATGAGTGAGTAAGTGAGTCAATCAGTTAGGACACTTTCTTTCCTGTTTTTTTTCCCCAGAATTTCACCCCTCTCCAAGGACCCCTTAAATTGGATTTATGAAAAAACGGTCGAACACCTATTTAGTTTTATTTTAAGCTGTTTTTTTCCGCCGAATTTCCAACTTCTCGCCTATGTAGTTTAAGAGATACACGCTACGTTAAGAATCCCTCAACCCCCAATTTTCACCCCTTTCACCTCATAATATACACCACATCGATAAACCCTTAGATATATGTCTGATTATTTTT
Organism: Meconema thalassinum; assembly: GCA_946902985.2. Taxonomy (NCBI): domain Eukaryota; kingdom Metazoa; phylum Arthropoda; class Insecta; order Orthoptera; family Tettigoniidae; genus Meconema; species Meconema thalassinum. The sequence continues at coordinate 1,572,471,368 of OX336388.2, forward strand.
AATGATTAGTTTATATACCGAATATCGCATCGCCAAAGAAACAACTCGTGAGATATCGTTATTCAATGAAATGCACGTTTACCCCCTTAACATCTCTTTAAAACCCGAATAAACAAAAATCATTACTTAGATGACGTTTTCGACATACAGCGAACATAATCCCAAAATTTCATTTTTCCAACTTAAATAGTTTTCGCTGGGCGTGATGAGTGAGTGAGTCAGACAGGACATTTTCTTTCAATTATTTTTACCAGAATTTCACCCCTCCCCATGGGCCCCTTAAATTGGATTGATGAAAAAACTCTTGAACTCCTATTAATTTATTTTTTAAGTTGTCTTTTTCCCCCGAGTTTGATGAGTGAGTGAGTTAGTCAGTCAGTTAGGACACTTTCTCTCCTTTTTTCCCCCAGAATTTCACCCCACCCCATTGGCCCCTTAAATTAATTCATGAAAATACGGTCGAACACCGATTTGCTTATTTATTTAGCTGATTTTTTTTCGCTGAGTTTCAAATTTCTCGCCTATGTTGTTTAAGAGATAGGCCTACACGCTCCGTTAGGAATCCTTCAACCCCCACTATTCACCCCTTTCACCTCCTAATAATACACCACATCGAAAAACCCTTAGACACATGTCTGCTTATTTTTAATGATTAGTTTATATGCCGAGTATCACATCCACAAATGAAACCACTCGTGAGATATTGTTATTCAATGAAATGCAGGTTTAACCCCCTTAAGACCCCTTTAGAGCCTGAATATCCAAAAATCCTCCCTTATTGTACGGTCTTGACATACAACGAACATATCCCCAAAATGCCATGTTTCCAACTTGAAAATTATTGGCTGGGCGATGATGAGTGAGTGAATGAGTCAGGACATTTTCTTTCATTTGTTTTTCTTCAGAATTTCACCCCTCCCGATGAACCTCTTCAATTTGATTGATCAAAAAAACTGTCGAATAGTTATTTACTTACTTTAAAGCAGTTTTTCTCCCTGAGTTTGATGAGTGAGTCGGTCAGTCAATCAGTTAGGACACTTTCTTTCCTGTCCCCCCCCCCCCCCGCCTGAACTTCACCCCTCCCCATGGGCCCCTTAAATTGGATTTATGAAAAAACGGCCAAACACATATTACCTTATTTTTTATGCTGATTTTCAAACTCCTCGCCTATGTCGTTTAAGAGATACACGCTCCGTTAGGAATTTTTCAATCCCTACTTTTCACCCCTTTCACCTCATAATGTACACCACATCGAAAAACCCTCAGAAACGTGTCTTCTTACTTTTTAATGATGAGTTTATATGCCGTGTATCACATCCCCCAATGAAACCAATCGGGAGATATTGTTATTCAATGAAATGCAAGTTTAACCCCCTTAAGACCCCTTTAGAACCTGAATATCCGAAAATCCTCCCTTAGTAGACGGTTTTGACATACAATGAACATATCTTCAAACTGTCATGTTTCTAACTTCAATAATTTTGGCAGGGCGATGATGAGTGAGTGAGTTAGTCAGGACATTTTCTTTCAATTTTCTTTTTTCAGAATTTCACCCCTCCCCATGAACCCCTTAAATTTGATTTATGAAAAAAAAACTGTCGAACAGCTATTTACTTACTTTAAAGATCCCCCCCCCCTGAGTTTGATAAGTGAGTCAGTCAGTCAATCAGTTAGGACACTTTCTTTCCTGTCCCCCCCCCCCCCAGAATTTGACCCCTCCCCATGGACCCCTTAAATTGGATTTATGAAAAAATTGGTCAAACACATATTTACTTATTTTTATGCTGATTTTTTTCCGCTGAGTTTCAAACTCCTCGCCTATGTCGTTTAAGAGATACACGCTCCGTTAGGAATCTTTCAATCCCCACTTTTCACCTCATAATATACGCCACATCGAAAAACCCTCAGACTCGTGTCTTCTTATTTTTAACGATGAGTTTATGTGCCGAGCATCACATCCCCCAATGAAACCAATCGGGAAATATTGCTATTCAATGAAGTGCAGGTCTACCCCCTTAACACCCCTTTAGAACCTGAATATACAACAATCCTCTCTTAGTGGGCATTTGCGGCCCTTGGGGAAGCAGCATACCAAATTTCATTCCAATCCGTTCGGTGGTTTCTGAGATTTCGTGATGAATGAATGAGTTTGTGAGTGAGTGGTATTTGACAAATATATAGTAGAAGATAGTGTCAAGTCTTTGTTATGCTAAACTCGGTTGACAGTGCTATGTGAGTAGGTGAGTAACTAACGGAATTTCAAGTAAAGATGCTCATTTTCTATACCGGTAGTGCAGAGCGCAACTGGCATCCAGACGGCCGTGTCTCGACTTGAGCTATGTTGCCATGATTTGATCAGCCTGTGCTTGAGTGCAAAAGGGCCGAAATCAGAAGAATGAGAAAGACTATCGAAAATTCATGTAGCCAGCGGTTCCTTCTGGGTCCTAAACTATGTGTATGCAAAATTTGGTTGAGATTGGTGGAACGGTGTAGATTTGTATACGGAACAGATCCACATACATACAGACTTTCACTTTTATATATAAGAGATTGCAATATAATAAAATGGAATACTTCCCTTAGGCCGACAGAAATGTACCTCCCAAGTTATCAAGTCTACATCCACTCTTTCCGTACAGTGTATGCTGTCTCCTTGTCAACGCCTCACCCTGATTATCGGGACATGTGGATTTGCATTCCACCGTTTGCCGGATTTGAAGTGGTTATCCATTTCAACTCCAGGTAAATGCCAGGAATGGTACCTACCTCACAGATCATGACCGCTTTCTTCTGAATTCCTACCACAACCCATTCTTTGGAACCGTAGACCATAACATTATATAATGTCCTAACACGTACAGCAAATAAATAAATTGAGATGGGCGTCTCATGCTTCGTTGGTAAAATAATAATAATAATACAAGTATAGTGGGCGATTTAATTACAGGTCAATCATAAACTGGAGATGCGCCAGCAGAAGAGAACAGTGCTAAGAGAGCAATGTCAACGATTGAAGCGTTGTCGCCCAAGAAAATACCAAAACTGGATTAAAGTATCTCCAGATGAGTCGACTTCTGTGGAAGTAGTACCGGTACCTCCAGACATGGAAATTGAGACACACAATAGACCACAGAAATCCTAATCCCAATTACAAATAAACACATTAGTACAGCCATCATAATGACACGGGTTATCAGACAGATTTAACACATACACCCAAGTACATGGGGCTACTCGACCACGATGTTTGAAGTGTTGTTTGTTGTTGATTCATTTATGGACTATGTTAACACACCGTAATTGAGATGGATTGGTTTAAATACTGACAATTCCAATATTCTTTTAGACTATTTTCTGACCCCACAGCATAGCCGTGTTCGTTAAGTCGTGCACCACAACTGCACGGAGATGAAAAGTTCGAATTCTGACACCGTGTGTGGTTCTGACAGTTCTCCACACTTCCTCCAAGAAAATGTCGGGATGGTGCATATTTCAAGTCTTGAGGCACCAACCTCAATCCTAAATGCTGAAAATTACAATTACACATACTACTGTATTACAAAAACACAGGTTATCAGGCAAAATTCAACACGTCCAAGTACATGAGACTCATGACCAATATGTCACAGTCCTCTAAAATGAATAGTTAAGAACATAAATGTTGGATTATAAGATGTGTAACATTTCATGCCGTTAATTAACTCATATTCATTTATGTGTTAAGTCACCAACATTTCCATCATCATCCAGAAATATTCTAACATTAGTAGATCGAACGGTGTGTGCAATTACGTAGCTATTAACTCGTATAGATTAAGAAAACTTGCCTCAAGCAAAATATATACAGGTGCTGCAGTGCTGTGGGACTCGCCTATGTCCGCGAGGTGACTTCACATACTGAGTTCCGCCGGTAACGTAAGTTCTGAAGCACTATCCGTCATTGGTGTTATCATTGTGTATCTGTTTTATTTTCTGTTCGATCGAATCAGGGCTGCCGACAGTTGGGTTCGAACCCACTATCTCCCGAATGCAAGCTCACAGCTGCACGGCTAACTCATGCAATAGTACAAATATTAATCTAAACAAAACAAGAATAAAATTGAAAGAAACTAAATTAAAGCCTAACTAATACGGTAACAAAAAAAAAAAGGTGATGATCAACAGTATTGCTGACGTAAAAATTGTTAACATCGTCAGCATACAGCACATCGAGAAGAAAGGGAGGAAGGGTTGTGCTCTCGACATCTGTCAATCTGTAATGCGTCATATCACAACGAAATGAATGTTGTTATTGGTTTTCTTCGCGTACTGTATCCTTACTACTGGTCCAATCCGTTAACACCTGCAAAACTGCTCCTTCCTGGACATGTTCTATTTCAGATATTTGTTGGGGTTGTGTTGTCTCGCTAACTTATGAAAGCGCAGTACTCGAAGCGGGTGAACATAACGTATGACGTCAGCGCTACCTCTACCTAGAGTTAGCAACACTGTCGCCATAAGGCTCCACAGTCTTTTCTAAACACTGGATGCTCTCTAGTTTTAACGTCCCTCGTCTTGACCCGTCAATTTCTCAGAAGTTCCGGACGTCGCCGCACAAATGTGTGGTAGCGCCACTATCGAGGCACCATTTTCACTTTGACTCAATCGAACAAGATGTCAATGCCATCTTCCGAATACTGTGCCGATTGATTTGCATTGGTTTTATTGAGTTTGCACTGCGATTTCTTGTATCCCCTTGTTGCATCTGTAACCCCGAAATTCCGTCCTGATTCGTTGTACATCTGTGTTCACTTCAGGTTCATATTTCTTCTCGTTAGGTCCGTAATTTCTTTGCATATACATGGCACCTGATGTCTCGCCGCGTGCACTCTCTCTCTCCACGTGCGTCATTCTCTTCGATAATTTTTGCGCGAAGTGCCTCAGGAGTTGGCAATGAATCTTGGGATTCTATTGCACATCTGAATGTCTCGAACCTGGAGGGCAAACTATAAAATAGCATGATCATTGTTCGTTAGTAGTTCCTCATTTATTGCGATATCCATGTCTCCTAGCTTGTCCACCGTTTCGAAAAAATCACTCAATTGGTCATGCAACACCATTTTCTGCCATTTTGTGCTGGGTTAACCTCAGAAGTGTCGCTTTCCTCGCCGGGATTTTTGACTGGTAAGTTGCCTAAACTTGTTTCACGTGCACTATCACAGTTTTTAACTAGTTTCAATTCACTTGGTGATACAGATAGAATGATGAGTGATCGAGCTTTCCTATCCTTTTTTCTGCCACAAACTCACCTCCGCTGCGTTGTCTAGGTGCGCAGCCGATTCTGGTTTCATTGATGTTCCATCGACGTTTCCTACTTACTTACTTACTTACTTACTTACTGGTCGGCGCTACAGTCCCTGAAGAACCATGGCCTCCTTTATCACCTGTCTCCATTCATCTCTATCTTCTGCCTTCCTTCTCCAGTTCCTGATTCCCAGACTCCTAAGGTCGTCTTCCACGTCATCTATCCACCGTCTCCTGGGTCTTCATCTTCTCCTCCTTCCATCCGGTCTTTGCGTCAACACCTTTTTGACGCTGCGTGATTCTGGCATTCTCTGAACGTGTCCTGCCCATCTTATCCTCCCCTGCTTAATTTTGACCGCAATATCTGCCTGTCCGAAGAGTTCCTGTAGTTCCACATTTGTCCTTATTCTCCAACCTTCCTCCTCTCTCACTGGCCCGTATATTTTCCTCAAGATCTTCCTTTCCCATCTTCGCAGCCAGTCTTCTTCTCTTCTATTGAGAACCCAACCTTCCGATCCATACATAACCACAGGTCTTAGTATTGTAATGTAAATTTTTATTGTAGTATTCCTACTAACATTTCTCGATTTAAACATGCTTTGCAGAGCGTAATAGCATCTATTTCCACTTTCAATTCTTTCTTGTATTTCCACTGATGTTCTGTTATCCTCAGTTATTATTGAGCCCAAATATTTGAATTCTTCTACTCTTTGATATTCTTTCCCATTTAATTTAATATACGGCTCTCTTCTTCTTGCCTCTCTGGAGTCTCCCAACTTCATATACTTAGTTTTACTTGTATTCACTTCCAATCCTAACTTTCGTGCCCTTTCTTCCAACAGGACATAGCTCTCTTCTAATGCTTTACTGCTCCTTGCAATTAATGCTACATCATCCGCATATGCTATCACCTGCACTTGTCTGTTAAATATGGTCCCTCCTGGATTGATTGGCAGTTGTTGAATTATTTTTTCTAGAGCTACATTAAAGAGTAATGTAGAAATTACATCTCCTTGTCGCAAACCCCTTTCTATAATGAATTCTTCGGATATCTCTTGTTCTAATCTAACCTTACAGATTGTGGTTTCCATAGTCATTTCTGTCAGCTTGACCAATTTTATCGGGGTCTTAAACTCTTTCATAATTTTAAAAATCTCCTTTCTATCCAAACTGTCATATGCCTGCCTAAAATCTATATACAGCTGATCCAGCTGCTTATCATGTTCATAAAACTTCTCCAGTATCTGCCTCACTACAAATATCTGGTCCATTGTAGAGCGATTCCTTCTAAATCCAGCTTGATAGTCCCCCAATATTTTCTCTACACAACGCTCCAGTCGAGAGGCTAAAATCTTACTGAACACCTTATATGTTACGTCCAACAGAGTAATCCCACGATAATTGCCGCATACTGATTTATCCCCTTTCTTATACACAGGGCATATTATTCCTACAGTCCAATCCCTGGGCATTTCTTCTTTCGTCCAAACTTCCTTTATTAGTTCATATATTGCTTTTACCACTACCTCTCCACCGAATTTTAGCAACTCCGCTTCTATTCCGTCTTCTCCGGCGGCTTTATTGTTCTTTAATTCCTTGATTGTATCTCTAACTTCCTTTAAATACGGTGTTTCAACTTCTTCTTGCTCATCAATCCCTACACGTTCCGCTTTTTCCCATTCGCGGTTCCCTCTTCACCTCGTCCATTGAGTAGCTCTGTGAAATAATCCTGCCATCTCTGTAGCATCTTGTTCTTATCTCCTATAAAATTTCCTTCTTTGTCCTTATAAAAGACTGCTCTTGGTTGAAACCCTTTCCTCAAATCTCTTGCTCTTTCATAAAATCTCCGAATCTCCCCACTCTCCCTCATGTTATCTAATTGTTCTATTATTTCTCTTTCATACTGCCTTTTCTTAACCCTGCTTAACTTGCTTGCCCTTTTCCTTTTCTCTCTATATTCCTCCACTGTCTGTCTTGTTCTCCGTTGCAACATTCTTTGCCTTGCTTCGTTTCTTTCATGGATTGCCTCCGAGCATTCTTCATCGAACCATTGTATATTTCTCTTGAATTCGGCTCTCCCCAGCGTTTCCTCTGCAACTTCACTGATGGTGTTTCTCAGTAACTCCCATTTAGTTTCCACATTACCTTCTTCCCAGAGGTTCTTATTGTTTTCCATGTTTTCTCCCACTTTCAATCTATACTCATCTTGTACTTCCTTGTTGCTTTGAATCCTTTCGATATTATGCTTCATCTTCCTTTCACTTTTTTGTTTCCTCGCTGAATCTATTTTTTGTCTATACTTGATTCTTACCAAGTAATGATCTGTGTCCCCATCTGCTCCTCTACAACTACTTACTTCCATTACATCTGATGCATGTCGTTTGTCAATAATCACATGATCTATTTGATTCCTTCGGTCTAGCTGTATGCCTCTCACCAAGGTGGCCCGGGTTCGATTCCCGGTCAATGCATGTGAGATTTTCGAAGTGAAATGCCATGTCCTGTGGTTCGGATTCCACGTAAAAAGGAGGTCCCGTGGCTCATGATCTCGAGATTAACGGTCACGTTAAACTACAAGCTTCCTTCCTTTTTATTTGAGTCCTTGCAACTCCGTCCGGAGACACCCAGGTCTCTTTCTTGATATCTTTCCTTGGGTGCCAAGTACTTTTCACCACCATTTCTTTCCCAATGGCAAAGTCTATCAACCGCAATCCATTGTCATTACTCCCTTCGTGCAAACTTTCCTTCCCTATTATATCTCTGAACACCTCTTCCTTCCCGACGTTGGCATTTAGGTCCCCAAGGATTATTTTCACATCATGTCTTTGTACTTTGTTGACCTCCTCCTCCAACTTAATGTAGAAGCTATCCTTCTCTTCTTCTTCTGCCTCTTCTGTGGGGGCATAGACACAGAACATGGTGATGTTAAAAAACTTTGCTCGTAGTCGCACTGAGCACATCCTTTCACTTATAGCATTAAAGTTTATTACACTTGACTTAACAGACTTTTTTTTTAATAAGAAAGCCTGTACCACCATAACCGGTGTTTCCTCCACTGTACATCAGTATATGTTCCCCTGACGCTATCATTCCTTGGCCTTTCCATCGTATTTCTTGTAGTGCAGCTATTTCCACTCTAATCTCTCTCAATTTTCCAGGTCTCCTTAGGGTTTTCACATTCCATGTCGCTAACATAATATCCGCTTTCCTTCTCATTAACCGTTCCCTTTTCGTCATCGGGTGATCAGCATTCCGAGGCACTTGTAAGGTATCCGTAACATTGAGATTTTTACAGGGTAGGGTTGTTAACCCTACGCCCAACCCCCAACCTGGAGGACCAGGGTATCCCTCTTAGTCTGGCCCATCACCTTTGACCTGTCCGGCATGGGTGGCCCTACCAGGAGCTTACGCTCCCGCCGGCATAGCTCGCAGGATCATTTGAACTCTCAAGCCCCCACATCACGTCAAGATGAGGATACCATCGTGAGGGCGACGTTTCCTGCAGATCGTTCGTAATCAATACGGCTTGCATAGAAGTAACGCAGCGCTCCACACGATGAAACATAGCACAGTTACTAATTGTCGTACGAATAATGAAAGTCAAAGAATACTCAAAAATGCATCTCGAGCGAGATGCTCACATAGCATATGGCAGTAGTATTCATGAACTGATACTCATAGAACAGGAACATAATTCCAAACTAACAAAACATATGCATAATACAGTATATTCTATGGAATACAACTCTTTGTAGGTTGATAATTAAATGAAATACAGCTCAGTACTGTATTATTGCATTGCAGTGCTCTCAGGTAATCAATAATTTTGCAGGTATAAATTACTTTCTCGGTGTACTTCTTAGCAGCTTCGGTGGCGTAGTTGGTAGCATGCTGAGCTTCTATGCCCAAGATCACGGGTTCAAACCCGGCCGAAGTGGTCGGATTTTTAAGAGCGTTAAAAATCCCTCAGTATGCCTTCCTTCGGAGGGGAAGTAAAGCCGGCGGTCCCATGTCAGATTTATGGCATGTTAATGAATCTTCCACTACAGTGAACTCCCGATTTAACGTATCTCGAAATAACGTTTGCCCGCAATTAACGTACATTTCCGTAGGTCCCGGCTATTATCCCATAAGACTAATGTATATCAGGCTTCATTTTAACGTTTGTCGATTTTACGTTTAACCTCCATTTTAGGCTCGAATTCTTGGACCCCTGGAATAAAATCTGTGTCGATTTATCGTTGGTAGAGGCCCAAACAATATGCAAGTTGGTATTTTCTCCCTTCCTTCGTGAAGAGTATGATGTCACTCCCTCTACGATGAGGAAAGATAAACAAATCACTAACTTCAGCCGTGCCACAATTTGTTGTGAATGGGAACACACTTTTAAAAAAATATCAAGTTATTGCCGCACAACGGCGAGACAGTAGACACCCACGTGTGTTCTGCTCGAAGTCTTAATGTCCGAGGAAATGTATGAATATGTACGCGTGTTCCAGCTGTACTTCCAAACCACGGTCGACTCTAGACAGGTCGGAAGGCTGAGACTTGGCAACATGTTCATCAGTCATACCCTTGTCAGACGGGAACACTAGGGAACGTTCAGTCTTTAGGCTAATTAAACATTGCTCTCCTACTCTACAGACTTGTTGGGATATTCGATGAATATAAAGAAAACTGTCCAAATGCCAGAGGCGTAGCGCTATAATACGCCGGGCGTTCCCTGATTTAAAAATTAGAATGTGTATTCATCAAAGAGTAAAATATAACATCGTTTTTATTTTATATAAATGCGGCGTTAGCATATTACATGGCGCTTAGTTATTTTATTTCCGCACCCACGATATAACTAGTCTTAGCCCAGCCGCGGTCCACTGCTGTGCTTTGCTTTTCTTGTACGCCAGAACTTCTTGGCGTCAAGAGCTATGTACCATCCTGGCCAGGCCTCGTTGCAGCGCATGCGCGAGTTCATTCTTGCTTCTCGGAACCGGAAGGGAAGTGCTTCCGTACGCTGGCGTTTGGCTGGCGTAAACTTTGTATGATCAGATGATCACTGTTCTATTAACTCAATAGCCCAATCGCTGCTCTAGTAAAAAAAAAAAAAAAAGTCAACCCCTGGCACTATCCAGCCCATGACGGGCTAAGGCCGACCAAGCGACCGCTGCCCAGCCATTTGGCCTGCAGATATTGGGGTGACGCGTGATCAGCGCGTCGGGTCCCCTCGGCCGTTAATCTTGGTATTCGTGATCGGGGCACTGTCTCACTGTCAGACAGCTACTCAATTGTCCTCACGAGGCTGAGTGCACCCCGATCGAACCCGGGACCTCCGGGTGAGAGGCAGGCGCGCTACCCCAACACCACGGGGCCGGCAATCGCTGCTCTAGTGCTAGTTCGAACTGTAGAAGTGTAGTTAATTTTAATTGTGCTTGAGTGTGTTTAATGCTGCCAATATGACTGACTCTAATGTTATTAATTTTCTAAAGAAAACTCCTTTGAGCACTTTATCATATGAACAGCGATGTGAATTAAAAACAAAAAGACCAAAGCCATATTTATCAATTAAAGAAGCTGGTAAAAAATCGCACACGGAGTTTTCAGTTTTCTTGGTATGAAAGGTTTTCCTGGCTAACTGGGTGTGTTGAAATAAACAAAACCCTTATGTTTGGGGGCGAAAGATACTGAATGGTGCACAGAAGGAATTTCGGACCTGAATAATTCAATTAACAAAGCAGTAAAACACCAGTCTTCAAAACACCATTTGTTACATTGTGAAGCATATCATCTGCTAGGTAAAACTCGCATTGAGCATGCATTTTCTGAAGCTGCTCGACTACAAGCAGTAAAACATAATGAGATCGTGTCTTGAAACAGGCAGTATGAGCGACGACTCATTCAATTTGTAGTATTTCTCAGTACACAAGAACTAGCCTTCCGTGGGCATAGAGAAGATGAAAGTTCTATTAACCAGGGTAATTATTTGCAATTGTTGAATCTGCTCGCTCAAAATGAATCGATAGTTAGAGACCATTTACAGTCATCGTCATTATTTAAAGGAACATCTCCAGACATTCAAAATGACTTGATAGAAGTTAAAACAATTGCATTAAATGAAAAAATCAAATCAGAAATAAATGAAGCCCCCTTTCTATCCATACAAACTGATGAGACATTAGACGTGTCATGTAGGAGCCAGATGAGCATACTATTTAGACATTTTGTGGATGATAGAATAGAGGAGAGATTCGTCGGATTTTATGACTTTTCCAAGAATAAAGCAGCTGCGGGATTGTCAGAAGTCGTGCACAAAGTTTTACTTGACTGGGAAGAAAAAGAGAAAAAAAGGCGTAATCCAGACATACGATGGCGCAGCTGTAATGGCAGGCAGATAAGGAGGAGTTCAAAAGCTAATGAAACAGTTTTGCCCATATGCTCTTTTCGTCCATTGTTACGCACACCAATTAAATTTGGTACTTCTGTATGGCTCAAAAACAATAAAACAGGTTCGTTTGTTTGTCTATACCTTGACTGCTTTTCGCCGTTTTTTCAGCAAATCTTCTAAAAGGACAGTTTTGTTGACCAAAAGAGGATTTAAGCTTCCAAGAGCAAGCAATACGAGATGGAATTTTCATTCGAGGGCAGTTTTCACCATTATTAAACATTTCCAAGAATTGTAATGTATTTTTGATGAAATTATTGATGATGAAAATAGTGAATGGGACGACGATTCTGTGAACTGTGCCATTGGTCTCAAAAGACACATGGATGACCCAACTTTGTATATTTGCTATGTGTATTCGAAGCTTGTTTCATTTACACTGATCATATTTTCAAATTGTTACAATCATCGACAGTGAGTATTGTAACTTGCCATAATGAGATAGAGGCTGTCGTCAAAAGCATAGAAAACTTAAGAAATGAAGATCTCACTGACATATGCGTTCAAAAAGCATCTAGTTGAATGAAAACGTAATGTATGATGGCAATCAAAAGAACACGTTGAGAGTGCTGTCTTTTGAAATAGTAGATTCACTAACAGCTCAAATGAAAAGTAGATTTGAAGATCGTACTCATCTAAATTTCACAGAGTTAGTACAAGAAAATGAAGTTTAAAGAATACACCGAAACATTCCCCTAGAGCAAATTAGATTTTTTGGTAAAACAGTATCCATTCTTTAATGTTAACTAATTACTAAATGAACTTCACATTGTTTATGCAGATCAGACAAAGCATTTAGCTCTAAAAGATCTTATAAAATATTTTGTTACGAACGGTCTTGACTCCATCTATCAGGAAGTAACTGAACTACTACGCTTTGTACTGACAATTCCAACTACTACAGCTAGTAGTGAATGCAGCATGAGCGCGCTGAAAAGAATTAAAACCTACCTTAGAAATGCTATGAGCAATGGTCGCTATTCGTGTTTAAATTCATTGGCTATTGAAAAAAAATATTAGGTGAGCTTTCATCAGACCCCGCGTTTCTTGAACACATCATAGACATTTTTGCAGAAAATAAGAAAAGACGAATGGAGCTGATGTAGCCTACAAGACTGTGTGAGGTATATGACAGTATCTTTCATATTAGCTTTTTGATTTGTTCCTTTGTTTAACTGTCGTTTAAAACTTGGGCGTTCCCAGCTCAAAAGTTCACGCTACGCCACTGCCAAATGCACACACTATATTGCCGTAACCTCACTTTTCGCCTAGCATGCCGGCTGCCACCCACCCCTCCCCGTAGCCCTAAACCACAAATTTTATTGCAATGCAAAGGAGAGTGGGTAAGAAAACAAACAAGAGATGAAATGCACACATTTATTCTCTATATTTTTATTCGAAAGTAGTCCATATTGGCCACTAGTTTTACACATGGTCAACACCAGGAAGATGAAAATTGCCGTATTGTTCTTACTATAATTATAATCAATGATCATAATTCTTACATCCCGGTGCTTGGCAATTTTTCCTTCCTTGCAGTGGCATGATTGACTCTCAATTCAATTCAAATAAATAATCAAAATACCGAACAAATCAAAACAACCAACATCACCACGAGGAAAGTCAATCAAAACAGACTATTCCCGCTCCCGCCAATCGTTTTTTTTATAATAATAATAATAATGCATTTTATTAATCCCTTAACGAGTCAAGGACTCATATACAAAGGAATCGTATAGTTTTATCTTGTTGGCGAAAAATTACAATTCAATGTTTAGTTTACAAAGTTTTCAGTATGAAAATATATACAACATCTTGTAGCTTTTGGTGCATTCTTGGAATACACGGAACGAGAGATTAAAATTTTGAATGCTTTTGCATGTTCTTTCCTTCCTCTTTGTCAAACACCGACAGTGATCTATTTTCTCTTAGGTGTTCCGGTTGCTTATATCTTTTATGAGTCTGTTCCAGATATATATTCAATGACCCAACTAACGTCATATAGCAGCGAATATCTGAAGCTCTTCAACTCTTCCTGGTGCGAGAGGACTTACATATCCATCTGGCCACCAGATCTTGTTACCATCGCCAGCTATTTTCTCCTTGAGCAAGAGGACTACGTCTACTTCTTTACTCACCATGCTGCGCTAGTATCATCTGTTGTCAACTCTTTGAAGACCAGCTCACCAAGAGAAGATCATTTTTTTGTTGTAACATTGGCAATGTTTATATGTTCTCCTTTTGTCTCTTACCCCCCACTCTTTTCCCCTTCCTTGGACCCTCCGTGCTCCGTTGAGCAGGTCTCACTTCTCAGTCGGCAGTTGACTCGATCAGTTAAAGCTCATCTCGAGCTAGCCTCCTCAAACCAAGAGGCATACTCTCTTCTACGCCATGTTGGCAAAGTAGTTATCGTCATCCAGGGAAACTTCGCCTTCAACATGAAATCAAGATAAGTACCATTTTAAAAGTTTTAACCTCATCTTCATGGTTTTAACTTCCACGTGCTTTTAATGATATTTTTATAGACAGTGTGAAATTATTTACTTTGGGGCAAAAATCATTCTTCGTGGGATTTGCCATGTTGAGTTTTTGCTTGTATAAGCCAACCTTACTAAAAAAGAGCTTTTCTTAAGCTATTCAAATGAGAAATCCTCTCACTACGTGGGATATTACCTAATACCCGCTGTCTATAATTCATAAAGCTAGTTCCTCCGCTGGATTAACTTTGACTCCATTCTTCTATAAAGATCGTTCTGGAACTTTCCAGATCTGGTACTCTATCTGCGAGGCTTGCCGTCAGGTATTTTTCACTCACTTGTGAAAATACTAGTTTAAATGAGGAATCTTCCTTAAATTACTGCAATAGCGAACTTTCTTCCCCCGTTGGAACATTCTATGGCGCATTTAACTGTAATCCACCATTTTCTCAAGAAATAGACTCTCACCTATATAGTGCAATCAGTTATTTCCATAATTGCAATAACTTTCTTTCTCATAAACTTTAGTGTTTCTATAGTGAACTTTGCATCCATCTTTATAGACTACAGTGATAACCAGTGCTTGCTCCACGTTTCTACCGCGTCGCGATCGTCCGTTTACATTAAATACGGCCATGAACATTGATCCTATATCCCAATGATCTTTCCTCAACCTTCTACTAACCACCAACATTAATTCTGTATAAATATAAGAAGTTGTAGGAACTTCTATCTTATTTTTCATGTTTTTATTATTGTTATTTTCGAAGTTGTCACTTTCTCTAGAACATTCTCTCAAGAATTTCTTAAGGTACACTCTTTGTACACCAATTCACGTTCAAACTTTCATTACTTCATTGTTTATTTGTTTAAATCTTATAAAGATTTTAGAAACATGTAAGGTTTGAAACCTTGTAAATTGTCAATTGCCTGGAGCAAACGTTTAATGTTGAGAGGTCTGCGACCCTATTTGTTAAAAAGTTCAAATGAACTATGTTTGTCAAAATTATATCACATAATTGTTAATTTCCTCAAACTTCCTTGCATTGTTTAATAAATTAAATATTTGTTTTCGGATTCATCATTTCTCTGATACTACAGTTAGGCAAGATCCTGGCTTTCCTAGCTCTTCCAAGGTTTATGCCCTCGTTCATACTCAATAAAGCTTTTACTATTTGTCTTGCCAGACTA
The DNA here is from genome assembly GCA_946902985.2 of Meconema thalassinum. Classification (NCBI taxonomy): domain Eukaryota; kingdom Metazoa; phylum Arthropoda; class Insecta; order Orthoptera; family Tettigoniidae; genus Meconema; species Meconema thalassinum. The sequence goes on from OX336388.2 coordinate 1,572,486,755, forward strand.
TCACCCTTCCCTATAGTAGTTTTATTCGTGCTTGGGAGGAAATACACTAAAGCCTTTCTCTGGCAAACTGCCCAAGTCTTAGCTGCGGTTCCCGTCAGCTTCGACCAAGCTCGCACCTACTTTAGGTATCAGAGAGTTAATTTTCAGTGGCAACCACCTTTAAGTGTGTTTAAAGTTAAACTTATTAATTTTGTGGGACTCTCCTCCTATTTTTCTATCCTTTTTTTCCAATCCAAAACCTACTTCTTTTTTTTAATCATCTTCCCTTGGTGGGTGGGTTATTCCTCAGCCAATAAACTACCCAGCTTTCATAAGTGTTTGTACACAATGTAGTCTTCTTTTGTCTTCTCAGATTTTGGAATTTCTTCAAACTGACATTTTATAATCATTCCACATAAACTGTTTTAACCTCTTTTTAAAGATTGGTAGGCTAGGTGCAATTTTTATATTTTCTGACAGTCTATTGAACTTTACAAAGGCACTATACTTAATGCTATTACTGCCGTATTGTTTGGAATTGATATGGAAAAGTGATATGTCATCTGCATGTCTAGTTTTGTAAGCGTGTAAATCAGATTGTTTAGTGAAGTTTAAATTTGTGTGGATACCTTTGTGTAGGATTTGGTACTGCGCTCGAAATCATGTCTAGTTGAGAGAAGAAGTCAGGATGAGGTACGAACTGAGGACCACCTCAGAAGAATGGCATATTTAAAATTTTGAATTGTGGATATAATTTGCAGTCTGGATGGAAGATCATGATTAAATGAGCATTTGAAAAAAAAAATCGCCTAGAGAAATATTTTTATTTCGAGAAATAATGGAAATTTTATGAATTGGTAATTTTTAACCAAGCATAAATGATTGGAGAACAGTCCTGGAAATCTACACTTCAGTCGATATTAGCCACGAGAAACCAGTTTTGAGCCGAGGGAGAGGAAGCAAGGTCGACTTGAGGACAGACGCGTGTCGAGAGCGCGCCAGAATTAGCTAATGACCAATGAGAGAACAGTTTGAATACTAAGGAATGAATAAATATTAAAATCATTACTTTAAATATTTTATGAGAGTGTTACATATTGAATTCACCAACAGAGAAAAAGAAATTTAACTGGCAAGACGGATATTGAATTAAATGGCTGAGAGAGAAGTTATGTATAAATCAGTCAATTTTCATAGCGGTTGGAGGCTAGTTGACCAGATTTGCGGGGAAAATCTGATCGACGAGGCTAGCAGACGCCAAGAGACGAGGCTCTTTCTATTTGCACAGTCGAGGAGGCAAGACGTTATAATTCTTACTCTTCGAGAAGTATACAGACAAAGGTCTTTGTGAACCCGAGACTTCAAGATGAAGCAACAAGCTATCGAAATGGAAAAATAAGCATCATTAGTTAACAGCATTAAGAAGAAGTATTTTTACTGCATTTGAAGAAGAAATATACGTCGTGATATGGTATTTGAAAGTTTCAGAGTGAAACATCGAACACGTAACTACACAGGAAGGAAGTCAGAAGAAGTGAGACTTTATCTAGTAAGAATGTCATCAATCTACACAAGAATGTATAAAGAAACAGGTCGGAGGGGAGAAACTACGACTTCACATCATTTAGCGGTGAGGAGAAAGTTCTAACTTCATTATGTTGGGAACGTAAAGCTATGCTAACTAGCGAAATCCAGAAATGACCAGATAACATAGCAATATGAGTAGCGAGCTGCAGAACACCGCAGATTTCGCTCACATAACGCTACAAGCTACTACCAAAGAAATTCACACTATGGAGGTGATTTCCTGTGTTCGAAAGAACACTGCAAGCTACCGACTTCAATGAACATCGAGATCTAAGAAGAGATGAGCGGGATTCGAGATGGAGAAAGCGGAGAATCTGGAGCTGGGGAGCGCCAAACACCAAGAGCTGCGAGGGGGGTCTTGTCATCGCCAAAGACGGAGAAAGCAAGCATGCAGACGAGTTTCCAGCTGGGAACCGGTTTGGAGACAACATCCCAGGGCATTCACCTGCAGCGAAGTCCAGACATAGCAGAGGTGACATAACGAAACCAGTCCGCGGAGGCGAGCCGCATACCAGAGACGCGGGGGAGAAATTCCATGGACAGAAACATAATCAGGTCTGTCACCAGCGATCTCAGAGTGAAGGTAGACCAGTGCAATTTTACACACATCTGTAATTAGTTCTTGTACACGTTATTCCAGAATTTTGACCAACATATTTGCATTTATAACCCATGTTATTGTAGTGTCTTGAACGTTTTAGTAATTTCTATAGTTATTTTCATACGTTACCCGGACGTATCTTGAAGGCTTGTTCGATGATTTTAGACATCGTTAGTATTTTTCACTGTCATTTTAGAACGTTTAGATTTACTTACAGTTAATTTCGTTGCGATTGCCCACGTATATTCCGTAGATTTGTTGTAACATCGGAGAACGACCATATATGTATTGGAACATGAGAGGAGAAGCGTAAATTTGTGATAAATGAATAGTGTATCAGAGAAAGAGAACAGTCCTGTGTTTGACAAACTTGAATAATGTATCATGTAATATCAGGGAAAGGAAGGACATGAGAATCCTATAATAAAGAGTTTATTTATCTCAGAAACGAGAATACTATGTATAAAACGAAATTGTTAATAGGAGTATTCAATATTGGCATTGAAAGAACTCCAGTATGAAAGGAAGATAATGACATTGTAAAACCCAGAAGCTTTGTTGTACGGAAAAGGACAGTATGCGATAGTTGAAGGCATAACTAAATAAGAAACGCTATTATAGAATGTTATGAATGTATATTTGTTATAAATGATAATGTGAAATGGAAGGAAGGATATTGGCATCTATTGTTAACCGAAAAGTGAGGAAAGGTAATTGTTATTTACATAACAAACGCAAGCAGACTTAAAACTCCGAGTTAAGCGAGAAATTGTAACAAGGAAGTATTTGAAGCAGAGAAGGAAATATGAGATAGAGAATTTAAGTGGAAAGGTTTTAAACATAGCACGGAAATGTATACTCGATAGAGGATTTTGTAGAAGGAGGAGTAGGGTATTCATGAAAGATATTGCATTTGTGATTTCTAGTAGGAATACAGAATATCATACTTTGATGAAAGTAGTTGATATGGAACCGTAGAAGTTTTGTAAAAGTGCTAAAGAGGAAATATTAATGAGATGCAATTATATTGATGGAGGCGTAACAGAGACGCGATGATATGAAATGTGAGATTAAGAATTTGAGTGGAAAGGTTTTGAAATATTTTGTGTTGATTAAGAGAAGCCGTATTTTGTATTTTGAGAAGATGAGAGTGTGAGAAGTGAGGGTTAATGCCACACACACTCGATATTTGGTTTGAGCTTATCTGAATAGTCATGCATTGCAAGTTTGTATAATTATTAACACATTGGATACCGGAGTTGTACACTTAAGTGATGAGATATTAACTTTATTGTTTGTGTCTATGATTCACATGGAATTGACGCCTAAATACCTATAATGACCAGTTTTATTGTGTGAAATACGGAGAAAAATTGTGTGAAATACGGAGAAAGGTTGTGAGATACGGAGAAAAGTTGTGAAATGAACTCTAGTAAATTGGAGACAGATACTATGAAATCGTGCGGGACGCTATCATGTAAATCAATATAAATATATTATTATCATTATTATTAACCATTTTTACTAGCATTTGGAAACTTGACATTATATTTAAAGGACTTTAACGGATGTATTACGTAGGGACTATGTTTGTTATTATGGAACGTTAAAGTATAATTTTAGTGAACAGGTAGGATAGATATTAGTGTCCTGAATTTAAATAATGTGTGTTTAAAAATATCTTGGAGCAAGATATATTTTTATATGTGAAATGATGCAGGAGAGACACTTGTTAAACGCATCACGCCTAAATGAGGCGTAGATATTTCATTTTAAATAGTGATTTTATTTCTATTTTATTATTGGTGTTGGGGACATAAATTGTTATGTCGTTTCATGTTTTGTCAATAAATGGCAAGCGTAGTATTTTATTCTTGCTAAGTTTTCTAGAACTGATTCTTGATTCAATGCTTAATTACGCTATAACGATACCGCCAGCTAGGTGCAGACAGCCGATCGACACTTTATCTTAACGCCCGAGAGCCTAGTTGCTCATTAGTGCTCTATCTTTTATTTTTCCTGTTCTGTATGCAACTAGTTAGTAGTATAGTTAGAAATGTAATATGTGTTCCTAGGGTTCCCTAGTCATTAGTCCGGTAGGAGTTGTTCAACTCTTAGCCGGGTATTGAATTTCCTACGATCCTTTTACCATCTGCGCGGATTTGGGACTGTGACTAGAGGAATTCGGGCGCAGTACATCAGGACATTTGATTTGATTTCTGCATTTAGGGCTACTGGTTGAATTTTACTCGTAATATAAAGGTGTTTGGTTGGTGTTAAAAAAGGGTAGTTATAAATATTTCTTATGGCTCTATTCTGAATTACCTCAATTTCTTTTTTAGGTAATTTGAGCAGTTTATCCAAATTGTATTCAAATATTGTAAGTGGCTATGAATTAAGGAACAATACACTTTCCTGAGTAGATATTTTGGGATATAGTAGCTCAATTTTTTATCATCCCAGCGGCAGGTGATATTTTTTAAACTAATGCATCAATGTGCTTTTGCCAGGAGAGACTTTCATCTATTATTAGGCCTAGGTATTTGACAGATGAGACCCTTTTAACTGCCTTTCCATTCAGCATTATATTCTGAGTGATGTCTAACTTTGTCTAAATTTGTTTTATCTTCATTTATTGTTAATTTATTTGACTGGGTCCAGACAAGTATTGTATTCATGTCCTCCTGCATGTGTGTAATCAGCGTGTTGGTGGTGCAGCATTGTAAAAGATGCTTAAGTCATCTGCAAACAACGTTATATTACCATGAAAACTGAGATTTGCTATGTCAGAAATATATACTAAGAAGAGGGAAGGACCCAGTATTGATCCTTGGGGCACACCGTGGGTAATATTTACTTCCTCACGTCTGTAGCCATTTATTTCAACATACTGCTTACGATTAGATAGGTAATTTTTAAACCATGTCCAAGCTACTCTTCGGATACCTACTTTATCAAGTTTCCCTAAAAGAATTTCATGGTCAACAGTATCAAACGCATGAAAAGGCCACTCGCTGTCATCTTATTGTCTATGACATCCTGCAAGTTAGAGATTATATCATTTGTGGCTATTTCTGTGCTTGAGTTTTCTCGGAATCCATACTGCCCTTTGTAGAAGTAATCATTTTTATTTAAAAAATTAACAATTCTGCTCTTTACTACTCTTTCGAGTACCTTGAATATGGGTGGGAGGATAGAAATGGGTCTTTAATTGTCTGGATTGCTTTTGTCACCTCCTTTATAGACTGGCATGACTCGTGCTATTTTTAGATCATCAGGCACCAGACCAGTCTGTAACGATACATTTATTAAAGTAGTTAGTGGGCTACTTAGCATGTCAACGGAGTTTTTTAACAATTTCACTGACATACCATCTTTGTCTTGGCTACTTTTCATTTTAAGGCTTAATATAATATTGCGAATTTCCATCTCATTAGTCGTGGTCATAAATATGGAATCTGTATTGACATTAATTTCATTAACTTTCTTCCCTGGGAAGATGTTTTTGGCTAACTTGTGTGCTATGTTTATAAAGTGAGTGTTTAGAGCATTGCAAATATTTTCTTTTCCTGTGAAAGATTTGCCGTCAATTATTATCTCACTGGGACCATCTTTGTTTTCAGTTGTGCAGTTGTAGATCATTTCATTGATTACTTTCCAAGTAACTTTTATGCTATTGGCGTTCAATGTTAATTTACGTTCATAGTATGAGGATTTCAGTTTCCGTTTTAAAGCTGTCACTTTTTTCCTACATATTATGTGCTCTTCCTTTAAGAGGTTGTTGTTTCTGTGAATGTTAGTTTTAAGTTTAGCATGTAGTAGGTCCCTTTGTTTTATTAGCTGAATTAATTCAGTTGTTATCCATGGGTTATTGTGGTTCTGGTGTATTTCCTTCAAAGGTGTGTCAGTGTTTTCTTTGTTGGGTGTCTGTGTCAAGATTTTGTGTTTCATGGCGATGTAAGTTTCGTTTACATCTTCTAAACAGTCTATTTGATTGAGATCATTAGAAAATATGTTTTTGTTCACGTACCGGTAATTTTTATTTACGTTTATTGAACTAGACCTTTGCTTGTTGTGGCGGTATTTAAATGTCATGTTCGAGATTGGGCTTTTGCCTGGATAGTAATTTGACCAGAAAATCTCAGTTACAAGAATATTATGATCACTATTATAACTATTTATATTGCTTATCCTATAGGTATATTTGCAGTTATTAGTGGCTACCTGATCAAGGAGTGTACTTGTTGATTCACATATTCTTGTTGGATACCGAGTATTGCCTTGTGTGAAACCATAGCTTGATAGTTGATTGAGGTATGATTTGGTTACATTATTTTTGTTTAGTAAGTTAATATTTGTATCACCAATGCATAAGCAAAGATTAGCATTGTTTTTCGAGAGAATGTGCTCTAGAGATTGCATGAAATTTGCTGCGTTATTTATGTTATGATCATATACTGCAATCAGGGCCGTGGAGAGCGGCGACGGGCCCTGGGGATGGAATCTCCCGGACCCCCTTTATAACCAAATTCTGTAAATTTAAAATATAATCCTCATAAATTTGCACAAAATGTTCATCATGAAATCAATTACAAGAACATAAAAACAGCAAGCAATAATAATAATAACTGTAGCATGCTGAGCTGCTGGTATGTTAAATCTACCACAGTGAAACTGGAGGAGAGCATGCAAAAGTATTTGCAAATTCAATGTTTATACCTTAAATGCGCGTAGCAATGCATTATTTTCAATTAACAAAAATAAATATCAGAGTAAAGCCATCGAAAACTAGGTAATAATTTTCATTAAATTCACTATACTGATTAGTTTTAGCGTTTGGCAGATCTAAATTTGCCCTGATGAGGTAACACTGTAAGCATGCACAGTGTTCAGATTTAAAAAGTTCTGCAGATCATCTTTGATTCAATAATTTTAGAACTTCAGTGATACTCGTAAAAGCAATATGCTCGTTTGTCGTACCCAAATTTGAAAAGAAAATGCATTTGCCGGACCGTAATTTCATCGCTTTTACGGTATTTAACTTGAAAAAAAAAAGCACATTGAAAAAAGCTGTTGTTCATGAACTCGGAAACAGGTGGGTTCGAATTACACCGTCAGTGATTCTAAGCTTATTTTCCATGATTCGCCGTTTTAACCCTACAGCCAAAGGCTGTAGATGCACCATCGTACATTCATTTCCTCCCCAATTCTATCCCAAATTAATTTAAAAAATATATTATTAACTTCGGATATAGATTGTCGGACAGAGTTCTACACACACACAGTAAGTAGAAAGGACTGATGACCACGACGTCCTCCGACCCAAAAAATAATCAACAGGTAGTTCAGCTCACATGAAAACTTGATTTTTACACAAAGTCAAGACTTAATTTAAAATACGTTTTACATATGGTGTTTTTATATTGACATTCTTAGAATTTGCTGCCCTTGAAGAGTCACGCCCCTGGGTCTAAGCATAAACACTGGTAAATGTTTTGGTTGAACGGCGATCACACATCATTGTACATTAAACAAAGCAAAAAATATTTTCTTAATTAACCACAGGTATACAGTACTCATACGTAAGTCAAGTTGTTATGTGCTATCAGTAGATTGCAGCTGATCAGTGATTTGTTTTCACAAAAGAAATGTGAATTTGAACCATATTTTGTAATTTGCAGTCAGTGGATTTCTCATAATTAAATATTGATTTGCAGTAAGCAAACGTAGAGCCAGGTTCTCCTGAAAATCCCCAACCCTATCTATGACTGGTGACCATCAGAGGCGGATTTAAGCCAAGATTATGGGGGAGTGGACACACATGGGATCTGGGAGATGGAATATCACCAAGCTCCGAGTGGGATCCAGGGGTCCTCCTCCGGAAAATTTTGCAAAAATTAGGTCCAAATTATAGAGATTTTAGCCCATTTGGGTGATTAGTTTTGTGAAATTTTGGAGTAAAAATTTGGTGACCATAGAAATTTAGTGGCTATAGGAAAAACTCTCCGATATTGAAGTAAAAGCTCTCGCACCTTCAAGTAAGAACCCGCGGTGTAGCTCATCAATGACCGAAGGCGAGTCTGCAGATCGGACGTTCGAATCCCGGTGCTGGCAGCGGCTATCCTGAGTGTGGTTTTTCACACCAGACCAATGCCGGGATAGTACCTTAATTCAGGTCCAAGGACACCTACCCCAACCCTAATAATTACAGTAATAGTCGCGACGGCTAACGCTTTCCCAGTCGGCAGCTAAGAATAGGGCATGCGATTGATCATGTCGCAGAAGCCATAGCACAGCACTGCGTATACCCTGCTTTTCGTCCAGCAGTGGGTGGTTTTAAGAGGGTCTAAGTATCACTCTGCAAGACAAATAGTTACAACAATATTGCCAATTTACCTCTCATGTTATGCAACAATCACTAGACTCCCCTTCAGTCTACACAATTCGCACGATTTATGGTTTTCGATTCTGTTCGCTGTTTGAGAATCTTGTCATTTACATCATTAATATTTGTGAAAACTACTGCTTTACAGTCAACTTCATTCAATAACGTGGAGGCCTTCAGAAACAAACCGGAAAATAAACGCGTCAGAAAATACTGAATTATATCTACTGTACTAGTTGATGCAAACGATCCCCAACCGAGAGACAATGGTTCATTACCCGCCAGTGATACTAGACCTACCAAGTGCACGGGTTAAATGTCGTAAACCTCTAAATGAATCAACAACTGTAACGACAAATAGGCCTATTATTAACTGTTGAGTAAGACTACGAATGACACCTGCCTTCTTGCTTCTTCAGGACCCGGAGCCATTTCTAAGTCGTAGATAACGAGAGCAACTAATTTTATGTTTAACAGTACTGAGACTTTAAAGCGTATCATGAAAGTATCTCTTCGCGTCCTGAAATATACGTTTTTTGCAGATCGATGCTGATCTTTGGAATAAACGGCGTAGAAATGTCCAATAATAATAATAGTCACTACACCAGCTCAAAACAAAATTTTATTTATATTGTTACGTGCCACCCCCTAGTGGCACTTTTGTTAACTGGATTACGGAATGTAGAATACACAACACCAATTACTGCTTTAAAGAGAAGTTAGCTTTATTGCTTGCCAGAAAGATACACTACTCATCAGCAAATTCAAGCAATTGGAACCTTACGCCAGTTTCCTCAAGTCTCTTCCTTGAGCGCTCTTGGCCCTTTCACTTGTCAACAAACCACAGAAGTTAAACCGTCTTAATGAGTACGGTGGCTTTGACAGAATCTACCGGCTCCTCTCCCTTATGTACACCAACTCCAGTTACTTACGATAATCCGCTACCCGCTGTTTCGCTGTCCACAAGCTGGGGAAATAATGTCACTGGATTTCGTAACTCGCACGGCACTTCGTCACCACACTTCTGTCGCACTCGCTCAAAAACACCCACCCACAGAAAACTCGGTACCCTCACTGTTGAAGCCGCTTATATAGCAGGCTGGTGACTCACTGGATTCTAGAATCGTCCAGGACACACGGCTTCTAGAGATTTCCTTCACTGGCTGGGTCACGAATATTCTGGACCATCCCTTTGTCCTAGTAGCCCTGTTGCATAAGGCGCACGCAATACTCGAGGCAGGGCACAGCCCTGCCCTGGGGTAGTTGTGACTCATGCGGCGAGCGATGACACAAACTCACAGCCGTAACACCACCCCCTTCCTAAAAAGGCTGATCGTCCCGATCAATCATTGATCCGTCTGTGTCCCTCCGTAGGCTGCCAGGCGATCTCGATGCACGATCTTCATCTTCGCCCTCGGGCTCCGCTGGATCCTGTAGACGACATCGTTGATCCGTTTCACGACTCGGTACGGGCCCTCCCAGCACTTCTGCAGTTTGGGTGACAGGCCTTTCTTCCGTAATGGGTTGAGAGCCAGACCAGGTCGTCCTCGTGGAATCCGCCGGCATCCGTCTGCTGGTCGTATCGGGTCTTCATTCGGTCGGCTTCGATCCGCAGTTTCCTCCTCGCGAACGCGTGCACGTCCTCCAGTTGGTCAACCAGTTCTTGACAATACTGGCTTACCGGGATCGGATCATTCCCAGGTCGGCCGAAGGCAAGATCGACAGGTAGACGGAGCTCCCTCCCAATCATGGCCCGGGCTGGTGTGCACCCGGTGGCTTCATGCACGGCGGCGCGGTAGGCCAGGAGAAATAGTGGAAGATGTTCGTCCCAATCCCTCTGGTGCTCGCTGACGACTATTCGGAGATGGTTCTCGATGGTGCGATTGAATCGCTCTACCATCTCGTCGGACTGAGGGTGTAGCGGCGTTGTCCTTGTCTTCCGGATTCCCAGCAGCTGGCATAGGTTCTGGAACACCTGCGACTCGAAGTTCCTCCCTTGGTCGGAGTGCAGCTCTAGGGGTACTCCGTACCGGCTGACGAATTCCTTCACCAGGGTCTCTGCAATCGTCGCGGCTTCTTGGTTAGGGAGCGCATACGCCTCCGGCCATTTGGTAAAGTAGTCGCTGACGACTAATATGTAGCAGTTCTGCCTCGCTTAACGGGAATGGCCCAGCAACATCGATGGCCACTCTCTCCATGGGGCCGCCCACGTTGTAGGTCTTCAGTGGACCCCGTCGTCTTCGTCCTGGGTCCTTGCTGGCTGCGCAATCGTGGCACCTCGCGCAGTGGTTCTCCACGTCTGTTCGGCATCCGATCCAGTAGAACCGCTCTCTCAGCTTCTCCAGGGTCTTCTTTATCCCTAGGTGTCCACCAGATGATCCTCCATGAACTTCCTTCAGGACTTCCTCCGTCATAGCTTTTGGAACGACGACTTGTTCCCGAGATGTCTTCCCGTCGGTGCTCTCCCAGGTACGGCAGATGAGGCCATCCCTTACAATCAGCGAGTCCCACTGTGCCCAGTAGGACTTAAACTATGGGCTGCAGTCACTCACAATGTTCCACCCGGGTCTGGGGACACAGGCCCCCTTCCATTCGGCTATCAGTCCCAGGTCATTATCTTCTGCTTGTGCCCGCATGAAAGATTCGCGGCTCCAGCTCCCTTGAAGTTCCACGGTAGTCCTTCGGCACTGTATCACGGTGTTCCCCTCCCTTCGGGCACAGAAGGTGCAGTCTTCGGGGCACGGTCTTCGTGACAGGGCGTCGGCGTTAGAATGCAGTTGGCCTTTCCTGTGCTGAATCTCAAAGTTGTACTGTTGAAGCCTCTCTAACCACCGCGCGAGTTGACCCTCGGGCTGCTTGAAGTTCAGGAGCCACCGCAGGGATGCATGGTCGGTCCTGATGAGAAATTCTTGCCCGTACAGGTACTTGTGGAAGTGTTCAATGGTCTTCACGATGGCGAGCAGCTCCTTCCTGGTGACACAGTAGTTCCTTTCTGGCTTTGACAAGGCCTTGCTGAAGTAGGCCACAACTCTCTCCTCGCCGTCCACTACTTGCGACAGGATTCCCCCTATGCCAAAATCTCTGGCATCGGTATCGACGATGAACCTTGTTCCAGGTCTGGGGTAGGCCAGAATAGGCGCGGTGCACAGAACCTGCTTGAGTTGTTCGAAGGCACTGTGGCATTCTGCTGCCCACGTGAAGAGTTGGTCCTTCTCAGTCAGTCGATGTAAAGGTTTGGCGATGTCGGCGAATCCTTTCACGAAGCGACGGTAATAAGTGCAGAGTCCCAGGAAGCTTCGTAGTTGGGACTTGTCCTTCGGAACTGGCCACTCCCTCACAGCTGCGGTCTTCTCTAGGTCGGTGCGCACCCCCTCCTCGGAGATGATAATCCCAAGGTACTGGACCTGCTTCTGGAAGAGCTGACACTTCTTGGGGCTCAACTTCAGCTGGGCAGCCCGTAGCTTCATCAAGATCTCCTTCAGGTTGCTGTAGTGCTCCTCGATGCTTCTCCCCAGAACGATGACGTCGTCTAGGTAGACCAGGCAGGTCTTCCAGTGTAGTCTCCTCAGAATGGACTCCATTAGCCTTTCGAAGGTCGCAGGGGCGTTGCACAGACCGAATGGCATGACGGTGAACTGCCAGAGCCCGCTGCCCACAGAGAACGCCGTTTTCTCGCGGTCCTTAGGGTGGACCTCCACCTGCCAGTAGCCACTCTTCAAATCCAAAGTGGAGAACCATCTTGATCCTGATATGGTGTCCAGCGTGTCGTCGATCCGTGGTAGAGGGTAGCTGACCTTCTTCGTGACGTCATTCACCCGCCTGTAGTCCACGCAGAACCTGGTGGAACCGTCCTTCTTCTTCACAAGCACGACCGGAGAACTCGAAGGACTATGTGATAGCTCGATCACCCCTTGCTCCTTCATCTCTTCTACCATCCGGTCGACTTCGGCTTGCTTGGCGAGCGGGACACGTCGGAATGGGACCCTAATCGGTGTGCTGCCCCCAACGTCGATTCTGTGCTGGACCAAGCTTGTCCTACCGAAGTCTTTATTCCCCACGGAGAAGACATCCTGGAATTCGCGTAGCAGGTCCTGAAGTTGGCGTGATTGCTCCTCGTCTAAATGGTCCTGGGATCCTTGGTACAGCTTCTGTAGTTCTTCTGGCAGGGCGCGTCTTCTTCGGTTGTCCGTCTGCAGGTGTCCGTCCGTCGTGTCTGTGATGCGGGCAATCCAGGTAACGGGCTCGCAGACTCCTTGGTTGGTGTCCCGGTGAACCGTAATATCGTAATCGTTCAGGTTGGACAGGCGGACGTACGGCCGAGGCGTCGAGTTGATGAGGGTCTTGGCAACTAGCAATCCTTTTGTCTGGATGTCCTTATATTTTGGCTCGATGACAGCCGCCACTCCCTCAGCAGTTCCGTCGACGATTACGGCAGCGCTGACCTCTGTCCTGGCGGGAACGATGACGTCTTCTCTCAGCATTACCCGTCGTGCGTTGAAGGACTCGTGCGCAGGTTGCAAAGCAAGTTCCTCACCTCCGAAGTGCAGAGTGTTGGTACTCAGATCCAAGATGATGTTGTTCTGGTCCAGGAAGTCCAGTCCGATGATCACTTCATTTGATACGTCAGCCACAAGCACTGGATGCTTTATCGCCCGTCGACCAATGATGAACTCAAGTGATGCTTCGCCATGTAGCGGTGCGGTCTCTCCGGTCGCGGTTATTAGCTGGAGGTTCCTTTGTGTGGGTCGCGCTCTCCACTTCGGGATCACGGTGGGACTGACGATGATCCTCGATGCTCCCGTGTCGATTAGCATGGGCCAGCTCTCTCCGTTGACGACTCCATCGACCATCAGGCTGCTATTGTCCGTCCGTAACTTCGTCACACGAACTTGGACTGCCGGGGCTTGACGACTGTCACAAGCCAACCTTTGCCCCCCAAGGCTGACTGATACTTGCTTTCCTGGGCCTCGCGGTTTCCCTACGACTGACTGTCCCGACGGAAACCCTTGGCGGCGGCGATCACCGCAGTCCTTGCTCAGGTGGCCTCTCTTACGGCAGGTCCAGCAGGTCGGTAGTCCTCTTCCGGGCCGCCTCTCCGGATGTCCTTCGGCTACGTTTTTGTTGGTGGTACTGCGACTCTTGAAGAACCGGCCTAGCGCCTCCATCAGTTCATCGGCCAGGGGCTTGGTCTTGTCGGCTTTGGCTGGTTCGTCGACGTCCACCGGACGCACCCGCGCGCGCATTCTAGGTACCTGCTTTGCCGTATCGAACTCAAGTGCGTGGCTCAGCGCATCTGCCAGGGTCTTATTGCGCGCGAGTCGCAGCGCCTGTTGAGTGTCCGAGTCCCGTAGTCCGTCGGTGAAAGTCTGCGTCGCTATCTGCTCCAGAAAGTCGGCCGGCGCTGTTGGGTAGGCGAGCCTAACGAGACGTGCGATGTCCATCTCGAACTCCTGCAGGGTTTCCGCGTTCTTTTGCACCCGGGTCCGGAGCTGCATCTGGTAGGCCTGCTGAAGATGGCTATCTCCATATCGGGACTCCATATGGGCGATCAGTGAAGCGTAGTCCTGGGATCCAGTCGGGATGGCCTGAAGGACGTTAAGGCCGTCACCTCTCAGCGCTACAATGAGAGCTGTAGCCTTTTCTCTGTTGTTCCAGTTATTTATGGAACAGGCCGCCTCGAACTGACGTAAGTAGGTGCTCCACGGGACCTTTCCGTCGAAGGTTGGGGGCGTCACTCTGCTCTGTCCCGTTCCTGATATCCCCGGTGTACCTGTGGGCGGGCGTCGGCGCAGCTCGGCAACTTCCTCTTGAAGAGCGTTGAATTTCTCTTCCACCCCCGTGATTGGGCGTTGGCGCAGTTCGGCAACTTCCTCTTGCAGGGCTTTGACTCTCTCATCCACCCCGGTCGGCGGGCGTCGGCGCAGCTCGGCGACTTCCTCTTGTAGGGCTTTGAATCTATCTTCCATCCATGTCGGCGCAGCTCAGCAAATTCCTTTTGTAGAGCGTTGAATCTCTCTTCCACCCCCGTCAGCGGGCGTCGGCGTAGCTCGGCAACTTCTTCTTTTAAGGCGTCGAACTTCTTTTCTACTGCCGTGACTTCCTCACGCAGACCCCGTTCTAATTTCTTCAGGTCCTGTGCTAACTTATTCTGCCCGTCTTCCATCTTCTTCTGGCAGTCCTCTATCTTCTTGGTTAAATTCTTCTGGCCATCTTCTAATTTAGCAGTTAGGTCCTCGGCCAACTTCTTCTGGCCGTCCTCCATCTTCTTCTGGCCGTCCTCCATCTTCTTCAGGTCCTCCGCTAACTTATTTTGACCGTCTTCCATCTTCTTCTGGCCGTCTTCTAATTTGGCAGTTAGGTCCTTGGTTAAATTCTTCTGGCCGTCCTCCATCTTCTTCTGGCCGTCTTCTAATTTGGCAGTTAGGTCCTTGGTTAAATTCTTCTGGCCGTCCTCCATCTTGGTTTCCATGCCATTTAACTTTTCTAGCAATGCTGCCAATTGCGCCTCCATTTTAGTTGTTTGTCTTGTAAAGGGCATGCACTCACAGGAAAATTAGAGAAAATGACCTGCTCGGGTTTTGAAACCAGGACCGTCAGGTGTAGTGCTTGAGTTCGTAATCCGGCTTCTGACACCAGTTGTTACGTGCCACCCCCTAGTGGCACTTTTGTTAACTGGATTACGGAGGGTAGAATACACAACACCAATTACTGCTTTGCCAGAAAGATACACTACTCATCAGCAAATTCAAGCAATTGGAACCTTACTCCAGTTTCCTCAAGTCTCTTCCTTGAGCGCTCTTGGCCCTTTCACTTGTCAACAAACCACAGAAGTTAAACCGTCCAAGGGGCCGATAACCTAGATGTTAGGCCCCTTAAAACAACAATTATCATCATCATTAAACCGTCTTAATGAGTACGGTGGCTTTGACAGAATCTACCGGCTCCTCTCCCTTATGTACACCAACTCCAGTTACTTACGATAATCCGCTACCCGCTATTTCGCTGTCCACAAGCTGGGGAAACAATGTCACTGGATTTCGTAACTCGCACGGCACTTCGTCACCACACTTCTGTCGCACTCGCTCAAAAACACCCACCCACAGAAAACTCGGTACCCTCACTGTTGAAGCCGCTTATATAGCAGGCTGGTGACTCACTGGATTCTAGAATCGTCCAGGACACACGGCTTCTAGAGATTTCCTTCACTGGCTGGGTCACGAATATTCTGGACCATCCCTTTGTCCTAGTAGCCCTGTTGCATAAGGCTCACACAATACACGAGGCAGGGCACAGCCCTGCCCTGGGGCAGTTGTGACTCACGCGGCGAGCGATGACACAAACTCACAGCCGTAACACCATTAATATTCGACAATACTTCTTCTTAATTTGCTTCTAAATTTAGCCGAGCAGTTGCGGCTTTTCGGGTGCATCAGGTACAGCCCGGCTGTACTAACATTTCTCAAACCAATCGTCTTATCATTTTTTGAATCCCTATAGTTTCTCTTTAAAACCTACCGTATTCGTTAATAAGAACGAAGAGTGCGCTTTATATGTTGTGATTACACAACCGGCGTAGCGCTCTTACTTACTAGTAAATTAAGCAAGCCCCGCAGTCGGTTTCCTTACGATTGTGCCTTGCGGGATGAGTGCAGCCCTACTAATGCTCACAGGAGTATGGGCTGACTTGTGACGTATAACTGAACGGTTGCCATGACAACGCGCCAAACCGCCTGCATTATGTATGCGGAACTATTCCGCTTGGTGTGGCTTGGTGCAGCCGTTCGAGCAAGCGGGATATTGGGCTGCTTCACACGAGCTGTAACGATATTATCCGAATGCACCCGAATATAACTCGGGCTCCCCGCTGGTAGACTGTTCGGGAACAGTCGTAACAAGAAGCAACGTGTGGTGTACGAAGTATTCTTTCACAGTAAAAATTGTGCTGTTAAATTGTGATTCGTGGCCGTGTGGCGCATTAATTGTGGGTGAAGTGTAAATAGAACGAGCGCTTTTGAAGAGCATACAGTAGCAGTGGCGTTTTATAGTTACCGTACTGTGCTAATCTTAACATAATTATTGGTGTATGTTTGGAGAGGAAGTGTGTTTGAAATTCAGTTATGTTATAAATATAAGTACGAGTACCTATGTAGAGTGAGAGGTCGTATTTAAATCTTTTCTTATAATGTGAAATAATAGTGTTCCCTCCAAGGCGTGTTTTAACATGGAACCGTCCGTAGATCTAGTTTGTATTTTAAGAGAAACTCCGTTTTCTAAATGGAAGGAGGAGGATAAAAAAGAAATGTTATCAAACAATCAACCCCAACCACTTTTGACATATCACAAAAAAAAACTAGTTCTGCCTCCGGAAAGGTGCACACGGGAAATTTCCAGGTATCTTGGTATAGTAGTTATCCGTGGTTATGCGGTAGTCAGTATTTGCAGAAACTCTTTTGTTGGCCTTGTCTTATTGTAGGAGTGAAACAGGGAGTCTGGAATCACACAGGATTTGAAAATATGTCCTGCGCTACTAGGTCTTTCCAAAAGCACGAAGGTTCCTCGGAGCATATAAAAAGTGCCGTGGGATATAAGAACTTAAAAAGAATCAGAATCAAATTGCTGACGCTTTAAGAGAAAATGCTCGTCTTTACATCACACAGTTTAATGAGAATGTGAGGCTTAACAGACTTTTCATGCGATTACCAATCGATGCAGTTTTATTTCTGTCTAAACAGGAAATGGCATTTAGAGGCCATGATGAGAGCGACTCCTCCTTAAATAGAGGGAATTTCAAAGAACTGTCGAAACTTCTAGTCTGTAGCAGCTCATTAGAAATGCAACAGCATTATGCTTCGAAAAAGGAAGTTTTTAGCAGAGAATCGAAAACCATACAGTGTGAGCTAATAGACTGCATCTATACCTTTATTAGGGATGCTGTGAAAGAAGAAATTTTAGAAACCCCTTTCTTTTCAGTTCAGGTCGACGATACTACTGACATAACAAAGAAATCGCAGTGTTCGGTGATACTTCGGTATATTACTTACAAAGATGCACTAGTTGAACGGTTTCTTGGCTTTTATGATGTTAGTTCGGACCGTACAGCGATTACTTTGTTCCACTTGCTTCGGACTGTTTTGAGTGAATTTTCTTACAAAACTAAATTGAATGCCCAGTGTTATGACGGAGCTAGTGTCATGGCAGGCCATCTAATCGGTCTTCAAACTAAGGTCAAGGAAGATGCCCCTCAAGCATTATTTGTACATTGTTTGGCACACTGATTAAATCTAGTGGTAAAGCAAAGTATTAGCAACATATCAGAGTGCCGTTTTTTTTTTTGCGAGTCTGGGTGGTATACCCTCATTTTTTCATTCATCAGCCAAAAGAACTTTCGTCGCTGATTCATTAATTGCGAAACAAATACCATCTGGTGTGGATACACGTTTGTCGTCACATGGAAAACTTTTAAACGTGGTTGTCGAGGAGTGGGAGGGATTGAAAGATATTGTTGAAAGACTTATGCACGACCCTCAGTCAGACGAAAAGACCATTCGTCAATCAGAGGGGTTGTTTAATAACTTTAATAGCTTCCAATTCACATTTTTATCAATAGTATTCAATGCCATTTTTAAGCTTGCTAATATATTATTTAACGTGCTCCAAAAGAAGTCTCTGGACATTTACTTCTGCATCTCAAAAATAAACAATACGCGGCAACTGATACTAGGTAAAAGGAATGAAGAAACGTTTAAAACCTATTTTTAAATGGCTGAGAAGAAAACTAAAATTGAACTTAAAATACATTCTGGTTTAAAAACAGAAAACGAGGTTTTCCTTAAGTATCGAGTGATGTATTTTGAGATATTGGATATAGTCTCCGTAGAAATTGATACAAGATTTCAAGATATGCAGAAGCTCCAGTTTCTTTGCTTAGGAGATAGCTCTAAGTTTGAAGAATATTCTAAAATCCTCCCTCTTGATGCTCTAGAGAACTTAAAAATCTCTTATCCCACGATATTTGACACACACAGGTTAAAAAACGAACTTCAGTACATCTATTCTGATTCTACCTACATAAATACCAGTTTGGAGGAAATAATTTTGTCGCTCAATAAGAATGAACTTAACGATGTGTCCAAAGAAGCGTATAAAATACTTTGTTTAATACTTACTATACCGTCTACCAGTTCCTCAGTAGAAAGAAGCTTTTCATGCCTTAAGCGGATTAAAACATATTTAAGGAATTCAACATCCCAGGAGAGGCTGACTGCGCTGGCAAACATATCCCTAGAGAAGTCACTGCTCAACGACTTGATGAATACAATGCCCTTTTACGATGACATCATAGACAAGTTCGCTGCTTCAAAGGACCGAAGAATAGATTTAACATACAAGCAATAGACGTGACCGAATGTGAGTAATATTTGTTCTTTTAGTTAATTTTATACTTATGTTGTGCTATTTAAAGTAAGTGCATGACAATAATACAGCGGTTGATTTGTATGTCATTGTCTTCCCAATGCATCACTCCGATACCAGATTTCCTCCTAGCTAGATGACCCAACACACCTATTCAAAATGTACGCGTTTACAGCACACGAGCGTTTGTTGGGCTGCACCGAACTTTAACCCCACGAGCCGCCGCTGAAGCCGAGTTCAAATATTTTGTCTTAGGAAAATATGCGGGGTTGCCTACATGCAGGCCCGACGAGAGGGAGGGGGGGGGGGTCAGGCAGGGCTGGTGCCCCGGGACCCGACCCTTCCAGGGGGCCCGGCGTACCTGATCAGGCATTGATTTAATATGCCTTTATATGACTTGAATTTTCTAGTGGCAATCATTTAGAGAATGCAATGAACTGTCTGTGAACAAAGTTACAAGGATTGAAAAACTTATTCTGTCAAGTGGACGATATTTGCCTTTACAAAGCGCTTGTGGAAAGAACATTGTCTCAAAGTGGTCAACATTGGCGATGAGGCTTCGCTATGTATTGTTCTCAGATTCTACATTTAGCATATTCGGCTTATGCACCAATCATTCAAATAACACTCTCATCCCTACACTTATTTCGCCAAGGCCACGAGAGCCTAGGCTGCCCTGGTGTGTTTGGTTAGCTCAGAGCTCAAGAGATTGAAGTTTGATGCATCACGTAGTGCTTAGATATTTAGGGGTGATAGTGTCTGAAATGAATATATTGTCTAACTAGACGTATCGTATGCCGTGCAGGCAGGTAAATACAATAAATTTTAAAGTAGCGTCCACACAGTAATTCACTTTATAGTTAATGTTGATTTAAGGGGCAGAACAGCGAGGTCATCGTTAACTAGTAATTCACTTTCGCACTATGTGAAAAATCATAATTGCTGGCTAAATATCTTGCGAATGGGTGGGATGATTCTGTTGTCAAAAGTAGATAGAAGAAATGCATGCAAAATTGTTCAACTTCTCGTATTCTGAATTGAGAAAACAATGCTAACATTTGAATAATCTGTACAGTATGTTTAGGTGCAGTATAATTATTATTATTGTTGATCGTATTAAATGAACCAGTAATAATATCTATTGCCTATTATTACTGGTTCATTCAATACGATCAACAATCCTAGGTACTTGGGTTCAGGCGCAAATCAATTCTGATTAAGGGATTTATTGAAACCCTACATTACTATTGGTACTAGAGTTGCGAAATGTATCGAAAGGCTGAAACTAAGGTAACATTCGAGTATTTATCTGGACAGAGTGTAATTAACCAGGAGAAAAATGACAATTAAGCTAGGGCACTGAACTTTGCTTTCGTCTTCCTCTCATGGAACGTCAGTGGACCGGGCAGATGACTTAACTGGTCCGCCCCTTAAAACAACAATAAGTAACGTTAGTGGTGTGCATGGCGATGGAGAAATTAATATATTGCATGTAGGCAACAGCGCAGATTATCCTAAGACCAAATATTTGAACTCGGCTTAATTTGGAAGAAAATTAAGAAGAAGTATTGTCGAATATTAATATAAATAAAATTTTGCTTTGAGCTGGTGTAGTGGCTATTATTATTATTATTGGACATTTATACGCCGTTTATTCCAAAGATCAGCATCGATCTGCAAAGAACTTATATTTCAGGACGCGAAGAGATACTTTCATGATACGCTTTAAAGCAGAGGCGGCTCTAGGAACAGGCGAACCAGGCGGCGCCTGGGGCCCCGCGCACTTGAGGGCTCCGCGGGGTACTCGTAATAATAAAAATATACAGTATCATTATGAATCAGTTATTAAATTCTAAATTAAGCGTGCATGAATCATAATGTCGCTTTGAACGCAGCAGCAGCACGGCAGTTGATTGCTTATGTCTCAGAAGGGCTACCGTAACGTAACCGTTGTGGATATATATAAATCTACCTCTCTCTCTTCCTTTCTGGTGTTCCCAGTACAGCTGACTAGAGTGATCGCGGGCGAAACAGAGACGCTACCCCTCCCACCCCTCTCACAGCACGCTAACTCACCCGCGCGGCAATGCCACAGCCACTACAATCTACGAAGTTGATGACTCACTGTGCTTTGTGCTGTTTGCAGACTTCTGTAGTTGTGGCTGGCTGTGACGCTGTTTTAGCAGTGCATTTGTGTAAACTTAACCAGTTATCCTCAAAAAACCTTTGTGATTGTGAAATAACAGAAATATATTGGAATATTGTTATGTTATTGGGTGAACATGTCGGGAAATTGTAAATGTGATAGAGATGTAGATCGAAAATTTGAGTCTGGAAATGTGAACAGAAAAAAGAAGGCTTCCTGGGAAAATTATCAAACAAAGATTAGTGGTTCCTTGGATAAATTTGTGAGTAGTAGTCGTAACTTAAGTGTTAGTATTGAGGAAAAAGTTGAAAATGGTAGTGGAATTAAATCTTATACCAATACTTCTGGCTCTAGCTCTGCCTCTAAACTTTACTTTGACACATCGGAGCCGGAGGTTGAAGAAATGGAGCCTATTATAGGCCTACCAATGTCCGACATTGGAAACGTAGTTTTTAGAGAGCCTGATGCACTTACAGCTGCAGGTACAGATACTGTAGAAGTAGAAGAACCCACACCAACGTCAGTTTGCATAAGCAACGATCCTGGTGTTTGGGATTATCCTCTCAATGACATGGATAGGTGTAGTTTGGTTTTACAAGGCCCAATAAGGATTGACATTACATCGTACCCGCTAGACAAAAATAATAGGCATTTTTCTAATTTTTATTACATCAGAATTCTTCCCAATAAAGAAAAACAGGATAGGCGCTATTTAGTCTACTCCCAAAAACAAGATATAGTTTATTGTTTTGCCCGTCGCCTATTTTCAACATCAAACACGTCTTCACTATATGACAGTGGAATGAATAACTGGAAAAATTTGGGAGCTTATCTTAAATTGCATGACACTGCTCCAGACCATTTGGCTTCCGTGTTGAAGTGGGTACAGTTAGAAAAAGGACTTAAAAAAGAGTAACAGTAGAAGATAAGTTGAAGAAACATATAGAAGTTGAGAATAAACGGTGGAGAGACATTTTGGAAAGAGTGTTGGCTGTTATAGATTATTTGGCAGCACATAACCTTGCTTTTAGAAGTCACAGAGATAACGTGAGTACAAACCATAGTAGTAATTTTCTTGGCCTTATTAAATTGATAGCAAAATTTGACCCCGTTTTGAAAGTTCATGTTGATTAAGTTGAAGAGAACAAGCTTCACGCTCACTATCTTGGAAAAAATACTCAAAATGAATTGGTACAACTTATGGCAAATCAAGTAAAAGCAACACTTTTGAGCCACATCAGAGAAGCAAAATATTATTCCATTATTCTTGATTGTACTACAGATGTTGGTCGTACTGAACAGATGTCACTGATTTTAAGATATGTGAATGTTTGCACAGGCCATATTGAAGAAAGTTTTTAGGTTTTTACCCGTTGAAAGCACTACTGGAGAAAACTTAGCCAAATGTGTAATGGCTGAGCTAAAGACCCTTGGCCTTGATATCAACGACTGTCGAGGCCAAGGCTACGATAATGGGTCTAATATGCGGGGTGACTACAGCGGAGTTAAAACAAGAATATTATCAGAGAACTCCTTAGCGTTTTTTTACACCGTGCGGATGTCATAGTTGGAATTTGTTGTTGTGTGATGCAGCGTCATCATGCATAAAAGCAAAATGTTTCTTTGGGACCCTGCAAAGGCTTTATGTGTTATTTTCTGCCTCTTCTAATAGATGGAACAAAACAAACATTAGCATTACTCTAAAGCCACTATCGGAAACTAGATGGGAATGCCGAGTGGAAAGTGTTAAGGCAGTTCGTTACCAACTGAAAGAAATTGCTGAGTGTCTGGACGAGCTGTCAGATTCAACAAACGATTCTACAACAGATAGTGAGTGCAACTCTTTGAGAAATGAAATACTTTCATATGATTTCATAATATCATTAGTAGTATGGTATGATGTGTTGGTAAAAATTCAGTTTATTAGCAAGTTGTGGCAGAGAGCAGACATGGACCTTGCGTCCGCCGTTAACCATCTTGAAAAGTTTTTATCTTGGTTGGTTGAGTACAGGGTCAGTGGCCTAGTTTCTGCAATTATTACTGGAAATGAAATAGCGAATGAGCTTGAAATTCCAAAGGAGTTCAAGAAGACACGCCTTAGAAAAAAGAAAACCCACTTTTCTTATGAAAATGAAGACGAAATAAGCTCAAGTGCAGAAGATTTGTTTCGAACTGACTTTTTCCTAATGGTAATTGACGAAATTGCTGAGAGTACTGAAAAACGATTTGTTGAGCTAAAAAAAGTATGAATCAAGTTTTGGGTTCCTTTACAGATTGCATTCTTTAAAGAATACACCAGATGAAGACCTTTTGGAAAGTTGTAACCGTCTTCAAGAGACACTTACATTGAAGTCAGGAAGTACAAGTTGCTCTGATATAGATAGCGAGGGCTTGTATCAAGAGCTGTAAATGTTTATCATGACTATCCAAGAAGACGTGACAATGACTAATGTATTAAAAAATATGATTGAAGACAACTTAGTGGATGTCGACCCTAACATATATGTGACTTTACGAGTTCTTTTGACAACACCAGTATTTGTCGCTTCTGCAGAACGATCATTCTCCAAGCTAAAGCTAATAAAAAATTATCTTCGATCAACTCTATCTCAAGAAAGACTCTCTTCTTTGTCCATTTTATCTATTGAGCGAGATGTTGCCTCAAATGTTAATTTCAGTGATTTCATTGACCAGTTTAGTGCAGCAAAAAGTAGAAAAGTAGCTTTTTGATGAACTTAAGAGAAAACGTAGAGCAGACTTTGTGTATAATATAAATGTTTATTATTCAGGGCTGTAAAAAGAAGAAAAGAAGTTTTTTTAGAATAAATTATAGAGTAGAAAATTATAAAACTTTATTGTCAGTTTGTTTGTCTAGTCTTTTGTGAATCTGTTAAATTCATGTAGGCTAAATATTTCTTTTTTCCACCGTCTTATGTATTTAAATTATGAGTTATTTGACTTTGCAGCCCTTTCGACTTTTCATTTTTTTAATCAAACAGAAATTGTAAAAATTAATTTTGTAGGCATATAGTAGGCTAAAGAGTATAAAATTAGTTGGATTTTCGTGGTGTCGTTTTTGTTGTTTTTCCTTTTGTTATAATTTTTACAAACCCTATTTCAGATTATACTGTAGGAGGCTTGGGGAGGGATTTGCGGCGATACATATATATATGTCGCCTGGGGCCCCGCATTTTCTAGAGCCGCCTCTGCTTTAAAGTCTCAGTACCGTTAAACATAAAATTAGTTGCTCTCGTTATCTACGACTTAGAAATGGCTCCGAGTCCTGACGAAGCAGGAAGGCAGGTGTCATTCGTAGTCTTACTCAACAGTTAATAATAGGCCTATTTGTCGTTACAGTTGTTAATTCATTTAGAGGTTTACGACATTTAACCCGTGCAATTGGTAGGTCTAGTATCACTGGCGGGTAATGAACCATTGTCTCTCGGTTGGGGATCGTTTGCATCAACTAGTACAGTAGATATAATTCAGTATTTTCTGACGCGTTTATTTTCCGGTTTGTTTCTGAAGGCCTCCACGTTATTGATTGAAGTTGACTGTAAAGCAGTAGTTTTCACAAATATTAATGATGTAAATGACAAGATTCTCAAACAGCGAACAGTATCGAAAACCATAAACTGTGCGAATTGTGTAGACTGAATGGGAGTCTAGTGATTGTTGTATAACAAGAGAGGTATATTGGCAATATTGTTGCAACTTTTTGTCTTGCAGAGTGATACTTAGACCCTCTTAAAACCACCCACTGCTGGACGAAAAGCAGGGTATACGCAGTGCTGTGCTATGGCTTCTGTGACATGATCAAACGCATGCCGTATTTTTAGTTGCCGACTGGGAAAGCGTTAGCCGTCGCGACTATTACTGTAATTATTAGGGTTGGGGTAGGTGTCCCTGGACTTGAATTAAGGTACTATCCCGGCATTGGTCTGGTGTGAAAAACCACACTCAGGATAGCCGCTGCCAGCACCGGGATTCGAACGTCCGATCTGCAGACTCGCCTTCGGTCATTGATGAGCTACACCGCGGGTTCTTACTTGAAGGTGCGAGAACTTTTACTTCAATATCGGAGAGTCTTTCCTATAGCCACTAAATTTCAATGGTCACCAAATTTTTACTCCAAAATATCACAAAACTTATCACCCAAATGGCCTAAAACTCAATAATTTGGACCTAATTTTTGCAAAATTTTCCGGAGGAGGACCCCTGGATCCCACTCGGAGCTTGGTGATATTCCATCTCCCAGATCCCCTGTGTGTCCACTCCCCATAATCTTGGCTTAAATCCGCCTCTGATGGTCACCAGTCATAGATAGGGTTGGGGATTTTCAGGAGAACCTGGCTCTACGTTTGTTTACTGCAAAGCAATATTAAATTATGAGAAATCCACTGACTGCAAATTACAAAATATAGTTCAAATTCACATTTTTAGCCTACTTTCGATCTTTGCAAAAAATGAAAGTAGACTTATGAGATCAACACAGGGCGAAAAAAAGTGTGTCTGGCTGGCTGTGTGTGTGTGTGAATCTGTGTGTGTGTGTGTGTGAGTGTGTGTACTCTGAATGTCTGCCCCCCCCCCTATCAATTCGAACACGGTGAACGCGAATTGAACGAAATTTGGTACAAACGTAGCACTAGCAAAGGACACCTCAGTGTCATGTTTTATATCGCCGCCATCTTGACTGAAACGTAATGGCGGCCACACAAATGTTCAAAGCTTAAATCAAATCACGACTAACCTAATCGTCCGATCTCTACCAAATTTTGCAACAACATACCTTTATGGGGTGAGCATCATTTGACCAAACTAATAGGTCATCAGCCTAATAGTTTACGGCGGCCATCTTTGTGTGAAAATCGATTCCCCCTATTAATTCGAACACGGTGGAACCGAATGGAACAAAAATTGGTACAGAGGTAGTACTAGCAAAAGGCACCTCAGTGTCATGTTTTATATCGCCGCCATCTTGACGGAAACGTAATGGCGGCCACACAAATGTTCAAAGCTTAAATCAAATTACGACTAACCTTATCATCCGATCTCTACCAAATTTTGCAACTGCATACCTTTATGGAGGAAGCATCCTTTGACCAAATTAATAGGTCATTAGCCTAATAGTTTGCGGATGGCGGCCATCTTTGTGTCAAAATCGATTCCCCCTATTAATTCAAACACGGTGAAACCGAATGGAACGAAATTTGGTACAGAGGTAGCACTAGCAAAGGGCACCTCAGTGTCATGTTTTACATCGCCGCCATCTTGACAGAAACGTAATGGCGGCCGCACAAATGTTCAAACTTAAATCAAATTACGACTAACATAATCAACCGATCTCTACCAAATTTTGCAACAACATACCTTTATGGAGGGAGCATCCTTTGACCATCTAATAGGTAATTAGCCTAATATTTTGCGGATGGCGGCCATCTTTGTGGGAAAATCGACTCCCCCTATCAATTTGAACACGGTGAAACCGAATGGAATGAAATTTTGTACAGAGGTAGCACTAGCAAAGGGCACCTCAGTGTCATGTTTTATATCACCGCCATCTTGACGGAAACGTAATCGCGACCACCCAAATGCTAAAAGCTAAAATGTAATTATGACCAATCTAATAATCTAGTCTCTACCAAATTTTGCAACAACATATCTTTATGTGGGAAGCATATTCTAACCAAACTGCAAGATCATCAGCCCAATAGTTTGCAGATGGTGGCCAAGTATGTGTGCATATCGATTCCTCCTATCAATTCAAACACGGTGAAACCAAATTAAACGAAATTTGGTACAGAGGTAGCACTAGCAAAGGGCACCTCCGTGTCATGTTTTATATCGCCGCCATCTTGACGGAAACGGAATGACGGCTACCGAAATGTTAAAAGCTTAAATCAAATTACGACCATCCTAATAATTTGATCTCTACCAGATTTTTCAACAACACGCCTTTTTGTGGAAAGCATCTTATGACTGACTACAAGGTCATCAGCCCAATAGTTTGCAAATAGCGGCCATGTATGTGTGCAAATCATTTCCCCATATCAATTCAAACATGGTGAAACCGAATTGAATGATTTTTTTTTACAGAGGTAGCACTAGCAAAGGGCACCTCATATTCATGTTTAATATCCCTATAGCGCGTTGTATTTCAACAAGCTACTACAACCAACATTCAATTATACTCCTTGAAAAGGACAAAGAGTTATAACAATACCCATGCATTTAGGAGAAAGTAGGCTATATGTTCTTTACTGAACATCTTGTTTCTTTTGTGAAAACTGATACGTGCAAGGGCACGTCCCTACGCTTTCAACATGTATATACCCTTGGATCGTAACATCTCGACATTTGAAACGACCGCCTGGTGACTTGCTTCCCATTTTGAACACGAGATGGTAGCGCCAGTCGGACTGTGTTAGGTCTGCACGTGGTTCCTGTTTCTCTCCGATAGGTAGCGTGTGCTGCGCCTTATAAAACTCCTTATACGCATGACATAATTGAAAGACAATTACATTCTTCGTCATGAAACAAATGCCAGTGTATTCAGGATACCGCCAAATTAATTTCCTATTTATGACATTGTTGTTTGATGTGTCAATCTCTGATTGGACAATAAATTTTACATGAAGGCAGTTCTGCACTTGACACGCAATAATTCTCCGCCATTTTGTGGAGTCCATTAGCCATCGTGAAGAGAACAAGACATCAAGCCGACTGGTCGTGAAAGGTGTCACCGCTAATGGGGGCCTAGCCCCCATTCTCTACGAAATATTAATGTATTCAAGAAAAAGGGAACGCCTGTGCTACATAAGGTTTAATTTCATCGTTCCCCGGTGAAGAGGAAATATGCAAATTTAATCGCAACTGGATGCGAACGAGTGCTGTCATCTACACGAGGCATGTGCCGTGTGGGGATAGCCAAGGCAATATACTGCCGCATTTTTATTTTATTTAAAATGTGTTAGTTTTTTTTTAAATTTGTTATTGTGTCTCCACTGTGAAGAATGTAAGGTACGTTACATTATTTTTCTTGATGTTTATTATTGTTATGGAGCTCCGATATCATCTTATAGTAATATTTTAATTCTGTTCCTCATTTGTTTTATAGGCCTAATTTTATTTCTGTTTTAATTACGTTTCCTGATTTATTTGAACTTTGTTATCTTTCTTCGTATCTTGTGGAGACACATTTCTAGTTTATTTTACGTTTAAATTATTACTTATTGTCTTCTGCCAATCTTAGGATTGATATAGTATTCAATTTAATTTATTCATGATCCGGTGCATTTCACTGTTGTAATAGTATTTAGACATAATTGTTTTCCTCCGTCCATTTCCTTCCGCTGATGTTAATTTTTTTTTATTAATTGTTTGCCGTAATTACGATCAGGCATGCCGTTTCCTTGTGTTTTGGTGGCCATGTTATGAAGTGATGCATTATGGTCTCAAGGTCAGTCTCTAGGCGTCCACCGCGAAGCTCAAACGTGTTGCGTTAACTTAAGATGTTTCTTTTATTTAACCTTATCGGTTTAACATTGTGTTTTTCGTAATTGTTCCTGTGTTTATCTCCATCTTGCAAATTAATGGATTGTTTCCTGATTCAGTTAATTTAGTTAATTTAACTTTATTTCCGTTTCTGGTGAAGGTGCTTTTTATATTTTAACATGGATCTATGCATGCCGGATCGCTATTGCATTCCCTTGCAAATTGTCAAGCCCTTTTTCATTGTGTTATGCATGTAATTTTTTATTTTAACCTTTGGGTTGTTTTACATTTTAAATTTTAATTTAAGTCTTTTCTTTTCTTTTCTTGGCTTTGCAAGCAAGCATGTTTGGCGGTCTCTTACATTCATTGTAAATTATGGTGGCTGATGCATGTTCTTTCTCTGGTGGAGGTGTTCCTTATATTTTAACATTAAATTTTACGTAAAATGTTTAATCTTTTGTTGTGGCATTATTTCACCGACGGCAGTTCTGTCGGTTAGTGGGGGGTGTCTGTACGATAGCCTGTGTGTGTTGTCCCCTTCTCCATCTTCCTTCCACCCCTTTTGGAGCTCTTCTGTTGGGACTTGTCATCTGGAGGTGATTTTGTTGCGGAGGTGACCCGGACCCCTGAATACAGGTAAGTTGGCCCATCCACGCTCGCCGTACACGTCTCATTTTGGTAGCAGAGCTCGCTCGAGTTCACTTCCGTAACTATCCCCTCCCCAGTACCCACAGGCTGTTTTATGGACCCCTCTAATGCTGATGGGTCGGTTGTTGGTGGGATTTTGTCAGGCCAGTGCACTTGATGTTGTGCAAAGCTAATCCTTGCCGTTTGTTTTATTTCATGTTTGCCTCTGGATATCCACGTGGTACGCTGTAAGTGTCCTGTTCTGAGCGAGGTGTTTCCTGCTGTAGTTTTACCCTGTTTGTGTGCAACATTCCAACTGAAGAAGCAGCTCGGTGAGTGACTGACATGTGTTCTTGGCATGGGGAATGGGATTTCTTAATGTTCTGATAGTCTATATGCTGCGTGTGAAGGCATCCTGGAGCCCGGTCGGAAGCTGGTAGCCTGATGTTTTGTGCCTATTTTTGTAATTTAGCTTTCTGTTCTCGAGCCAAGCAGGTGGTGACGTATGCAGTTCTGGGCTACGTTGTGCATGATGTTTTTGTCGAAATTTCAGGTGTCGAGGCAGTGTTGGTGTTTAAGAAGACTGTTGTGTTCCTGTATGTTTCTTTGCATGATATTCTGTGGTGATATGCTGTCCTCGTAAATTATTTATTATGGAATTGTCACGCCTACTGGTGTTATGGCCAAGTGTAGTCCGATTAAAAGGGCTAACCTATGGAAATCTGCCCGCCCTATGTCCCTATTGTGGTGCCAGAAGGCACATTTAACATGCATGTCACTATTTTTTGGCTAGGAATTCTTCCCTAACTCTTTCAAGGTAAGTGTTTGTTTTGGGGTGTTTTTATCGCAGTGTGCGATTTGTAAATTTTAGTTCTTAAACTTACATTATACTGCAATCGTTCTGGGATAAGCGTATATGTTGTGCAAATCATGTCTGTATGCATGTGTTAACGTTAGATTTTGATTTAGATTTGTAGGGTGGGGTAATTTAGGGTTTGTTTTGTTTGCAAAAGTAAGGTTAGGATCGTATTTTTATTAGTTGCTTTCCTTGTAATTTTGAACTAAAGCGAATATGTAGGAGTGTTTTACGTGGAGATATCTACTGTCTGGGGTTAGCTAGGTTAGAAGTATGGGATTCTTTCTTGGTTTGATCCCTGGGCAGGTTGTATATAGGACTTGCACGATCCGAACTGGCTTGGTATGGGACTGGTCTGTTCGATGAAATGCAAGTATGTGTAGTGTAATGTAATTGTAAGGGTATTGTGTTTTTAATTGTATTTGTTTGTGTTATGATATCTCTACGACTACATAACTTGCATATTTGAGTATTACTGGGAATTATTTTTGTGGGTGGTAAAAATTATGTATCGCTATTATTGGAGTATGTTGTGCGATGAATATGTTGTTGTGAATATGAGATCTCAGTTCGTGAACAGCCATAATGTAATGTGCTTTCCTGCTTAATTAATTAATATAGGGTCTTCAAAATTTACTGGGGTTAAATTTCTGTTGGACATTATGGTCATCAGGTTCTGTAAGTCAGCTTGTTTTACTTTTAAAGCCAGTAATCTCTGGTTGCTGGAAATCAGGGTCACCTATTGCCTCATGCTAACCGTAAATTACATTGGCCTTCTGTTTTAGTTCATACTATGGCAATTTCGGTCATCAGCCTCTGTAGTTTGAGTAAAATTTTCTGCTTTTGATTAATAATCCTAAATTTTTCGGCTTTATCGTTTGGAATGGTGCGTAAGTGTTCCCTGTTAGCCTCGTCTTTCAACAAGAGCGGCTTGTTTCTCATCTAACCGTATTTTCGGGCCATGTTAGGCATCCTTTGGTTGTACGTGTTCGTGTCTTTAACCTGAACGAGGAAACCTCATTGTACCTCGTGTACTGTTGAACTTAGTTCTTTTTATGTTGGATTTTTCTCACCCAGGCGGATGTCGGCTGTATTCTCATCGGGTGTCGAACCTCAATTTCGTTCCTTGTGTGAGTGTATTGGTGTTTGGTTTTCTGCGCTGCCATTTCCTCTTCGTTCTTGTCGTTACTGTAACTGCGTTTGAATTCCTCAGTGTCCCCATGCCAAGTAATGCGTGCGGTCACGAACCAACTATGTAGAGGCATACATGTCTGATTAATTAATTTTCCTTTTCAAAATCTTAAGGCCAGCTAAAGAAAATTTCAAGAGAGCATCTATCACACATTAAGCGAGGTGGAGAGGTGTCTAATAAGAAATTGCTACCGTAAATTTTGTAAAACGAATTTTGTATAATGTAGAGTATCCCTAAAATTCATTGAAGCCTTCTGGTATCTGTTCCTTGTGGAATTTTGAATTTAATTGGATATGAAAACTCTGATGGGATACAAAATGTAAATGTTGGGAAGTTCCCATTGTAATGGTAAATTGTAAAAGTGTACCTAATTTTGATGTTTCATAGGAGATGCTAACATGTAAGTTGGGCTCGGTGGGAGACCTAACTCATGGTAACCTGGTATTCCTGTTCCCTTTGGGAATTGTAGTGGTCATTCCTCTACCGTAGTTCCTTCTAAATGTATAGTCGTCTAACTCATGTAATCTTGAAATGTACTTCGAATCTGTAAAAAGGTAAACTTGCTAATGAAATTTTGTAAGCACGGATCTAGGGCTTAGTAAGAAATATTTTCTTCATTTAAATTCAACTTTGTTTCTCTTTTGTAAAATGTAGAAAGAATTAGTACCTCTGTAAACCTTTTTTGAAATTAGATTAACTTCTATTTTTGTAAATGGCTGCCCACGCATCGAATGATATCTTGCACATTGCTTCCACCTACTTCGTCTAAAGCGACCTACATTGGACTTGTTTGAAATTTTCCTAACGTGTCTCGGACTCTGAAAGCACTGCTGGTGCTGGTGTTCTGCGTTTCTGAAGATTTTTGGACACAGTGATGCTGTTGACTAAGTGGTTTGCGAGGTGATCAATTATCCCATCACTGATAATCTGACCCTGCATTCTTCCTAACCAAAACGATGCGGTTTCATCCATCAATTGGAGTTAACTGGTGAACATTTTCTTCAGCAAACGTGCTTGGTGTATCGACTAGTTAAGGAGTACTGTCTATGCCTAGGCATATTCGTGAACCGTGTTCACGCTTAAGGGAGGGAGACTGATACGTGCAAGGGCACGTCCCTACGCTTTCAACATGTATATACCCTTGGATCGTAACATCTCGACATTTGAAACGACCGCCTGGTGACTTGCTTCCCATTTTGAACACGAGATGGTAGCGCCAGTCGGACTGTGTTAGGTCTGCACGTGGTTCCTGTTTCTCTCCGATAGGTAGCGTGTGCTGCGCCTTATAAAACTCCTTATACGCATGACATAATTGAAAGACAATTACATTCTTCGTCATGAAACAAATGCCAGTGTATTCAGGATACCGCCAAATTAATTTCCTATTTATGACATTGTTGTTTGATGTGTCAATCTCTGATTGGACAATAAATTTTACATGAAGGCAGTTCTGCACTTGACACGCAATAATTCTCCGCCATTTTGTGGAGTCCATTAGCCATCGTGAAGAGAACAAGACATCAAGCCGACTGGTCGTGAAAGGTGTCACCGCTAATGGGGGCCTAGCCCCCATTCTCTACGAAATATTAATGTATTCAAGAAAAAGGGAACGCCTGTGCTACATAAGGTTTAATTTCATCGTTCCCCGGTGAAGAGGAAATATGCAAATTTAATCGCAACTGGATGCGAACGAGTGCTGTCATCTACACGAGGCATGTGCCGTGTGGGGATAGCCAAGGCAATATACTGCCGCATTTTTATTTTATTTAAAATGTGTTAGTTTTTTTTTAAAATTTGTTATTGTGTCTCCACTGTGAAGAATGTAAGGTACGTTACATTATTTTTCTTGATGTTTATTATTGTTATGGAGCTCCGATATCATCTTATAGTAATATTTTAATTCTGTTCCTCATTTGTTTTATAGGCCTAATTTTATTTCTGTTTTAATTACGTTTCCTGATTTATTTGAACTTTGTTATCTTTCTTCGTATCTTGTGGAGACTCATTTCTAGTTTATTTTACGTTTAAATTATTACTTATTGTCTTCTGCCAATCTTAGGATTGATATAGTATTCAATTTAATTTATTCATGATCCGGTGCATTTCACTGCTGTAATAGTATTTAGACATAATTGTTTTCCTCCGTCCATTTCCTTCCGCTGATATTAAAATATTTTTTTATTAATTGTTTGCCGTAATTACGATCAGGCATGCCGTTTCCTTGTGTTTTGGTGGCCATGTTATGAAGTGATGCATTATGGTCTCAAGGTCAGTCTCTAGGCGTCCACCGCGAAGCTCAAACGTGTTGTGTTAACTTAAGATGTTTCTTTTATTTAACCTTATCGGTTTAACATTGTGTTTTTCGTAATTGTTCCTGTGTTTATCTCCATCTTGCAAATTAATGGATTGTTTCCTGATTCAGTTAATTTAGTTAATTTAACTTTATTTCCGTTTCTGGTGATGGTGCTTTTTATATTTTAACATGGATCTATGCATGCCGGATCGCTATTGCATTCCCTTGCAAATTATCAAGCCCTTTTTCATTGTGTTATGCATGTAATTTTTTATTTTAACCTTTGGGTTGTTTTACATTTTAAATTTTAATTTAAGTCTTTTCTTTTCTTGGCTTTGCAAGCAAGCATGTTTGGCGGTCTCTTGCATTCATTGTAAATTATGGTGGCTGATGCATGTTCTTTCTCTGGTGGAGGTGTTCCTTATATTTTAACATTAAATTTTACGTAAAATGTTTAATCTTTTGTTGTGGCATTATTTCACCGACGGCAGTTCTGTCGGTTAGTGGGGGATGTCTGTACGATAGCCTGTGTGTGTTGTCCCCTTCTCCATCTTCCTTCCACCCCTTTTGGAGCTTTTCTGTTGGGACTTGTCATCTGGAGGTGATTTTGCTGCGGAGGTGACCCGGACCCCTGAATACAGGTAAGTTGGCCCATCCACGCTCGCCGTACACGTCTCAAAAACAAATCACCGATCAGCTGCAATCTACTGATAGCACATAACGACTTGACTTACGTATGATTATTGTATACCTGTGGCTAATTACGAAAATATGTTTTGCTTTGTTTAATGTACAATGATGTGTGATCGCCGTTCAACCAAAACATTTACCAGTGTTTAGGCTTAGACCCAGGGGCGTGACTCTTCAAGGGCAGCAAATTCTAAGAATGTCAATATAAAAACACCATATGTAAAACGTTTTTTAAACTAAGTCTTGACTTAGTGTAAAAATCATGTTTTCATGTGAGCTGAACTTCCTGTTGATTAATTTTTGGGTCGGAGGACGTCGTGGTCATCAGTCCTTTCTACTTACTGTGTGTGTGTAGAACTTTGTCCGACAATCTATATCTGAAGTTAATAATATATTTTTAAAATTAATTTGGGATAGAATTGGGGTGGAAATGAATGTACGATGGTGCAACTACAGCCTTTGGATATAGGGTTAAAACGGCGAATCATGGAAAATAAGCTCAGAATCACTGACGGTGTAATTCGAACCCACCTGTTTTTTTTTCAATGTGATTTTTCCCCCAAGTTAAATACTGTAAAAGCGATGAAATTACGGTCCGCCAAATGCATTTTCTTTTCAAATTTGGGTACGAAAACGAGCATATTGCTTTTACGAGTATCACTGAAGTTCTAAAATTATTGAATCAAAGATGATCTGCAGAACTTTTTAAATCTGAACACTTGCATGCTTACAGTGTTACCTCATCGAGAAAAATTTAGATCTGTCAAACGCCAAAACTTAGCAGTGTAGTGAATTTAATGAAAATTATTACCTAGTTTTCGGTGGCTTTACTCTGATATTTATTTTTGTTAATTGAAAATAATGCATTGCTACGCGCTTGTCACGTATAAACATTGAATTTGCAAATACTTTTGCATGCACTCCTCCAGTTTCACTGTTGTAAATTTAACATACCAGCAGCTCAGCATGCTACAGTTATTATTATTATTGCTGGCTGTTTTTTATGTTCTTGTAATTGATTTCATGACGAACGTTTTGTGCAAAAAAGTGCAAAATCAGTTTGTGCTAATTTATGAGGATTATAATTTAAATTTACAGAATTTGGTTATAAAGGGGGGTCCGGGAGATTCCAGCCCCAGGGCCCTTCGCCGCTCTCCACGGCCCTGCCTACATGCAATATATTAATTTCTCTATCGCCATGCACACCACTAACGTTACTTATTGTTGTTTTAAGGGGCGGACCAGATAAGTCATCTGCCCGTTCCACTGACGTTCCATGAGAGGAAGACGAAAGCATAGTTCAGTGCCCTAGCTTAATTGTCACTTTTTCCTGGTTAATTACACTCTGTCCAGATAAATACTCGAATGTTACCTTAGTTTCAGCCTTTGGATACATTTCTCAACTTTAGTACCAATAGTAATGTAGGTTTTCAATAAATCCCTTAATCAGAATTGTTTTGCGCCTGAACCCAAGTACCTAGGATTGTTGATCGTATTGAATTAAACAGTAATAATATGCAATAGATATTATTACTGGTTCATTCAATACGATCAACAATAATAATAATTATACTGCACCTAAACATACTGTACATATTATTCAAATGTTAGCATTGTTTTCTCAATACAGAATTCGAGAAGTTGAACAATTTTGCATGCATTTCTTCTATCTACTTTTGACAACAGAATCATCCCACCCTTTCGCAATATATTTAGCCATCAATGATAATTTTTCACATAGTGCGGAAGTGAATTACTAGGGAACGATGACCTCGCTATTCTGCCCCTTAAATCAACATTAACTATAAAGTGAATTACTGTGGGGACGCTACTTTAAATTTATTGTATTTACCTGCCTGCACGGCATACGATACGTCTAGTTAGGCAATATATTCATTTCAGACACTATCACCCCTAAATATCTAAGCTCTACGTGATGCACCAAACTTCAATCTCTTGAGCTCTTAGCTAACCAAACACACCAGGGCAGCCCAGGCTCTCGTGGCCTTGGCGAAATAAGTGTAGTGATGAGAGTGTTATTTGAATGATTGGTGCATAAGCCGAATATGCTAAATGTAGAATCTGAGAACAATACATAGCGAAGCCTCATCGCCAATGTTGACCACTTTGAGACAATGTTCTTTCCACAAGCGCTTTGTAAAGGCAAATATCGTCCACTTGACAGAATAAGTTTTTCAATCCTTGTAACTTTGTTCACAGACAGTTCATTCCATTCTCTAAATGATTGCCAGTAGAAAATTCAAGTCACATAAAGGCATATTAAATCAATGCCTGATCAGGTACGCCGGGCCCCCCTGGGAGGGTTGGGCCCCGGGGCACCAGCCCTGCCTACCCCCCCCCCCCCCCTCTCGTCGGTCCTGACTGCAATTATATTAATAGTATGCAGGTTATTGAAACGAACAGTATCACTTCTTATAAGCTCTAACTGGATCAAGCTATGGTTACTCTCAAATAGGACAAGAACTTTTATATTCCATTTTTTGTGGACATAAACTCCCTCACCTCCAACATCCTGATTGTCTCTTTGTACAGAAGCAACAGAATAGTTGTTTAGGTTGAAGTATTTAGCTTCATTACTTTTTACCCAAGTCTCGGTTACCATTATAACATCTAGATTTTCAACAATATGTATTAGTATCTCGATATCTTCTAGTTTATTTTTTATGCTTCTGTTATTTAGGTTAAGACACTTGATTTGGCTAACCTCAATTTTAGTGTTTGCTACGTAGTCGTGGATACAGTCATATTTACGCTCATCAATTGATGTGTGTAAGTCAACATCAACTATTAGGTCCATGTCTTGATTCATTATTATTTCTGTGAATGGGATGGCTGAGCCTTGTTGATGGAAGAGTCTCTTACTAGCCTTTCAATGTCTTCTGGTGAGCTGATCCTGACAGCCTTGTCACTATCTGATTTACGGACGAATATTTTGCAGTCCCGGGTCCAGACATATTTAAAACCTAATTTACGGAGGTCTCTTGCCTGTTTGTGGAGTACTTTATTAGCTGGCGTCAAATGCTCGTTTATGTAGATAGGCCTAGCTTTTGCATTGATTCCAGCATCACTTGAGTTCAGGTTGGGTTTGGACCTTTTGCCTTTTAAAATTGCCTCTTTTTTAGCCGGCTGCAGAATTTGACTAGTAAAGGAGGTGGAAGACCTTCTCTGCTTTGTGGTAGCCGATGGCAGGCGTCAATATCGGACTCAACAACTGTGACACCCAATTGGTCAGTGATAGTCTCGACAATCTAAATGGTGTTTACGTTTGAAGTGTGCGGCACGCCATGAAGCTCTAGATTGTTTCGCCGAACGTACTGTTGAAGCTCGAGATTCTCTTGCTTTAACATTTTAACCTCACTGCATGCGATATCCTTATCCTTCTCTAACTCACAAACTCTTTGGCTGAGCTTTGTTATTTCTGACAAGGCTTGCTTCCGAGTTTGTGCGGCAGTTGAAATGTCACTTTTCATACCATCAAAACAATCAGAAAAGTATGTCACAGACTTAAGCATGTCATTCTGAGTCTTTTCAATGTTTTCGATTTTTATCAGTCGGAGGTTGATTTCACAAACAAGATCTTCTAAATCAGGTTTACTTACATTCTCGTCTGGCGAGGCGATTTTAGAAACCTTTTCCGAAGTTGACCTACTTATTGCACTGCACTCGACACAATACCATTGCTTGGCTTTGTCGGACAAAAGCCGGTTAAAAACTTTTTTCTTTATGTTTACACAGGTTCTGTGGTATGATTTACCACATTCCCCATCACAAATTATGTAGTCTTCGTTATCAGTTACACATTTTTCACACTGACCGCACTTGGTTGATTTGTCCCTTGTCGCCATCTTGTGACGTGTGAGCGTTGGGTGAGTGCCAACTACGGTACCATAGAACGAGAAATGCATCAAAACCAGATTACTTGACTATCTGAATAAATTCAACATATTGTCACCAAATCAGTTTGGTTTTAGACCAAATACTAGTACTCAAGATGCAATATTCTCCCTTACTGATTATTTGTATAAAGCCATTGATAGTTCTTAAGGAACAATTTCTGTGTTCCTGGATTTAAGAAAGGCTTTTGACACTGTAGACCACAATATACTCATTAGAAAACTTGAAAAGGAAGTTATTCGTGGTACTCCTCAAGAACTAATAAAAAACTTTCTTTTTAACAGAATACAAAAGGTACGAATCAAAGATACTCTTAAGTAGAAGTGCTGAAGTAAAAATTGGAATTCCCCAAGGAACAG
This sequence comes from Meconema thalassinum, assembly GCA_946902985.2. Taxonomy (NCBI): domain Eukaryota; kingdom Metazoa; phylum Arthropoda; class Insecta; order Orthoptera; family Tettigoniidae; genus Meconema; species Meconema thalassinum. The sequence continues at coordinate 1,572,525,292 of OX336388.2, forward strand.
TTTTAGGTTCTATTCTTTTTCTGTTATATATTAACGATTTGTGTGAGCTGAACTGGAATGCGATAATTACCTCATATGCTGATGACACTGTCGTCACAGTCACAGGAACAACTTGGGAGGACACTTTTAATAGAACTCAAGAAACCCTTGCTACAGTCCAAAAATGGCTAAGAAACCACCTTCTTACCATAAATGAAACCAAAACACAATACCTATGCTTCTCACATAACAAAACATTACAACCCACAGACAATTTAACACTAAAGATCCACACACCAATTTGTAACAATGGCGAAAGATGCAACTGCTATACCCTACAGAAGTCAATGAATGCTAAATATTTAGGGATTATTATAGATAGTCATTTAAAATGGAATATGCATGCATCAAAGTTGGCCAATAAACTCCAAAAGTTAATTTATATATTTTACAGAATCAGAAATATCCTTTCAGCAAAAGTCTTGAGAACTGTATATTTTGCCTTAGTCCAGTCACAACTACAATATGGAATACATGGTTGGGGTGTAATACTTAATTCACATTTGGCTCAGGTAAATACCTGCCATAATTTCATTCTAAAAGTTATGTACAAAAGGCCACCAACTTTTCCAACATGTGAATTGTATCAAAAAAGCATGTTGCTTAACATACGACAGTTATTTGTTCAGTCATCAATCATATTTATACATAAAATTATGAAGCTCTTCTCTAATGGACAAAAACTTGAAATGTGCACTAGACTTCAAGACAGAACTGGAATAAATATCCCTCGTCGAAACACACTACTTGGCCAAAGGAATTTAAGTTGTCTTAGCACTAGGATATAAAATATATTGCCAGTAAATGTGACAAATAACACCCTGAATATATTGAAGAAAAGGCTTTTTATATGGCTCCTTAATAACTTTGATAGAGTAAATGAACCTATAAATTTTCACCAACATATTTAAACCAACTCAGTCACAAATAAGTAATGTATCATCTTCTTTTATTTTCAGTATCCTTATAATTAATATTTTTACTATAAACTTTTCTTATTATTATCAGTCAAATACCATGTTGCAAATAAATTAAGAAATTGTGTTCATGAAGCCCACGCACAAGTTTATCTTATGTGGGATTCACCCTGTATTTTTGATACAACATCTGTATATGTACATGTTTTATGTCAGTGAATAAAAATGTGTGCTCGCAAAAAAAAATCTTCATTGGTTGGCAGAACATCCAGTACAGGGCCTTACCCCGACCCACGCGCTCCCTATGATCTGTCATCCCCCTGGACTAGCTTGCTTGATACTCAGCGTCCGTCAGAACGGTGCAGGCCTACTTCCAAACATCCGCGAGAAGACGCTCTGTTATTGGCCAGTCACGCATCAACCTTGAGAAGCTGACCAATCTCTGCAGGCGGGCTCGGGCGCATTTATTATCGCGATTCCAGTTGAGGAACAATTAGGGACTATTTCATGAAAATTATATCAATCCCTTTCGATGGCTTTTAAAAGCGTAATTGAATAGAATATTCACCACATTTTTTCTAATTCGGAGTTATCGGAACGAAATGACAAAGCGATTTTTTGACGGCAAGCTATCTCGTTCCTTTGGCCGTGTATCGTCCCGCCGATGTGGCTAGCCTGCTCTATGCACTTCTAAGTTCCTTGATTCTATTGTTTGGGAGATTTGTGCGTAGTAAGACTTGTATATCCATATCATTTTTTAGCTTCTAATTTAAATCTTTGCTCAATTCCTTAGGTCCTATTTATACCCATTAATTTAATACAAAAAGGAACCTATTTCCTGGAATTGTGACGCATATTTTACACACAGAATTACAACTCTCTCTTTATGTTTGGTTGGTGTAATTCTAAGAGCATCCATATTATTTTTAGCTTATAATTTAAATATTTTTCCAAATTATCTTTGTGTGTATTCGTTGTGTGCTGTAATAGTTTTGACTAGTGGTGAATTTCGTATAAATGGCAGCAAAAAGGATTAAGCTCACTATTAGTGAAAAACAAGACATTATTCGGCAAGTGGATGCAAGCCCTAACGTTACAAGAGTAGAAATGGCAAAACGTTTGGGGATGGTGCCGTCATCTTTGAGCACCATTATGTCGTCAAAGGAGAAGATTATGGCTATAGAGTGTGCTTCTCGAAGCCAAATAAAAAAAGAAAGAATATAAAGGCCGGCAAGCATGAAGAATTGGAGAAAATCCTCATTGAATGGTTACAACAGGTGAGGTAAAATAATGTTCCGATAGATGGGCCGATTCCGATTAAGAAAGCTGGTGTAATTACTTTGAGGCTAGGAGTTGATGACTTTGTTTGTTCTAATGGCTGGCTTCATCGCTTCAAACAAAGGCATGGCATTAGTTTCAAGACACTTAGTGGGGAAATCAAAAGCGTTGACGAAGAAACAGTAGGGTTATGGGAAGAAGAAAATCTTCCAAAGCTTTTGGAAGGCTATGCCATGAAAAACATCTTCAATGTTGATGAGACAGCTCTCTTTTATAATCTGTTGCCTGATCGAACTTTCCATGTGAAAGGCAATTTTTGTCATAGTGGTAAGAAGACTATAAGGAGAGGCTATCGGTGCTGCTTTGTGTCAATGCAGATGGAAGCGAGAAATTGAAGCCCCTCGTAATAGGAAAATTTGCCAAGCCACGCTGCTTCAAGGGCATTAATACATTGCCATGCACCTATACCAGCAACGCCAATGCCTGGATGACGTGTGCTATTTTCACTAACTTTCTCCAGCAGCTGGATGTAGAAATGAAATCAGCCAACAGGAAAATCCTTCTTTTTATTGACCGATGTCCCAGTCAGCCTCCAGATACAAATTGTTTGGCAAACATTAAAGTTGTGTTCCTGCCAGTCAATTGCACCAGCAGGCTACAACCCCTGGATCTTGGGGGGGTAATTTACTCCATGAAAAGAAAGTACAGGAAGTCTCTGGTCCACAAAGCAATTGCAGCAATCGATAGAAATGCCTAGTTGAAGATTAATGTTCTACAGGCCATTCACCTCCTCTGTGCTGCCTGGAATGCAGTTACTTTTCAAACTGTAGCCAACTTCAGGAAAGCTGGATTTCCTCCAAAAACACAAATGCTTGAAGAAGAGAATGAAGATGAGGTATGTGGCGAGGATTGGAATCTACTTGTTCACGATGAGCCGATAGTGTTTGAAGATTTCATTCAATGCGATGAGAATGTAGCAACAGCAGGAACACAGTCTGTGGAGGATTTATGCGATGCTGCTGCAGAGAAGGAAGCAGAAGATGTTGGCGAAGACGATGAGGAACTACCACCTCCCACACCATCTTTTGGTGAAGCTGTTGCGTCCTTTGAAGTTGTGAAGCGGTATGTGTTATCATTCAACTTGGATGACACAAATCTACTGAGACTGGGGCAAATGGAGGGAGAACTTCTCTTTCTACGAAGAACATGCAAAAGCAAGCAGACTACAATAAAGGATTACGGTACGTCAAGTCTTAACTGGTAAGTTTTTGAAAATAAAATTCCGTATTTTCTTGGTGTTTTCAACTATTAGAATACAAGCGTTATAGGCCGAAATGTCTAATTAAATCCTCCTTACATCCTTCCAGATTGGTGTGGCCTTACTGCCCAAAACTGAGGCAACAACATAAGAGGACTGACTTCTCTTAGTGATTTAGCATATGTTATGTTTTCTTTCTTCACATTAATGTACAATATTATTTTTAATAGATTATAGTTTAATATTTAATGGCCTATAAGTTGCATTATGAGGTAGTCTGATTTTTTGGTAAAAAATATAATGTACAGTACCGCAGTAGAAGATGGTGATCATGTTTTGAAAACTTTTTATTTAACAATAATGTAAAATACTTTGTATTAAGAGTAATTTGTGTATATAAGAGCCAATATAGTAGTGTAAAATGTATAATTCATCATAAAAGGGCATTACATTATTTTATTCACACAACCCCCTTTTAAAGTGAACCTCGATTTAAGGCTCAAATCTGCAGGTCCCAGGGCAAATGTTAAATGGGGGTTTTACACCTGTGTAAGCTAAATTATAGGTTAAGAATGTAAACAACGCTCTGAGGTTCCTACGTTCGTCGCCAGGAGCCGACTGCGGTGGCGTCTAGTAGCCATGTTCTGAACTAGAAGTCGTTGACGGTGGCGTTTGGCGGTAAAATTAGGAATTATTTGAAAAATACTTGAATAAAAAATAGGTAACACACATGAATACAGTCATCAAAATTAACACCAGTTATCAGACAGATTCTACACACACCCAATGCACATGGGGCTACATGACCGCGTTGTCGCAGCCGCTAAACTGAGGAACCAACCAACCAGTGTACTTCTTGTTTATCCAGGTTCACTTAACTATTAAGTCCAAAAAGTTGTAGCCATTTGTTTACAGTAAAATACTGTTTTTCCCATTTGCCAAGTGACTTTTGTGTCACATGGTATACATAGTCTTCATTAGAAAATGTATCATTTTATCACTCTTTCCAATAATGCTGCTTAAATATATTGATATATTTAAAGTGTCAATGGAAATTGGGCGTTGTGAAAAAATGGTATGTGATAGAGAAAATTTGAACTTGATTTTAGGATTCAACTCAAAAAAATTACTTGAAGTATGGTATACATTTTCAACAACATCTTTATGGATTTAAATTTTCCAGGCCTGTAGTATGCTTTTATTATTAATGATTGATGCGAAATTTCCTGTCTCTTGACCTCTACATTTGGATTTTAATGGTTTTGAATTAGTGTTAATAAAATGTTCATTTGGTTTTCTACTATACAGGATCTTTCATATAAAGTAATAACGGTAAGCGGCGGCTTTGTTATCCGCTGCTGCACTGGCCTTGGCCGAGCTTGTGGCGTGCCACGGTCCCCTGCTGTAGTATTGAAAGAGCGCGCATAGTACCGCATAAACTGTACTCGACCTTGCAATAAACGTGCAGGTGTTCAGTCGCCAGTCTGAACCTCAGATGTTAACATAAGGCAGTTATCATTACAACATCGTATTTTTGTATATAAAACTTATTTTAAGTACGAGTCGGCTTGGCAGGTACGTGATGCATTTGTTCAGCAATTTTCTGATGAAGTGCCACCATCACTAGCAAATATTCACGTAATTGTAAATTCGTTTGACACTACTGACTCAGTGCTCAATAAAAAGCATAAATTTAAAAATCAGAAACATTACAGTGGCAGAACTCACTCGCGTCAGCCAGAATGTGGTTACCAGATACAATGCCTGTATAACCCAGAAAGGACGATACTTCCAGCATCTTTTATAAGGTAATATTTCATACAGGATTGTACACACGCTCAAAGCAGGGAGCCGTGGCGCGCCACAAGCTCGGCCAAGGCCACCGCAGCAGCGAATAACAAAACTGCTGCTTGCCGTTCTTACTTTATAGCCTATGAAAGATCCTGTATTATTTTGTTTCCTTAAATAAATAAAGAATTCTTGTGTAAAAATTATGAAAAAAAATGAAAATTATATTCGTTGGTGAAAAATTCTCCATTTTTTGAGTTTTTTAAATGGAAAGCATCTCTTTACTGGTCAGTGACAAGTACTAAATTACTAATTACAATTATTAAATTCAATGGTTGTATACTCATGCGTATACAAATTGGGACACCATGAAGAAGTTATCCAATTGGAATGAAATTAAATTCTACATTATCACTTATGGCATTATACACAGTTGTTATTGTTGTTTTAAGGTCATCTCCTCCTCTAAACACAAATTTTAGTATACAAATTTAGAATGGAATTAATCATTTCGAGGTGGACACCAAATTTGAAAAGATCGTAAATGAATAAGAAAATAACTATAATAATGAACCAAATTACAGAAAAACAAAAACATCTGAATTCAAAAAAAGAATAAGAATATTACACTGGAAAATTTAGATTGCTAACCCTAACCCACTCTCACTTATAAAGTGAGCGGCTTCGGTGGTGTAGTCGGTAGCATGCTGAACTGCTATGCCCAAGATAGCGGGTTCAAACCCGGCCGAAGTCGTCGGATTTTTTAAGAGCGTTAAAAATCCTTCAGTATGCCTTCCTTCGGAGGGAAAGTAAAGCCGGCGGTCCCATGTCATAGATTTATGGCATGTTAAAGATCCTTTCACAGACTAAACTTGTGTAAAGCAAAATTTGTTAGGTTAGATTTCGTCAGAACGCTCTATCAAAGTTCCAACGTTCACTACTAGGTATCATTGATATCTGGTGGCGAAAGTTGGAACTACACACATCAAAAAAAGTTTTGCATCACCTCGGTTCCCAGATCTCCGGCATATAGACGTTGACTGTGTATATTGTATCCAAGATACAGTCCCTTTGACTGTTCATAGATGTCACTAAAACTGCTCAAAGATGTAAACAACCATGCATGAGCAGGGCCTATTAGACGGAGGGGGTACGACAGCCGATCAGTTCCAGTCATTCCACCAGGACGAAGGTACGCTGCTCATGTTGTCTGTAGTTCTACCATGCCTAGAAGGTCAATACCGCAGTTCGATCGCGTCCGCATTGTTACTTTGTGTCAAGAAGGGCTCTCAACAAGGGAAGTTTCCAGGCGTCTCAGAGTGAACCAAAGCGATGTTGTTCGGACATGGAGGAGGTACAGAGATACAGGAACTGTCGATGACAGGCCTCGCTCAGGCCGCCCAAGGGCTACTACTGTAGTGGATGACCGCTACTTACGGATTGCCGCTCGGAGGAACCCTGACAGCAATGCCACCATGTTGAATAATGCGTTTCGTTCAGCCACAGGACGTCGTGTTTCAACTCAAACTGTGCGCAATAGGCTGCATGATGCGCAACTTCACTCCCGACGTCCATGGCGAGGTCCAGCTTTGCAACCCCGACACCATGCAGCGCGGTACAGATGGCCCCAACAACATGCTGAATGGACCCCACGGAATTGGCATCACGTTCTCTTCACCGATGAGTGTCGCATATGCCTTCAACCAGACAATCGTCGGAGACGTGTTTGGAGGCACCCTGGTCAGGCTGAACGTCTTAGACACACTGTCCAGCGAGTGCAGCAAGGTGGTGGTTCCCTGATGTTTTGGGGTGGCATTATGTGGGGCCGACGTACGCCACTGGTGGTCATGGAAGGCTCCGAAACGGCTTTACGATACCTGAATGACATCCTCCGACCCATAGTGCAACCATATCGGCAGAATATTGGAGAGGCATTTGTCTTCATGGACGACAATTCTCGACCTCATCGTGCACATCTTGTGAATGCGTTCCTTCAAGATAACGACATCGCTCGACTACAGTGGCCAGCATGTTCGCCAGACATGAACCCTATCGAACATGCCTGGGATATGTTGAAAAGGGCTGTTTATGGACGTCTTGACCCACCAACCACTCTGAGAGATTTACGCCGAATTGTCGTTGAGGAGTGGGACAATTTGGACCAACAGTGTCTTGATGAACTTGTGGATAGTATGCCACGGCGAATACAGGCATGCATCAATGCAAGAGGACGTGCTACTGGGTATTAGAGGTAGTGGTGTGTACTGCAATCTGGACCACAAATGCTGAAAGTCTAGCTGTATGATGGTACAACATGCAATGTGTGGGTCTCATGAGCAATAAAACGAGCTGAAATGTTGTTTGTGTTGATCTCTATTCCCTTTGTATTTAACGGTTCCGGAACTCTTGGAACCGAGGTGATGCAAAACTTTTTTTGATGTGTGTACTTGAAATTGAACGGAACTTGTAGCTCGCCCTTTAGGGTGTCCGCTGGAAGCAGCTACAGACTCAGGCGAGCCGAACATGTCCTCGGACACTCCCGGCACTAAAAGCCATACGATAAATAAATAAATAAATAAATAATACTTATAAAGTGGATGACGAGATCAGCAGCCACCACGTCATCGGCTAATGTAAGTTAGAGTGTCATCTGCAGACCAAGGCTTCTTGGTGTATGTTAAGGATAGGTCATATAAGATCCACCCACTCATACCTAATGAGAAGGCAAGACAGCTCCACTTTGTACCTGTGGAGCTGTTTTCACCGTGACCCACATTTTAACCGAGTGTGTGGATCTTGCTGACTTGCGAGGATTTGGAGATACTGTAATGTCAAGTGGCTCAAATCTGAACCATGGCAATATTTGATAGCCATTTGTTTTTCTGAAGAGCTAATCAGCAGCATATTGCAATGCTTTATCTCCAACTTGGCTACATCCTTGTTTCAAGTAATCATTGTTCCACTTGACAGACATCTCTTTAACATACAATATTACAAAGCATTTACACACGGATATCAATACCGTCATTTGAGGAACAATGTTACCTAACTGACATTGGTACATAATCTGGTCTTGATCCTTAAGTGGGGCATGGTGGCGCAGCGGTCAAGCTGTTGGCCTCTCACCAAGGTGGACCGGGTTCAATTCCCGGTCAATGCATGGGAGATTTTTGAAGTGAAATGCCATTGCCTGTGGTTCGGATTCCACGTAAAAAAGGAGGTCCCGTGGCTCATGATTGCATGATTAACGGTCACGTAAAACTAAAAGCTTCCTTCTTTTATGATACTTAAGGATAAGGTTGTAGTGGTTACGGTGTTGTGTTACATGAGGGAAGACCATTAAGGAGGAAGACAAATCACCTAATAAATGTGGTGTTTTTTTCTTAAACGATATAGTGCTGATGACTATATTATTCCTGATCCCTACACTGAAACAACATTTCATCAGGGTTTAGAACTCTACACTTGAATGAATGAAATGATCAGCATGCGGGAAGGATTCCTGTACTGGGATATTGCTGCCCTAATGCAGTGGCGGTTCTAGAAGCGTAAATCTGGGGGAAGGGGGGGGGGGCAGACATTTTCCCGGATCGATCTCATTAGTCTACTTTTTGCTCATTTTTGCAAAATGAGAAAAGTAGGCTAAAAACTATCATTGGTAAAAAAAATTGCATATTTCACTGTCACATAAATGTATTCTTCTGTTTCTATTCTGGGCAAACTGGTTCACTATATCAGAAGGGTCGTGAAGTAATTTTCCACTTAATTATCTTTCAATTGAAAGAATTGCGAGATTGGAAAGCCTCTTTGTTGCCATTGTTGCTCTTAAATAGGATTTTATTCGTTTCACGACAGAGAAACTGTGCTCAGCAGAAGCAGATGACACAGGAAGAGTCAGCATCAACTTGAAAAATATTAGTAGCTATGGAAAAGCAACTTCCATTTTCAGAATTCAGAAAAAAAGAATGAGGAAGTGTTTGGATATTTGCCTCTAAATACATTCTTTGCTAAACTGATTTCAGTCTGTAGCACCTTACGGTCTGTGAAGATTAGATTATACTTTTCACAGAACGTGAGAATATATATATTCAAAATTTAAAAAGTTTTCACTTCTTGGGTTACAGGCATCCATTGCATTGCACACAAAATCATTTTCAGTAAATCTACGCAGTAACTCTTCTATCATGTTGTCTAATATTTCAAAAAGATTTCTTTTACATGTCTCTGATAATGTGACATTTTCCTCTTCTTTCTCCGCAGAGACTGGCATTAATAAAACGTAGTCTGAAAAGTTCTTTGGAATACTTGAGACTCTAGATTGCTTATAAACTTTCACGCCTAACGACTGAACAGAGTCACATGTAACCGCCCATAGTTCCTTAAAATAATAATCATTTCGTTTTTCTTGCAACGATTTTACAAGACCATAGATCAATCTATGTGCCCCTCCGAAGTCCACATGTTTTTGTTGTAAGAACATAGAGGCTCCATTGGCAAGCTCGAGAATATCAGAAAATATTTGTAACACAAACATCACCTTCACTTTACAAAGCTGTTTCAACAAACCTTTTGCTTCTGCTGCCTCTTTCTTGTTAACTGACCTTGAAAAATACTCCAGAGCTGCTTTAACTGAAGCAAAACGTTTCTGAAAATACATTACTCCTCTATATTTACATACCCATAACGTGTCACTTTGAAGAGGTATCTCTAAAACACGTTCTCCTGGATGAAGATCACTCTGTATCTCAACAAACTTTTGGTGTCTTACAGTAGATACAGACTGAAAAGCATAAATTGCTTCCAGTAAACCAAAAGTGTCCCCTACCACGTCTACAAACTGGCTTTGAAACGTCCACCAAAACTAAATTTAAGCGATGTGCATAACAATGCACGTAAACACACGGGTTATTGACCTTCTGTCGCAATAAACGCTGCACACCGTTTATCTTCCCTGACAGAACCGCGGCTCCATCATATGCTTGTCCAATGCACTTACATGGATCGAAATCCACGGAAACAAGGTACTCGAAAGCTGAATTAGCTATACTTTCAGCATACAGTTGAGACAAATGTATAAAACCAATGAAACGCTCCTCTATAGAATTTTGTCCTACATATCTGACACATACGGACATCTGTTCCATTTTACTAACAACTCTAACTTCATCCAGGATTAAGGAAACATAACCATTGTTATATTTTTTCGTCTCTCCTCCAATATGTTCAACTATTATATTAGCTGAGATATCAAGAAATTCATTTTGAGAATCTTTAGATGAGTAAGTTGCATTCTTTAATAGACTGTTTACTTGTGCATTCACTTTCTAGTTTAATTACATTTAAAATTTCATCAAAATTCCCTTTATTATTAACACTGTCATCATCCGAAACTGTTTGGCGATGACCTCTAAGCCCAATGTCTTGCCGAGCACAAAGTAATGCGACTCGGGTCATTGTTGCCATAGCTGAGCGGTTACGCAATATAACCAGAGGTTTCTCGCTTAGCTTCGAAATCACTGTGCTGCTATGTTCATTTACCAGAAAACTGTTTCACTTTACTATTGAAGATTTATAACATTCACTATCAGCATGCTTTGCACGTTTTTCTCATATTCTTTTCCAATTGCAAAATCCAGTTTTACTGAAAACATGTTCAGCATTGCTTGAATCAGATTGAACGAAATGACGACACAGAAAACAGCATCTTTGTTCTCAGAGTATTCAATAAATGTATACCTATCAAACCATTTACTGTTAAAACTTCTGTTCTTATTATATAGTAATGTTTGTTTATAAACTGATTTACGGGGTTGGCATGGACCATTATAGATCGATGCACTGATATAAAATGGTACTGGTTCGTCTATATTAGAAACAGTTGCACTCATATTTTTGTCACAGAGTTGGGGAGATATCGATGCACTTGTATCGCATGGAGGTTTCTCTACATTGGAAACTTCTGAACTTGCATGTCATAAAGTTGGGGAAAGAGTTTAATACTCTTGGTGTATGCACTACGCATTTTACAAATATTATATTTATACACGATTTCAATTGTGTGTTTAAATTACATATAATAAAATAAATACATTTTGAAATTGAAAGAAAAATTAACTTAATTAAATGCATTAGTTTGTTTTATATCAGATAAATTATATCTGTAAATTATCAATTTATTTAGTAACCAAGGAATTTTAAAATAATTATTTCACTAAAACTGCGGGGGGAGGGGGCGCCCCCTCCCCCCGGCCCAGGGCTAGAACCGCCTTTGCCCTAATGGTACATAACACAGACACATCCGTCTGTGAAAGGAGCGGATCATGCATCCCCGTTTAAAACTCTATAATTGTCTTTCATGGCAATGGGTTGCAAAAGCCCTTTATTAATATGCACCGGGTAACCATTCAGAGTGCACTACTGTGCCCAGATATGCACATTCATGCTGCATTTGAAATTATTTGCATGTCATAACCCACCTTGCACCTTCCGTACATGGCATTATAGTCTGACACCAACTTTAATAACTTATGTAAAATGTCATAAACATAAGTGTATGATCTAAATATGTACCGCCACCACCGATAGATTTATCTGTATTAGGGATGATAATGAATAGGCCTACTACTACAGAACTGGCACATCATACTTAACCCTTTATAGGGCAAAAGACTGGGGGTATACATTTTTTTTTGCACATTTGTAATTGGGGGTGATAGATGAGTAGGGATATGCAACAATTTTATGGGTGTGGATTCTATTTTATGAAATACGGGGTGGGAAATTATTATCCCACTGCCCACACCCGACAGTATGTTTTCTTAAATTAGCAATGGGGTAATAATCTTCCACCTCCAAATTATGATAATACTGTGTTAATCACTCAATAATGAGGTTTATTTAACAGGATATAATATATAAAAACACCCATCACGCTTTATAATTTAAGAAAACGTAACTCCCACGCAACACAAGGTCAGTGACCTATATCATCTTTGCCGAAAACTGCACAAAACATATAAAAGTGATTTTGGAATGTTAAAAGGTAGTATATTAGAATATAATTCAATAATTTCAAAATAGTATTTCCTAAAAACACACACAATTCTTTTAAAAAATCTTTTATTGTATGGCAAACATGCTGAGCAGGATAATTATTTCCATTCTAACTTAAATGTATTTACTCAAGTGACCAAAACCATTATTAACATTGTATTTCAGTTATATACCAACGTTTACAAATCTCTTATCTTCAATAAAACACCTTCTTCTGTAAAACAATGCATTTATATCACTCAACACAGCCGAACTGGCGAGCACGTGCACTGTGGAGACCTCTGGGATATGCTTCCCACCTTTGGTTTCTGATGACAGTATACATCAAATTAATGGGTTTTCAATATTTCTGTGCAGCTAGCTTGTGGATGCATGTGGAACTGCTTGAAATGAAAGGGGTGGGAAGATTCTCTCGCTAACACCGTTCTATAAATACAATATGGGAAGATAGTATCCCAAGGACCTATAAAGGGTTAAACTAACAACGAAAGAAAATATAATTTGAAAATATAACTTTGAGTCGCCTCCGTAGCGTAGCGGTCAGCATGGTTAGCTGCCGGTGGTTTTCCGTGGTTTCCCACTTCGTCTTCGGGCAAATGCCGGGATGGTACCTACTGTAAGGCCACGGCCGCCTCCTTCCCTCTTCCTAGCCTATCCATCCCAATCTTCCATCCCTTCCCATCCCTCATGAGGCCCCTGTTCGCTTTGCAGGTGTGGCCGCCTGGGCGAAGTGCTGATCACAACTCCCCAGTTGTATCCATCCCGACCAGATGTTCCGAGCTCCAGGACACTGCCCATAGAGGCGGTAGTGGAGAGTTCCCTCGCTTAGTCCGTGGGAACCACCTACCTAGAGGGTAAATTGACTAAATAAATAAAAAAAAACTTTGGCGGCTTCGGTGGCATGCTGAGCTTCTACGCCCAAGATCGTGGGTCAAACTGAGCCGAAGAAGTCGGATATTTTAAAAGCGTTAAAATCCCTCAGTATGCTTTTCTTCGGAAGGGAAGTTCAGCCGGCGGTCCCATGTCATAGATTTATGGAATGTTAAAGAACGTTCCACTAATTACACCTGTGTGAAGCAAAATTAGGTTAAAAATGGAAACAACGCTCAGGTTCCTACTTTCGTCGCCAGGAGCCGACTGCGGTGGCGTCTAGTAGCCAAGTTCTGAACTAGTAGTTGTTGACGGTGGCGCTTGGTGGCAAAAGTAGGAGCTACTTGAAAAATTCAAAGTATGCAGTCCTTACTTGAATTAAGAAACAGAAACATACTCTAATACAGTCATCACAATTAACACCGGTTATCATACAGATTCTACACACACCCAAAGTACACGGGGCTACATGACCACGTTGTCGCAGAGCCTAAACTGAGGAACCAACCAACCCAAAATATAACTTTTATTAGAAAGAGGAGTAAGTGAAATAAAATACACTGCCTAGGGCCCAGGCGCCGGGCTATAAACGGGCATACTGGGCATTTGCCCAGGGCGCCAAATTTTATGGGGCACTGAAATTTAGGTGACGTTGAATGCAGAAAAAGTTTGACCCAACAATCCCAACATTAAAAATAAGTATGACATGGGAATACTTAAAACGTAGGATAAAATAACTATAATTTACGTGAATATAAAATAAAAGTAATATTAAATATCACATACATTCGTAGTATTTATGTTTAATCATGATTATATTATAACACAGTATTATCTGTAAAGAATACTAGTGTTGGCAACAATGTAGGCATGGATGCACGGTTGACGCTATGGATTTACAGCTGGCGCATGCGCCGCGTGATCTTGTCAACTTCCTAACCTCAAAGGTTGTTTGTTTGTATTGCTAGTATTGCGTGTCAACTGTGATTTTTGAAAATGTGTCTACTTTAGTTATTTTAAAATGAACAAAAATATTAAGTGGATCAGAATTTAGGAAACGTGCTGCCAAGGAGGAAAGTGACGAACAAGAACTTTTAAAGAAAGTGCCTAAAATTGCATCGTTCTTTACACAAAGAGCTACAACTGTCACGCCTACTGTACTGCCACTTCAAGCAAGGAAACTCTAGGCCTAAACTATCTCTCTCAAGGTACGCTTACATTGACTTTTCCCAATAATGAAGCTAATACAGACACAATTATTTCCAATAATGATGAAAATTCAGATGACCAGATTGTTTCTGAATAAAAATCTGATGATGTGTTGGCTTTTACTTGTAACATCAATGACCCTGCAACATGGGACGTCACTTTGCCTTCAACTATAGAATCCATTGCGAACAATCCCTCAAAACAAAACTTTCAAGCGGATTTTTCTAGATCTGAGCTTATTTACAAGGATGGAACTAAGCGTTCGCTTATTGTAAAACTGTTTAAATGTAGCCTACACTTTCCAATGACGAATCTTATGTTAGAGATCTACTCAGAATCGTCTGGAAAAGTATTTTGTGTTCCTTGCTGTTTGCTTCAGCAGTTGGACAAGAAAACTGGATTTTCATCCGGGTTCAATGATTGGAAACATGGAAATGAGTTGATTAAACAACATGAACAATCAGCAGACCATTGTTCCAACATGCTAACTTACGTTAATAGACGAAAACATATAGAGCAAATAAACACTCTTCTTTCAACCCAATATGAGCAGGAGGTCGCATATTGGCGAAGTGTATTACTCAGAATTGTGTCTGTCATGAAATTTCTCTTAGTTAGAGGGTTACCTTTTCAAGGTGACAATGAACGTTTAGGATCTACCTCTAATGGTCTGTATCTAGGATGCCTTGAGTTGATAAGCGATTTCGACCCTTTTATTTCCCAGCACCTTGCTCAGTATGGGAACAAAGGGCTAGGATAAGTGTCATACCTATCTGCTCAAACGTGTGCCGAGTTCATCAATGTTATGGCATACTTAGTGCTGAAAACAATGACTAAGGATGTCAAACATTCTCGCTACTATGCCCTCATCGTGGATTCTACTCCCGATTGTTCGCACACCGATCAATTAGCATTGGTTCTACGTTACGTTTGCTTCAAAGATGCTAAGCCAAAGCCAAAGGAACGTGTCTTCAAGCTTCTCCCTGGAATAGGCCATACCTCAAGTAGTTTAGAAGAGGCAATTTTAAGTTCAATATCGGAATTAGGCCGAGGACAATGCTATGATAACGCGGCAAATATGTCTGGAGCTTACTCAGGCCTACAAGCTAGAAAGAATTAAACAACACTGCTCTTTTGCTGAGTTTGTCCCTTGTGCAGCGCATGCTCTCAACCTTGTTGGCTCTTATGCTGCAGAGTGCTGCACTGAAGCTATTGTGTTTTTTGGATTCGTCCATAACCTATACACCTTTAAAAAAAATCAACCCATAGATGGGGTATTTTGAAAACATGTTTAGAAAACAGTAAAACTACAGTGTTGAAACCCTATCTCAAACAAGATGGTCAGCGACAGCCGATGCTGTAAAAGCCCTGGTCAAAGGCTACAAGGCGATACATAAATCACTGAAGGAAATATCTCTAGACCCTACTCAGAAGCCTGCAGTCCAAGTTGAAGTTTCAGGACTAGAAAATAAGTTTGACAAATTGAAATAGTCTTTCTCACTATTTTGTGGAGTGATATTTTGGAAAGATTTGATAAAGTTAGCAACAATCTACAAAGTGAAACCCTGAATCTCGTAGTAGGTACAAAGCAGCTTCAAAATTTGGAGAGCTATTTAAATGAAAAAAGAAATGAGTTTGACAAGTATGAACAAGCAGCCATAAAGTTGTTACAAGCTGAATCACCCAACAACAACTACAAAAGAATAAGAATTATAAAAACTTTTGCGGATGAGAGCCTAGGCGATGAAGCTATTCTTGATGAAAGGTCGCTTTTCAAATCCCAAGTTTACATTAAAATCTTTGACTCTTTGATAAGTAGCCTGTCAAGGCGAAAAACAGATTATGAAAATTTATCTGACAAATTTGAAATACTTTCTATTCTTTTACAAAAGGGATCGCAGAAAGAGGTCATATCACATGCTGCGAATAAACTCTATGAGTTCTACTCTAATGACATCGGAAGTGAATTTGAAAACGAATGTCAGCACTTCAAAATGTACGTGGAACGGGAAGAATTTACTAGCATTCTTGACATATATGAATACGTCATAAAAATTATTTGAAAACTACTTTCCCTAATCTAGAGGTAGCAACTAGGATATTTCTGACTTTACCAGTCACCAACTGCTCCGCAGAAAGAGGATTTTCTGTTTTGACTCGGTTAAAGAATGTGAAAAGATCAACACTTTCAGACAGCAAACTAAATTCTCTATTGTTATTGTGTTGTGAAAAAGACGTAACCCATAGCACAGACTTTTCTGACATCATAAATAAATTTGCAAAGTTAAAAGCCAGAAGAAAAAAACTTTTGGAAATATTTCTGTAAATTGTACTTTTAAAATTTAACTTTTGAATTTGTAATCTTGGTTTTTAGTTTGAATAATGTATCAATAAATGGCTACAAAATTGAATGAACGACTTACTTTTCTTATTATTTCCTGTGATACAATATTAGTAATGTATTTGTTTGTAAAAAAAACTATTATGCTATTTTTATAACACATAAATGAGAAAAAGGGCGCCAGTAGACCATTTGCCCAGGACGTCTATCACCTTAGCCCGGGGCTAGCTAGGGCCTATATCTCATTGACTGTTAGAAGTAAATTTGAAAGCACCAACGCTTATTGCAGCTGATAACCTCAATGTACCTACTGCACCAACACCATCGCACTTATACAGAGGCACAAAATTTTCATTATAACTGTTTTAAGGGGCCTAAGAAATCCTTTTGCACTAATTACTCTCCGTGACTGCAATTTATAAGCAGCGCAAGATGTAACTATTTTAGCAATTCTACACCAGAACACGGGTGGGGGCGGTGTGATGCCGCCCGCTTTGCCAGCCAACAATAGACTTATTAAAATATTCTTAGTTAGACTACTATGGACATGAATGGTTCTAGGGCCATAAAACCAGGTTTTCAAGTTCCTCTTGTCTGCTATTCCAAATGTAGGGAATGGAGTAGGTTGTCCAAAATATCAAGTGGACAGTGTTACCTGCAGGCTTTCAGAGGGTAAGTATGTAAAATTCGGTGCAATTAGGTGAAACGGTGTGGATGTGTGCTAAAGGGCCTAAATGGAGGGAATGGAGTGGTCTGTCCGAAATTTCAAGTAGACAGTGTTACTCGTCGGATTCCAAAGGGTAAGTATGCAAAATTTGGTACAGATCGGTGAAACGGTGTAAATTTGTGTTTAAGGGCCCGAATCTAGAGAAAGGAAAGGACCGTCAGAAATTTCAAGTAGACAGTGTTACTCGTCGGGTTCCATTGGGTAAGTATGTAAAATTTGGTTCAAATCTGTGGAACGGAAGCTGGGCCAGGGGCTAATGCGCAAGATGGCCGCCGCGTAAGTCCAACCCCATGCTAATTGTATAAAGCGAGTCATAGCTGGTTCAAGAAGGCAATATGGCTGCTGCGCGCAACCCTAGGACAAGTTACTTTTTTAAGTTTAGGGCCTAAGTACAAAACCCAAATTTAAGTTCCCTAAATGTCCCTAAATTTCCCCAAATTCCCTGGAATTCCCCGGTATTTCCTAAAATTCCCTATTGCTTGCCCTTCCTTGTGCCAAGTAATTTATGTTAACCTCTTACGGTTAGTTTTTGTTCTCTCTTTTATGTTTAAGTTTTAATTATGTTTTTATTTTTAGAGTTTTGCCAAAATAACATAACGGACGTATTTTCAAATTTCAATTTTATAGTTTTTTATTTTAATATTTAGTTTATTTTTCTTAGCATAGGGCTACTACGCAAAATGGCTACAGCGTGCAACTACTTACGGCATGCTAACCTAACCTCTATAGCCGAGCCAGAGGCTAATGCGTACACCCAAAGCATATAGGCACGGTCGACTCTAGAAAGGTTCAACCTGACAACACTGTAGCTACGGCTAATGTCAGTCATACTTCTCCACGAGCGCCTGAAGAGCTGTTTGCTAGCAAGGGAGGCGACAAAAACTA
Source organism: Meconema thalassinum (assembly GCA_946902985.2). Taxonomy (NCBI): domain Eukaryota; kingdom Metazoa; phylum Arthropoda; class Insecta; order Orthoptera; family Tettigoniidae; genus Meconema; species Meconema thalassinum. The sequence continues at coordinate 1,572,543,657 of OX336388.2, forward strand.
CGGAATTAATATTTGACAAACATAATGTAAATGTTTAGCAAAACATCTGTTTATTTACGCATGACCAGTGTTACAACCGAAAATAAATGAATAACGTAAATATGATCGTGAAAAGTTGTTATACGAGCCAAGCGGCTGATATTAGGCGCAGAAATAATTTACCAACATAAAAATGTTGAGCAAAATAAAGAAAATTGTTTTGGTTTCTTTTCGTATTTTACTACTCTGAAGTATGGTAATAAAACAATTGGCGGTGTTATAATAATAATATGGTGTAAGAAGATGCAATTGAGGGTTATGTGATGCAAAAACGTAGGCTATCTCCCATAACATCTTCACACTGTAGGCCTATAAATCCTCGATTCCGCCGCACATGTATGTAGATAATTTACTACCATTATAGAAATAGTCTGTTGCTGCTGGTATTCCATAACTGCATCAGATTACTTCTGTTTCCTTCCTAAAGTGCTGCAACTTTCTCTTCCCATAACCAAGTTTGCTGACATCAACAGCATCATTCCTTGCCTGTGAATAAATTGTTTATCAATACAGTGGCAATAACTGAAAGTATCTCTTCACTTAATAGACTAATTTCCACTCTACAAAGGCACGCATCATTTGAGAAACCAGTATTACCAAACAGAATTGTTTTAGACACAACTACTAAGACCCTCTTTTGATCTTGACATTTAAGAACATGCCATTAGCACAACTAGCAGTGTCAGCAATGTGGTACACTAGGTCTGATGGAACATTGAGGCAGGGGCGGATCCAGACACTGATCTTGGAGGGGGCGGTCATGATATCTGTCCTCAAAATGGAGGGGGGGGGGGGGGGTAATATACCATAATGCAAATTTAAAAGTTAACAATAAACGTTGAATTATTTGCGCATACTTTTAACAAAATGTCATTTTTTTCGAAATGTGAAATTTTTCGTTACTTCCCTACTTTCTGTGTGGTCACTAAACAATAGTTTGTTTGCTCATACTTACCTATACTTACGTACACTCTATCAGTATCGGACTGGCCCTAAGAGCCCTTGACGGGAGCGGGTGAGTAGACGCTGAAAACTATTTTTATGCGGAGTTTACTGACACGGAGATCGTGCGCATTGAAATACTGTGATCGTAATGAGCCCCCTTCGGAACTTATCCCCCCCCCCCCTTTTCCCCATTTTTAGATACAATATAATAAGCTGATGTTAGAGGCCTACTCGCACAAGGGCCGAGGTAATTAATTTTAAGACCCCGAGGCCCCTTGATGCCTCAGATGCCTTGAATGGTCCGAGGGGGTCAAAAGTCCCCTGGACCTCCTCATAGGTAATGATTGACTTTGTCCCCTTTGCGAGTAGCCCTCCGTCTCTTAAGATGTAAACAAAGACGCAGAATATCTTGCTAGCTAATAACTGGGGTCACAGGCCTATTTGCGCAAGGGCCTAAGGGCGGGCCTCGGCACTCATAGTCTCCTGGCCCGAGGCCTCGATGGGAACTCCCGTTCTTCCCAAATGGCCAGTCCGACACTGCTCTCTATATTATCATTTGCCATGCCAATAATATCGCTGGAGCGCTTTCGTAAAGATAGACTTTTAATGTTATCCAAAACGCTATCATACCGGGTTCATAGTTTGTAGTTACTGTATTAATGTAATTAAAGTGTAGGAGAGTAAAATCAGAGTTATATAGTTTGGTGACTGACAACCGTAAAAAAATAATTATATAGCTTAGACAATAGCTTCAAGATTAAATAAAAACCCGGCTCGAAGCCCGAGGAATTTTAATCAATCGACGAGAAAAAGATCGTTAAAGACACGATTTAATCAGATTTACGGGAGTTTAAAACTATATTAAACCTTTATTTTAGGGGTATAGGTTGAGCGAAATAAGAACAAGGCTACCCGAAATTATGACAGGTACATGTGTACTGCTAATTGTACGTAAATATTACAAATACAGCAATTTTGTTCATAAAAACAATTTTAAGCTAAACAACAAATTCTAGTCGCCGTTTTGGTTTTTTCGCGTACCGATCAATCACGCGAGATGGGTCAACATAAACATCGTAGTGGATGTGCAACAAAGCAAGTCCGTTTAATCGTTCATCGGACATAGTTGAGCTGACCGCAACCACGTCTTCAGCCTTCTCAAAGAAGAATATGACCTTTCCGATGAAGCGGCGCTGACGGGTAAAGTAGCATAAATCTTGAGACATCGATGAATACTGGGGTACAACTCTTTATCGCAGGCAATTAAAGCTTCCATAGCTTTCTTTGGGATGGTTGATCCCGATTCAAGCTCCCGGGACAACTTTACCTTCCACATACGAAGTTCAGCCTGTAGAAGCCTTGCCGCCGACGCGGCAGAATGTTGATGGAGAAGTTTGAAGTACTTTGTAGCGATTGTGTCCACATCCGCTGACGTCCATGATGATATTGGCATCATTGCTGATAGGCTGTGTAACTCTTGCGTTGCTTTAGGGAAGCGAGTGTTTAGGTCTTCTAGGACGTAGTCTAAAATGGGTATGAAAGTGGCCCGGCGATAGTAGTCTTCTACGGTTGACGTTGGATGATTTTCGCGGTGCTTTTGCCGTTGTGTGATGCGTGGGAGCAGACGTTCGGTTCCAAGTTGTTTTGCCAGAGCTTCTGATTCTTGGAAGAGCTCAGCAAATTGTGTTTCGCACTCTTCGCGCCTCTTGCTCAACACAGTAGCAGTGTCGTCTAGCGCATTCTGGGCTTCCTTCAAGTCCATTTGCCCTTTTTTGAAACAAAATGTTGAGTGTTTTAGTGTCTCCAAGAATTTCTGACAAGCAAATGACGATAACTATAAAATCACTCTCACAAAGAGCAGCTATGAGCGTTTTTGCCTTAGAAGCACATTCTGAGTCTTTCCATAAAGTAATCGAGTCTAAATTCTCTACTATGTTCGGGAGTAAAGAGCGAAATTGTACAAAACCGTCGTGCCGTTCGATCCACCGCGTCTCACAAAGTCCGCATAAAAGTTCACCTAGAGTTGCTTTAAATACATAGGAGCGTTTTGAGGACGAATCAATGGACGTAATAGTGGCCTTCATAACTCCTATTGCATTTCGTACGGCGACGACTTTCGAGGACTTCGAAATAGACAAATTCAGAGCGTGATTATAACAAGGGCACCTAACGGCATGCTTTGCTTCGGTTTGCACCTCGGCGACAGCACCACAAGCTACTGACACCATGATAGCGCACGCGTCAGTACCAACGCCAACACACCGACACAGGACAAGAGTGTGAAGCTTGAGAATCCTCAACACAGTTTTACCCACGTCACTGCCGGTTACGGTAGGCTCTGGAACTCCTTTGGTTTCTTGTTTCTTGCTGGTTCTCTCTTTGGTTTGCGTTTTCTTTTTCTCCTCTATAGTTCTTGCAGCTGCATCTTCATCTCTTGTTTGTTGGTTGTATTCATCTTCATCCTCTGGTTCTGCTACATTTTTCTTCTTTTTCTTGATAGTAGGCTCTGCAACTTGTTTCTTGGCTTTATTTTTGGCTTTACATTTTCTCTTCGAATCCTCCTTAGTTTCTTCTCCATCTTTATCTCTTGCTTGTGGATTTCTTCTTCGGTTTCTGCTTTCTTTGGTTCTTTTCCTTCCTGTAGCTCTCGCTCGGTTTCTGTTTCCGTCACGCTGTTTGCTTTTTAAATATTGTCATCATTTAGCATCTCTTCTCCAGTTTTCGGATTTGGCGATTCTTGCGCTAGCCCTTCAGTATTAATTTTATTTCTCTATCGACATTCCCTTCGATTCGGGCGATATATTCCTGTTCTGATACTGGGATTTCGTATTTTTTTCTTCCTTTTACTTTCCCATTAATTACGTCTTTTCCCTTTAAACGGTTGTGCACTGTTTCCCGGAGATTTATAAAGCTTATGAAGTCTTCATTCAATTTACCTCGATAGACATATCTCAGGCTCGGGTGGAGCGGGCCGAAGGGGATTATTCGTTTGTACTCGGCTCCGTTCGGACAGGCTGCGCGGCGGCTGCGCTGTGCTCAGTCAGCTCGGCTCGTCACAGCAATAGCAACAATGCTGGAAAATAAGCGAGCGGGGTAGCGAGAAGAGAGCGTCGCGGCTAGATAATTTAATATACTGTATATTTGCACGATTATTAACTGAATACTAGTTAGGTTAAAATCGTTGTTTATAGTTCGTTTGGTGCGTCTCCTCCTTCGCTTCTCTCGTCCCTTTTCTCTCCTTTCCTTCGCTTTCCCCGTTTTTCCTTTCTCTTTTTCCCTCTTTTCTTTCCTCTTAGGGGGGGGGGCGATCGCCCCCCATCGCCCCCTCCCCTGGATCCGCCCCTGCATTGAGGCCACCTCTGTTAAGGGTGTCAAAGTAAGTACCGGTATCATTGGTAGAGGCTTCTTTTCCTACTAAACAATCAACACAAAGTGAACATTCCAGCTTTAAGGAGGCCTGGAATGGATACATGATACATGCAGAAGACAGGAAGAGTCAACTTGAAAGTCAAGAATATTTGTTTCCTGAACAATGCTTTAAAATGGGGCTACATTTGCAGAACCTGTCCCTTCCGTATTTACATTTTGTAAGTCTTTGTAAGTGACAAAGGACCATTTCAGAACACCATACTTGGCAGATTTTGTGCCTAAGAGAGATTTCAATCTCGGTTTCTTTTCTACCTCTAAAACTTGAAGAAATGAAACATTGTGTTCTGTGGAATCTTTTGAAAATTGCACTGATACATTACTACACTATCACAACTGGTATAAATACACCAATCCTTGAACAGCTGTGGTTTATTGTGAATGCTAGCAGCAAATGATGGAAACTAATAGTGTGCTTCACCAAATATTATTGTGCTTTCAATTCAAGAACTTCACCCAGCTTGACTCTTCTGTCCTCAGGATGCCTTCACTTCTTGGTTTCAGGAATAGACAAGTCAGACGGCAAATATAGAAAAAATGTAGGCAGGGCTCCTGATGCCAATTTCAATCTATCCATCGGGCGCTCCTTCCATTCTTATATTTCTTATATTCTTATATTTCTCTGCATTAATAATATGACCTTTTTGAAAATGATTTATGCAATCTACAGATCATTTCGAAGGTTCCCTAATTCAGGCCTGGCGCAGATTTTCGTCACTTGGGAACCTAAACACTGGTGTGTACGGTAGCCTCCCTTACTTGGATAATTTGCCTTACAGTTGGGGATACAACATTTACCTGGCATTCTTACGGTGCTGAAACATTCTAGGAATATCAAGGTTTAAAACATGAAGTACGATATGTGATAATTCCATGTACCGTATTTAAAAAATACCATATTTGCCAGATACAAAGCACACTCGTCAGTGTGTTCTCGATTAGGGATTACAGTAAAAAAAACTCACCTGGAAGGGTAGTATAAATGCTACTATAAAGCGTATAAACGTACAAAGCGTAAGGAACAAAATATAGAAGAGGGGCAGATGATCTCGTAGTTCCACCCCTTAAAACAACAATAACTAACTAAAATATAGAAGGAAATATCCCTATGAGATAAACAAGAACACCTGCCAGACTGAACGTTCTCTTCGTGTTCCCGCCTGACAAGGATATGACTGATGAACATGTTGCCAAGTCTCAGCCTTCCGACCTGTCTAGAGTCGACCGTGTTATAGGTAATAAATGGGTTATACCATTCGCGAACTCAATCGAATGTAGGTGGCAGGTTGGTCGCACCAAGATGGTGGACGCAAGACTTCATGATGTAGGCTGTCGTATTGAATGTTGTTGGCAATTCTAGGCGGGCTCTCGTTGAAGGACAAGCAATTTTAGATGCCAAACACATAATTATGTGCGGAAGATTTTATGAGGATGTTTACAAACTAGTAATTTGAAAGGGGTACCTCATCAGATTCAAAATGAAATTCGGTCACCAGTTGTCGAGAAAAAAATAATTTGTTCAGGATTATTTAATATGCCTCTCGTCGGTACATTGCTTTGCATACTTCAGTAAGATACTTTTAAATTTGTAAGATATAGCCTAACATTGTTGAAGTCGATAAATCAAAGATTGCACAAGTGTGCTATAGAGATTTTTAATTTTTTAATAAGCACATGTTTGAAAACTTAGAAGACCGGAGCTTCACAGATTTGAAGGAGCAATGGGGTAAGTTAAAGAAAGACAACCACGTGTAGGACAACGATAAAGCGACCCCTAAAAGTAATGTTTAGCACATGGGAAGAACAGCTGTCAAATCGACCTTGCTAAGTCGCCTAGTTTGTAGTGCAGGGGAGAATGTAGGGTACTGGATATTGTAAGAAATGCATTAGTAATTATTAATAATTAATTCTCCTCTGTAAAATGCCAGCGGCATACGATCATATACGGTACATCGAAATCGGCTTTGCGAAGCGATGTAATCGACTCCATTCCTTCTGAAAAGCTTTCTTTTTCTGAGATAAATGCATTGATATCGCAATTGTTGAATTCGAAGAGCACAGCGGAACTCAGCAATGATATAAGTCATCTATTAGCCTCGATTATTATGAAAATAACTGAAATAGCGAGGGAAGAGTTCACCCATCAACTCAAATCACATGTTATAGCATCTGCTTGTTTATGTTTCCATCACCCTTTAACACAGAACACCAAATATAATAGAAGTGAATGACGCATGGTAAAGCATGGAAACAAGAAACTACTGCAGCACGCCTAGTGGTGTGGCAGCCAACTACCAGTATGGAAATGTTTTTATTTTATTTAACTGGGTAACTCCAATCCGTATTTTATTTAAGGACACATTTCCATTTTTAAAAATCGCACCAACTTGAGACTTTGGACTGGATGGTTTTATTCTGAACTGTTCACGCCGATGTCGTAAGACTCTTATTCTTTGGCGTGAGCAACACCCACATTTGACAAATACGGCTAACGATTGAAAAGTATAGAGCACGATTTTAAGCTTCAGAAAAACGAAAATATCGTGTTACCCAGAAACAATATTTGCCATTGCGAGTAGGTTGAACGTATAAGTGACTTGTATATCTCTCAAAATCATGATGATGAACAGTTACCGTAACGTGTTTCAAGCATGTGGAGCCGCCATGTTATCAACATCACAGAACACCAAATATAACAAGGCCAAATCAACCAATCACGAGGCGACCTTTTGTCTAGCAGCGCTCGTAGTGGGGTGGTGCTGAATTACCCCGTGTTGTGAATTACTCGTATCGTAGCTTCATCCCCGTGCCCTTTAACGCTAGTTCCAGATAAGGGCAGCACCGTCGCTTGAGTTCGCGATTAGGCCTCCAAGCTTAATGTTGACAGTCTAACAATAATGCCCCACTGGTCACTTCATTTAAAAATAGGTAGCTTTCTAACGAAATTTACCTAAAGGCACTTGCCAACTGAGTACAGTTCATAATGTACTGGAATATAGAGGCCACATGAAGATATATACCAAAACTAAATTACTAGGCACTGAAAGTTCACCTTGCTCTAAGTGATCAAAATATAGTGATATAACCAGTTATTTTAATAGTGCTGCCATAATTTGACTTCTAATGAAATCTACCTATTTTTAAATTAAGTGACCAGTGGAACATTATTGTTAGACTGTCAACATTAAGCTGGAAGGCCTATTGTGGCTATTTTGAGTGAATCTGTGGACAAAAAGTGAAGGATTCATTATCAAGTAGTAAGTTAGTAAGAATAGTCTTAAATATATTATCGGAGCGCGTCAATGACGGCAGTGAGCATAGCAGCAAGAAAGGAAATCTTCAGACATTGAGACATTGAGGTATAGTACAGCCTTTTATTATTACCTAATCGGGAATCGACAGTACATAGCATGATAATATGTATCCTTTATTTGTGATATTTGTGTGTAGATTCAGCGGACGTTATGTTCTGTTGTATAAGATGCGTTCAAAAAGTAATGAACCGGAGGCTGTAATGCGCAAACTGGTGACGACATTGGCTAATCATGGCGCGTGTAACGAGGTGTGGTTCCGACCAGAGCGTGGAAGGTCACAGCCCGTCGATAGAGGGCACGCGTGCACGTCACGTGACGATACAAAGCGAGCATCAGCATGCATCAATCGTCCAACCAAGACCAAGACAGTAGGCCATTCGACAATCGACCTGGTGTGGTTGAAGACTGTGGGGCACCCATTGGGCACCCACTTTCCGCAAGTGCAGTCGTTCCTTCATGATGGTGTGCACACTTCCGACGCTCAATCCGACCACGACGGCTATGGCGTTAAATGCCACTCGGCGGTCCTGGGTAATGAGTGCATCAACAGGCTGGACGTTGTCATCCGCAATGCAGGGGTGTGCCCCAGACCCGGCATCATCTGCTAACGACACCCGTTCTTCCCTGAAGAGCTTGTGCCACGCCTTGACCCTTGCAAGGGACATGCCGTGTTCGCCGTTCACTTGTGACATTCGGCGATGAATGCCCGTTCCCCCTACTCCTTTCGCTGTCAGAAACCGAACAACACCTCTTTGCTCTTCGTTTGACGCCTCTAAGTCACTGTTTGCAATGCGACTGGCAGCGTTGGACGATTAATGCATGCTGCTGCTCGCTTTGTATCGTCACGTGACGTGCACGCGTGCCCTCTAGCGACGGGCTGTGACCTTCCACGCTCTGGTCGGAACCACACCTCGTTACACACGCCACGATTAGCCTATGTCGTCACCGGTTTGCGCATTACAGCCTCCGGCTCGTTACTTTTTGAACGCACCTTATAGTTTCGGTAATATTTTGTGTCAAAATCTATATGTTTACGCAGTGTTAGCAATTACCATGCGCTTGCGCTAGCCCTCCCAGATGACAGATGGGCGGTGTTGCCAAACCTTATGACACGGCTTGAGAATATTGTAGACGGTGATGACTAGAGACGGGAATTTGCCTATTTGCCTATTTTATTCCTGTGTTTAGAAACGTAGGCTTTCGAGATATAAATCCGTTTTAGGGTCATTTAGGCTAGATTTCGTTGGTTTTATTGTGCCTATAAATGCCCATTTCAAATGTTTGTGCCTATTTGGAGTATAATTGCCTATTTGATGCCCTTTGACTGTATTTTAAATTGCATTATATTGCCGCTGGTGTGCTCGACAGAATTATATTCTCATTTCTCAATATGTGTTTACCCCCACGAACAAGAATGGGAATTCTCGTAAGTCACCAGAAATAGCACTTGGGAAATTTCCATCAGAAGAAACAAGGAACAATTTGACTTCGAAGCCTTCAACCCCTGTAACCTCGCAAGACACATGCGAGAACCAATCAACGTCGAATTATGTTGCACAACCCGTATCCCCTACCTCCCTCTCGATGCGAACTGTGTAAGCGTACGCTTTATCTTCACTTCAGATTCACAACTTTGTGTGATTTATTGTGAAGAAGAAGTGTGACCGTGGCAATGCCGAAAGAAGTCTTACTGCCTGAAGCAGTGGATCACAGGGGATACCAATTTCACTACCGATGGAAGAGTAGTCTTCTGCCAAGCTTGCTGTAAAGAGTTAATTCGTTTGTTTCTTTTAGGTTTTTGTGATTGAGAAGTACGATTGCTTTTCATTGTAGCATTTATAGGCCTATTCATTTATGTATTCTGGCAAGTTGTTTTGCTGCAATGCTGTATTAGACATGAACTCTCAATGATGTATATACAATGTAAATAATCATTTTATTACTGAAAGAGGAGTTAGAACGCTGGTGGTCTCTTGTCCCAGAGTGGATGAAAATTAAAAATCGGTATTTTGAGCTCTGACCCATTTGCTGTGAAAATAGAGATTTACAACTTAAATGCAATTTTTTTGAAAAAGTCGCGAGTAACTTTCACCAGCGCTATGTGTGGCTCTAGTCTGGGAGAGCATTAAGCTCCCAGGTTAGGGCCGCGAAACTGCCAACAAGCCTCTAGCATCCCCTCTGGAGTCTTGCTAAATTGTGGCAAAAAGTAAGGTTATGGGCGAATGCCACAATTTCAAATTACGCGGTTTTCTAATTTTCAACGAGGATTGCATGCTTGTGGGTACACATCATGCAGGTTCTATTGCAGGCAACAGAAAATAGAGAAGAGTGGAATACCCCTGGTGGAGTCATGTAGGATTGTTGAAGTAGTCAGGGGAAGGTTGGAAGGAACCTCTGGGAAGATAGCCGCTGTCAGCGAAAAGTTTGATAGGGTCCTGCAGGGGAATCCAGGATGAGAAGCAGTGGTAAAGGTAGCCAGTGTGCTACGAGGTGAGATAGATGAAGCAATTGACCTAAAACCAGATGCAGTGGCTTCGTTAAAGTTTTGCCCAATCACTTCATGTGATGTTGAGAGATCTTTCTCTCGGTATAAAAACATTCTTCATGACAGGAGAACAAACTTATTACCAGAAAACATTGAAAAGTTGCTTGTTGTTAATTCTTATTATAGTAATTAAAAATGTTATTAAATTATAAGAAATTTTTTCATGCCTATTTTGTTATCTATTTCACACTTTAGTGCCTATTTACATGCCTATTTTGGCTATTTTAAGAGCCTATATGCCTGCCTATTTTAACTGTTTTTAGTGCCTATAATTCTCGTCTCTAGTGATGACTCTACTAAACGTTGCCTATTCTATCAACAGCAGGGCTTGAGAATTATAGACGGCGATGATACTGTGGTACAGGCGCAGTGTGGCAATAGCGGCTTCGGTGGCGTAGTTGGCAGCATTCTGAACTGCTGTGCCCAAGATAGCGGGTTCAAACCCGGCCGAAGTTGTCGGATTTTGAAGAGCGTTAAAGATCCTTCAGTATGCCTTTTCTTCGGAGGGGAAGTAAAGCGGGCGGTCCCATGTCCTAGATTTATGGCATGTAAAAGATCCTTCCACAGACTAAACTTGTGTGAAGCTAAATTGTTAGGTTAGATTTCGTCGGAACGCTCTATCAAAGTTCCAACGTTCACCACTAGGTATCATTAATAATTTAATAAGTGCAGCTAACTGCCAAAAGAAATATATACACGACCATGCATACAATAACCAAAATAAGACCACACATTCAGTCATTGCAGAAATCAGTCTACGAGACTTTCCTTTTGGAGCACAAAAGCAGATGATAACGGTCATAGGTTGTCCCACACAGTTTACACCTGCAGTTATCGTCCGGATCATGGAATTTCTCAGTCTGGCATATCCGGTGGTGGAAACCATGCACGGCGTATCGCGTCACTACATGCCGTAGTTCATATCCAACTTGAGTCCATTCCCGGTAAATCATGGCATCTGTTGAAAAGAACGTTGGCCATATGTCTTGCCGTTTTGCATTGAGTTCTTATAAAAGTTCTATGTAGGCGGCGGTTGATGGTAGCAATTGGTTAAGGCGAAGATCTTCGATGAAAAATTGCTCTCTTGCTAACACGTAGGTGAGGCGAGACCTGTGAATTTCGACAGGCACAATGTTCTTTTCAGGAAAGTGGCTTTGACTCTTACAATTTCTTCCAAATTTCTCTTCGTCAAATGTAGCCAAATTGCCTCTAACCCATAAGTTATGATTGGGGTAATTTGCACCGCCCTGTTAAAATAAACATATTCTTGGCGTGCCTACTAACTGCATCACTGGAACCAACTGGAAAAGAAAGGAGTACGCAGTGGAAATTGATGTTAATTTCTGACCTGTGCTGGGCCCGAATTTGCAGGCCAGATGTGCCAAGCGACTCCAGACTCCGTGAAGGTGGTCCCACGACGAGTGGTATGAATACCCTCCTGGTGCTAGAAAGCTAGAATAAGTTAGGCCTAGGTTTGAAGAGAGAGCAGCCCGATCGTCAAACACTACTAAATAGGACACATGGATAAAGAAATGGAAAATTTAATGAATTGAAATCGAACAATAACTAAACACACGACGAAACCCTGCCAGAATAACATAGCCTACACAAAGAAAAGAGTACCCTCCCACCTAGGGGTCAAATACAGTCACTTCATGAGGGAAAGATGATTATTAAGAATAAATAACTTATAATAATAAATAACGGAAACAATTTAAATACATACCTGTGCTCACTTCCAATAAAAAAGATATAAAAAGGGAGGAAGTAATTGATCAAAAGGCAATCCAGCCGGTCGCTGGTGAACAACAATCACTTCTCAGCCTAGAGATGGATGGTTGTCATGGCGACCACAAATAACAAGCACAGCAAAGATAAAAACAAGGGGCTGTGTGCGTGTCGCAGTGGCTGTGGCGAGCAATAAAGCAACCAGGAGGGATGCGATCGAGCTGGCAGTGCCCAGAGCAAAAATGCAAAAACCAAAAATACTACAAGGAGAAACAAGTGACGTAAAGTGTCCGCGAAATATATCAAAGATACACATACGCAATCGAACACACAAAATGCCAGCCGTCGATGCAGAAATGAATCACAAAGCAACTCGTGCTAGTAGGTAGTCTAGCAAAACATGCTCGACGAATATGGTCCCACCCGGGTTCGAGCTGAATACGGTAAGGCCTACTTAACGTTACCGCCGTGATTCAGGTGCCCGAAGCATGGAATGAAGGGAAACATAAGGGCTAAAATGTATGGTGAAAAAAGATAATGGTTGGGAGAATGGTCGAAACGCCAACGTCCACAAGCCACGGGAGACCCACTCAAAGACATGGCCAATCAAAACAACTGCAATGCACCTGGCAGCAAGAAAAGCATACACTTACAAAATCACTCGCCGGTATTGTTACAAATCAATTCTTCAGCTCATGTCTACAATTCAAGAACAATCACTTTTATTGTACCCAAAGAGCATCACTATCCAGCCATTACATTCAGTTACTCAAGACCTGTTCCATCTTGCTCATCAAAGCTCCAAGGGTGCCAACTTACAAAAATCAAATTTAATTACAGAAATACATTCACAAATTACAGAAACACATTCACAACAGGTATATTTCACGGCAGAAATAAAAGGTTAAACCGTAGACTCAAACTAAAAAAAAACAAGAGACCTCCATTTCGATTGGTTCCACAGCAAATCCAAGCACACGACGAAGACCAAAAAGAATAATTAAATTTAGGAAATGAGCATAGTGGAAACAAGGTTAGATGCGTTACTTACATGAGTCAATGGAAGGCTTCGGCGTAATGACAATGTTAAATAAAAAGGAAAAATATTACATTTTAAATGAAAAGGCGGAGAGCCTAAAGGCACGTCCGCACAGGAAGTATCTCAGAAGGCGTCTGAGTCTACCGGGACGGCCGCCAAAGAAATAAAGAAATGAGAGATGTTAAACATGGCTCAGGATCCACGCCACCCACCAAAAGAAAATTATTTATAATAATAAAGTATTTTTCTTTTTACATCACTAAGAACCACCGCTTTGAAATAAATCAAGTCCCAAGTGTTCCAAAATACACAACATCCTTATCACACAGGTGGTTTGTCAAACAACTATAACAGTACACAAAATATGAGGGGGGGGGGGGGATAAAACAATCACTTAAGCAATTGAGCCATTTCAGAAAGAATAAAGTTATAAAAGGAAGTAATATATAAAAATAATCAGATCTCTTCGGCGATCGCAATATCAGGTCAGAACTCCTTCGGGGTCCACAAAGGCGCGCGTTCCTTTGACGATCCCTGGGCTTGTCATAATGGTATTAATGTTCGCCTGAGCGTTACAATGAGAAGAAAAATAGATAGAGACACGGATGAAAATCATAAACTAAAGACTTTCGCCCTTTGACGCCGAAGTCTGCCATTCCCCTTAAACCCATCATGAAAGTGACGTATTAAAATAATAAAGAAGCCATATAATGTGTCCATTATTTGTTGTTGTTGTTTGAGTCTTCAGTCTTTTGACTGGTTTGATGCAGCCCTCCATGCCTCCCTGCCTTGAGCTAATCGTTTCATCTCTACATAGCTACCACACCCTACATCCGAAGCAATCTGTTTAACATATTCTAACCTTGGTCTACCCCTACAGTTCTTGTCTTCAACCCTTCCTTCCATAACTAAGCTTGCTATTCCTGGGTGTCTTAGTATGTGTCCTACCAACCTATCTCTTCTCTTCAATAGCGTTACAATTATTTATGGAATATAAATTCTCTACTGGCCGAGTTCGCAAAAATACATTTTTTTACAATGAATGTTAAAATACACAGAGTATATAGGCCTATTTCTTCTAGTATTATTTTCTTTCTTGAGCTTCAAAATTTGTACTTGGCTCTCCCTCGGTCAAAATTAGTTCAATAATAGGCAGGCCAAGGAGACGCCATATGGATACTAGCCTCCTTGAATAACATAATCAAATTATGATTGGCTAACCTACGCAGGAAAAGGACACCATTATTCACAGCAAATTTAGGGATGTAGCCTGAGAAAGTTCGCGCCAGATAGCACTCGTGTAGTACTGGGTAAGCTCAAGGCGATCGTCCTATGTTTCCCCCAGTCAGCTACGAGGAATGTATAGAATGTGACCGAGTTTTCTAAGCTAAAGTAAATTATATCTTCTCTAAGTTTACTCCAAGACTATATTAATTAATTCTATAGGTATATCCTCTAATATATTATGGACGATTTTCAGCGTTTAAGCGTTAAACAGCTGTAAAATGAGCTACGGACTAGAGGCGCTAAAACTAGTGGGAGGAGGGAAGAATTAGTAGGCTACAGCGGTAATAACAAAATTCTAACACGCTTTATTATTCAAATTATGAATAGGAGTCAGCATGCTTGAGTATTCTAGGCCTATATTGATAAATAGCCTCTATCTCCACAAGACTTAAATCATAAATAGAGATTTCCCGGTCAATGCATGTGAGATTTTCAAAGTGAAATGCCTTGTCCTGTTCGGATTCCACGTAAAGAGGAAGTCCTCTGTGCCTTATGATCTCTAGATTAACGGTCACGTAAAACTATAATCTTCCTTTTATAAATAGAGATTTAAATATTCACTGGCTCCCCTTGCTTTTAGACTTCGATTCGTGTATTTTTTTTGGTTAATAGCGTACATGAAACGGTTTTAAGGTAAACATAATCAAAGAAAGTTGATACCGGTATTGCTTACCTCAAAATGCATCGCAACGTTTGGTTCTTTTGTAATTTGTCAATTTCTTAATACAAATCGTTTCCGTACCCATTGGAAACGACTTAGGGGTACAGTATTTAAAAAGTTTGAGAATCCCTTTTTTAAGGCCATGAACTGTTTCCATTCATATTCATCTGGCTAACTTAGGCCTATGACTCAAGAATGTAGAAGTCAGTCACTACCGGTAGGCTACCACATTCTCCGTCGGGCAGATGTAAGTTGACGATTAATTCTGATTTCAAGAAACCAACCATAATACGTTTTTGACTGTTAATGTTGTGACATTTATTCTTGAAGTATTTGTCTGAGTATTGATGCCTTTGAAAATGGGAGTCACAAATGTTACATTCACTTCTTCCTGTATATTGACGATTTCTTCCCGTACCGTACCTCAATGGAGATAATTTATGCAGATTCCGATATTGTAGGCTTATCGTGGTAAACTGGCAATTTTCTTGTGTATGGCCTCTTCCTTATTTTTGTTGTGTTCGTGGTCCACGGAAAAAGCGATGGAACAGTGCCCGGTTTTAATCTTGCTCTCTCACCTTCAAATACAAACTCATAAATTCAGTGGTCATCGATATGTCTATTCAGTTTATAGGTAGGAATTATTTCCCTTTGTAAATCACACTTGCCCAACACAGTTTTCGTGAAGTCATCGAGTTGAAAACGATTTTCTTCACCCAAATGTTTCCTTCTAATAGGATGTAACCATTTCTTCCTCATTTCTTTATTTTGTGAAAATTGGTGACACGAAATCGGATTTCCCTGATTTTGCAAAGAGGAACACTGCAATAGCTCGGCATAGTCACGAAAATAGCAATTTAAACAACTTAAATTCGTGGATATTAGCGGCATGAGAACATAGGAGACAAATGAAGAGCGCCTTGCGCTTACCCAGTACAACAGCAGTGCGCTCTATCGGTGCTAGTTCTATACATCCCTAATAGATATGTGAGCTCTGGATACGTCGGTGGGACTCTCCTTGGAGATCAATTCAACAGTGACAGGTGTTAAAAATCTAGTGATAGTTTTGGGCGTGCTCCAGCGAAGCATTAGCTTAGCTGACTCCTTATTCTTGGCCGAACTCTGTGGGTGCTGGCGCACTAGCACGTCATCATTCACCTGAAAACAAACAGGTTGCCTACCCTTGTTATAGCGAGACGCCACGCGATCTCGTGCCCTTTTCATATGCCGTACAGCAACTTCCCGTTTTTCTTTGACTGAGGTACGGCGGGATGGCGCAGCCAGATAATCTATTTTCCACTGAAGCTGAAGTGGATCAACAATACGCCTCCCTAAAAACAATTCCGAAGGGGTAGAATTCGTCGATTCATGAAGAGCAGTGTTAAATCCTAAGGGAAAAAAAACTGAAGATTTGCGTCCCAACGTGACTGATCTGCGTTGTGGAACACACTCAAACAAGCCTTCAAGTTACGATGAAACCTTTCAACGTGATTTGACTGAGGGTGGTAGGGTGCCAAAAAGGCATGATCAATTCCCCAAGAAAAACACATAGATCTAAAAGACTTGGACCGGAAAACGCTCGCGTTATCGGACACTAAAAACTTTGGAGGACCAAAAACTCCAAAAATATGATTAGTCAAAAGCGTAACAGTGGTACGTGTGGTGATTTCCCTAACAGGAAATAACCATACAAATTTGGAAAATCCATCAATGACAGTAAGTATAGCTTGATGACCAGAAGATGACCTAACTAGGGGACCAAAATAATCTATAAAGAGGCGATCACTAGGATACTACATCGTGTCAGCGTGGTGAAGACCAATGCGAGAATTCTTTGCTGGCTTGCAACGTTGACACGTAACACATTTTCGGACGAAAGCAAAAGCATCCGCTTTCAAATGTGACCAGAGGAATTCCTGGGAGATTTTATGGAAAGTCATCGTCATACCTATATGAAATCCAGAACCGGATTCATGGAAATACGCCAAGAGCATATTTCGTATATTCTCTGGCACGAAAATCCGACATTTCGAAGATCGAGGAGCGGTATGCACTATCACATCATTGCGCAATGAAAACTCAGATACACCAGGATTTTTCCCGAGAATGTTTTCACGCAATGAGACACAAAATGGCTCATCTGCTTGGTACGTACGGATGACAGTAAAAGACCATGGAATGTGTTGGAGAAGATTCACAGGCTCGGGAATCTCGACAATGGGAGGAGGTTCCTCAAACATGCGTGACAAACAATCCGCTACAACATTTTCACTGCCTCTGACGTGAATGATATCAAAGCTGAAAGAGGATAGACGAAGATTCCAACGATTTATACGTCCCAATTTTTTGACATGCGACCGCATCCAGGACAGAGCTTCATTGTCAGTATACACTATGAAATGCCTATGTTCTAGAAAAGACCTGAAACGTTCACAGCCGAATATGACAGCCAAACTTTCTTTCTCGAAAGTGGAATACCGACGTTCACAATCGTTCAGCATCCGACTGGCAAAAGCGATGGGTGCCAAATTACCATTCACCTGCTGACTAAGCACACAAGAAGCTGCGACATCCCTCGCATCACAATGTAACATAAAATCTTTCCCAAAATCCGGAGTTCGAATGACGGGAGCATAAGAAAGACATTCTTTCAATTTCTCAAAGGCGAGACACTGGTCGGGGCCCCACACGAATCGTACATTCTTCTTCTTCAAATAATTTAGGGGCGCTGAAATGTCCGAAAAACCGTTAATGAACCTACTTTAAAAGCCTGCCATTGCCAAAAACCGTCGGACTGATTTCACATTCGTGGGAGTAGGGAACTCTTGGATACATTGGACACGCTCAGGGTTCACTTCTATGCCCACATCCGAAAGAATGTGACCTAAAAATTTAATTTGCTTCGAAGTCAAAGAGATTTTGTCCGGGTTAACAGTGAGTTCGGTTCTGCGAAGACGACATAGCACTTCACGAAAATGGATCAGATGATCCTCAAAAGACCGACTGTAAATCACGAGATCATCAAGATAGTTAAACACAGATGCATATTTTAAATCTCCAAATAACTCGTCCAAAACCCTACTCAAAACTTGTCCGCCGATAGAAATGCCCATGGGTAATTTATTGAACTCAAAATGGCCGAACGGAGTGGAGAACGCAGTTACCTTACGGCTCTCGGAATCTAGAGGAATTTGATGATATGCACAATTCAAATCAAGGACGGAATAGTACTTCGACCCGTGAAAATGCAGAGAAACCCTCTCCAGAGTTGGAAGCGGAAAGTTGTCGAACACCCCCTTAGAATTGAGTTGACGATAATCAACCACTAATCTAGAAGTACCCTCTTTCTTAGGCACCAGGAATGCTGGACTACCATAAGAAGACTTAGAAGGGCTCACAACATCGCGTGCTATAAGATCATCAATATATTCTCTCATGGCAATGAAATTGGGCGGAGAGCACGAAAATGGTGCCGACCTAACTGGAACCTCATCAGTTAAATCAATATGACACTCGTAGCCTATGGCGGAACCCAGTTCCGTAGTGAGAACATCAGGAAATTCATTCACCAAATCAGATAAAGCGCCACGTTGACTCGTGAATATAGTAGGAGGGATTTGAACAGCAGCGATACCGGAAAAATTACAAGGAACACTCGCTTCATAAGAATTAAAATGAAACCTCTCCTTCGATTTAAACAAAAAAAAACTGAAGGAATGATCCGAAAAATCTGCTTTGTGCATAAAATCTGAACCTAAGATCATAGGCGTAGATAAATCATCCACCACATGGAAGTTCCAATCCCAAGAATAACCACATATCTTAATACGACATGTTACAACGCTAGATACAGAAATAAATGACATCACCGCCGAATAAAATTTTAACCCCGCATCATGTGGACAAATCTGATTAACAGGAATCTGTTCCGCGATGGAGCGCTGAATAAATGAACGTGAAGCACCAGAATCCAGTAAAGCGGGTATCGAAAATTTCTTAACACTTACAGGGACCCAAGGACAGAAGTTTCCAGTCGTGGAAATGTTTATTTCCCGGCGAACTTCATCGTATGGCCACTCCGGCGGGTCTAAACAGGGGACCCATGTTCGTTTCCCTGACGCGAAGCACATCTAGTACAAACAACGTGCGTCACGTCACGAAGACCACATGTGTGACAAAACACACGAGAGGGCGCACGGCAGAAATTAAGATGATGACCGAAACAATCACAATTCCAACATTTTATACGATTATACATGTTTGGGTTTCGAGGTAACTGTTGATCCCGAGGAGTGGGATTCTCAGAAGAAGTGGCATTGGGAATACTCCCGACAATATGCGAGCGGGAACGGTTAACTGCCCGGTCCTGCAGACGAGATAATGAAGATGGGTGCGCAGTTCTCTGAATCTGGGATTGCGCGCATGCAGTCTCTGGAAACAAACTGTCAGAGGGGAGAGGTGGGGTATATATGACTTGCGCAGGCGCCCATTGAACTCACATTCACGTCCTTGATCAACAATGTCATCCACACTATACACACTGGACCGGCGTATGAAAGACTTGTACTCAGGTGCCAGATTTCTATACACACTATCAACAGTTTCAACAAGGGGAAGGGGCTGCGATAACCTACTTATTAAAGTCGTTAGCCCAGTAACAAAATCGTCTACAGGCTCTTCCAAACCCTGGGTACGGCGATGAATTTCAGCCTTCAAGTCATGTTCAAAATCATATGTCATAAACCGCTCCTTTATTGACATACAGAAATCCGCCCACGAGATGAAAGATCTGTTGGTAAGTCGATACCATTTTAAAGCTAAACCACTCAATAATAACGGTAGGCAGACAACAATGTCGTCTGGTTCGAGGTCATAACAATGGCAGAGTTCACTGACCCTGTCTAAGAACCCAAATACAGACGAAACTCCTAGTTCACCAGAAAATGAAATTCCCACTTCAACACTGTATTGGCTACGCCTCCCTTGCGATGGCCTTTAACCTCAGTCAATGGATTAGTGTCTTTCCCACAGACACTTTCAAACGATAGTAGATCATCGTCAGACTGGAAGAGCTCCTTCTTCACGTTAAAACCTGGGAAAGAATACATGGCTAAGCTACAGAAGTACTGCTAGCTGCAATTCAAAACAATAACTACAAATGTCTTGCCTCCGTCCTGCGCCTGAAATGAGTACGAAACAAGAATTAGGGTTGGTTAGTACATTACCAATGCTGGGGTTCGTTGGTAGGGTCCAACTCATTTCACTCTCCTTACAGTTTGTTATTTTTATGATTCTTTCACCTTGGAAGTTCACATTGACTCTCAATATTTGTTTGCATAGTATACAATAGGGTACATGAAACACAATAAAAACAACATTGAAAAATATGCAGCGAAATATTAAAATCAATGTTGATATTGCTAAGCGACCAGGAGACTTAACCACGCTCTGCTATCATCTGCACCGCCCTGTTAAAATAAACATTTTCTTGGCGTGCCTACTTACTGCATCACTGGAACCAACTGGAAAAGAAAGGAGTACGCAGTGGAAATTGTTGTTAATTTCTGACCTGTGCTGGGTCCATATTTGCAGGTCAGTTGTGCCAAGCGACTCTAGACTCCGTGAAGGTGGTCCCACGACGAGTGGTAGGAATACCCTCCTGGTGCTAGAAAGCTAGAATATGTTAGGGGTGGAGAGAGAGAGCAGCCCGATCGTCAAACACTACTAAATAAGACACAAGGATAAAGAAATAGAAATTTAATGAATAGAAATCAAACAATAACAAAACACACGGCGGAACCCGGCCAGATTAACATAGCCTACACAAAGAAAAGAGTACCCTTCCACCTAGGGGTCAAATACAGTCACTTCATGAGGGGAAGATGATTATTAAGAATACATAACTTATAATAATAAATAACGAAAACAAATTAAATACATACCTGTGCTCACTTCCAATAAAAAAATATGTAAAAAGGGAGGAAGTAATTTATCAAAAGGCAATCCAGCCGGTCGCTGGTGAACAACAATCACTTCTCAGCCTAGAGATGGATGGTTGTCATGGCGACCACAAATAACAAGCACAGCAAAGTTAAAAACAAGGGGCTGTGTGCGTGTCGCAGTGGCTGTGGCGAGCAATAACGTAACCAGAAGGGATGCGATCGAGCTGGAAGTCCCCAGAGAAAAAAATTCAAAAACTAAAGATACTACAAGGAGAAACAAATGACGTAAAGTGTCCGTGAAATATATCAGATACACACACGCAATCAAACACACAAAATGCCAGCCGACGATGCAGAAATGAAACACAAGGCAACTCGTGCTTGTAGGTAGTCGAGCAAAACATGCTAGACGAATATGGTCCCCTACTTACTTTCCGGGTTCGAGCTGAATACGGTAAGGTCTACTTAATGTTACCACCGTGATTCAGGTGCCCGAAGCATGGAATGAAGGGAAACATAAGGGCTAAAATATATGGTGAAAAGAGAAAATGGTTGGGAGAATGGTCAAAACGCCAACGTCCACAAACCACGGGAGACCCACTCGAAGACATGTCCAAATTAGTAGCGCAGCCAGGATCGACGAATGGGAGGGGTTATAGGTACTCAAGTCAAATTCTACAAGCATTTCGTCCCGCGACGTAGCCGCGTTCGTCAAACGTGCACCATGGCCGCGAGGGCAGCTGTGGTAAGTACGGATATCGTAGGTTCGAATGCAGGTGCTGACAGCGGTTATCCTGAGTGTGTCTTTCCCCGGGTTTTGCCACACTCCCTACAGGAAATTGCCGGGATAGTGCCTTGCTCAAGTCCCGGAGCGTCTACTCCATCCCTGTCCCAGATACATTTACACACACAACTACAATCATCACAGCAATACAGGTTGCCGGACAGCTTCAACACACTCCCAACTACACGGGGCTCAGACCAAGGTGTCTCAAACCCCTCAAATGAATGAACAACAACTCGACAAGTATTTCCATTTCTGTATGAGATATTATTACACAAGAAAAGTTTCATGTATTTTGATTCCGATTTTTCGAGTAATACAATATGCTAAAAAGACAAAAACAAATCAGTTCTTTAAAAAATTTAGTTAATTTTTGTCTAAAATGTCTCACCTCAATGGTAAATCTAGAACATTCCTGTTCCCCTGACAGGAACAAAATAAACTCAATATCTATGCTACCAACATGAAAACTGCGTATCTCTCAACAAGTGAAATTATTTACAGAGGTCTCAGCAAAAGTGGGCATGTCCTCTCACGATGTATCATGTTGATTTAAGATATGAGTAATTCAATACAGGTACACATTTTTATGTTTATTCAGTTTTTTCATCAAGATCCTGTGCTTTATATTGCAATTAGTCCTGAATGCCTAAAGTATCATTTTCGAAGATTTTTGTCACCTACCAAGGTCCTTCTTACCTTACTAATGCTACATGCAGCCGGAAAAAAGGTTTAATTGCTTATACTACTCAGGTGACAAATTTCACTCATTCGTAACTGGGAGATAACCGTAATTCGGGGAATTGCTGAACATAATATTTACGTAATATGAAGCAACTCGGCTGATGGTTATATCATGCTCAAGATGTTAATAATGATCCCAAAATTAGTGTTAATGTACCCATAAAATTTTCTAAGTCTTTATTAAAAGCGCGTTATTTTTAATCAAAACTATATTAATTCACATATAACTTCTCTCCCGCCAAGAAAAGAAAAAAGCTAATATTATCCCGCTGTGTGGGATTCAACATTATTTGGCGCTAGCCTCAGCTTGAAATAAGCTATACGTTATTTGGCGGGGGAAAATTTAGATTGGCAACCCTGGGAGGACGGAGTTGTATAGTTGTATTGCCCACTGCCGGCTGGATCGCAACACTCCTGGTTGCTTTAAAATGCCTGCCCATTCGACACTCACAGGCGTACAAGATATATGCATTAATTCACCGCTAGGTGCAGCACCAAGGCACTGAGATTGCCGCGGCTTTTTAAAGGGGAAGATACCTGAAACGAAGTATTGTTATGTTTGGAGGCGTAATATCGAGATTGACGGACGTGAAAACATTGCACTAAGTTAGTTCCTTTGTTATTCTAACATCTAAAAGTATTCAGACACATACTTACGTGCAAATTTTCAGTATAAAGGAAAGCTAAAATACATGTGGTGGAGGCGATTGTTTTTAAGGGGCGAAATGTCTAACTCATTTTCCCGTAATTATGCAGACGATAATAAAAATATAACTACTTCTAAGTGACTTAAATCTAACTTACATACTTGGCGAGATGAAAAGAAAAGAATAAGGACAATAAAAGACAGGGAAAAGAAATGCCTCCGGCCCCCGAAAAATGGGATGATTTATGTACTTGGGTGTGAGGTGAATTTGTCTGATAACCCGTCTTATTGTGATTGCTGTACTATACATTTTTACAGATTTTTTGGACAGATTGTTAATTTTTTTTACTTATTTATTTACTTACAAATTTATTTATTTATTTTCTTATTTCTTTACTTATTTATTTGCTTATTTATTGCGTTTTTATTTATTTACGTATTTATTTACTTATTTGTTTATTTACTTACATGTTTATTTATTTAATTATGTATTTTCTTATTTATTTGCTTATTTATTTACTTATTTATTTTCTTACTTATTTGTTTATTTACTTACATATTTATGTATTTAATTATTTATTTTCTTATTTATTTATTTATTTATTTATTTGTTTACTTATTTATTTACTTATTTTATTTACTTCTTTATTTACTTACACATTTATTTATTTAATTATTTATTTTCTTATTTATTTTTACTTATTTATTTAATTATTTATTTTCTTATTTATTTGTTTAATTATTTACTTACTTATTTGCTTATTTATTCACTTATTTATTTACATATTTATTTACTTACACATTTTTTATTTAATTATTTATTTAATTATTTATTTTCTTATTTATTTTCTACTTATTTTTTTATTTATTTGTTTAATTATTTACTTAATTATTTATTTGCTTATTTGTTCACTTATTTATTTACTTATTTACTTACACATTTATTTATTTTATTATTTTATTATTTATTTGTTTACTTATTTATTTACTTATTTACTTACACATTTATTTATTTATTTAATTATTTATTTTCTTATTTATTTGTTTACTTATTTATTGCTTATTTATTCACTTATTTATTTACTTACATATTTCTTAAATTATTTATTTACTTACTTACATATTTACCTACTTACATATTTATTTACTTACATATTTATTGTCTCACGTATTTACTCAATCATTCATTCATGTACCGGTATGTATTTATTTATTTGTTTATTTGCTTCCCCTGCGTCACCTTCTCTGGAAATTGCACGTAACCACATCCCACGCAGTGAATTGTCCGATGGGATCTCATGAAATGAGATTCCCCGGTATTCTAACTTGCCCTGTTCTGATGTACAAAAGGAAAAGGAAGATTGTAGTTTTACGTGACCGTGAATCTTGTGATTATGAGCCACGGGACCTCCTTTTTACGTGGAATCCGAACCACAGGACATGGCATTTCACATCGAAAATCTCACATGCATTGACCGGGAATCGAACCCGGACCGCCTTGGTGAGAGGCATACAGCTAGACCGCTGAGCCACCACGCCCCCGATGTACAAAAGGGCACGCTGCAGTACAGCATTATAAAATCATTCAGAATACATTCCAAACACAACTGCTCCATTAACATCAATACAAAACTAATGTCTGCCACAGTGCCTTGGTGCTGCTTCCTAGCGCCTTTATTTGGAAACGAGGTTGTACGCTCAAACCAATGCTGTAATCGTCGAATGGGCAGGCAGTTTAAAGCAACCAGGAGTGTTCGATCCAGCCGGCAGTGGTATTACCACAGTATAAAATACACAGTCGGGAAGCTCGCTGCGTTTCGTAATTGCTTCCTATTTGTAGGCGAAGCAACACTAGCGCTCGCGGAACACATGATTTCACATTTGCAAGGTTTTTTTGAATTTCAACTCACCTGAGTGATTATTTCCATTTTTAACATAAGTCACGTTAAATCACCAACTACTACAGAAAAAAGCCACAATGTTGAAATACTGTACACTTTTAACTCATAGAAACATAAAATGAATGCTCCGTTTTTATTAGTTCAGTCCTCTATAAGTATCCCTAAGTAGAGTTGTGTGACGTATTTAATGAGTCTTACGTAGAATTCATAGTTCATACTAGTTATAAATTCATGTATTTGTTTTAATGATAGTCGCTGGCACCTCTACATGAAACCAAGCCCATGATTCCTGGATGTAACGGGTAATCTCTAAATCCACTGAATGGATTTAGTCCACTGAATGGATTTAGATGCGGTTTTCACCATTCAGTAAAGAATTTCTCGGGGAAGGTTTCTGTAGGAAAACATTCACTTATGACCAAAGGAAGCCGAGCAGTAAAGATTTCAGTGAATCGTGTCGAAGGAAAACCTACCGTCCGTGCGCCTTTTAAGCTTGCGCTGGGTAAACCATAAAAAATACCCATATACTATGAGTGTAAGAATTCGTCAGCATGAAAAGTTCTACAAGGAAGTCCGCGACAGCATATCTTTATCTTTAATACATCGCCAACTATAAGTGATTTTACGTTTTAATTTCTTTCAACAATCTCCATTCAGTAGAAATTTAAATTACTAGCTTCGGAGCGAGTTTATGAGCTAGCGAGTTATGACTTCAGAGAAGAGTAGACTATAACTGTTAGAGTTTCGCAGTTCACCTCGGATTTTCTGAATTGCGTCTGAGACCTACCGTCCGTGCGCCTTTTAAGCTTACACTGAGTAATCCCTTTAAGATACCAGGCGAAGCCGGGGTGGGTTGATAGTATGGGTATAATATAATATCAAATTCTTAACCATATCAAAAGCTAGTTATTCCGTAAAATGGAGTAATATTATAGTAAATGAGGAAAAATACCTGTGTGATTTGTGAAACGAAAAGTATAAAAAGATCTTAAGGTCTTAATTGGCTCAATTGTAGGTACTTCGTATTTTTTTCTGTGGGTTTGAAACCATTCATGCCTGAATTTGACAAAATAATACAATGCCAATTTTACAAAATATCGGCAATAACAATTGTGTACCATACCTTCACAGCAGTCATGTGGGAGACCAGGTATTTCATAAGAGAATTAACAAACAGTGTACCACATCTAAGTTTGTGGGCATTATTCTGACGACATAAATTGACTTGCTTCCAAAGGATTCGAGAATAAGTTTATATTATTGTGCAAATCTTTAATCATTAAATCAGCTCTCTGACTATTAAAGAGCCATTTTTTACATCTGAAAATTAAAATGTCGGCACGCGTTTTTGACGACATCTTTTACGTTTACGGTAGGCTATCACCGTATGTCTTAATTTTCAAAATGCAAAGATATTTATATTTGATTTGCAGCCAATGGCCATCGCGGGGCCTTTCACATGAACAGCCGTAGGTTCCCCAATTTCAATGTCAAGTAGTTCCAACTTAAGCGACCAGAACTGAAATCCAACGGCGAACGTTTGAACTTGATAGAGCATGTCTAACCCAATAGCCTACAAATTTTGGCTACACACTACCAATTGTAGTTGTAAGTTCTTTCGCGTACCATAAATCTATGTCATGGGCCCGACGACTTCTACTGGGTTTGAACCCGCGATCTTGGGCATAGCAGTTCAGCATGCTACCGACTACGCCACCGAAGCCATGCATAGATATCCTACCGAGACATGCTTCTGATTTATAACCGACTGGCTCCGTGGCTCAGCGGTAACGTTCTCGTCTGCTGTGCCCAAAGTTGCAGGTTTTAATCCTGGCGCAGTCAGCTGGCATTTAACGGTGCATACATGCGTGGGAACCGTGTCTGTAGATTTACTGGCACGTTAAAGATCCCCTTCAGGGCAAAATTCCGGCACCCCGGTGTCTCTAAAAGCCACAGTAGTTAAAAGGGACCTAAAACCAATAAGATTAGTATTGATTTATAACCAGTTAAATACCTAGTTCCGTTTGTTTGATTGAAAAGCGTTATAATACTTTCTACTGCGTATCCCAATTAATTGGGGTCGCCGGAGCCAATCAGGCTCATTTTGGTTTTGGCCGGGGATTTAAGGCCGGATGCCCTTCCTGATGCCACGTAATTTTTCAGGTGAAAATTCCACCCCACTGTCACCGGGATTGGAACTCCGGCCGTCCGGGTGATTGACGAGCAGCTAAGCCACTGCACCATCACGCGCCCCTTGAAAAGCTTTATAATACTAGCCTAAAATCCATAGCTCAAATCTTACCTTTTAGGGTCTTTTGGAAACTCGGGTGTCGCCTTGCTATTTCAACTGAACAGTCTGACTTCCCAATCGGTCAACACGAATACACCCAATTAGATTGGGCGAGGAGTAACAATTAATTTCCCTGTGTAATCCATGATACAATCTTATTATATAATACGCTAAGACCTTAGGCGTATATATCACAAAAATCAAGCTCCTAAACCAGAAGGAGTTAGAAGGTGTGGTTTGTACCAAAATCTTCGAAATCGTCTCAATAGTACAGGAAAAATCTTGCATTTCTTGAAAAGTCAACGGAAATAATTTATCTACTATATAAAGCTCAAATATCACTCACTCACTGACTGACTGACTCATTCATTCATCACGAAATCTCAGAAACCACCGAACGGATTGGATTGAAATTGGGTATGCAGCTTCCTCAAGGACCGCAAACGCCCACTAAGAAAGGATTTTTGGATATTCAGATTCTAAAGGGGTGTTAATCTAAAGGGGTGTTAAGGGGGTAGACCTGCATTTCATTGAATAGCAATATCTCCCGATTGGTTTCATTTGGGGGATGTGATACTCGGCATATACACTCATCATTAAAAATAAGAAGACACGTGTCTGAGTGTTTTTCGATGTGGTGTATATTTTGAGGTGAAATGGGTGAAAAGTGGGGGGTTGAAGAATTCCTAACGGAGCGTGTATCTCTTAAACGACATAGGCGTTGAGTTTGGAACTCAGCGGGAAAAAAATCAGCATAAAAAATAAGTAAATAGGTGTTTGACCGTTTTTTCATAAATCCAATTTAAGGGGTCCATGGGATGGGGTGAAATTCTGGGGGGGGGGGGGGGGGGCAGGTAATATGTAAAATTATACATTGCCTATGTTGTAGACAATAACACATTACAACTTTTTTGTCTCTTGCTATTTCATCATACGACGAATACTTAGGGAGTTATTAATGATTTTTTACTTTTTGACCGGAATTTTCTAAGTCCCAGGAATGACATAAAAATTGATTCGAATGAAATTTCAGAAAATAGTTTTTTAATACTTCATTATATTTTTAACGTCTTTTAGGGTCGAAAACCAACATGATATTTTGATGTTTTTTTTTCGTCCCATGCATTTTTGGTTTCAGGTGATTAGAATTATTTTCCACTAGGACCCATGCTTATCTATCTATTTAACTAATGTTATAATGGGATTCCAAATGTTATTGCGGGCGAAGCCGCGGGTAACAGCTAGTTTGTTTATAATGTGTTTTTAAGCATATTAAGCTATGTGTTTTAAGCAAATAAACAAGACGATAGCCCCTGCGAGAACTCTGTCGCCTACAGCCCGCAGAGCACTAGGTCCAGGCGGGTAGTCTGTACACATGGGGACGCACACAAACCATTAAGCGAGAGTTCTCGCACGGTTCCGCTAGTAATTATTAATACATTTAATAAAACGCTTCTCATACACACCCCCACTTTATGTGGGAAGTGTTTTATTAAGTGTATAAACTATTCATGTGTTTTTATTTCAGGCATTAGGAGATAAATTGCCACTGCCCACCTAATCTAATTGGGTACCGTACACTCGAGTTGACCGACTGAAAAGCGATCATATAAGTTACTTAGCAACACTGAAAAATTGCTTCTAACATTAGATCTATTTATTGAACTGCACATCTCCTCTTGCAAAGCACATGTTAAATTAAAGATACAACCTGTACAAAATGCTCACATACAGTAAATCCAGCAAAAATAACATACACCAACATAGCGCAGTCGGCACATTCTTGCTGGCTGCATGAGAGCATTATCGTCTCGCGGTAGAAAAATATGAGCCAAGCTTCTCGATCTGTAGGTAGACTGTGGTTATACGTTGTCATGAAGACGTGTGGAGCCACAAATTGGGACCCGGGCCGAAAGGCGACAACAGTATATCACCACAGACACAAATCACAACCTGCCAATTTTCCAATGGGGTTCTAACCCCCCCCCCCCCTCCTAACACCCACCTGGCTACGCCACTGTGCCCAATCAAAACAACTTCAATGCACCTGGCAGCAAGAAAAACATACACTCACAAAATCACTCGCAGATATATTTCACGGTGAAAATAAAAGGTTAAACCGTAGACTCAAACTAAACAAAACAGGATACCGCCATTTCGATTGGTTCCACAGCAAATCCAAGCACACGACGAAGACCAAAAAGAATAATTAAATTTAGGAAATGAGCATAGTGGAAACAAGGTTAGATGCGTTACTTACATGAGTCAATGGAAGGCTTAGGCGTAATGACAATGTTAAATAAAAAGGAAAAATATTACATTTTAAATTCAATGGCGGAGAGCCTAAAGGCACATCAGTAGGGGAGAGCTAGGAGTTCTGCTTATTGTCATGGCCGCCGCGTGAGTCCAAGCCGATATCTCACGAACCCATGGTGGGAGTTTCACGAATGAGATGTCGTTGGACACGAGCTGACGGCGGCTTTGCTATGGACCACTCATTATATTTTTTTAATTTTTTTTGAAACCTTTTGTTTTTTAAAGTAGGTGATAGTTTGAAAACCAAACATGATAGAACGCTGTGCCATGGTTCAAACGAGTGGCGTTTATGTCCTTTATTTTTTATAATAAAACATTTTTATTTTTTGAGATTTTTGAAAACATTCAAATTTTAAAATTTCTATATTTTGGAAACTAGGAAGTTTACAAAATAGTTTGTTTGACGTAAATCAATGGTCCTGACTCCCTTTATCCCCAAAATACATTTTATGTCTCTAGGGCAAAAACTTGTATTAGTGTTTTTTTTTGTCGTGTGGCCTCCTCAGAGGCCGAGTGCATGTATTTCTATTCGACGCCCGTGGGCGACCTGCGCGTCGGGATGAGAGATGGAATGGATGAAGATGAATGAAGCTGGGCAAGGATGCTGAAGGAATCGGCCGTGGCCTATCAAAAGGTACCGTCCCAGCATTCCCTGGTGTTGAAAATGGGAAACAACGGAAAACCATTTCAAGGACGGCCGACGGTGGGACTCGAACCCACGCGTCTACCGAATCTGCAGAGAGCTTGGTCCCATGATCTAACGCTGCGCTTTAGCCAGCTGAGCCACTGCTGTCGGTAGTAGTGGGGTAAGGAGAGTTCTACTTACAGTCGCGTGCGTGCGTGCTTGAATACGTATGGCTATGTTGGAAAATGGTTAGGTTGTTGGGGAGGACTAGGGTCGAGTGTGGGGTCGTTTAGATGGTATTTCTCCCGCTCTATTTGATGGTGAGGTTATTTTTTAAAATGGGTGGAATTTGGAAACACAAATTGAGGTAAACGTGCGTTATTGACATTTTGATGATATTTAATGAGCTTGTAAGGCTAGAACGATGTGTTGTTTAGGAACGGGGTGACCTTCTGTTTGCTAAGAATGTGTGTTGGTATTTTTTGAAAACTGTTGATTTTGAAGTTGGCGCTATTTTGGAAACGGTGAAGATGAGAAAAACGTATGTTTGACGTTAATGAAAGGTGCCTATG
This sequence comes from Meconema thalassinum, assembly GCA_946902985.2. Classification (NCBI taxonomy): domain Eukaryota; kingdom Metazoa; phylum Arthropoda; class Insecta; order Orthoptera; family Tettigoniidae; genus Meconema; species Meconema thalassinum. The sequence goes on from OX336388.2 coordinate 1,572,574,461, forward strand.
CACTGTAGAGGGACAGCATGTTTGAAGTGTGTAGGACAAAAAAAAAAATGATAGCCTACTTTCTGGCGAACATTGGCGATAATAGGCGAACGCATGATCGGATTTTAATGAATGAGGTGTCGTTGGACTCGAGCTGACGGGGGCTTTGTTATGGACGACTTGTACTATTTAAAAAAAAATCAAAAACTTTGTTTTAGAAAGTAGGCGATAGTTTGAAAACCAAACATGATAGAACGTTGTGCAATGGTTGAAACGAATGGTCTTTATGACCTTTATTTTTTATAATAAAACGTTTCTTATTTTTTACATTTTTTTAAACACTCCAATTTCGAAATTCAAATATTTTGTAAACTAACAAGTTTACAAAAGAGTTTGTTTGACATAAATAAAAGGTTCTGACCCACTTTACCAAGAAAATAAATTATAAGTTTCTAGGACAAAAACTATGATTTTCAAACTTTTTACCCGTTTTTAATTTTTTTTTAATTTTAAATAAAGAGTGTTTGTAGACAGAGAGCCGGTAGCGCTGGGCGTGTGTTACAACGAGGCTATCACTGGCCATGGTGAATACAGGAAATGGCTATTTCGTGGGGGCGACAAAGCGAGGGAGGGCTTTTCGATATTTTCCTATGACAGATGAATGAAGGTGAATATTTCAAAATTCCTCATGGCGATCTCGGTGACCATGCCCGAAAGAAATGAATTGCTATTTTGGCGGGATGGTGGGGCAGCTTATTACGGTTAGTTTTGTGATATTTAGTATGACGGATGGAGGCGAATATTTGAAAATGTGTGCAAGGATTTTTTCCCCTGAAGGGGGATCTTGAACGTTTTAGTCAACGGTGATGAGCCAGACCGCTCTCTGACACAGCAGACGGATGTAGGATATGACCAAGTGATTCTTGGCTGTGGGGAAAGTATGTGGTTAACATGGTCATGTATTGAGGATGGTTGTTTGTTAATGATTATTATGATGATGATGATTATTATTATTATTATTACAGTAAAATGTTTAAGACACACACGTTTTGATTGCTAACACACATAGTCCTGCTTGCTGGAGACTGAATACTGTACCTTGTCAGCGTTGTTACTGCTGCTGATATGGCAGGAATGTGCATGCAGGCAGGAAGTGCAGTGTCAGGTTACTTGCCTTGTGGTCGCTAGCAGGTGTGCCGTTTAAGCAGAGACCACCATGTTGGTTCCTAGACAGTCGTACTAGCGATGTATGAGGCATTTTGGTTCTTTATTAAAAACATGAAACTAGTATAAGGTACGCGAATCTTATCACACTTGAGGAATGTGACGAGGCGTGGGAACATGTGTGTGAGAGAGAGAGAGATAGAGAATCATTCAAGGTCAAAACGCTGAGAAAATGCAGACTGTCTCTGTTGCTAAGCAGACTGTTAAGGATTGCGTTAGTCATGCACTTGCCATTTTAGCAAACGGACGTACACAGTAGAGCTGTGGAATAAATTCCTTTTATTTTTTGGTAAGTGCCTATTAATGATTATTTTAATAATGTAATGCTAATCAACCTTAAATTTGTAGTTATTGATAAGGTAATTAATGATTTTTTTATTTGTTTGCAGATAAGCGGTATACCTCACATGTCTGAGAGAGAAGTAACCATTTCACTTTTGAGCCCACTAGAAGAAAACAGCAAGACGCCAGTACAAATCAAGGTGAGATTTTATTCAAACCAACTTGTTTCATTTTTTTTGTTTCATATTTTTTATTTTATTTTATTTTATGAAATGCATGTATTAACCTGAATTTAGGTATTTATAGCGGATTATTATATTTATTTTTAGAAACTTGGAAAGAAACTTGGAAAGAAAAGACTTACCGCCGTAGCAGTCGCTGAAAAACCGAGACGCACAAGAGCGAAACCATTGCCAAAGTGTGAACTATTTAAAACTCGGGTAAGACTAACATAAAATGCTATTCCATTTTACCACTACTGAAAACCCCTAGACAAAAAAAATAATTACCTGTATATGACTGGGTCGATGATTGCTTTCTTGATTAATGGCTATGTATTGGCAAACAGTACAAAGAAGTGGTGGGGCTACAAAAAAATAATTACCTGTATATGACTGGGTCGATGATTGCTTTCTTGATTAATGGCTATGTATTGGCAAACAGTACAGTACAAGACCATATTGGTTGTTGACTGGCAAAAGTACAAGGCCATGTTGGATTGCCTAAAAACAAAAACTTAAATTCAATTTATGGGCGGTTCCCTATGGACTCAATGAATATCCACAGGTTTGAACATGCTAATCTGAACAAAATGACATGACATTACACTAATACAGTCATCACAATTAACACCGGTTATCAGACAAATTCTACACACACCCAAAGTACACGGGGCTACACGACCGCGTTGTCGCAGCCCCTAAACTAAGGAACCAACCAACCATCATTTTTGTTTGTATATTGGTTAAAGGGGGATATAAATGACTGCACCTTTAAAAGAAAAAAAGTACATGGGTTACTGTTAGTGCCGACATACAGTTTTTTTTTTCATTTAATGTCAATTACCGTTAACGTTTTATTTACAAGTATTGATTGATTGATTGATTGATTGATTGAGTGATGGGTTATTTTGTTTGTTCTTATGTGTGGTCATGCGCTATTAACGTAGTGAACAGACAGTGAACAAGCATACATTGTGCTTTAAAATACCATGTGCTCTTGTGCAACGTTAATAACTTGCAATAAAGAAGTTTTATTATAACACATGGTGGTAGTACCAAATACAACAAGTGAGCAAGTCGGTTTACCATGTGGGTTAAATTTAAAATCAGAAAACGATCGTTGGTTAACATTTGAATCCTGGCCTGTAGGCTTTCTGTCAGCACCTAAACTAGCTGGAGCTGGTTTCTATTACTTGAACCGAGAAGATGTTGTGCGCTGTGTGTTTTGTCGTATTGAACTTTCACACTGGGAAGAAGGGGATGATCCCTTTAAAGACCATTTGCGATGGTCTCCTTGTTGTCCTTACATGCTTGGAAAACAAGTAGGTAACATACCAGTGTATCCATTTTACCGAACCACAAGGCCATTGGCTACTACTTACGTTGCTGATTCACAAATAAATAATAATAATGATGTATAACCAGCCAACGGTAGTGTCGATATATGTGGTCCATATGCCATAGACAGTGTTGAATTGGCATGTGCTTTTGAAAAATTGGAGTTTGCAGGAGTAAAGCACTAGCACACTCTGAGTACAGCTCTGTTGAAAAACGTTTAGAATCTTATAAAAATGTTTGGCCATTAATATTAAAACACCTTACAAAACAACTAAGTAGAGCTGGATTTTTTATACTGGTGAAGGGCATAAAACAATATGTTTTCGTTGTGGATTTGCTTTAAAAGATTGGCAAATGACTGATGACCCTTTTGTGGAACACGCTCGTTGGTTGCCAAACTGTAGATACATGGCGTTGCTTAAAGGACAGGAATTTGTGAACACTATACGTAAAGAAAACGTAACTCCTGCACAAGGCATAAAAGTGCCCTTCGAGCTAGAACACGCGGAGCAAATTCATGATGCAAAAAAAAAAAAAGATGTGTCTCACCAACAGATACAAAAGTGTGACCATCAACTATGTAAAATTTGTTATCAAGATGAACTAGGTGTTGTATTTTTGCCTTTTGGACTCTTGATAGCCTGTGTCAAGTGTGCATTAGCGCTTAACACTGGTGCTATATGCAGAAAAGTAGTATCTGCTACAGTTAGGGCATTTGTTGCATAAATAGTATAATTTATTAGCATTGCATGTGCAAAATACCTATATCCACATTATTATTACAAGCTGTTGTAAAGTGTAATATATATGCTTTTGTTTTGTTTATAGACTACAACAATGAATGTCCTGAATGCAGTGGGACAAGCATGTGGCTTAGAGGCAAAAAAGCTCAGCGAATTGCCAACGCATATTCCATTCCGCATTATCAAAATTCGGAAATTGAAAACAGCATATAGTGATCGTGTACTTTGTGTATGTGAAAATTTTGAGACATTTCTGCCTACACGGTTTAATGATATGTCGGAGAGTGTTTTTGATGAAGTGAATAATGCTGTACAAGCTGTACACTTAATTTATGAAGGGTTTAAAAACAATAGGTGCATTTTTCGTTTTAATTAAATAAAAAAAATAAAAAATGTGAAATAATAATGGAAAAATATGTGTATAGAATAATAATGTTTTAGTTTTTAGTATTGTCTTAAAATATTATCATGAAACCAAAACAATTGTATATAAAGTTTGAAAATAAATGTAAATGATGGTACAATGTTGTTTTATTTTATACAAAGTTAGAATATTTAACATTGCAGAGTATACATGATTGTGACAATAAATGCACACTGAATACAACTCTTTCTCTGTTTACGATAGTCTGTTATAGTTTTAAACAAAAGGCTTGTTGTAGATCTTTTTATAGCAATGTCCATTCACTGTTGTTTTCTAAAACTGGGGGAGCGGCAATGGTTTTATAGGCATACAAACCTTATTGTTATTACTAATAGTCATTTTGATCCTCTTGCAATACTACCTTTTGCATATCAAGAGCAGATGACCTAGCTGTTCCACTCCTTAAAACGATGACAACAACAACACTACCTCTTGCATAGATTGTGATGTTGATGGCTCTTGCTACGTGGAAGATGGATTAAACATAACTTTTAGAACAGGGGTTAAACGTTGCTCATTAAACAATCCACTATTTTGAGTAGCAATTAGGTTTTCTTGATTTTTTGTCGACAGCAACTGTGTTTCATGCAGTTTATTTATTTATTTATTTATTTATTTATTTATTTATTTATTTATTTAGCGTATGATGAAAACCACCTATAAACTATTTAAATATCCAGTGGAAGATAAGCTCAGAGTAAATACAAATTATCATGTATATACAAAGCAATTTACGAAGGTTGAGAGAAAAAAATAACAGGAATAAAACAATATATTTATACATCACTATCTACCTGACAACTTCGACAATTCAGTTGTAAACAATGAGTGTGAGTGATGTACGTCCCACTAAATGTGAATGTCCAATTCCGCTAACCACTTCACTGATTCCGGTGTTTCTGATGATCACTGACACTTAAAACCTCACTATTTTCACAGTTTAGGTCACCACAACAATGTTTGGAACGTTGTTTTGAACAACGCCAAATAACAGTTCCATTTTTATTGGTTCGTTTTTCATAATATGAATATCCTTTAGAGTATGCATAGTCACTGATACTTCCATGTCAACTGTCAAGCATAGACTAAGCTCTAGTAAAGTCAACTTGGTAATAAGAATAATAGTTTAATGTGAGAGCAAATATGGATCCAAAGAGTTGAGGTAAAAGTGGAAGCAAATAGGAAAATATAAGAACCAAGAGTGGGGGGAAAAGTGGTAGCAAAGTGGTAGACCCATTACACAATAATTTCAGCATGACGAAGCTCTTGTTCATTTTCTAGAATTTCCCGATCGTGACCGGTATGCCCAGCTTGTTGTAAAGCATGCAGGTGCCGAAGCCGTTGAATTAGCTTACTGGGTTTGTTCCAGTATACACAGTTAACAAATTATTTTTAGGTGTAAACAAAGCATTACCAGTATTATTATCATTATCATCATCATTTTCATCATCAATATGATCACTATCCATTGAGCGCTGTGTGGTTTGTCGTATTGAACTTTCACACTGGGAAGAAGAGGATGATCCGTTTAGAGACAATTTGCGATGGTCTCCTTGTTGTCCTTACATGCTTGGAAAACAAGTGGGTAACATACCAGTGTATCCACTTTTGATCCTCTTGCAATACCACTTCATTTATAGTCTGAGTTGACTTTGATAGTGTTGAAGGTTTATTGGACGTTGACAACTGTCCTAACATGACCTTTTCAGGACATGATAAGTGATTTTCAACAAATACTGCACTATTTTGAGCAACAATATATTTTCTTGCACTTGCCTTTTTACTTTGGTTAGAGTATTTTGCCCATTTAAATGTGTATTAATTTGAGATTCACAATGATGCTCGTTTGAAGTAAGTATGTTGGAGTCTTTTGTTTCAATCATTCCTGGACACTTTTTAGATCGTTGTTTTGAACATCGCCAATAACAGTTCCATTTGTATTGGTTGTTTTTACAATATATGTATATCCTTTATAGTAGACACATGGCTTACCATGGCTGGTTGTTGAGACTTCCATATTAACTAATACACATGAATAAAATTTTAGTAAAGTCACTTTAGTAATAATAACAGTAAATGTAAATAAAGTGGATTGATATTTTTAAAAGATGGATTTTTAAAAGTACCGGTACTGCAAAGAATAATTTTTTAGACTACAAGCGATTTACACTCACTCTTTAATGTCAAGATTTATACTGAACACAAATTTATAGAGATTGTCATTTTATTCACTGTGATTCATAGTAGCCACGGTTAGTAGGAGCGATTTATACTGGGTGCGTTTTACAGCAAGTTCAATTTATAGTAGGTACGATGAGTAGACGCGTTTGATATTGGGGTGTGTTTTATACTGATTAAGATTTATACTCAGCGCTATTTTTACTGGAAGCGATTTCACAGAGCGTAATTGAAAAAAGACGTTATTTATACTGAATGCGATTGGTAGTAGGTGCGATTGGTAGTAGGCGCGATTTATACTGTGGGGGGTTTATTGATATATATATATATATATTATGAAGACTTACAACACACTAAGATTCCAACAATTTCTAAAATACTTTATGGTTAATGATTGACTAAGAGTGTGATAATGGTAGCTAACCTCACCTAACCTAACCTAATCTAACCTAATTTAACCTAACTTCACCTAACCTAACCTAACTTCACCTAACATAACCTAACCTAACCTAACCTCACCTAACTTCACCTAACCTTCCAACCCTCAGATCAAAATCAAATTCTAGGCACAATCGAGTAGGAACCCAAGACCTCAGGGGTAACAACCAAGTATACTAGCCACTACACCGCGAGATGAGCAAATTATCATGCAACACAATACAAAATAAAAGTTTCCTGTAGTTTAACTGATTGGCTGTGAACCATAGTTGGAATTAAAACCCAAGACCTCGGGACTTTTGTTTTGAACATTTTGAGAAATATTATTCCATATACATTTTTTAATTTTTGATGGTTTATTTCGATGGCTAACCTAACTACCTAACCTCACCTAACCTAACCTAACCTAACATCACCTAACCTCACCTAACCTAACCCCAGCTCACCTCAGATATCACAAAGTTACAATGTCTCAAATATGTTTTGTACTTGGTGCACCTACTATAAATTGAACATGCTATAAAACGCACCCAGTATAAATCGCTCCTACTAACCGTGGCTACTATGAATCATAGTGAATAAAAGTGACAATCTCTATAGATTTGTGTTCAGTATAAATCTTGACATTAAAGAGTGAGTGTAAATCGCTTGTAATCTAAAAAATTATTCTTTACAGTACCGGTACTTTAAAAAAATCCATCTTTCAAAAATATCAATCCAATTTATTTATTTTTACTGTTATTATTACTAAAGTGACTTTACTAAAATTTTATTCATTTGTATTAGTTAATATGGAAGTCTCAACAACCAGCCATGGTAAGCCACGTGTCTACTAAAAAGGATATACATATATTGTAAAAACAACCAATACAAATGGAACTGTTATTGGCGATGATCAAAACAACGATCTAAAACGTGTCCAGGAATGATTGAAACAAAAGACTCCAACGTACTTACTTCAAACGATCGTCATTGTGAATCTCAAATTAATACACATTTAAATGGGCAAAATATTCTAACCAAAGTAAAAAGGCAAGTGCAAGAAAAAGATATTGTTGCTCAATATAGTGCAGTATTTGTTGAAAATCACTTATCATGTCCTGAAAAAGTCATGTTAGGACAGTTGTCAACGTCCTAAAAACCTTCAACACTATCAAAGTCAACTCAGACTATAAATGAACTGGCATTGCAAGAGAATCAAAAGGGACTATACAGTAATAGTGATCATAGTGATGATGATAATGATAATGATGATGATAATTATAATAATAATAATGGTAATGCTTTGTTTACACCTAACAAAATCATTTGTTAAATTTGTGTACTGGAACAAACCCAGTAAGCTAATTCAACGGCTTCGGCACCTGCATGCTTTACAACAAGCTGGGCATACCGGTCACGATCGGGAAATTCTAGAAAATGAACAAGAGCTTCGTCATGCTGAAATTATTGTGTAATGGGTCTACCACTTTGCTACCACTTTTCCCCCCACTCTTGGTTCTTATATTTTCCTATTTGCTTCCACTTTTACCTCAACTCTTTGGATCCATATTTGCTCTCACATTAAACTATTATTCTTATTACCAAGTTGACTTTACTAGAGCTTAGTCTATGCTTGACAGTTGACATGGAAGTATCAGTGACTATGCATACTCTAAAGGATATTCATATTATGAAAAACGAACCAATAAAAATGTAACTGTTATTTGGCGTTGTTCAAAACAACGTTCCAAACATTGTCGTGGTGACCTAAAAAGTAAAAATAGTGAGGTTTTAAGTGTCAGTGATCATCAATGTGGTGTAATGAATGAAAAACAGTTGCTGTCGACAAAAAATCAAGAAAAACATATTGCTACTCAAAATAGTGGATTGTTTAATGAGCAACGTTTAACCCCTGTTCTAAAAGTTATGTTTAATCCATCTTCCACGTCGCAAGAGCCATCAACATCACAAACTATGCAAGAGGTAGTGTTGTTGTTGTCGTCCTCGTCGTCGTCGTTTTAAGGAGTGGAACAGATAGGTCATCTGCTCTTGATATGCAAAAGGTAGTATTGCAAGAGGATCAAAATGACTAAATAGTAATAACAACAAGGTTTTTATTCCTATAAAACCATTGCGGCTCCCCCAGTTTTAGAAAACAACAGTGAATGGGCATTGCTATAAAAAGATCTACAACAAGCCTTGTGTTTAAAACTATAACTGACTATCCTAAACAGAGAAAGAGTTGTATTCAGTGTGCATATATTGTCATAATCATGTATACTCTGCAATGTTACATATTCTAACTTTGTATAAAATAAAACAACATCGAACCATCATTTACATTTATTTACAAACTTTATATGAATTTGTTTTGGTTTCATGATAATATTTTAAGACAATACTAAAAACTAAAACATTATTATTCTATACACATATTTTTCCATTATTATTTCACATTTTTATTTTTTTATTTAATTAAAACGAACCATGCACCTATTGATTTTAAAACCTTCATAAATTAAGTGTACAGCTTGTACAGCATTATTCACTTCATCAAAAACACTCTCCGACATATCATTAAGCCGTGTAGGCAAAAATGTCTCAAAATTTTCACATACACAAAGTACACGATTACCATATGCTGTTTTCAATTTCAGAATTTTGATAATGCGGAATGGAATATGCGTTGGCAATTCGCTGAGCTTTTTTTTGTCTCTAAGCCACATGCTTGTCCCACTGCATTCAGGACATTCATTGTTGTAGTCTATAAACAAAACAAAAGCATATATATTACACTTTACAACAGCTTGTAATAATAATGTGGGTATAGGTGTTTTGTACTATGCATTGCTATTAAATTATACTATTTATGCAACAAATGCCCTAACAGTAGCAGATACTACTTTTCTGCATATAGCACAAGTGTTAAGCGCTAATGCACACTTGACACAGGCTATCAAGTGTCCATAAGGCAAAAATACAACACCTAGTTCATCTTGATAACAAATTTTACATAATTGTTGGTCACACTTTTGTATCTGTTGGTGAGACACATCTTTTTTTCAGCCTCATGTATTTGCTCCGCGTGTTCTAGCTCTAAAGGCACTTTTATGTCTTGTGCAGCAATCACGTTTTCTTTACGAATAGTGTTCACAAATTCCAGATCTTCAAGCAACACCATGTACCTACAGTTAGGTAATCAACGAGCGTGTTCCACAAAAGGGTCATCAGTCATTTGCCAATCTTTTAAAGCAAATCCACAATGAAAACATATTGTTTTATCCCCTTCACCAGTATAAAAATCCAGCTTCACTTAGCTGTTTTGTAAGGTGTTTTAATATTAATGGCCAAACATTTTTATAAGATTCTAAACGTTTTTCAACAGAGCTGTACTCTGAGTGTGCTAGTGCTTTAGTCCTGCAAACTCCAATTTTTCAAAAGCACATGCCAATTCAACACTGTCTATGGCATATGGACCACATATATCGACACTACCGTTGGCTGGAAATACATCATTATTATTATTTATTTGTGATTCAGCAACGTAAGTAGTGGCCAATGGCCTTGTGGTGCAGTAAAATGGATACACTGGTATGTTGCCCACTTGTTTTCCAAGCTTGTAAGGACAACAAGGAGACCATCGCAAATGGTCTCTAAAGGGATCATCCCCTTCTTCCCAGTGTGAAAGTTCAATACGACAAAACACACAGCGCACAACATCTTCTCGGATCAAGTAAGAGAAACCAGCTCCAGCAAGTTTATGTGCTGACAAAAAGCCTACAGGCCAGGATTCAAATGTTAACCAACGATCGTTTTCTGATTTTAAATTTAACCCACATGGTAAACCGACTTGCTCACTTGTTGTATTTGGTACTACCGCCATGTGTTATATTAAAACTTTTTTTAATGCAAGTTATTAACGTTGCACAAGAGCACAGAGTATTTTAAAGCACAATGTATGCTTATTCACTGTCTGTTCACTACGTTAATGGCGCATGACCACACCTAAAAACAAACAAAATAACCAATCACTCAATCAATCAATAGATTGCCACGGTGGATGAGTGGATGGCGTGTCGGTCTACTAACCCCAAGATTGCAGGTTCGCCCCTGGCCGTGGTATGTGATTTTTGAAAGGCGGCAAAAATACGGCACGCATGTCATACGATGTTGGCATTTCAAAGAACCCATTTGAATTCAGTAGGCCGAGTTCATAATGGGAAAATTAGTCTCGGGAATTTCCGCCAACACAAAGTTCCTCATTTCTCTACTAGAAAGTGCAATAGTGTTCAAGGAGCTCACATATCTAACCACCCTGTGATTCAAGGAACAACGAAATTTGACATGCAAGCTACCCTCTGGGTGTCAAATTACAAACCTTGCACCCGGCACCGAGGCCATACGATATTATTTATTATCAATCAATCAATCAATCAATCAATCAATCAATACTTGTAAATGAAACTTTAACGTTAATTGACATTAAATGAAAAAACACTATCAAAATATATTTAACAATAAACTGTATGTCGGCACTAACAATAACCCATGTACTTATTTTCTTTTTTATAAAGCTGCAGTCATTTATATCCCCCTTTAACCAATATATAAACAAAAATGAATGTCATGTCATTTTGTTCAGATTATCATGTTCAAACCTGTGGATATTCGTTGAGTCCATAGGGAACCGCCCATAAATTAAATTTAAGTTTATGTTTTTAGAAAATCCAACATGGCCTTCTACTTTTCCCAGTCAACAACCAATATGGTCTCGTACCGTTTGCCAATACATAACCATTAATCAAGAAAGCAATCATCGACCCAGTCATGTACAGGTAATGCATTTTTTTGTTTAGGGGGTTTCAGTAGTGGTAAAATGGAATAGCATTTTATGTTAGTCTTATCTGAGTTTTAAATAGTTCACTTTTGGCAAGGGATTCGCTCTAGTGCGTCTCGGGTTTTCAGCGACTGCTACGGCGGTAAGGCTTTTATTTCCAAATTTCTAAAAATAAATAAAATAAACCGCTATAAATACCTAAATTCAGGTTAATACATGCATTTCATAAAATAAAAAATATCAAAGAAAAAATGAAACAAGTTAGTTTAAAAAATCTCACATTGACTTGTACTGGCATCTTGCTGTTTTCTTCTAGTGGGCTCAAAAGTGCAATGGTTTCTTCTTTCTCAGACAAGTGAGGTATACCGGTTGTCTGAAAACAAATAAAAAAATCATTAATTACCATATCAATAATGTACCCATCTGGGGTTGGTACAGGGATGAACTTGGGATCTCTGAGATGAAAAGACGTTCAGTTACAAGCTATCCATGAGGAAATAGGAAGTGATTCAGGCAATGACGCAGAGCATTGACAGCCTTATCTGTTGTCACAGGATGCAAGCTTTGTGTGAATCATGAGGACAGTCACCAGAGCAGATTGGCAGGGGAACCACCGCTGAGTTTTAACATCAGCATCTTTATGACAACGCTGGATTGCCTCCCAACACCGCAAAGTTGTGAAATAAGCCGTTTTTGCGGAAACAACGCAAAATTACATAAATATGTTTACATAAATCATAATAATCCAGGAAATTATGTTTTGATCAAGATTAAAATCGAATAATTTAGGCACAGGGGAAAATGCTTACGGAGCAGTTACGTCACTAGGAGGAGCTAAGAGGAGGTCTTGGGAAGGTGAAAATAAAACCCATTCGCCCACGTAGCTGAGGAGCCTTGTAGATTTTATTTAAAATAAATAGACGATCGATTTTCGGGAAACGAGATGATAATATAACGTTTGGATTATAGGGAACATAATGATATATTTTTCAAAAACGTGCGGCGTCTATTTCCAAAGATAGTTTCAAGAAGAAGAGAAAAGTAATTTATTTTTGCAAGTTCCTAATATATAGCCAAGGTTTCAGCCAGAGAGCATGCAGTCTACTACAGACCTCGTAAGGAGGTGCTGCATCACCGTATATGCAGTATTCGTCAGCCCAGTGAGGCGTTAGGCTGTATCAGAAGCAGTTTTACCATCAGTAAGCATGGAGACGCTACACGCTGTATCGCAAAATGCAGAAACACTGCATCATATCAGTCGCAGTTCTGTCAAGCCCGGAGAGGTTCAGCGCAATTTCGCACAGTACATAAGTATACAGTACGCAATATTATCAGTCTGCCTGGACGGAAGTTCGTCCTCACTTTAGTAAAAACTCATCGCACTCTTGTATGGAGATGTCGCATCGAGTAACGCAGTTAGTTACCAACCGCTAAAGTGGATCGTGTTAAGACAAATTAATAGATCGTCAGTATCCGCGGTTTCAACAAAAGTGTGTATTTGCGTGGTAATCTAAATACGTCACGTCAAAAAGTACTGTTGCTTGTAAGTGATCACTAAAGCACTTGTGCTAGATCAGATAAAATTTTACGCTACACGGAAACCGTGACAAAATAAGTTGCGCCGCGTCAGATTCTAGAACATTAATCAGCTAGAAAACATCAGTCCAGATCAGTAGAGACATTACGCTGGAAATCATCGGTTCGAGACTATAGACAGGTCTTCGTGAAAGTCAAGTGAAAGACCACATTATTAAGGGTCAGATATTGGAACGAAATCCAAAAATTCAAGTAAATGGACACGGGTTCGAGACCCAAAAACATATTCAGTGAACTCTAGCGAAGCTACAGTGTGTCAAACAGGGACGTAGCCAGAAAAACATTCTCGTAAGAGAAAGAAGGAAAATCTTGTCGCAGTATATAAAAAGGACAGATTACGGTCAAGAAGTAAGCGGGCCATAGGTTCGATAGACCGCTACATAAACGTAGGGCAAGTGAATAATGCAAATCGCTTATAAAAGGACGATAAAGGAAGCCGAAATAGACTGTTAAAAGGACAGGGTGGAGACTAAATCCAGTGAAGAACTAGGAGCCGTTCGAGTTATCACGCGTCCAATGCAGGGTCTTAGGATCTCATCAGGGCGTCGATCACCGATAGGAAGCGCCAAAGGTCACTGAGATATGGTGAAAAATAGTGCAGTGTAAATAATTTAAAAGTTACAAGTGTTTAGTGTCAATACAGTGTTTTATAGAATAATGTGTTTAAATATAAGTGAAGGTCGATTAGGCCTAAGTGAAATGAAATTCACGAAAGAAAGTGCCATGGAAAAGTGTTAAATATGCCGTAGATGGGCGAATCCTTCTAAGGATGAAGCAGGAGAAGCACACTGGTGAGTCATGATTTTTCATTAAAATTTGCAGCTGTGAGATGCACTGACCCGGTGAAGTCGGTCGTTGACTAGGGAGTTTAACGATTGATTCACTGGGTAGTTGAATGCACTAATATAATTGAAATGTTGGGATCATAATAAATAACTGCGAGAATGACCTCGCAAAATAAGTATAAAAATGGGATCAGTAAATATAAAGTAATGGAAACCCAAGAAATGAAATAATAAGTAATAAATGATTTGGAGGAAGGAATCGAAATAATAACCTAAATGGCTTAGAATTTGCCACAGTAAAAATCAGGTTATGAATTAAATACGCATCATAATGAAATCGTTATAAGTCGATATGATAAGGAAAAATAAAAATAGTTTGATTTTAATACCATATAATTAAATGGCAAGTAACTTAAAGTTGTAGTAAAAATAATTGAAAATCTGAGATGATAATAATAAAAATAACTATTATTGAGTTGTTATACTCTAAAAATAAAGTGGTGATAAAAATCGTAATAGGGTACTCAAGTTATGAAAACGGAACGAAATAAATAATATCTTGACGTATTGTTGTCAAATGATCAATTTGTAAATCTCTAAAGTAATTGGTGAATAAAACACCCAAGGAAAAATGTATTATTGCAGGCTATCAAACCAAAGTTATGAGAAAAAAATAATAGGAAGACCGAGGTCTTACCGATATAAATGAAAGATTATATAAGAGATTAAATAAACCGCGAATAACCAAGCAAGAAATCGTGTTGCCGAAAAGGCCTAATAATAAAATAAATGTAGCTTCAAGCTAATAAATATGCGTTAACCAGGATATATTTATTCGGGAGATGGAAAGTATCGTCGAAATATTGTGGATGAAAGATTCCCATTAATGTACCCTATTGTTGTTGTATGAAAACGTCGTCTTATATTGGGTAGGTGAAATTCCCACTAAAGTATTGCCATATTGAAGCGTCGAAAATAATAGTTACATTGTAAGTCCGGTAAGGCAATGTTATAATAAAATATTGTTGGCAAGAATCGTCGAAATAAAGCGTTGTATGTGAATGTGCAAGTAAGACCGATAAGGCGTTGTTATAATAAAATATTGTAGGCAATAATCGTCGAAATAAAGCGTCGTTAGTAAAATGTGCAATTAAGTCCGAAAAGGCATTGTTATAAATATAGTGTTGTGATAAGACGTCATACAAGTTGTTGTTAAGGTTGGTGTAGTCAACTATTATACATCCTGTCCGAGATGAGTAATAAATATCCTGTAAACACGAATTGTAATGATAATAATAATAATATTAAAAGCAGGAACAAATATCCGCTTTAGGAGTGAATGTAAGTCTTGGGGATCATATGGTTAAATAGTAAATAACATTGTAAAGCAAGGCGGTCGGCGAGATGCCATAAATCAAGTGAAGTGTCACAGGAAGAAGGGGGCAGCTGTTAGAGCCTGACCTACCATAGTGAGGGAGTGAGAAAGGAAATTTAACGAGTTCCGCGGTCAATTATGGTCTAGCAGAGACTAGTAATAAAGAGGCCACTATATGAAAGTTTTTATTAAAAGATGCAAGCTCAAAATAACCTATAAAATCTTAATACTGGGATTGAGACCATTCTCCAGAATATAAGTTTGAAGCATTTATATAGATTTTGACGGATTTTGTCAAATACTTTTATTGTTGATAAAAGGATTCCTTCCTCAAAAAGAATGAAATAACGGGATATGAAACAATGTAGTTTTAATATGAGAAAATATCCCAATATAATAAATAACACAGTGCATGGTACACTGCTGAAGAAAAGTCACCTGATGCATGGGAAGTAACTGGTCGAATAAGGGTTCGATCCACAGATATGGCATGTTCTTGTACAGTATTTTAAATGTTTAAGATCTAAGGCTTTGTGAAGAATTATTATTAAGGTTCACAGGACTAAATAAATGATAAATAAATAATGTTTATGTAAACATAAAAGAAACCCTGAAGGGTAAAGATTGAAATGAATATAAATGTCCAAATCCTTGGAGGGATTATATGACTTAAATGATAGGCGCGCACGACGCCTGAGTGAAATATATTACAAAAATGATGATAATTTAATTTGAGCAAGACAAAGTAATTACAAAGTTCGTGGAATAATGAAGTGACATTATAGTGAATTTTGATGAATTTTTAACAAAGTGATTTTTGGTTTTTGAGTGACACTCGAAGAGACTATGCCAAGTGATTTATTTTTGACATGTTTTGAGTGAATCTATTTTTCTTCTATGAAATAAATAATGTAAAATTATAATGTGGAGTTTTTCCTCTAATCCTTGTGAACTGTGAGTATTCCATATCGGATGTTAAGACAGTGGTGGAGGGAACGTTACACCCCCGATACCGCATTAGCAAATAGCCGAGTGCTGACTGATCATCCTCCGTATAAACGGGCACAATAACTACAAATTTAAGGTTCATTAGCATTACATTATTAAAATAATCATTAATAGGTACTTATCAAAAATAAAAGGATTTTATTCCACAGCTCTACTGTATACGTCCGTTTGTTATAATGGCAAGTGCATGACTAACGCAATCCTTAACAGTCTGCTTAGCAACAGAGACAGTCTGCATTTTCTCAGCGTTTTGACCTTGAATGGTTCTCTGTCTCTCTCTTTCTCTCACATGTTCCCACGCCTCGTCACATTCCTCAAGTGCGATAAGATTCGCTTACCTTATACTAGTTTCATGTTTTTAATAAAGAACCAAAATGCCTCTTATACATCGCTAGTACGACTGTCTAGGAACCAACATGGTGGTCTCTGCTTAAACGGCACACCTGCTAGCCACCACAAGGCAAGTAACCTGACACTGCACTTCCTGCCTGCATGCACATTCCTGCCATATCAGCAGCAGTAACAACGCTGACAAGGCCTCTGGCTAGGTACAGTATTCAGTCTCCAGCAAGCAGGACTATGTGTGTTAGCAATCAAAACGTGTGTGTCTTAAACATTTTACTGTAATAATAATAATAATAATAATAATAATAATAATTAGCAAACAACCATCCTCAATACATGACCATGTTAACCACATACTTTCATCACATCCAAGAATCACTTGGTCATATCCTACATCCGTCTGCTGTGTCAGAGAGCGGTCTGGCTCATCACCGTTGACTAAAACGTTCAAGATCCCCCTTCAGGGGAAAAAATCCTTGCACACATTTTCAAATATTCGCCTCCATCCGTCATACTAAATATCACAAAACTAACCGTAATAAGCTGCCCCACCATCCCGCCAAAATAGCAATTTATTTCTTTCGGGCATGGTCACCGAGATCGCCATGAGGAATTTTGAAATATTCACCTTCATTCATCTGTCATAGGAAAATATCGAAAAGCCCTCCCTCGCTTTGTCGCCCCCTCGAAATAGCCATTTCCTGTATTCACCATGGCCAGTGATAGCCTCGTTGTAACACACGCCCAGCGCTACCGGCTCTCTGTCTACAAACACTCTTTATTTAAAATTTAAAAAAAAAACGGGTAAAAAGTTTGAAAATCATAGTTTTTGTCCTAGAAACTTATAATTTATTTTCTTGGTAAAGTGGGTCAGAACCTTTTATTTATGTCAAACAAACTCTTTTGTAAACTTGTTAGTTTACAAAATATTTGAATTTCGAAATTGGAGTGTTTAAAAAATGTAAAAAATAAGAAACGTTTTATTATAAAAAATAAAGGTCATAAAGACCATTCGTTTCAACCATTGCTCAACGTTCTATCATGTTTGGTTTTCAAACTATCGCCTACTTTCTAGAACAAAGTTTTTGATTTTTTTTAAATAGTACAAGTCGTCCATAACAAAGCCCCCGTCAGCTCGAGTCCAACGACACCTCATTCATTAAAATCCGATCATGCGTTCGCCAATTATCGCCAATGTTCGCCAGAAAGTAGGCTATCATTCTTTGTCCTACACACTTCAAACTTGCTGTTCGCCTACAGGGCATTGGCACCCTTCATTAACGTCAAACAAACTTTTTTCTCATCTTCACCGTTCCCAAAATAGCGCCAATTTCAAAATAAACAATTTCCAAAAAAAATACCAACACATATTCTTAGCAAACAGAACGTCGCCCCGTTCCTAAACAACACATAGTTCTAGCCTTACAAGCTCATTAAATATCATCATAATATCAAAAACGCACGTTTACCTCAAATTATATTTCCAAATTCCACCCATTTAAAATATAACCTCACCATCAAATAGAGCGGGAGAAATACCGTCTAAACGACCCCTCACTCGACCCAAAACCTCCCCCACCACCTAACCTTTTTCCAACATAGCCCCTAACCTTTTTCCAACATAGCCATACGTATTCAAGCACGCACGCGACTCTAAAGAACTCTCGTTACCCCCCTACTACAAGTTTTTGCCCTTGAGACCTAAAATGTATTTTGGTGGTAAAGGGGGTCAGGACCATTGATTTACGTCAAACGAACTTTTTTTTAACTTCCTAGTTTCAAAAATATAGGAATTTCAAAATTTGAGTGTTTTCAAAAAATCTCAAAAATAAAAAATATTTTATTATAAAAAATAAAGGACATAAACACCAATCGTTTGAACCATGGCACAACGTTCTATCATGTTTGGTTTTCAAACTATCGCCTACTATAAAAAAAATAAAAAATAAAAAAAATATAACAAGTGGTCCATAGCAAAGCCCCCGTCAGCTCGAGTCCAACGACACCTCATTCGTGAAACTCCGACCATCGGTTCGGGAGATATCGGCTTGGACTCACGCGGCGGCCATGACACTATGCAGAACTCCTAGCTCTCCCCTACTCACGACCACACAGGAAGTATCTCACAAGGCGTCTGAATCTACCAAGACAGTCGCCAAAGAAATAAAGAAAAGAGAGATGTTAAACATGGCTCAAATTTTAAGGCGAAACAGCTGTGGCTAAAGATAGCTGTCTCAGATTCCTTATAGTGTGAATAGCAATCTTTGCCGCGGCGACTCTTTCCTTGACATGTAGGCTATAGACATCTCCTCTTGTCTGAAAAGTGATTCCCAAGTACTTGAAGTGTGATACATTCTGTAGCGGAACATTCTTATACGTAATGAATTCATTTGTTGATAGTCTGCCTCCTTTTCTGAATGACATTTTCACTGTTTTAGTACCGTTGTGTGTTAATTCATTGTTTTCGGCCCATGTTGAGAGTTTGTCAAAAGCTGTTTGGATGCAATCTAAGCTTCGGAAATTGAGGACCATGTAATGTGCGTAAGCGTATATTTTAACGTTATCAACTGCAATTTCCTCAGGTATTTCCGCAGTGGCTATGATGACAAGCAGGGGTCTCAGGGGGTCTCCCTGCAGTACTCCGTTCGTTTGGGTCATCGGGTTTGATTTATACACTCTGTTGTCTATTTCTGTTTGATTGTTCGACAAGATATTTTTTATTAGACGTGTCACTTGATTTCTTCCGGCGATGTCTTCTATTTTCCTGATTAATAGTTGCCTGTTCAACAAGTCAAAAGCTTTTATATAATCTATAAAAACTGCATGGAGCATCCCTCCTGGGAGCCTGAGTGCCGCCTCAATATCCTCCTGAAGACATTTTACTGCCTGAATTGTGAATTTCCCTTTAATGAACCCAAATTGCTGGTCAGGGATTGCTAAGTCTGTAAGTTAATAGTCATGTCAGTATTTTCAGTGGTGCACACTCCAAAGCTATCCACCGGTATGAGTTCGAGTTCCTCGAGTCACCTTTCCCTTTATACAAAACCTTTGGTGTAGAAAGCCTCCATCTGTTTGGGATGTTTCCTTGTCTTAGACATGCATTAAAAAGCTCAGTCCATGTTGTTGCAAGAGCATGTGCAGTTTCCTTTAGGTGTTCGAAGAAGATACCATCTGGACCGCAAGCTTTTTCTTCCATTATTTCTGCGATTTGCTTCCGAAGTTCGTCCAATGAGAATGGATTCGTTAACTCTATTCCTTCGTCCTGGTTTGTGTTAGATGGACTCGTTTATCTGTCTTATAAAACCGTCCTGAAGTGTTTTTCCCATGCGCTAAGTGGAATATCTCTCGGGAAATAGGGTTGTTTTGGCGCTGAGGCTTTGAACCATTGCTGTTCAGATTCTTCAATGAGTTTCTTCTCTTCTTTTACAAGATGGTTCTTTTTGCTTTGATATATAGTTTGTTTGTAGTGTTTTCTGTCTGTGTTATATGTCTCCAGGACTCTCTGAGTTAATGTTATTTTTGCTCTATGTAGTGCGATTAGCGCTCTTTTTCTTGCTTGATAGCACTCTCGGCTGAACCAAGGTTTTGCCCTCCGTTGCCTCCATTTTTGCGTTACTATTGCGTGTGCCAGCTGCTCTTCAATTATACTCAAAGCTTCGTCTAAGTTGCCTCCTTTGATCTCTCGTAGCGCTATGGATGTCGCATCCATGTTAAGTTTGTTTATATCGATTTCTCAGGTTATCCTTGTTGACCACTTGGTTGGCGTCTCTTCTGCGAAAAATCCTTTCATTTTAATGAAGGTGCTGACTGGCAAGTGTTTTCGTACCGGCAGGTCTTGTCTGATCTCTTGATGGGTCTTGCCGCTGTTTGCGAACACAAGGTCAATAGTACTGGAACCATTAGGTCCAAAGTAGGTTTTTTCCTTTTTGTCGTTGATCAACGTTAGGCCCTCCTATTCTAAATAACTGATAACAGTATTCGTCTTCTGAGAGGGAGCATCAATCCTGCAGTTCATGTCTCCTAATAAGATTAGCTTGTCATTTCTGTTTGTCAGGCTGAGAGCATTTGCAACTTCTTCCATTATATCATCTGCCTTATAGTCTGGTTGAAAGTACACGCACATTATAAGCATAGTTTTGTTTTCACTAATAGAATATTTGGAGAGCTAAACGGATTCTCGAAAAGGGGGAGGGGGGGGGCAACGTAGGTTTTATTAACATAGTTATGCCACCTTTGGGTCCTCCCCTTTCTCCTTGTGTTGTATATGCAGGAATTGAATAAAAATGTTCTGTGCTCCATTGTGTGGTCAAGAACGTTTCCGTAAGTGTAACTAAGTCATAGGAGTTGAAAGTATTCTCTGGTATCATGTTGGCAGCGTTTTTCAATCCTTCTATGTTCCGTAACAATATCTTCACCAAATTATCGTTTCCTGAATTTTTATAAACTGATCTTTGCTTTTTGTCGCGTGAAGTGTGCAATTAAGAATTTAAGTCCTTATTCTTGGGATCCTGCGGCGTCTTTGTGTGAAGGCTCGGGAGAGACGAAATCGTCTGACTAGTACATTAATTGGCCAAAAGTCAGGGTTTTCAGTCATTCCAAGGTATCAGGGGCGTATATAGAATTTTATTTCGGTGGGTGCCCATCCGGTGGTTAGGGGGCATGGTATAGGCCCAAAGAATAGGGGGTCCGGGGTTCTCCTCAGGAAACTTTTGTATAATTGATGAGTTTTAACGCTATCTGACATCACTTTTACAACCAATTTGTTGTGATGTTTTATGGTTGGTTAATGTCAAACACAACTAAGACCATTTTATGAGACTTTTTATTAATACAATCATCTTGCTCACTTGATAGTATTTACATCGAAAGAATTAATGTTACTGTTTTAATTTACAACTCACACTACCGTATATTATAAAGTCAAGGTTTCTTGAAGCATTGCCAAATCGGTTCATAACTTCATCGTCAGTGAGATGTATGTCTCTGTGAATAGATGACAATACTAGACCATTGAGTCTCTTTTCAGAAGTAGAATTTCTTAAGTATGTTTTCAACCAACTAAAACTCCGTTCGGCAGTACCGGTAGCTACAGAGAGAGGCAAATTTGCCAAAAGTTTGTTAAGGGTATACAATTTAGGGAAAAAACTTTTGTTCGTTCATAAGAGCGAAGGCACTGGAGAGTAATAAGAGGTTATGTTGTTACTCATAAGATCAGAGCAAACTGATTGTCACACTGTTTACATCGCTCTACCTTCGCCTTGCTTTGCAACGTTGCCATACGTCACTTAGTAACAATGGTACATGATAATATTGGTTTTTAATGTTTGAATTCATAAACAAATATTATATGTGACAAAAATTTCGGGGGGGCTGGCACCCCTCCCCCCCCCCCCTTATATACGCCCCTGCAAGGTATTGAAAGGATATTCCAACTTTGAAGGCATTGTTTGTGCCTATAGTGTTCAGGTCTTCACATGCTATATCCTTCTGAATTCCATTTTTGCATAGAAATGAGATCACTTTGCCACCTCTTCTGTTCTCTTTCAGTCTCCCTATGTAGAGCCAAGCTGTTCTTTCTCCTGCTTGTAATCCTTCATCCTCCTTTATCCCGTTAACCACAGTTGATCTGGGGGTGCGTCGATAATTTTCTCTCCTGTGGGGTATTGTCCTCCATGGTGTGGTGCTTTCTCCTGCTTGAAAATCTTCGTCTTCCTTTGTTCCGAGAAACATTTCTGCCCTTGAGTTCCAATGAGAGGTCGCTTTCTTTCGGGGTGATGTTCTCCGCGCTGCAGTGCTATGCGTACCGTCTGCGTATTTGGAAAAGCTAGAAGCCACAGAGCGGGCGTTTCATACGCCCTTCTCATTGGTTAGATTGTGTAGCCGTGCAGTTCTCGAAAGAATGTTCTGCAGGGCATATCTTTGTCCGTGTTCTTTGATCTTATCTGGTTCCAACACTTGCGAGCTAAGAATTCTTTGTAATGGCATGGAGTATTAATTTTCAACGGAACTAGTCATTTGAAAAATATGATATACAGCTGATGGTAAAATGACAATCACAGTGAAGCAGTGAAGGAAAACTGGACGAGAATCCAACTACGTTGCTGAGGAGCATATCTAGGACGAGCGATGTGTATATCAAATAGCTGAATTTTTAAAACAACGCCTTAATGGAAGTGTGCGAGCGTAAATTGAGGGTTATGTTGCGTTCGATAATTTTTGTATCCGGAGATAATTGTGGAATATATATAATTCCTGGAATTCCTTATAAAAAAGGATGTAATGTTCATAAAGCTCGTGTGAACGAACAGTTCCCAGAGGTCTAGCGATTGCTGTGCTGTCAACGAACCTTGAGCCAGGTTTAAAATATTGGTCGTGCTTCTCTTCTGCGAACCTTGAGTCAGGTTTTCTATTAATTCTGAATGAAAGTATAACGCGGCTTATACACTTGCACCAGATATGAATGTGACTTTTACATACATGTGTCCTTGTTTCGTCTTCTGGGCGATATTACATATTGAAATTAGGAATTCTGGTCATTATTGCACCTCATATATGTGCTAAAGCACGTAAATCTGCGTTTTTATTTATTGCTCTTTTAATATTAGAAAGAAATAAAGGGAATGTCTGCCCTCAATACATATATTAAACCTACTCACAGGTACATGTTTCGAGGGTTGTTAACTCCCTCTTCCTGTACAATAAATATCAAATATTGATTTCCTTTCCTTTGATACTTATTGTACAGGCTGAGGAAGAGGGAGTTAACAATCCTCGAAACATGCACGGTACCTGTGAGTAGGTTTAATATATGTATTGAAAAGGCAGACATGGGGCACGGTAGACACAAAACCATTGATCTGTGAGCGTTAGGCTGTAACCATTGTCGAAAACTATTGATCTGGACGTGTTAGGCTGCAACAATTGTCAAAAACTATTGGATTGGACAAAACGAAGGTTAGAATGGTCGGGTGTCGGGAAGCTAGCTGGGCATGGCTGACAAAAAAAACCTATTTATCTGGAAGCGTTAGGCTGTAACCATTGATCTGACGCATTATATTGTAACCATTGATCTGGACGCGTTAGACTGTAACCATCGTCAAAGACCATTGGATTGGGCGAAACGAAGGTTAGAAAGGTCCGGTGTAGGGCTAGCGGGTCACTGTTGACCCAAAAACCATTGGATTGAACGTGTTGAGATTGGTGTTCTTTCGTTTTACAAAACCGCCTATATCAGTGCCGTATGCATGGGGTTGGCAATACTGTTTTAACGCCGAAAATGGCCGACACAGCTGGAATATTTACTATATAAGTCGTG
This sequence comes from Meconema thalassinum, assembly GCA_946902985.2. Taxonomy (NCBI): domain Eukaryota; kingdom Metazoa; phylum Arthropoda; class Insecta; order Orthoptera; family Tettigoniidae; genus Meconema; species Meconema thalassinum. The sequence continues at coordinate 1,572,598,531 of OX336388.2, forward strand.
TTATAATTTGGGAAGGTGGGCGGGTTATAGACAGCCGAGGAGTGAACTACATCAATTTTGAATCCTAAAAAAAAGTATTTAATGCAAATTTCAGAAGTTGTTATCCCCCCCCCCGTGGGTTCATGTATCCTGCACTGATACCAAAAACACTTCAATCCAGTCCTTGTTAACGAATGCTATTAGTTACCCTGCAACAAACTTAGTGAATTTTCTCAAGACCTGTTTGAAGCCTTAATTGCAGCAAACAATCATAGTGGAAACTGGTAGTTAGCCTATATGTCCGTCTGTTCATATTTTCTTTATATTCAAAATAGAAACACTAAAGAATACGGAGTGCTCATAATTGCCGTAGTTATTTCATAGTCCATATTTTTTTTTGGTACGTAATGCATATTTGACCAATAATAAGTGCATATTTAATCATTTATTAGTGCATGAACTTCCGGACCTTAAGTATTATCATTAGTAGTCTGCCCTTACGGATTTTTGGCTACAATACATAATAAGGACCTTACACATATTTATCAGGGCTTCGCGAGCATTCGCAGTACATCAAATCTTCAGAACAATTTAAAGGTCGCAATAACACACACCCAAAGAAATAAACTTTCATTCACGAAAGTGTAATCATGGCATGCTATCCCTTACGTTTGAACTTGCGTAAAGAACCTCAAATAAAATAATTAAGCCATACATCCTCAATCTTAAAATATTACAATCCGCTTATGATATCAACGATTGTATACAAGGTAAGTGTGAAATGGTTGTCCAAAAAACCTTTCGCGCATTTTTAAAACCTTCTTACGGTCCAAAATGCAAACGAATGCACTGCAATAATGACATCGCCAATCTCAGAAACTTTTACGCATTTTTTAAAATGCCTCTCTGGAAAGAGCTTTCCAAATTGTTTGAGAACTTAATTTCCACTGTACTGATGTCATTACCTTAACCTAACATTCTCCATTCTTCTTGTCAATTTTGCGCACTGCATACTAGCACCTTACAACAATTTAAAGATGTCTGCAACATTATTTTCTTTTCCAGCTTAGATTTCCAGAATTGAAACTTAACTTAAAGATGGCTGCATCTTTTTTTCATCGTATCGTATCGTAAACAGTCAAGACCAAAGATTCTAAAAGATTCTCATGTCAAAGATATGCCCATCAAGATTCTGGGGCACTAGCCCGATCACACGTTCCGACCAATGCGAAGGGCGTATGAAACGCCCGCTCTGTGGCTTCACGCTTTTCAATACGCGCGTACCGTCTTCTACCCCTTTTTAGGGTTACATTTCGGTACTATTTCTAGGGCTTTGTTGTTGACGAGAGGTGGGTATTGTTTATCATAATTGTATGATTCGTCCTTGGAGGTAATAAATATATCTGCCTCATGTTGTGGTTCTGTTGGTTGTTGTTGTTTAGCAGGTTGCTTACATGTGTTCTTCCACAATATTTTCTCCTCTACCTTCTTCTGTATTATTGTTGGTATGGAATCCTTGATGAGATCTAATATATTCATTTTTAGATCTAGTTCTTTTAGTTTTGTGTCTTGGTGTCTTCTTTGTGTCACTATTTGCGGTTTACATACAGTGCAGAGCCATGTTAGCATGCATTTTTTCTTTTTAATTGCGTCGTAGTCCCCTTTGGACATATTTAAACATTCCTGGTGCTGCCATATGTTGCAGGTCTCGCATTCTAAGGCGTTATCAGTATTTTTTAACTCGATGATTACAGATGTCGCAAATGTCATCCGTGTTATCTGTTGATGAGATGATCTCTTTAGGATTTGCAATTGTCATGGCGTCAGTGCTGGATTATCCATAAGGTACAATAGGCAATTGCCTGGGGCCTCCGGCTCAAAAGGGCCCCCCAAAATGAAAAAATCCCACCCCAAAAATGGAAAAACTTTTTTGGGAAGAAAGTCAAATAAATTAGGTACCGAAAAATGCAAAAAATGTGAAACTTAGAATTACAGTTCTAATTTCTTGGTTTGTACTTCGTGTACTTCGTAAATTTTCTCTGCCCGGGGTTTTCCCATAAACTTTATCTCTTATTATACTTCCAATTCAAAAGTAACTTAACTATTGTTTGACACATTCCATGTCAATCGAAATTTCAAATTTCTGTTCGCTCTATTGTTTAAAGATTGGAAGCAATTAACTGATACTCCCACGGTCTGGTCCCAAAATTCCCAAAATGCCATGACTATTTGAATTAACTGTTAAGTCCCCCTGCCATCCCCTCCACATTATTAGCCATAGATAAGCTCGGAAAGAGTTTTTCCAAATTCTGGCATTCTGGTCTTTAGAGTAATTTCGGAAACAAGTAACGTGCTCCCGCTTGAGTTCAGACTTCAAATCGACGGTTTTGTGATCGACAATTTTAATTCGTTGGTGTTCGATGAACAGTTTTATCTGTGTATCGGGTTGAATTAAAAACCCGACTCAAAAATGTCTTCACGTACATATTTGAGTGGTGCACAGAACAGAAAACTTGCCAAAGACAAAAAAAATACCGAGAAAGTGTGGTGTTAGAGAAAGTGCCAAAACGGACTAAATTATTCCTTCGGAATGAAACCTCTTCAAATTCATCGGAGAATCAAGGATCTGCCACTAGCGATGGATAAAGGAGCACAAAAAACCGAACACTGGTCACGCAGAAGACCCGGATAATTATCCGGTTATTACCCGACAGTAGTGGCTGCGCGGGCTAAAGCGCTGCGTTAGGTCCAGGGGCCAAGCTCTCTGCTGACTCGGTAGACGCGTGGGTTCGAGCCCCACCGTCGGCTGTCCTTGAAATGGTTTTCCGTGGTTTCCCATTTTCAACACCAGGCAAATGCTGGGACAGTACCTTCTGACAGGCCACGGCCGCTTCCTTCCACATCCTTGCCCAGTTTCATTCATCTTCATCAATTCCATCTCTCATCCCGACGCGCAGGTCGCCCACGGGCGTCGACTAGAAAGACCTGCACTCGGCCTCTCAGGAGGCTACACGAAAAAAAAAACCGGTTATTTCAAGGTCTCAAACATATAGTTCTTCATACGAGGATGAAAATGAAGCTGGACAACCAGGTACCGAAAATTTGAATCGTTTCACTGATTCAGGACATTGGGGAAAATTAACCAGTGAAGACATACAGTTTGGGTTACACATGGTCCGTCAAATTGTCAAAATTTGACTGGACCGTTTGGATCGTCCAAGCGTCGATATAATAAGGAATCAACGTCAAGATATTGCTCCCAAAATTTATTCTTTGGAGAGAAACCGAACGGAGAGTATACAAAACGAGATTGGCTAATTTATTCACCTGCGAAAGTTAAGCTTTGATTAACAATTGAGCCCTGCATGTATTTATGACACATTGACAGTTTTTGAGATGTTATGCTACTTTTTTTTAATCAAAAACGATTGTAAATTATGTTTTTTTATTTTTCTGTGTTTGGAATTCTAGTTCAATTATTTTCGTTTCCAGACTTCAATAATTTCTCCCTTAGGTGTAACAACGTGGTATTTTTGAGTACCATATGCACTTCTGGTAGCTCGGTCCAAATTATCAGCAACAAGCGTATCACTCAAAATATATTAAAACGCAACCAAAATTTTAGAATTTTTGACAAGAATAAGATCAAATTCTTTAGAACATTTTTGTTGATCAGTTTGCTTTTTTCAGAATTTTAGTCAATCGTATTCATTTCAATTTTGTAAATTATTAATTATAAACGCTTTTATTCAACTTCAGTTGTGGCAAATCAAATCTTGCAACAACAATTTTGAATATTTCTATCTTCCCAAAAAGAATCAAATTTTCCATAGTTGTGTAACTTGAAATTACAAATAAATTGTTAAAAAACGCTCTTTTAGTAAAAAAAATCATACATAAACATTCAAAAAAATACAAAAAAACTGAAGCACAAAACAAATTACAAAAAAGTCAAAAGTGAATAAAAAAATCATAAACGTTTTCATTTAACTTAAAACGCAACGCAAAAAAATACAGATATAAAAAATTCAGGTAAATTTATTAAATTCATTGATATTCAATAAATGATCGAAATTTTAATGATCAATAATGAACCCATGTACCATCGGTTCAAGGGGTCGAATCAATGTATTTTTGTAAAAGTAAGGAAGGAAATATACAGTCTTCAAAGGAACATAGAAAGATTTTATACAAGAAGGCTAGCATAACGTTGTGAAATAAACTGAAGCCAGGTGGCCAGGAAATGAGATCATGCATGACGCATTGATAAGGAGCCAGTCACGAATATAAATAGAACGAGTGGAATTTTCCAAGCGAGTGACGAAGAGCGTGTTTCGGAAATCGCCCTTACGTTGGAGTAAAATGGCAACCGTGCAGCTGTGCCAGAAGAAGAATAATTAGATTTAACCCATTTGCAAGAATAAAATTAACTAAAGAAATACAGCATTGTGAATCATTTCGGAATAGAGATTATTGTGTGGAGAAAGATGTTATAATAAATGACCAGGAAAGAAGTGCAGACGTGGCCATACGTCATTGGGGGTTTCCCGAGACCCGAGGAGGGGGGAATTAAAAATGAACTGTAACACCCACACAGCTGAAGACTAAATTTTATTTAATGTCTCTGAACTGCACGATCGATTTTCATGTGCAAAGAAGTCAGTTTACATTTAGAAAACGAGCTTTCCAGAGATATAATTTTTAATGGTGTACGACCATTACTTCAAAAGTTGGTTCCGAAAAAGACGTAGAATTTATCTTTTTGTCGCCGATTTGTATAAAAGCCCTGGCAGGGCCAGGCTAATCATGCAGTACTTACTAGACCTCGAGAGGTCGTGATACTCTGTATCAATCACCAACGTGCACCCGTAAGGAGTGGCCGAGAAGTATCATCAAACTATCGCCGTGTGGAGAATTAGAAAATCCTAATACAGGATTTAGTTCCGCCAATATCAGTCTTACAGTGAAAAGTTCAGTATTACTGTCGAAGTAGGCTGCGAACTTAAAGAATAGGCGATAGGTCTTCAATAACAGTTTATTTAAACGACCAAGTGTATCGTAACGTTTTGAAGTACCATAACAGCGGAACAAACATTCTATCAACGTTAAAAGAACCCAATCAGGGTCGGACAAAATAAGGTCCGCATAGTATTCTGGAAAGATAGGAATTAGAGGACAGAATAATCAGAAGGGAGAATTAAATTCAAGACGTTGTTTCAAGGAAACGAACGAACTATAAAAAGCACTAAGTTACGAGGAGTATTAGATGCTAGAAAATAATGGGTCACCGATAGAGTATTTGGGAGACCGAGAACAAGACAGACTTTCGCTAGACGACTAATAGGGTCTAGAAAGAAGCAAGTTCGAGCTAATAATAATAATAGCCGATCATCAGGAAACCGGATTCGAAGAAGTACCATTCCAGGGAGGGGTAGAGTGTTCGAGACTTTCATATTCTGGTCAGATAGGAAGCCGACATCTAATAGTTCACCCTTGGAGAGGGGGAAGCAAATATCACGTGTGCAAGGCCTAATCAAAGCCTCAGTGATTAGAATCAGTGTAGTGTAAATATATAAAATTTGTGTTAGATAGTAATTTTTCAGTGATTTTATTGTGTGTAATAGAAGAATACCGAAGTGTATTTTAAAATGTTACCAGTGTTTAAGGTATATAAATTATATGTGTGTCAAGATATGTCAGTATATGAAATGAATTTGAGCACGATGGTGTAATCACAAATAGTGGGCAAAAATGAAACATCGTTGGAAATCACGGTAGTGGGCCGTCTGAACATGTAAGTAACTATTTTCATTATGTTATGTGTTGGGGGAATATTTGTGTACAATCCACCTGAGAATGATAAATAGGGATGTTTTTGAATAACAAATAACAGAATAGGAGCGCGATCTGAACAACTAAAAATTGAGAAATTATAAAATGATTATGTGAAATGAATAAATCCTTAGAGGAAATGTATGAAATAAAATATCAGTGTATTTGATAAATGTTATAAAAGCAAGCGGAAAAATATAATAATAATATAAATTATATAAATGAAGATTAAGTTGAATTATATGAAAGTAATAGCTTTTGAGCTTTTGTAAAGGAATAAAGACATGGTGTGAATACATGTTCTTAAAGTATAGCGATTATTGTCACGGGAGAGGATTAATATGAAAGTTTGAGATATAGATCAAATGATGATTTTGAATTTATCAGTTCTCTGGAAGACGCTAGGCCTTAAAGTAAAGTATAGCGCATTGTCGCGCATTGTCGCGCATTAAAGTAAATTGTCACGCTAGGAAGGCGTTGAATCTAAATATACTTGGTAAATGAATTGTGAGGGACAGTTGATTGCCGTAATTGATGATAAGTCCTCCATATAGTGATGTAGATCACGAGGCGTTGTATAATGGGTGCGAATTATTGTATTGATGAGCGCAGGTTAGACCGAGGTCGCCCTAAGTCGCTAATTTGTTGTAAAGTCCTCCAGTATGAGATTGGTTCCCGAGGCAGTTGAGAGAGTCGAACCCAGACTCGTATAGTTGTTGAAGCCCCTAAATATTGTTGTTGTATTGAATTATTCTTACCCATCAATGATGACACTTCATAATTATTAAATGCCAAGGTTACGAAAGTGATCTATGAACCTAAATAATGTTGTTTAAATGAATGAAAGAAACGCCATGTCTGTTCAGAGAACTGTGTTTGAGAAATAGCTGTCTTAAAGCATGAGTAGAGCGGTCCCGTGTGGGCGATACTGAGGGTCTCCCTCCCGGGCAATAAATCAAGTCGTGTGTCACGGTCCAACCCCTCGCTATTGAAAGTATGGTAGGTCAGGGGAACCGTATATTTGAAGTAGTAATAAACCATGAGTGTTTAGAGTTTGTTAATGACCCGGGATTCGAACCGAGGTTCTTGTAGATGAAAGTTACCGCTTGCAAGTTCAGATCGTTTGCTTTCTTATGAGATGATGGTCTTTTAAGACAGATAATAATAAATATAAATCCCTAATGTAATGAGATATTGATGTAGGATTTCACGAGTTCAATGAAGACAATTAGATTTCGGGAGTGATCATAATTTTTGACTTTGTTCAAGTAGTCTTTTATAACTCGGGAGTACACAGGTATTTTTCCCGATCACTGTAGTGAATTTGTTAACTTGAGAGAGGTGGTAACATGAGAACATTGTGAAATGCCCCAAAAAAATTAAGTAAAGGAGTAACAATTACTTTGAATAAGATTATATATTGTTTTGATTGTAAGAAACTCATAAAATAGATATTGAGGTGTGTAAAAGAATAACACATTTTATAGTGGAAAGTATCGAGCCATTGGAGCTCGTGATTGTAGTGAATTTTAAAAAGGGATATTTTATGGAAGTGAAAAGAATTATAAGTTTGTTGGTTTGAAGGAAACCATGTATTTTAATATAACATTTGTTTGATTTTATGTATTCCTTGTTCACTTTGAACAAGTTAGAAGGATTGGTCAGTAGTTTATTTGTTTTATTTGTTTGTAGCGCCATATATTTGGTTAATTAAATGTTTTATAATAGGAGTTGATTTTGTTTTTATTTTGGAAGTGTATCCTCTATTTAATCCAAAATGTGTAAGTCACAGAGTGGGAGAACATACCATAACCCCGAAAATCCCGATTTGAGCATTGCTGGCATACTGTGATTTGCATATTTCTTGCTAAAAGGGCACAATAAATGATCGAAAATACATCGTTTTGTATATGTACGATGCTACTGTTTAATCTCAAGACTAAAAGGGTTAGCATTTCAGTTACGGGTTTTATGTCTTGGATGCCGTGTAATTCATTTTTGTTCTCAAATTATAATAATATTTTTTGTTTTATTTTCAGGTCAAGTCTATTGATTTTTTGGGAAGTTTTTTTTTTTGCCGACAGAAAAATCGAACAGACTTGCGCGTGAAGGGTATGATGATTGGAAGAACGTCAGGTTTCATTTACAGCAGCATGAGAAGAATTTGAATCATCGGGAGAGTGTGATAATTTACCTGAAAAAAAACGGAAACATGAAAATTTGGCAGATCTATTCAGAAATGGACTTAAAGAAAAAAAAACTATTGGCGCGATGTTATAAAACGATTAGTTGCTGTTATCATCACTCTGGCAGAACGAGGATTGCCATTCCGAGGTACGAACGAGCACTTTGGAAAGCCGGATAATGGGAATTATTTAGGTATACTTGAACTTCTTGGGCACTTTGATCCATTTTTGCGGGATCATATTGTCAAAAAGAAAGTCAACCCCTGGCACTATACAGCCCATGAAGGGCCTAGGCCAACCAAGCGACCGCTGCCCAGCCATTTGGCCTGCAGATATTGGGGTGACGCGTGATCAGCGCATCGGTTCCCCTCGGCCGTTAATCTTGGTTTTCGTGATCGGGGCGCAGCCTCACTGTCAGACAGCTACTCAATTGTACTCACGAGGCTGATTGCACCCCATTCCAACCCTCACGTCAATTTTAACATCCCTGACGGAGCCGAGAATCGATTCCAGGGCCTCCGGGTGATAGGCAGGCGCGCTACCCCAACACCACGGGGCCGGCGGGATCATATTGTACGATGCGCAAATGCTTGAAAAGGTGTTCCTTCGTCTTTTCTTCTTCTTCTTCTTCCTGGCGTTGTTCCCAATTATTTTTTGGGGTCCGCCACAAAAGGTGTTTCTTCGTATTTATCCAAAACGATTTGTGAAGTGTTAATAAACATCATGGGCAAAATACTTAGATCATATATTTTAGAAGAGGTGTCTCTAGCACTATATTACAGCCTTTCTGTTGATTCAACTCCCGATGTATCGCATATAGATCAATTGTCAGATTGTTGTGTTCCAGTATGTGTAAGCACACAAGCAGAAATCCTAGACAAATGTGTTATGCCAACACTACTTTATGGTTGTCAAACAAGGTCCTAGACAGAAAGACTGAAAAAGCAGCTACAGGTAAGTCAAAGAAGAATGGAGCGTAAACGTTTCTCTAAGAGACAGAATCAGGAACGAGGAACTAAGAAGAAGGAGAAACATACGCGACGTTGTAGAAAGGGCAGAAAGCCTAAAATGGAAATGGGGATGACACGTATCACGCATGGATCACCAGAAATGGACGCATCGCACCGCAATGTGGGACCCGAGAGAAGGACGTGGGACGCCAAAAAACAGATGGGCAGACTACTTTAGAGCTAAAGCGGGAAAACAATAGTCGAGAGTGGCAAGAGACAGGGAAGCATGGAGACAGCTGGAGCCAAACAGGTATCAACATTCACCAAACAGGACAGAAGGACAATGACAGTTATTAGTGCAACAAGACAAAAGCTCCCAAGGATGCTCACCTTCGGAGCCTAATCACGAGCACATCCCTGAGCAAACAGGAGGCCTTTGCCCTTACGGGATGTATATAGGCTAATTTTATTACCGTATTTATTATTATTATGTTTCACCAAAAGATCACACACCAGTTGAAAGGTTTATATCTTCTCTTGAAACAGAAGGTCATACTGGCGAAAGTTTGAAAACTCAAACTGTGAACTTCGTCACTGAAGATTGAGGTTTGGAAATTCAATATTGTAGAGGACAGTCCTATGACAACGCACCAAACATGTCTGGAAAGTATCTGGGTCTGCATGCCAAAATATTAGAACTGAATATATATGCGATTTATGTTCCTTGCGGTACACATTCCCTCGATTTAGTTGGACAATCTGCTGTTAAATGCAGTTTTTACGCAGTTGATTAGTTTTCGATAATGCAATCATTGTATAACTTATTTTCTGAAAATCTTCACAGTTGGGGCGTGTTGAAAAATTATATCAAAAACGCAAAAACTTTGAAATCATTGTCAGATACGCGCTGGGAAGCACATGCTTATGCAACGAACGCGGTTTCTGATTCGTTTCATAAAATTGTCGAGGCTTTAGAAAGCATTGAAGATGACGAGTCGGAAAATTATGACACTCGGCATGAAGCGAGGTGCATCGCAAACAGAATGCAAAAAATTGAATTCGGGTTCATGTCAATTTCGTGGGATTCAATTTTGACTTCTATGCGTGCAACTAGTAAATCATTACAAGCTGAACAGATCGACTTACAAACGTGTGCTGTCTTGTATAAAACTTTAGATGAAAAGTTAGGCAAGTTTCGTGATATGTTCGATATTTTCGAGGAAAAAGCTAAGAAATTGTTACCTGATGTATCGTATTCTAAAAAATCGTCGCGTAGAAGAAAAAAAAACTGCAATGTTTTCTTAAGTAGCTACCTCTGTAACCAACCATGAAGAGTCCCCCCAGCAATCAGAATATAAAATAGGGAAATTCCGTTCGGCGCCAACTCAAATACAAATGTATTAGAGTAATATACTTTAGTTCATAACAAGATAAACACGAGGTCTCTATGATATCAGGGTGTAGGGTAAAGGTATATACCAACCCGGATACAATCAGTTTGGGAAGTAGTTCTGATATTCACTGTAATACACAAGCATTTACTGAGAATATTACTTACGGTTCAGTAGTAATATTATGATACATAATATATGTAGTACTGCAGTGTAATGATATGATTTTATAGTGTTTTTTTGGTATTATAAGTACTCTTCTTAGTTAGAAGATTTATGGGATTATAATAATCATGCAGTCTAGACACCTTCATACAATTTATAATCACTTCCAGTTTTTAATACAAGACCTCATTACTTCGTTTAAGATCCAATCCTTTTTATAACTTCATATATGATAAACAACTATCCCCTTACTTCCTTTGTCTTTTAATACCTTTCTCTGCCTTCTAAAGATATGCCACACAACCTAGTGTTGGATACTCTTCTATGGACTCCACAGATATGCACTCACAAACACCTAGTTCATTATCTCAACACCTGAGCGCTCTTATTACATACCACATACAAATAGCAAACATCTTCTATGGCTTCATAAAAATGTCACAAAACGACTGAGGCGCTCCTGAAGTCAAATTTTCGCCTCATGAGAATTTCAGAATAACAGGATTTCTCGAAATCATCGATAAACTCAACGTCGAAATAAAAAAGGACAAAAGTTTATATGGACGTTTCCAAGAAATTTGCTTTTTGAACAATTTTTCAATGAGCGATGAAGAACTCTGTGAAGCGGTAAACAATTTGGTTGGCTTTTATGATAAAGATTTGGAAGAATGTTCAGCTGAACTGAAACATTTTCATTCTTATATAAACAACATATACTCCGCTGCCGAAAAATCTCATAGTCAGTTGTATGAGATGTTACTGAAAGACCAATTGGCAAATGTATTTCCGAATGTAGAAATAGCTCTCCGATTTTTTTAAAACTTTAATGATAACGAACTGTACTGCGAAACGTTCTTTCTCACAGTTGAAACGAATTAAAGCGCCTCGAAGAGCTACTATGTGACAAGAACGACTGGACATGTTAAGTTAGTCTTCTCTGCATAGAATCGGACATTTTAAGAAAAAATAAATGCGATGATGTTATTGAAACTTCCTGCGAAACAAAATGCAGAAAAACGTTTTTCTGAAAATGGACATATGATCTACCGTATATAAATTGTATTCATTTTTCACTGTAAATTTGTAAACAAAATCTCTTTCAAAGTTACGATTGACCTTTTTATGAAGTTAGGGGAGTCGGAACGGGGAGGGCTGGTGGGGGGAGGGTTAAAAAAACGGAAAAAGGGGCCTCAAATTAATAATTGCCACTGTGAGTCTTAATCCGACACTGCATGGCGTGTTTTTGTTCTTTACTATTTGACATTTTCCACTGCAAAATATATTATTATTATTTATTAAATCGTTACAAATACACACATTTTAAAAAATCAGAATAACTGTACACATTTTATGAATTTCCTTACACTTCCTACTAATTGTTTGACCTGTAAATTTACAATTATTAAATTATATTGTTACAATATGATAAAGACAGGTTGAAATCGGATATCAAATTCATACAGAGCAGGAAGAGATATCACACATGCCACTAAAAGGTGCAACGTTGTGTATGGCAAGCATATTGTTCAGTCCCAGGGTCGAGACGACCCTAGGACCTGAAACGCCAACACACCCTTTCATCTTTCACCTATAAAACTACCCCTACAGGCTAAGCCATGAGCCTACACAAATACACTTCCTTAACACAAGCAGGCGCAGTAGTCTAGCTGTCATCCGAGCTTACATCATTCATACATAAACACACTATCACCGGAATCTAGAACACCAACAGTGACGACACCCCGAGTCAGCAGCGTGGGAGTCCTTAAAAGGAAGGCCCTGAGGGCACCAAATATCTGTCGTGGCCGGCGGCTCTGTGTCTCCAGTTCCAGCTCCAGCTCCAGTACTTCATCGCCAGGTGAGATAGCGTGTGCTCAGATCTCCTTATACATTTGTACTCCATTACCCACACCCACACTTATATTGTAACTCATTGTACTACACTGTCCATCAGTAAAAGGGACATCAGATCACCATAACTGACCAAATAAATACTTGGTCAGTAAACACACTCATTTGTACCAATTTCACTTGTCTTTACATCCTTACACCCAACCTGCTCTTACTCCTTAAGAACGCCAGAAATTGCATCGTCAGGCGCTCCATTGTTCTCTCATAGCAGTAAGCCAGCCAGCTAGCGGCCAAGTGCCGACTTTGCAAGTGAGCTCACTTTCGCTTGCTCACATTTAATTGATAATCTAAGTTAATAGCTCCTTCTATAATTATACATCACCTAACGAGTAAACGCACCCCATAGGACCGACCCCCATCACATCACGTCCTATAAACAGACACTTACACTAGCGGTCTCCCCCATTTACGGGAAACTGCACCTTTTCGGAAACCACCCCTAAAGCTATACATCTACGCACCCTTGTTCATCCCATCCCCTAAAACCGGGATAGAAGAGATTGGTGGAGGCCGAGTACCACGCAAATTAAGGGTAAGGACTCATACAACGAGCCCTCGTGGTAGATCGGTAAAAAAAGTACCTAAGCAGCCAAGCAGGAGTAGAAGAAAGTAGATTTTTTTCTCTAGAGAACACGCCGTATATTTTCCCCTTTATTCAGAACGTATATTTTTTCTCTACATTTTACACACCACCAACCCCTTAGGGCAAAGGCGGTAGAAACCAAATGACCACATTTAAAACCACGCTAAGAGAACGGAATCCAAAAGGCCCTTTTGGCCTGGTGGTTTTGGAAGCAACCGGTGTTTCCAAAATACACACGGGTGGTGCCCTGAGGAGGGAAACCTGCCTCAGGCGATCGTTCCGATCAAAATTCTAGTATGTAAGGCAGTTGCATTTGGAAAACAACTTAGACTAAGCAAATTTAATAAGCACTGTTGAAAAACAGTAGCTGCAACCCATTTCGGCACTAGACTAAGGATCATTCGTCACGTAAATAAAAATAATTTTTTGTAGCATTAATTAGCAGTAACCTAGGTTAAGTACACTTTTACATGTATAACGATAAATCGGCACCATTCAGGGTAAGTCCGACATTACGTTAATGATAAATCGGCACCTGGCAGCTAGACGTTACCAGGGTAAGACCGAGAACACATAATAAAAATAGCCATATGCTATGCGAACGCGACATAGAGCTTTCGGCACCTGGCAACTAGACGTTACCAGGGTAAGACCGACAACACATTAAAATTAATAGGAAAATGCTATGCGAACGCAACATAGAGCGTTCGGCACCTGGCAACTAAGCGTTCCCAGGGTAAGAACGACAAAGCGACAAATATAATAATTTCAATGGTACAGCAACCGAAGCTTACCAACGTCAGCAACGCTCGAGACGTCCAAAGAGGTCTCAAGGGCGGTGGCATCACTTAAGCTGACCCTGAAACAGCGCTGCGCGACATATGCGCATAATACTATTTGGCCAAGGGCATATTCATAACATGTTTCTATATTTCAGCAGAGAGCTCCAACACTGCAGCAACGTGGGAATGCAGACAATCATGATCATTACAAAGTAAAGGTGCACCGACGACACATAAACACACTCATAAACGGGTATACACTGAGGAGACATGACAAATACACAAGAAAACAGAAATATACATAAGTATAGCAATAAGGTTATAGCCGGCTTAGGTTAAGCTAGAGCTAAATGGCGCACATAGATATATGCATGTGTGAAAAATATAAACGAAATGTATGTGATTATAATATCGTATCCTATTTCAGGCAATCCAGAAGGCGCCATATACGCACGTTTCCACCGAAAAGGGGAATTAAATAATAATGTATTTATTATTTCAGATGATCAGTACTGTACACATGTCTATTGTAAATATATTTCCAACACCAGCTTATACACACTCTCTACTAGCACACACAAAAACACAATAATCTCCGGTTTAAGTCACACTAATAAAGTGATGACGCAATGCAGAGTAACGCTTAAATAATGAGCGGAAACGATAGCCAGGAAAGACGCAGCCTTGTGAGCGTCTGTCCTAGCCATCAAGGTGAATTCTTCCACCCAGGGGGGAAATTCACGAGCGGTCAACGGTTGAGCGGTTTAACCACTAAACCACAGGTCGAAGGTTGAAAGCTACAGGTGAAAGACACGAGGTAGAAATGGCCAAAAAGGAAAGAGTTACGGTCATATGGATAGTAAGAAAAGGTACAACGCTCATGAGCAAGAAGGTCTAGTATTACCATTAGTATAATTAAGGCTAGTATATAAGCTTTGTAAACAAAATTGTAAACAACATCGTAAAATTATAAGGAATATGATGAATACACATAGAATACCATAACACTCCAGCACCATTTAACACTGTCACACTGTAACACACTTTTGTTTTTTTCTTTTCTATTCTACTAACGATAAAATTTGTGAAGGTGCCCTGCTTCACCCCGACAAAATAAACTATTTAATACATATACCTTTAACTTACACCCTGGGGCAGCTGTTTTTCTATTTTCTTCCATCTTTCATACACTATTACTTTGTCTATACTTTGTACATACAGGGAGCAATTTTTCCACACAGCAAACGGACGACACAACCACCTGTCCAACCGTGGTTTTTTCCTCCCTGTGTGGAACACCATATATATATATATTCTTTAAGCAACATTAACATAAAAATAAGCTAGGTATATACCCAATACCCACCCTCCCTGAGCACAGTCTAACCTCACATCGCCAACCAGACAGGACGACACGACCACACAACATCGACATCCACACAGCATCAAAGAAGAGGGAGAAGAAGAGGAAGAAGAAGAACCACTACACCACAACACCTACACTGTTTCCCGTTCGTGAGGCCACGAACTAAAGGCCGAGGAGGTCTTGTTCAGTCCCAGGGTCGAGACGACCCTAGGACCTGAAACGCCAACACACCCTTTCATCTTTCACCTATAAAACTACCCCTACAGGCTAAGCCATGAGCCTACACAAATACACTTCCTTAACACAAGCAGACGCAGTAGTCTAGCTGTCATCCGAGCTTACATCATTCATACATAAACACACTATCACCGGAATCTAGAACACCAACAGTGACGACACGCCGAGTCAGCAGCGCGGGAGTCCTTAAAAGGAAGGCCCTGAGGGCACCAAATATCTGTCGCGGCCGACGGCTCCGTGTCTCCAGTTCCAGCTCCAGCTCCAGTACGTCATCGCCAGGTGAGATAGC
The DNA here is from genome assembly GCA_946902985.2 of Meconema thalassinum. Lineage (NCBI taxonomy): Eukaryota > Metazoa > Arthropoda > Insecta > Orthoptera > Tettigoniidae > Meconema > Meconema thalassinum. The sequence goes on from OX336388.2 coordinate 1,572,614,202, forward strand.
GTGTGCTCAGATCTCCTTATTAATTTGTACTCCATTACCCACACCCACACTTATATTGTAACTCATTGTACTACACTGTCCATCAGTAAAAGGGACATCAGATCACCATAACTGACCAAATAAATACTTGGTCAGTAAACACACACATTTGTTCTCATTTCACGTGTCTTTACATCCTTACACCCAACCTGCTCTTACTCCTAATTGCCCCTGGCCGTGAACGCCAGGAATTGCATCGTCAGGCGCTCCATTGTTCTTTCATTGCAGTAAGCCAGCCAGCTAGCGGCCAAGTGCCAACTTTGCAAGTGAGCTCGCTCTCGCTCGCTCACATTTAATTGCTAATATAAGTTAATAGCTCCTTCTATAATTATACATCCCCTAACGAGTAAATACACCCCATAGGATCGACCTCCATCACATCACGTCCTATAAACAGACACTAACACTATCGGTCTCCCCCATTTCCGGGAAACTGCACCTTTTCGGAAACCACCCCTAAAGTTATACATCTACGCACCCTTGTTCATCCCATCCCCTAAAACCGGGATAGAACAATATCATTGATTACTATTTCAAAAAATCGTATAAAGGCTTAGCCGAATAACACGTTCTATGTAAACGATGTATACACTAAAAACAATGAATAAGAAGGAAAATTGAATTTGTGTTTGTATAAACATGTTTGCTCTGAGAAAATGTTTTATATGCAACTTCAGGTTTGCATGATTTCCTTTAAATTATTTTAATTTAATTGGGAGAATGTTATATAATTTTGGTGATAAATACAGAAAGTTACGTTTGGTTATACTTAACGTAGGTTGATATAAAATAGAGTGATTCTCTGTAATACTTCTGGTTTCATGCCCGTGACTAACAAATTGAATTCTATATCTATCTTAAAAATGTATTTATATATTTCAAAAGCATACAATTGTTTAATGTTGAAGACCCTTGCTTCAGCATACAGTCTCATAGTCGGATATAATCTAATATTCTTCAACATTATTCGCAGTATGAGATTCTGCACTATCTGAACACTTTTTAGTACATTTTCATAGGCGCCTCCCCAGGCATAAATACCATATTATGTAAGAACTGACCGGACTAGAGCATGTTAGATGTCTCATATTAATTTGTAATTGACAATATGTTTTAAATTGTGAAATATATAGATTGTTCTTCTTATTTTACTTGTAAGGTGTTTGCATTGGCTTTTCCATTTCATGTCACTATCTATAAATAATCCCAGATATTTAACTGTATCCACTTTAGCTATTTTAGGACAGTCACAGTTCTGATTACAGTTCAAAGTGTGTATTTTTAGTTCATTAAAATCATCTTCAACTGCTTTTAAACTGAATCTTACGAACTTTGATTTAGTTATATTCAAAAATAGTTCGTTACCATCTTTAACATTTTCAATGCAGCAGTTGCAAATTGTTTTAAATTTCCCCTTGTTCTACCTTCAACACAAACTACCGTATCATCTGCGTATGATATGACATTAACATTTTCAATTCCATGTATAGATGATTCAATATCGTTGGTAAAAATCAAAAATAATAATGGACCCAGCACTGTGCCTTGTGGTATTCCTCTTTTCCCTCCTAGCGGTAGACTTGTAGTTCCATTTATTCTAACGTATTGAATCATTTCAGTCAAATAGCTTTCTATCAATTTCAGTGCTATTCCTCTGATGCTATATCTATCCATCTTCTGAAGGAGAATATGGTGAGGTATTGTGCCCGTCTGGACCAAAATCCAAAGACCACATTTTGTAAAATACCGAAATCAGATTAACACGAGAAAATATATCTCAGGGTCTATCTAGGTGAATACTTGGGTCTAATCTGGCATCCCTGATCTCGGTAATTCACAGGTAAGGTAAGGAAAGAAATTATTTTGAAAGTAGCACTTTTCTTAAAATCTCAATTTATTTATAGATAAAAATATTAATTGACTGGCAAAAGCCTCCAACACAAGTAAAACACATCACACATACGAAATCAACAGTCCCTAAAATTATCTTCTAACGTCGCAGACTTGATAATCAGAAAATTCATTAGTTCATTCTGATACCACACGAAAAAATAATTTTCAAATATTTACACTGGGTAATCACTATTTAATAAAGAGTTCCGAGTGATCTCTTTTATTTACATGTTTGTAGTTCACTTTTCGAAGAATTGCATTTCATTGTTCAAGTATTTGTTGTAAGATATTTCGAAAAAATAGTCACTTGATTAATTCGATGTTATTACAAAATTTGAATTATTTGGGGGGAAAAATATTATATCACTGTTTCATTGTAGCATAATAACAATATCAATATCCGGCTGACATAAAGTCGAATGTTAATATTTGTTTGTAAAGATTTTCATTTCTAAAACAAAAATTGTTTATAAACTTTACATAATAATTTGAAAAATTAATCTTATTCCTTTCTTATATTCATTTGTTTCAATGTCATCAAAATTTAAATTTTATTCATCTGTCATGTTTGTTAGCAAAAATTGTTGTTAACAATAAATATCAATCTAAATTGTTGCTATCCACTATTGGTGGATTAAATCATTATCTCCTTCGCCAAAATCTTTCTAACATTCAGAAAATTTACATATTATCTCACACAAAAAATATGTTAATCCTAAAATTTATTATTATTATTATTATTATTATTATTATTAATTAATTTCAAAATTTCTCCTCACTTTATTTATAACAAGTTTCTCACCCTCTCATATTGTGAATATTTAATTTGCTCATTTCCATTATTATTATTATTATTATTATTATTACAAGCACAAAAAAATCACTAATTATTTATTTTTATTTTATTGCATCGCATTTGCACTTCTCATTTGATTTTTTCTCGGTCAGGTTCATCAAATCTAAACTCATGTTCTTCAATTATTTAGGCATACTATTTGAAATTTGCGTTGATCCAGAAAAAAAATTAAATATTTGAATTGACAGTAAAATGAAATCTGAGAAGAATATGGGGCGGTCCTCATTGCCTAACCCTTCTTTTACAATTCAGCCCACATGCTCTTTAATAACACACGCAGATCCATGTGTGCCCACAACTATGGGAACAAATGCCCTCTTGGGTGACCCCCTAGTTCTCCACAACTTTAAGTGTCGCCAAACGCACACTAAAATCACCACATTATTATTTGACTCCAAATAAACTTCACCACACAACACCATATTATTTTTTGATCATATATTTTTTTCTGTGATATTCTGTCATAATTACTATACTGTATTCTTCATTTACATTTTACCAATAAAAAGATGTATTTAAATCTGGTCAATCTTTCCTTGCCTCCCATCTACATTAACTCGCCCTAATTTATACATTTAATACCTGCCGCTTCCTTTCTCTTCATCTGAATATTTTAAGTGCTTTTGGAAAATATTTCTCAGCTCAAAATCTTACTATTTCACTTTCTACATCCATAAACTCATTTAAATTTATTTGTAAATCCAAACTTTTATTCCAAAAATAAATAAAGTTATTTTATTTAAATCCTTCCAATTAATTAAATTCATCCACAAATAATTATTATTTTTCCACAAATTATTTAAATTCTTCCAATCAATTATTATTATTATTACTATTACTGAAACATATTTAGGCATCATCATCTTCAGAATGATTATTATCGCCCTATTTCCTCAATAAATAAATATTTAAATCCTATCTGCAAATGATTATTAATAACATCTCACTTTCTGATTATTAATACATTACTATTTAATTACAATTAACAATTTAATTTAATTCCTAATGTTTGGTGCCATCACTCCCCAAATCATTTATTTATAACTTTAAATGGTGTAGTTATATTTATAATATTATTAAATTATTTACTTCACGGTAGTTTATTATTATTATTATTATTAAATAATTCAAATTATTTAAATAATCCAAGTTGTAATTACGTCTCCTCTCAAAAATAAGAGTTAAAGAAAAAAATACTCCTATCCCTTGGAATAACTGAAACATTTCATATCGGGACACATGAATTAACTGTCTGTCTTGACAAAAATAGAAAATACAATAATAAATTGTCAGACTGCATGCTCCATTTGTCATCCTGACAAATACAATAGATGTCCTAGTTACTTTGAAAATTGTGTTGATTTCTTATCGTGACTGTGTTAAATATGGAATTCTCTAATACTATAGGCTAGTGGATAGTACATGAATGGTTGTCTTACTTCATTCTTGATGTGCAAGAAGAGGGTGTCCTTTGGTGTACACTAACCCAATAGTGTCCTTCCATGGCCATCTGCTGTATCCGTATAACTTCATCCGTCTCCATGTCCCACCTATCCTTCGAGTAATTTAATGGCGCATGTTGATATTAAAGTCACTCGTTCGAAACAAGTCCCGTTATCATCAGCACAGTATAACATGACGAAATGTTGTGCAGTCATAGACTGGTACAGTACTCTTGAAATATTGAGAATAATTCTCATATCCGAAAAATGCGGTTTCGTTTGCACGCTAAGATAGGAACACATATTAGCTGCATAAAACGAACTGATGAATAAATTATTCCTGATGAAATTCGAAGTGCCGGATGTATTGTCACCACAAGAAATACATCAATCTGTTGGCTAACTTCTGTGAATGGTTTTTCGACACTACCATCACCTGACAGGTTAGAATATTTGACCTGAAAGTCAGTTGATATTCTAAGTCATTTCGCTGCCACAAGCTATGTTCGTTCACCCGAACAGAAACTAAGTCCTACTGACCACTAGTACAGCGACTAAGTCCTTTGACGGTCAGAATCTCGGCGTGTATACTCGTACTTTCACGTTGCGTAGCTCCGCACCTGAGCAAATGCTCCGTTGGAATACAATCTGTCTTGAAATCCTCGCTCCTTATATAGTCGAACCGTCAAAACTTCCAGAAACTTCCTCGGCTTCTACTGGACCGATTTTAATGTTTGATAGCTCAAATCCCTTCTCTTGTAATTGCCAGTAAACTGTACTACTTTTCTAGCGTCCATCTCTTCTCTTAAAGGAAATTCCAGAAAAAGGTTCCTCGTGACGTATGCGGGCTCCGCGTCACAAATTCACGTCACTCGCTCCTGCGATGCATGCTTCCCTCAGTACTCTGAGTCTCCTCCACGCTCTATTCAAATATCAGCCATTCCCTCACACAAATAAATCAACATCTCTACATTATAATAATGACGTAAACAATGTCACGGACGTGTGAACGTTCCGGGTACACCCAGCCCTCACGTCAATAAAAAATATGTGACACATCATATATTTTTTCTTATTACTGTTGTCTGGCTCTTGAGTGATAAATCTTCAAACTTGACGCGTTGAACTTTCCCACGACGATACCAGATTCTTCTTCAACCAGTGTATAACTTCCATTATTTAAAAAAATTGAAATCATAAACGAGCCGCAGTATAAACTCGCAAATTTAGAATATACTCTATTCATGACGTCAGACGGAACAGGTCTCCTTACAAGAACAAGAGTTCCAACATTCAGAGGTCGTCTGAATTTCTTCCTTCGGACTCTCCTTTCTCTCTTGTCAGCTTGCTTGCGAGTGTTCTCCAGCGCTTGCACTTCTCTGAGTTGTCTGCAAGGCTCTATTTCTGGTGGTATGGAAATGATCCTATCCCACGGTCTTATGGGTTTATTTCCATGATGCAATAACATCGGTATCTGATTCGTACTCTCATGTCCAGTAGAGTTAATGGAATGTGCTGCAATGGGTAACACATCCATCCACTCGAAATGTTCAGCAGAACAAAACAAACGACACAATTTTGCTATTTCTGACATAATCCTTTCAGCTGGGTTGCTTTCAGGATGACGTATTGAACATAGGATCTGCTTAATATCCAATACTTCCATAGCATTTCTAAATTCGTAAGATGTGAATTGCGATCCATGATTGGTTAAAAGGTATTCATGTTTTCCTGCTTCAGGAATTACACTATCTCTAATCCTCTTCAAGATGTAACGTGTATTCGCTTTTTGGATGGGGTGTAACATTGTGAATTTGGTAAAAACATCATTGGTTACCAAAATGTATCTATTTCCCCTCTTCGACTTCGGTAAAGGTCCATAAATATCCATAGCGAATAATTCCCGTGGTTTCAGTGGAATAATAGAACGAGGCGCTTCTCTCAACAACTTAGAATTGTGCTTGCTTCGTTGACACAAGTCACATGTCCTAATCATCTCTCTGACTGTAGTCCTCATCTTCTCCCACGAAAATTTCTCTTGCACAAGTTGTACTGTCTTATCCAATCCAGCGTGTCCTGAAATACTGTGTGCTAACCATATAATCCGTTTCTGAAGTATGGGTGGCATCGCTACTCTTAATTTTGTATGGTCTGCATCAATGAACAGACACACAATATCATTCATGACCACATAATTCCTCGAAATTCTCTCTGTTTCCTGATAATCTGCGTCAGTATTATCCATGTTCCCTTTTAGAAATCGATAGATCTTCCTCAAAGATGTGTTCCTCTTCTGAGTAACAGATATCCTTTCCAAACGTTCTAGAGTGTCTTCATCTTCTTGCACTAAAGTAATAGGTATCAACTTAAAAGTTGGTTCAACCGCACGACTTAATAAGTCGGCTCCTACATTCGCTTTCCCAGGTTTGTGCTCTATTGTGATGATGAATTGCTGTACATACAAAGCCCAACGTGTGATCCTCTCACTTGCAAAATTCTTTTTCAAAATAAACTCAAGTGCACGATGGTCTGTTCAAATGATGACAGAATGACCTATCAGCATCTTTTCCCAACTTTCAAGAGCGTGTAAAATAGCTAAAGCTTAAAGTTCAGTCGTATAATAGTCGTATAATAGCTTCGCTCTGAAGGTCTCAGCTTTCTACTTATAAAAGATAAATAATGCCTAGTGCGATCTTCATCTTCTTGTAATAGGATAGCTTCTATACCCACATTTGAAGCATCTGATTCGATAATAAAATTCTTCTGAAAATAAGGATATTCCAGTTTTACACTATTCATCAATAATTATTTTGTCTGTCTGAAGGATTCCTCATGTTCTTCACTCCACTTCCATCTGTTTCCTTTCATCAAAAATTTTGCAAAGGCGCAACAATGTTGGTGTAGTTATGACAATATCCGGCGAAAAATTGGCAAGTCCCCAAAAAACTGCTGATGTGCTTTATCCTCGTGGGTCTTGGAAAGTTGGCAATTGCTTGGATCTTGGCCTCATTTGGACGATATCCCTGTCCATCTAGGATATGCCCTAAGAATTTAATCTCTTCCTTAAAAAATTGGCATTTCTTCAAATTCACTTTGAAATTTGACTTCCTCAAGTCATTGAATAAATTCCTTAGGTATAACTGATGTTGTTCTTCATCCTCAGACGCAACCAGTATGTCATCGAAGTCATCGATGTAACATATAACTGAGTTCTTCACTTCTGGACTAAGGTTCTTGTCTAATGCTCTAATTAGAACGGATCCTGATGTTTTCATTCCAAACGGTAACCTTTTGAAAACATAGGTTTGTTGGTCGAACATGAATCCCGTAAATTTCTTTGACTCTTCACTTAATTTCACATGATGGTAAGATGATGTAAGATCAATAGTGGAAATTTCCTCAACAATTCTTTAATATCAGGAGGTCGGTCATGTTCAGGCATAATTTTGGAATTTAGAGATCTTACGTCTAAGCAAATACGAAGACTTCCATACGGTTTTGGCACAACAGCTAATGGATTCACATAAGCTGTGGTAAATTTCTCTATTATGTCATCCTTTTCCAAATCTGCAATAATGACTTTCACCTGCTCTCGATACTTCTCTGCAATAGGGTAAAGTGTGCAATGATATGGGGCTTCATCACTCCCTTGGATGTGATACTCAAAATCTTTAATCTCCCCAGGTTTCATATCGAATATGTCCTCAAATTCGAATAACATCCTTTTCAACTTAGGTGTTTCCTCCACTTTGACCACTTCTTCTTCTCCTTCAATATTATGAATAACCCGAGACCGTCGGATATTTCCCTCGGTGAATTTCTCTTCGTCACCTTCAAAATCTTCCTCTCCAGTTTGATGAAAACGTATTGACTTCATATCGATAATAGCCTTATACTTTGTTATAAAATCATTCCCTATGATCAAGTCATGGATAATGTCCCTCATAACCACGAAAATGTGCTCAAAATAGCATTCTCCAATATTCAGTCTTAAATATAACTGTACTTTGCATGTAGTCATTTTCTTAGGGATAATTCCTTGTATCTTAATGCCTGACACAGTAATTTCCTCTAAACTTTCTGTGAGCTTCCATAAAGCATAGAGCTTCTCACTAACTACACAAAGCATAGCTCCAGTATCTATCAGTGTATGAATTTTCGTGCCATAGACTTCACATTCTATAATAGGTAATTTAGATCTTTTCTCTAGTCCAATTCTCTCTTCCTTCAAATCTATCAAGTCTTCGTCCTCTACTTGCCATTCAACAATCTTCGAAATGTAAATACTTATTGATTTTTCGGCGTTTTTTTTCATCAACACCTGTCGACTTTTGCAACCCGGAAGTACTAGGTTTGTTGTGTTGCTCATCAAGGTATTGCTTGCTATCTTGATGTCTCCTGTCAAGATCTTCCCTAGCTGTTGCTTGAAATCCTCCTTCCCTTGTTGTTCCTCTCTTCTGTTCTGTGGTTGATTATTCTGATAAAATCTTTGTTGATTTCCATACTGTTGCTGTGGCTTATTATATGGTTTTGATTGAAAACCAGATTTTCTCCACTGATTCCATCTATTCTGGTATCTGTATGGCCTCACATATGGTCTATTTTGATATGGAGGGTCTCTAGTGTTGCTCCATTCTTTATTCTCAACATGGTCCTGAGGTTTGTTCCATTTGTGATTGGTTTAACTGTGACGCTCAGTTACTACAATATTTATCGAATTATGATCGGTATTGTTACTACCTCTTAAGTGAAAGAACTGTGCATTGCATGATCTTACCTCTGCAGTACCCCATCAAATCCTTCGATATTTCCTAAGTTCGCTGCAATTAATGTCCGTTGCACCTCTATTGGAAATTGTCGTATGAGCCCAGATATAATTTCAAAATCTGGCATTGGTGGTTCAAGAAATTGCAATTTAGATAGCTGTTGCGGGTAATAAGCCGAATATTTCGTTGGCTGTGATGTCGAATATCTCTTGGCATACAATTCCGTCCTTATTTGTTGATGAGTTTCCGGCGACCAAATTTTTCTCATCAGCCCCCTGGAAAATTCTTCGAAATCATGGAAACTTGACCTAAACGCCCTGAACCAAACCAGTGCAGATCCATCCAAAAATCTGCTCACAACTCTAATCTCTCTCTCCTCTGAAATCTTGGAATCCCGGATGTAATCCTTAACTTCTCTCAGAAATTCTGCCGGTGGAATACTCCCAGTTCCTGCAAACTTTCCTGGTTTATCATCCTTGTCCTTATATATGGCAATAGGAATAGAATTTGTTATGATTTTCTTACTGTCCCATTCTTTAGAAACCCCTTTCTTCTTATATGGCTCAAAAATTGGTATCTCTTCCAAATTTCTTCGCTCCAATTGAGATTGATATAAAGCAAGTTTCTCTTCCAAAGTTCCTAAAGTCTTTTTCAGTCCAAAATCATCTGTCTTCTTTTCCATCTCCCTCTGATTTCTTCTATGGTCTTCTCGACAAACTCTTTAGTTAAAAGAAAAATTTCTTTCTTTCTCAAGTCCTTATTCGTGTCCTGAACATCTTTAACTAACTTCTCTATTATGGTCTCATGATTCTTCACTAGATTAATCACTTTAGACACATCTCTCTGAATTTTTCCCACATCTTCTGATATCATCTTGATATGTGTAGAAAAAGAACTTCTCACTTCCTGTACATCTTCTTTCGCTTCTTCCAGTATTGAACTTCTGACCTCAGTAATTGCTATCTCTTTTACATGCTTACTAAGTTCTTGGATCAGCTTGTCTTCTTTTAGTTGCTCTAGAATAGTCCCCTGGAAATCGGTTGCCACTTTCTGCAACACCTGCCTTGCAGTAACATCACACTCTCCTGTAATTTTGATCTCCACGTTTACTAAGTCTTCAACCACTTGTCTGGAATGATTGTAAAAATGTTCTTCCATGCCCTTCAATTTATCATGCGATTTTCCTAATTTGTCCTCTAAGTTTTTCATACCGTCATTAATTTTGGTTTCCAATGAAACTTTCTTTTCTTATAACCTGGTTTCTAAATTCTTGGATTTTTCAAATAATTCGCCAAGTTTTTCCCCAAAACATTTAGATTTTTCCGCGAATTGTTTCCCCAGACTTTCTGACAATCGGTGTTCTAACAGTTTATAATTATCAGCTAAATCTAACCTTAAAGTTTCTGCATTTCCAATGATTTTTAAATCCATTATGCGTGAATTTTCAGTTAATCTGTCAAGACCTTCGGAATGTTCGGAAATGTTTTCTTCCAAAGTTTCTCTTAAGGATTCTGTGCTAATACTTAATCTTTCCCCAAATGTTTAGAGTTTTCTGAGAGTTTATTGCCAATATCTGACCTGAGTGAATTAGAATTCTCTAATAGCTTATTGTCAATATCTGACCTGAGTAAATTGGAATTCTCTGATAAATTTTCTGACAATTTATCTTCTAACGAGTCTGTTTTTTTCAGATAATTTATTTTCTAATGATTGAGAATTTTCATTTAATTTGTCTTCAAATGTTTTAGAATTTTTAGTTAATTTGATTTCTATTCTACTTTCCAAATATTGAGAATTGTCTTGGATTTTTTTTCCATTTTTTGGAATTTTCCAATAATATGTTCTCCATTAGAGTTGCTTTCTCGATACCCTGTTTGTTATTTGACTCCATTCGAGCCAATGCCTCCAAAATCTTATCCATAATTTTTCAAAGAGAAATACAGGATAGGTATTCTATGGATATGAACGAAACCTTATACTAGACCATATACTATTTGAGAATTCCTAATAAATTGAGATAAACCCTACGTCGATGTCTAATGGAAAAAAATCTACTCATTAATTCGACTTTCTAACAACAACAACAAATATGCAAAAATTCAAAAATCCTCCATCTGGATACTATAAATGTGCTATTTCACCTAACCAAAAACAAACTCCATATTTTAACATTTATTTCAAAATATTTAATTTAATAAAATTCCATTAAGAATTACTAGACTCCCATACGAAACAAAGTCGTTACAACAATTCAAAATACTTATTCCAAAATGCAAATATGACTATGTCCTCAAACATGGACTTAACAAATTCCCTTAATTAAAAAAAAAATACTGGACTTTTGTCAATTGTCGAAACAAGTGGCAAAATTCACAAGTCTACTCGAATGCCTCTTCGAAAACAACTTCGAAAGACCCATTCGGTATTTCCACGTTGGGCGCCAAACTTCTATCTCCCACCTTATGTGCCCGTTTGGACCGAAATCCAAAGACCACATTTTGTAAAATACCGAAATCAGATTAGCACGAGAAAATATATCTCAGGGTCTATCTAGGAGAATAATTGGGTCTAATCTGGCATCCCTGATCTCGGTAATTCACAGGTAAGGTAAGGAAAGAAACTATTTTGAAAGTAGCACATTTCTTAAAATCTCAATTTATTTATAGATAAAAATATTAATTGACTGGCAAAAACCTCCGACACAAGTAAAACACATCACACATACGAAATCAACAGTCCCTAAAATTATATTCTAACGTCGCAGACTTGATAATCAGAAAATTCATTTGTCCATTCTGATATCAAACGAAAAAATAATTTTCAAATATTTATACTGGGTAATCACTGTTCAATAAAGAGTTCCGAGTGATCTCTTTTATTTACATGTTTTAGTTCACTTTTCGGAGAATTGCATTTCATTGTTCAAGTACTTGTTGTAAGATATTTCGAAAAAATAGTCACTTGATAAATTCGATGTTGTTCCAAAATTTGAATTATTTGAAAAAAAAATATTATATCACTGTTTCATTGTAGAATAATAACAATATCAATATTCGGCTGACATAAAGTCGAATGTTAATATTTGTTTGTGAAGATTTTCATTTTTAAAACAAAAATTGTTTATAAACTTTTCATAATAATTTGAAAAATTAATCTTATTCCTTTCTCACATTCATTTGTTTCAATATCATCAAAATTTAAATTTTATTCATCTGTCATGTTTGTTAGTAAAAATTGTTGTTAACAATAAAAATCAATATAAATTGTTGCTATCCACTATTGGTGGATTAAATCATTATCTCCTTCACCAAAATTTTTCTATCATTCAGAAAATTTACATATTATCTCACACAAAAAATATGTTAATCATAAAATATATTATTATTAATTAATTAATTTCAAAATTTCTCATCACTTTATTTATAACAAGTTTCTCACCCTCTCATATTGTGAATATTTAATTTGCTCATTTCCATTATTATTATTATTATTCCAAGCACAAACAAATTCACTAATTATTTACACACATCAAAAAAAGTTTTGCATCACCTCGGTTCCCAGATCTCCGGCATATAGACGTTGACTGTGTATATTGTATCAAAGATACAGTCCCTTTGACTGTTCATAGATGTCACTAAAACTGCTCAAAGATGTAAACAACCATGCATGAGCAGGGCCTATTAGACGGAGGGGGTACGTCAGTCGATCAGTTCCAGTCATTCCACCAGGACGAAGGTACGCTGCTCATGTTGTCTGTAGTTCTACCATGCCTAGAAGGTCAATACCGCAGTTCGATCGCGTCCGCATTGTTACTTTGTGTCAAGAAGGGCTCTCAACAAGGGAAGTTTCCAGGCGTCTCAGAGTGAACCAAAGCGATGTTGTTCGGACATGGAGGAGGTACAGAGATACAGGAACTGTCGATGACAGGCCTCGCTCAGGCCGCCCAAGGGCTACTACTGTAGTGGATGACCGCTACTTACGGATTGCCGCTCGGAGGAACCCTGACAGCAATGCCACCATGTTGAATAATGCGTTTCGTTCAGCCACAGGACGTCGTGTTTCAACTCAAACTGTGCGCAATAGGCTGCATGATGCGCAACTTCACTCCCGACGTCCATGGCGAGGTCCAGCTTTGCAACCCCGACACCATGCAGCGCGGTACAGATGGGCCCAACAACATGCTGAATGGACCCCACAGAATTGGCATCACGTTCTCTTCACCGATGAGTGTCGCATATGCCTTCAACCAGACAATCGTCGGAGACGTGTTTGGAGGCACCCTGGTCAGGCTGAACGTCTTAGACACACTGTCCAGCGAGTGCAGCAAGGTGGTGGTTCCCTGATGTTTTGGGGTGGCATTATGTGGGGCCGACGTACGCCACTGGTGGTCATGGAAGGCTCCGAAACGGCTTTACGATACCTGAATGACATCCTCCGACCCATAGTGCAACCATATCGGCAGAATATTGGAGAGGCATTTGTCTTCATGGACGACAATTCTCGACCTCATCGTGCACATCTTGTGAATGCGTTCCTTCAAGATAACGACATCGCTCGACTACAGTGGCCAGCATGTTCGCCAGACATGAACCCTATCGAACATGCCTGGGATATGTTGAAAAGGGCTGTTTATGGACGTCTTGACCCACCAACCACTCTGAGAGATTTACGCCGAATTGTCGTTGAGGAGTGGGACAATTTGGACCAACAGTGTCTTGATGAACTTGTGGATAGTATGCCACGACGAATACAGGCATGCATCAATGCAAGAGGACGTGCTACTGGGTATTAGAGGTAGTGGTGTGTACTGCAATCTGGACCACAAATGCTGAAAGTCTAGCTGTATGATGGTACAACATGCAATGTGTGGGTCTCATGAGCAATAAAACGAGCTGAAATGTTGTTTGTGTTGATCTCTATTCCCTTTGTATTTAAAGGTTCCGGAACTCTTGGAACCGAGGTGATGCAAAACTTTTTTTTGATGTGTGTATTTTAATTTTATTTTATTGCATTTGCACTTCTCATTTGATTTTTTCTCGGTCAGGTTCATCAAATCTAAACTCATGTTCTTCAATTATTTAGGCATACTATTTGAAATTTGAGTTGATCCAGAAAAAAATTAAATATTTGAATTGACAGTAAAATGAAATCTGAGAAGAATATGGGGCGGTCTTCATTGCCTAACACTTCTTTTACAATTGAGCCCACATGCTCTTTAATAACACACGCACATCCCAGTGTGCCCACAACTATGGGAACAATTGCCCTCTTGGATGAACCCCTAGGTCTCCACAACTTTATGTGTCGCCAAACGCACACTAAAATCACCACATTATTATTTGACTCCAAATAAACTTCACCACACAACACCATATTTTTTTATAATATATATTTTTTCTGTGATATTCTGTCATAATTACTGTTACGTGCAAGAGCCCGTCCCAACGTTTTCAAATATGTATCTTCCTTGGATGTGACTTCACGACCTCTGAAACGACCGCCTGGTGAATTGGTTCCGTTTGTGAACACGAGATGGCAGCTGCTGTCGGACTTCGGGGTTTCTTGACGTGGTTCCTTCTTCACCACTAGAGTGTGTTAGTGGTGCCTTATAAACTAATCCTATTCGTGTCATATTTGAAGGCTGTTATTTTCCTACGTCATGAAACAAAGGACTGTGTATACTTGATACCGCCAAATTAATTACTTAATAATCACATTGTGGCTTGATGTGTCAAGCCTTGATTGGACAATAACAATTTACATGAATGCAGTTCGGTATCTGACGTGTGATTCTCCGCCATCTTGTGATCTTCATTGTCTGTCGTCTAAGAAGCAACTAGCCAGCTGGTGTGACAGAGTATCTCTTCGTGGGCTACGGGGCATTGGCCCCTAGCTTTTACAAAATATGGATATAAGACGGAAGGGAATTGCCTGTGCTCTTCAGGCTATTATCTCATCGTTTCGCAGTGAAGAAGAAATTCGGATTGTAATCGCATCTCGATGCAGACCAGTGCTTGTGACCCAAACGAAGCATGTGCTGGGTGGGCCATTTTCAGGCAATATAGTACCGTATAATATTTTTAAAAATTGTGTATTAATTATTTTATTATCCTTGTGTCTCCACTTAGGAAGGATGTAAGGTACGTTGCATTATACATTTATATTTATTATTGTTATGGAGCTCCGATATCGTCTTATAGTAATGTTTTAATTCTGTACCTTATTTTGTTTTATAGGCCTAATATTTCTGTTTGTCAACGTTACCTGATATGAAAAATGTTATTGTTTTCTTCGTACCTTTGGAGACACGCTTCTTGTTTATTTTACGTTTTAAATTATTATTTATTGTCTTTTGGCAATCTTGGGATTGGCATATTATTAATCTGATGTAAGATCCGATGCTCCAGCCTCATGTTGATACTATTTAGACGTAATTGTTTTCCTACTTTCATTTCTTTCTGCTGATTTTAAAATTTAATTTTGCTAAATTGTTTGCCGTAATTCGATCGGACATGCGGTCTCCTGTTTTTAGTGGCCATGTTTGTTTTTGTTTTGCCGAAATGCATTCTGGTCTTGGAGGGCAGTCTCTTGGCGCCGACCGCGAAACTCAAACGTGTTGTAGTGTTAGATTAATATGCTTTTGTTAATCTTGTTGGTTTAACCTTATGTTTTTGGTGAATGTTCTTGTGTTTTTCTTAGTCACGAATATATCGGGAATTTCTTAATTGATCATATTTTATTTTATTTATTTAATTTTAAATTTTTCGTTTTATGACGTGGCCTGGATCTCTGCATGTCGGATCGGTATTGCATTCCCTTGTAAATTATCAAGCCCGTTCTCATTTAATTATGCCAGTATTTTCTTTTTTAATCTTTGGGCTTTTTAACATTTTAATTTTAATTTAATTCTTTTCTTTTCTTTTGTTTGCTTTACAAGCAAGCATGTTAAGCGGTCTCTGACCTTCCTTGTAAATTATGCTGGTTGATGCATGTTCTGTCTTCCTTAAATTTTTAACAATTAAATTTTTATTTTAAAATTTTATGCTTCTGTGGTGGCATTATTTCGTCGGCGACAATTCCATTAGTTATTGGGGGTGTCTGTAGAATAGCCTGTGCGTTCCCCTCTTCTCCACCTTCCTTCCACCCCTTTGGGTGTTTTTCTGTTGGGGCATGTCTTCTGGAGGTGATTTTGCTGAAGTGAGGCGGACCTCTTGAAAACAGGTAAGTAACCGCCGGCCATCCACGTGTCATTTTTGGTAGCAGACCGAGCTCGAGTTCGCTTCCGTAACTATCCCCTCCTCTATACCCGCAGGCTCGTTTTATGGACCCTTCTGATGCTGATGGAGCGGTTGTTGATGGGATCTGACATGCCAGTGCACTTGATGGTATGTAAAGCTAATCCTTGTCGTTTGTTTAATTTCATGTTTGCCTCTGAATATCCATGTGCTGTTATGTAAGTGACCGGTTCAAACGAGGTGTTTGCTGCTGTATTTGATCCTGTTTGTATGCAACATTCCTACTGAAAAAGATGCTCGGTAAGTGACTGGCATGTGTTCTTGGCATGGGAAATGGGGATTTGTTAATATTCTGATAGCCTACATGCTACGAGTGAAGGCATCCTGGAGCCCTGTCTGAAGCTGTTCGCCATGTGTTTTGTGCCAATTTTTGTAATTTAGCTTCCTGTTCTCGAGCCAAGCAAGCGATGACTTCTGCAGTTCTGGGCAGCATTGTGCATGATCTTGTATAATATGGTGGCTGTGTTCGAGTGTCAACCTAATCTATGGTGTTGGTAATTGGTAGTTATGGTATTGTTGTGAAAGTGTAAACTGTCCTCGTAATTCCTAAAATTTGTTTCCTTCTGTATTGTCTGTCTGCATTCTGTTTTTTTTTTAAATGGCCGACAATAATAGTGTTTTCGATTTAATTGACTTAAGAGATAACCTTGTGAATTTGGAGAGTTCTTCTGGGGTTGAACGTGAATCACCTCTGTTTACTAGGTCTGAGGTTTTGGGATCGATTACTAGTAGTGGTTTGCCTGCCCCTCTGTTGCCTGCTTCTGGCTCGTCCATACCACTTAACCCTGCATACGGTCTTTCTTCTCATGTTAGGTCACCTAATGATTTCCTGGGTACTGCCGACCCGTTGCATCTCAGTTCTTTCTCTAGCAATGTAAATGTTTTGTCTCCTGTAGAGGGTGTGCGAGCGAGCTGCCCTGGTAACAATGTCTCATTTCCTAATGCTACGTACTCGCCTACCGTTACTTATGGGTCGATTCCTCATCCTATTTCGGGTTTCTTAACTAAGTTAAAGAGTTTCAACCTAGATGACGTTACCCAGGTAGTCCTATTTTTAAGGCAAGTGGTCGAATTGGGTAACCATGCCTCGATTTTTGGGATGTCGGAAATTCAGATTTTCAAACTTTGGTATCCTGTTGCATCCGGTATGCTGCGCGATAAGCTGGTTGAAGCTATCCACCTCCGCATGTCCTTAGCCATGTTTATTAGGGAAGTGTTGTGGTTTTTTGTCCCTGCGAGTGCCCTTAGTGCTCTCGAGCAAAGGTTTTTATATCGTGTCCAAAGGTTGGACGAGTCACTTAGCGACTATGTCAGTGACATTAAGGTGTATGCCCAGGTATTTGCTTCCCCTTTAACTGAGCGACAGTTGGTGTCATCGATTGTAAATGGGTTTTCGCCTCAGTATAGTTCATACATGACTATGTGTACCAGGCATTCACCATTTGTCGAGCTAAAACAGGTCATTATAGAGGCTATGGCTGTGAAACATGCAGATTCCCTTCGTGTAGCTAATGTTCCTCCTCCTTCCTTGATGTCTCGTCCCCCTCCTTCTTTGATGTCTCGTCCCCCGCCCAAGGTTATGTTCCACCCAAGACCCAATGTTAAGTGCCACACGTGCGGTGGCGTGGGACATGTTAAGAAGGTGTGTCCGAGTAACCAGGTTGTGTATCGCCAATGACGAAATGTTGTGGAGACCAACTCGGGTGTTACTTCTAGGGATATTTCTGTGCATGAGGATTTGGGAAAACCCTGTGAAGTTTCTGGTCGCCCTACTAATGAAAATCTTGGTAACTCTTTGAAAACTAATTCATCACCTGCTAATTCTGCTTATGTCTCTGACCTACCTAACCTGTCGGTGAGCAATGTCGTGGCAAGTCAGCCTAATTTTAAACATAATGTGCAACCTGAGGTGCGGGTGTCCTCGTCATCTGATTGTAATCGTTTTAGAGTGAGTAATGATTTTGGAATTTCTCCTGTGGCTAAAGGAATATCCCCGTTTATTGAAATTTGTGTTAATGACGAGCCCGTTTCTGCATTGCTTGATTCTGGTAGTGTCGCATCCTTTATAAGCGAGGACTGGTTTTTATCTATGAAGAGTGTTTGCAAATTTCCTGAGTTAGAGCCTAACAATGAATCTTTTATTTCGGCAAATTGTTCAAACTTAAATATTTTGGGTAGTATGACAGTCAAAATTCATATTCTAAAGTTTTCTTGGAAATTTAAATTTTTGTTGACAGAAATCTTTCTTGTTCTGTGGTCATTGGAGCTAACTTCATGTCACACGTTGGTATGCTTCTTGATTTTGGTGCTCGCAACTTATGGTTTAAGTTTAATCCGCAAAGTAAGTTATCGTTCAACCCGGTTTTATCTTCTCCTGCTGTCAATTCCGTTAGTGAACCTATGACTATTGAGGATCTCGATCTAGAAAATTTAACGAGTCTTCAAAAGGATGCCATTAAGTGGTTATGTCAGGAGTATAGTGATGTATTTACTGACAAGTTGGGTGTAACCCATTTGATGGAGTACAAGATTGAGCTAACCGATTCTGTGCCGGTGCGTCCCAGCCCGTATCGTCTTGCCCCGCCCAAGATGGCTGAACTTCGGAAGATTATCGATAAAATGTTGGAAGAAGGTGTAATCCAACCTTCTATCTCTGCCTATTCATCCCCTGTATTTCTTGTGCCAAAACCTAACGGTGGTTTTCGGCCGGTTGTCGACTATAGGGCTCTTAATCAAAAAGTTGTTTTGCAGTCCATCCCTTTGCCGGACCTTCATACATCTTTTAGTTGGTTTCGCAACGCGAAGGTGTTCACGATCCTCGATTTAAATTCTTCTTACTTCCAAATTCCCCTCTCTCCGGAATCCAGGCATGTTACTGCTTTTTTCCACTGACTGGAACCTGTTTGAGTATGCCCGTGTCCCGTTTGGCCTATCCACCGGAGCCGCTGTGTTGAGCAGACTTCTGGACAAGGTGTTTTCAGAAATTAAATTCAAGTTTGTGTACCACTATCTTGACGATGTGGTGATCTATTCTGAGTCCTTCGAGGAACACGTTGATCATCTGAAGGTTGTACTTGATCGATTGCGTGACGCTGGCCTTACCGTCAAATTGTCCAAGGTTTCCTTTGCCAAGCCCAAAATTTCCTTTTTGGGTCATATTGTTTCCGAATCTGGTATCTCCGTGGACCAATCTCGTACTCAGGCCATCAGAGATTTTAAACCACCCAAGAACGCCAAGGGTGTTGCTCGTTATATTGGTATGGTGAACTTCTTCCGTAAGTTCATCAGTAACTTTGCCGACCGTGCTGCTCCTCTAAATCAATTACGTTAAAAGGCTGTGAAGTTTGAGTGGGGTCCCTCTCAGCAGGCAGCCTTCGAAGATCTTAAGCTTGCGCTCTCTAACGCCCCTGTGTTAGCCATTCCGGATTTTGGGAAGCAGTTCATTGTGCAGACTGATGCGTCTGGTCGTGGTGTTGGTTGTGTCCTACTGCAAGAGTCTGATCTGGGTAGGCAACCCGTTGCATACGCTTCTCGTACCTTAACGGACGCAGAGAGGAAGTATTCCATATACGAACTTGAGGGTTTAGCTGTGTTGTTCGCTCTAGAAAAATTCCGTATGTATCTTGAGCACACTAAGTTTCTCCTTGAGACCGATAATCAAGCCTTGAGCTGGGTCTTAGGGAAACCCCGTAAAACTGGTAGGATTGCCCGATGGGCAACTAGGATTCTGTCATTCCAGTTCACAGTCCAGCATATTCGTGGGTCCGAAAATGCGGTAACTGATTCATTAAGCCGCATGTATGAGGAAACAGCCGAAGAGGATATTCAGGGATGTGAAACCGTAAACCTTGTATCACCTGTAAATTATGTCAATTTCGTTCTCAGCAATTCCCCTGTGCTTTTTTAAGATGTGAGGCGATTCCAGAAAGAAGACCCCTCCTTATCTAGCCTAATTGACCGAATCAATTATGGTGAAGTGATCAAGCCCTACTCTCTAATGGATGGTGTATTGTGTTGTTCGTCTCGTCATGACCGTCTACCTAAAAGTGTGCTACCGTCGGTCCTCATTCAAGAAATCTTTCGTTACTACCACGAATCTCCTATTGGTGGCCACCTAGGAGTATTCAAGACCCGAGCTAAAATCAGACAGTTTTTCATTTGGCAATGTATGGATGGCGACATCAGGAGGCTCATTAGAAATTGTGCTGCATGTAGTATTAGCAAACCTCCGGTTTCTACTAAGGTTGGCCTGTTGTCTTCTGAACCGGCATCTAGACCCATGGAGAGGCTTTTTATCGACCATGTTGGGTCGTTCCCTCGCTCTGGTCGGGGAAACCAATTTGCGCTTGTTTGCACTGACGGTTTCACCCGGTTTAGTTGGATTTTCCCCACCAGACAGGCTACGACCAGTTCCGTCATAAAGTGCCTTAATTCCATCTTTTCATCCTTTGGGCCATGTCAGTTCCTGGTGTCAGATAATGCCAAGTGCTTTGTATCTCATCAGTTCCGTCAATTCTTGTTTGATTATGCTATTTCTCATGTAACCACCACTCCCTATTTTCCTAACCCGTCTCTCGCTGAGCGAGTCAATCGTAATCTCCGTTCTGCTCTGATTGCTTTCCACCACGACGATCATTCCAAGTGGGATTCTAATTTGCATTGGCTCAATTTTGCTTTCATCGCCGCCGTGCATGAGAGCAAGCAAGCCACCCCTTTTTCGTTAGTGTTTTCCTTTATGGCTAATTCTCCATTGTCTAATCTGTGGAACCTGCACGATCTCCTTCCAGACAGTTTCACGCCCGAGGATATGAGGGCGAAATTCGACAAGGCTAGAGAGAATATTAAGGTATCACATGACCAACTTGCCAAGCGACACAATGCCTTTCGCAAGCCAACTGATTTGGAAATTGGTGATGTAGTGTACGTTCGCAATTTCGAGCCCAAGGGCGTCAGTAATCTAGTTTCAAGCAAGTTGACCCCTCGTTTTAAAGGCCCGTGTTATGTAGAGGTATTCCTGACTCCCGTTACTCTGCTTGTTAGAAACCCTAAGGCCAACAAAATTTCCAGAGTGCATCTGTCGCACATTAAACGAGGTGGAGAGGTTTCTAATGAGGAAATGCTACCATAAATTTTGTAAACTGATTTTGTATAATGTAGAGTATCCCTACCCTTCATTGAAGCCTTCAGGCATCTGTTCCTTCTGGAATTTGGAATTTAATTGGGTTTAAAACTCTGCTGGGATACAAACTGTAACTGTTGGGTAATTCCCGTTTAATAGTAAAATGTTAACCTTGGGTAATAATAGCCTATCTTTGTAAAATTATAATTAATTTTGATGTTTTCATTGAAGATGCTAACATGTAAGTTGGACACGGTGGGAGACCTAACTCATGATATCTTGTATACATGATTCCGTGGGAATTTAAGTGGTCATTCCTCTACCGTAGTTCCTTCTAAATGTATAGTCGTTTAACTCGTGTAATCTTGAAAGGTACTTCTAGTCTGTAAAAAGGTAAACTTGTTAATGAAATTTTGTAAGCACGGATCTAGGGCATGGTCAGAAATATTTTCTTCATTTAAATTCAACTTTGTTTCTCTTTTATAAAATGTAGTAAGATTTAGTAATTTCTGGAAACCTTTATTTTTTTTTAAATAAGATTAACTTCTGGTTTGTAAATGGCTTCCCACGCGTCGCATGATATCTGGCACATTGCTTGCACCTACTTCGTTTAAAGCTAACTACATTGGACCTTTTGAAAATTTACATAACGTGTCTCGGACTCTGAAAGCACTGCTGGTGCTGGTGTTCTGCGTTTCTGAAGACTTATGAACACAGTGAAGCTGTTAACTAAGTGGTTTGCGAGGTGATCAATTATCCCTTCACTGATAATCTGACCCTGCACTCTTCCTAACCAAAACGATGCGGTTTCGTCCATCAATTGGAGTTAACTGGTTAACATTATCTTCTGGAAGCATGCTTGGTGAATCGACTTGTTAAGGAGTACTGCCTATGCCTAGGCATATTCGTGAACGGTGTTCACGCTTAAGGGAGGGAGACTGTTACGTGCAAGAGCCCGTCCCAACGTTTTCAAATAAGTATATTCCTTGGATGTGACTTCACGACCTTTGAAACGACCGCCTGGTGAATTGGTTCCGTTTGTGAACACGAGATGGCAGCTGCTGTCGGACTTCGGGGTTTCTTGACGTGGTTCCTTCTTCACCACTAGAGTGTGTTAGTGGTGCCTTATAAACTAATCCTATTCGTGTCATATTTGAAGGCTGTTATTTTCCTACGTCATGAAACAAAGGACTGTGTATACTTGATACTGCCAAATTAATTACTTAATAATCACATTGTTGCTTGATGTGTCAAGCCTTGATTGGACAATAACAATTTACATGAATGCAGTTCGGTATCTGACGTGTGATTCTCCGCCATCTTGTGATCTTCATTGTCTGTCGTCTAAGAAGCAACTAGCCAGCTGGTGTGACAGAGTATCTCTTCGTGGGCTACGGGGCATTGGCCCCTAGCTTTTACAAAATATGGATATATGACGGAAGGGAATTGCCTGTGCTCTTCAGGCTATTATCTCATCGTTTCGCAGTGAAGAAGAAATTCGGATTGTAATCGCATCTCGATGCAGACCAGTGCTTGTGACCCAAACGAAGCATGTGCTGGGTGGGCCATTTTCAGGCAATATAGTACCGTATAATATTTTTAAAAATTGTGTATTAATTATTTTATTATCCTTGTGTCTCCACTTAGGAAGGATGTAAGGTACGTTGCATTATACATTTATATTTATTATTGTTATGGAGCTCCGATATCGTCTTATAGTAATGTTTTAATTCTGTACCTTATTTTGTTTTATAGGCCTAATATTTCTGTTTGTCAACGTTACCTGATATGAAAAATGTTATTGTTTTCTTCGTACCTTTGGAGACACGCTTCTTGTTTATTTTACGCTTTAAGTTATTATTTATTGTCTTTTGGCAATCTTGGGATTGGCATATTATTAATCTGATGTAAGATCCGATGCTCCAGCCTCATGTTAATAATATTTCGACGTAGTTGTTTTCCTACTTTCATTTCTTTCTGCTGATTTTAAAATTCAATTTTGCTAAATTGTTTGCCGTAATTCGATCGGACATGCGGTCTCCTGTTTTTAGTGGCCATGTTTGTTTTTGTTTTGCCGAAATGCATTCTGGTCTTGGCGCCGACCGCGAAACTCAAACGTGTTGTAGTGTTAGCTTAATATGCTTTTGTTAATCTTGTTGGTTTAACCTTATGTTTTTGGTGAATGTTCTTGTGTTTTTCTTAGTCACGAATATCGGGAATTTATAATTGATCATATTTTATTTTATTTATTTAATTTTAAATTTTTCGTTTTATGTCGTGGCCTGGATCTCTGCATGTCGGATCGGTATTGCATTCCCTTGTAAATTATCAAGCCCGTTCTCATTTAATTATGCCTGTATTTTCTTTTTTAATCTATGGGCTTTAACATTTTAATTTTAATTTAATTCTTTTCTTTTCTTTTGTTTGCTTTGCAAGCAAGCATGTTAAGCGGTCCCTGGCCTTCCTTGTAAATTATGCTGGTTGATGCATGTTCTGTTTTCTGGTGAAGGTCTTCCTTAAATTTTTAACAATTAAATTTTTATTTTAAATTTTTAAGCAACTGTTGTGGCATTATTTCGTCGGCGACAATTCCATTAGTTATTGGGGGTGTCTGTAGAATAGCCTGTGCGTTCCCCTTTTCTCCACCTTCCTTCCGCCCCTTTGGGTGTATTTCTGTTGGGGCATGTCTTCTGGAGGTGATTTTGCTGAAGCGAGGCGGACCTCTTGAAAACAGGTAAGTAGGCCCGGCCCATCCCCCGCTGGCCATCCACGTGTCAATTAATATACTGTATTCTTCATTTACATTTTACCAATAAAAAGATGTATTTAAATCTGGTCAATCTTTCCTTGCCTCCCATCTACATAAACTCGCCCTAATTTATACATTTAATACCTGCCGCTTCCTTTCTCTTCATCTAAATATTTTTAAGTGCTTTTGGAAAATATTTCTGAGCTCAAAATCTTACTATTTCACTTTCTACATCCATAAACTCATTTAAATTTATTTGTAAATCCAAACTTTTATTCCTAAAATAAATAAAGTTATTTTATTTAAATCCTTCCAATTAATTAAATTCATCCACAAATAATTATTATTTTTCCACAAATTATTTAAATTCTTCCAATTAATTATTATTATTATTATTATTATTATTATTACTATTACTGAAACATATTTAGGCATCATCATCTTCAGAATGATTATTATCGCCCTATTTCCTCAATAAATAAATATTTAAATCCTATCTGCAAATGATTATTAATAACATCTCACTTTCTGATTATTAATACATTACTATTTAATTACAATTAACAATTTAATTTAATTCCTAATGTTTGGTGCCATCACTCCCCAAATCATTTATTTATAACTTTAAATGGTGTAGTTATATTTATAATATTATTAACTTATTTACTTCACGGTAGTTTATTATTATTATTAAATAATTCAAATTATTTAAAAAATCCAAGTTATAATTACGTCTCCTCTCAAAAATAAGAGTTAAAGAAAAAATACTCCTATCCCTTGGAATAACTGAAACATTTCATGTCGGAACACATGAATTAACTGTCTGTCCTGACAAAAATCGAAAATAGAATAATAAATTGTCAGACAGCAAGCTCCATTTGTCATCCTGACAAATACAATAGACGTTCTAGTTACTTTGAAAATTGTGTTGATTTCTTATCGTGACTGTGTTAAATATGGAATTCTCTAATACTATAGGCTAGTGGATAGTACATGAATGGTTGTCTTACTTCATTCTTGATGTGCAGGAAGAGCGTGTCCTTTGGTGTACACTATCCCAATAGCGTCCTTCCATGTCCATCTGCTGTATCCGTATAACTTCATCCGTCTCCATGTCCTACCTATCCTTCGAGTAATTTAACGGCGCAGGTTGATATTAAAGTCACTCGTTCGAAACAAGTCCCGTTATCATCAGCACAGTATAACATGATGAAATGTTGTGCAGTCATAGACTGGTACAGTACTCGTGTAATATTGAGAATAATTCTCATATTCCAAAAATGCGGTTTCGTTTGCACGCTAAGATAGGAACACCTATTAGCTGCATAAAACGAACTGATGAATAAATTATTCCTGATGAAATTCGAAGTGCCGGATGTATTATCACCACAAGAAATACATCACTCTGTAGGCTAACTTCTGTGAATGGTTTTTCGACACTACCATCACCTGACCGGTTAGAGAATTTGACCTGAAAGTCAGTTGATATTCTAAGTCACTTCGCTGCCATAAGCTGTGTTCGTTCACCCGAACAGAAACTAAGTCCTACTGACCACTAGTACAGCGACTAAGTCCTTTGACGGTCAGAATCTCGGCGTGAATACTCGTACTTTCACGTTGCGTAGCTCCGCACCTGAGCAAATACTCCGTTGGAATACAATCTGTCTTGAAATCCTCGCTCCTTATATAGTCGAACCGTCGAAACTTCCAGAAACTTCCTCGGCTTCTACTGGACCGATTTTAATGTTTGATAGCTCAAATCCCTTCTCTTGTAATTGCCAGTAAACTGTACTACTTTTCTAGCGTCCATCTCTTCTCCTAAAGGAAATTCCAGAAAAAGTTTCCTCGTGACGTATGCGGGCTCCACGTCACAAATTCACGTCACTCGCTCCTGCGATGCATGCTTCCCTCAGTACTCTGAGTCTCCTCCGCGCTCTATTCAAATATCAGCCATTCCCTCACACAAATAAATCAACATCTCTACATTATAATAATGACGTCAACAATGTCACGGACGTGTGAACGTTCCGGGTACATCCAGTCCTCACGTCAATAAAAAATATGTGACACATCATATATTTTTTCTTATTACTGTTGTCTGGCTCTTGAGTGATAAATCTTCGAACTTGACGCGTTGAACTTTCCCACGACAATACCAGATTCTTCTTCAACCAGTGTATAACTTCCATTATTTAAAAAAATTGAAATCATGAACGGGCCGCAGTATAAACTCGCAAATTTAGAATATACTTTATTCATGACGTCAGACGGAACAGGTCTCCTTACAAGAACAAGAGTTCCAACATTCAGAGGTCGTCTGAATTTCTTCCTTCGGACTCTCCTTTCTCTCTTGTCAGCTTGCTTGCGAGTGTTCTCCAGCGCTTGCACTTCTCTGAGTTGTCTGCAAGGCTCTTTTTCTGGTGGTATGGAAATGATCCTATCCCACGGTCTTATGGGTTTATTTCCATGATGCAATAACATCGGTATCTGATGCGTACTCTCATGTACAGTAGAGTTAATGGAATGTGCTGCAATGGGTAACACATCCATCCACTTGAAATGTTCAGCAGAACAAAACAAACGACAAAATTTTTCTATTTCTGACATAATCCTTTCAGCTGGGTTGCTTTCAGGATGGCGTATTGAACATAGGATCTGCTTAATATCCAATACTTCCATAGCATTTCTAAATTCGTAAGATGTGAATTGCGATCCATGATTGGTTAAAAGGTATTCAGGTTTTCCTACTTCAGGAATTACACTATCTCTAATCCTCTTCAAGATGTAACGTGTATTCGCTTTTTGGATGGGGTGTAACATTGTGAATTTGGTAAAAACATCATTGGTTACCAAAATGTATCTATTTCCCCTCTTCGAATTCGGTAAAGGTCCATAAATATCCATAGCGAATAATTCCCGTGGTTTCAGTGGAATAATAGAACGAGGCGCTTCTCTCAACAACTTAGAATTGTGCTTGCTTCGTTGACACAAGTCACATGTCCTAATCATCTCTCTGACTGTAGTCCTCATCTTCTCTCACGAAAATTTCTCTTGCACAAGTTGTACTGTCTTATCCAATCCAGCGTGTCCTGAAATACTGTGTGCTAACCATATAATCCGTTTCTGAAGTATGGGTGGTATCGCTACTCTTAATTTTGTATGGTCTGCATCAATGAACCGACACACAATATCATTCATGACCACATAATTCCCCGAAATTCTCTCTGTTTCCTGATAATCTGCGTCAGTATTATCCATGTTCCCTTTTAGAAATCGATAGATCTTCCTCAAAGATGTGTTCCTCTTCTGAGTAACAGATATCCTTTCCAAACGTTCTAGAGTGTCTTCATCTTGCACTAAAGTAGTAGGCATCAACTTAAAAGTTGGTTCAACTGCACGACTTAATAAGTCGGCTCCTACATTCGCTTTTCCAGGTTTGTGCTCTATTGTGATGTTGAATTGTTGTACAAACAAAGCCCAACGTGTGATCCTCTCACTTGCAAAATTCTTTTTCAAAATAAACTCAAGTGCATGATGGTCTGTTCGAATGATGGCAGAATGACCTATCAGCATCTTTTTCCAAGTTTCAAGAGCGAGTACAATAGCTAAAGCTTCAAGTTCAGTCGTATAATAGTTTCGCTCTGAAGGTCTCAGCTTTCTACTTATAAAAGATAAATAATGCCTAGTGCGATCTTCATCTTCTTGTAATAGGATAGCTCCTATACCCACATTTGAAGCATCTGATTCGATAATAAAATTCTTCTGAAAATAAGGATACTCCAGCTTGACACTATTGATAAATAATTCTTTTTCCTGTCTGAAGGATTCCTCGTGTTCTTCACTCCACTTCCATCTGTTTCCTTTCATCAAAAATTTTGCAAACGCGCAACAATGTTGGTGTAGTTATGACAATATCCAGCGATGAATAGGCAAGCCCCCAAAAAACTGCGGATGTGATTTATCCTCGTGGGTCTTGGAAAGTTGCCAATTGCTTGGATCTTGGCCTCATTTGGACGATATCCCTGTCCATCTAGGATATGCCCTAAGAATTTAATCTCTTCCTTAAAAAATTGGCATTTCTTCAAATTCACATTGAAATTTGACTTCCTCAAGTCATTGAATAAATTCCTTAGGTATAACTGATGTTGTTCTTCATCCTCAGACGCAACCAGTATGTCATCGAAGTCATCGATGAAACATATAACTGAGTTCTTCACTTCTGGACTAAGGTTCTTGTCTAATGCTCTAATTAGAACGGATCCTGATGTTTTCATTCCAAACGGTAATCTCTTGAAAACATAGGTTTGTTGGTCGAACTTGAATCCCGTGAATTTCTTTGACTCTTCACTTAATTTCACATGATGGTAAGATGACGAAAGATCAGTAGTGGAAAACCATCTCTTGCCTTTAAAATCCTCAACAATTCTTTAATAACAGGAGGTCGGTCATATTCTGGCATAATTTTGGAATTTAGAGATCTTACGTCTAAACAAATACGACGACTTCAATCCGGTTTTGGCACAACAGCTAATGGATTCACATAAGCTGTGGTATATTTCTCTATTATGTCATCCTTTTCCAAATCTGCAATAATGACTTTTACCTGCTCTCGATACTTCTCTGCAATAGGGTAAAGCGTACAATGATATGGGGCTTCATCACTCACTTGGATGGGATGCTCAAAATCTTTAATCTCCCCAGGTTTCGTATCGAATATGTCCTCAAATTCGAATAACATCCTTTTCAACTTAGGTGTTTCCTCCTTGACCACTTCTTCTTCTTCTTCTCCTTCAATATTATGAATAACCCGAGACCGTCGGATGTTTCCCTCGGTGAATTTCTCTTCGTCACCTTCAAAATCTTCCTCTCCAGTTTGATGAAAACGTATTGACTTCATATCGATAATAGCCTTGTACTTTGTTATAAAATCATTCCCTATGATCAAGTCATGGATAATGTCCCTCATAACCACGAAAATGTGCTCAAAATAGCATTCTCCAATCTTCAGCCTTAAATATAACTGTACTTTGCAAGTAGTCATTTTCTTAGGGATAATTCCTTGTATCTTAATGCCTGACACAGGAATTTCCTCTACATTTTCTGTGAGCTTCCATAAAGTATAGAGCTTCTCACTAACTACACAAAGCATAGCTCCAGTATCTATCAGTGTATGAATTTTCGAGCCATAGACTTCACGTTCTATAATAGGTAATTTAGATCTTTTCTCTAGTCCAATTCTCTCTTCCTTCAAATCTATCAAGTCTTCGTCCTCTACTTGCCATTCAACAATCTTCGAAATGTAAATACTTATTGATTTTTCGGCGTTTTTTTTTCATCAACACCTGTCGACTTCTGCAACCCGGAAGTACTAGGTTTGTTGTGTTGCTCATCAAGGTATTGCTTGCTATCTTGATGTCACCTGTCAAGATCTTCCCTAGCTGTTGCTTGAAATCCTCCTTCCCTTGTTGTTCCTCTCTTCTGTTCTGTGGTTGATTATTCTGATAAAATCTTTGTTGATTTCCATACTGTTGCTGTGGCTTATTATATGGTTTTGAATGAAAACCAGATTTTCTCCACTGATTCCATCTATTCTGGTATCTGTATGGCCTCACATATGGTCTATTTTGATATGGAGGGTCTCTAGTGTTGCTCCATTCTTTATTCTCAACATGGTCCTGAGGTTTGTTCCATTTGTGATTGGTTTGACTGTGACGATCGGTTACTACAGTATTTATCGAATTATGATCGGTATTGTTACTACCTCTTAAGTGGAAGAACTGTGCATTGCATGATCTAACCTCTGCAGTACCTCATCAAATCCTTCCATATTTCCTATGTTCGCTGCAATTAATGTCCGTTGCACCTCTATTGGAAATTGTCGTATAAGAGCAGATATCATTTCAAAATCTGGCATTAGTGCTTCAAGAAATTGCAATTTAGATAGCTGTTGCAAGAATTAAGCCGAATATTTCGTTGGCTGTGATGTCGAATATCTCTTGGCATACAATTCCGTCCTTATTTGTTGCTGAGTTTCCGGCGACCAAATTTTTCTCATCAGCCCCCTGGAAAATTCTTCGAAATCATGGAAACTTGACCTAAACGCCCTGAACCAAACCAGTGCAGATCCATCCACAAATCTGCTCACAACTCTAATCTATCTCTCCTTTGAAATCTTGGAATCCCGGATGTAATCCTTAACTTCTCTCAGAAATTCTGCCGGTGGAATACTCCCAGTTCCTGCAAACTTTCCCGGTTTATCATCCTTGTCCTTATATATGGCAATAGGAATAGAATTTGTTATGATTTTCTTACTGTCCCATTCTTTAGAAACCCCTTTCTTCTTATATGGCTCAAAAATTGGTATCTCTTCCAAATTTCTTCGCTCCAATTGAGATTGATATAAAGCAAGTTTCTCCTCCAACGTTCCTAAAGTCTTTTTCAGTCCAAAATCATCTGTCTTCTTTTACATCTCCCCTCTGATTTCTTCTATGGTCTTCTCGACAAACTCTTTAGTTAAAGGAACAATTTCTTTCTTTCTCAAGTCCTTATTCGTGTCTTTAACTAACTTCTCTATTATGGTCTCATGATTCTTCACTAGATTAATCACTTTAGACACATCTTTCTGAATTTTTCCCACATCTTCTGATATCACCTTGATATGTGTACAAAAAGAACTTCTGACTTCCTGTACATCTTCTTTCGCTTCCTCCAGTATTGAACTTTTGACCTCAGTAAGTGCTACCTCTTTTACATGCTTACTAAGTTCTTGGATCAGATTGTCTTCTTTTAGTTGCTCTAGAATAGTCCCCTGGAAATCGGTTGCCACTTTCTGCAACACCTGCCTTGCAGTAACATCACACTCTTCTGTAATTTTGATCTCCAAGTTTACTAAGTCTTCAACCACTTGTCTGGAATGATTGTAAAAATGTTCTTCCATGCCCTTCAATTTAACATGCGATTTTCCTAATTTGTCCTCTAAGTTTTTCATACTGTCATTAATTTTGGTTTCCAATGAAACATTCTTTTCTTCTAACCTGGTTTCTAAATTCTTGGATTTTTCAAATATTTCGCCAAGTTTTTCCCCAAAACATTTAGATTTTCCGCGAATTGTTTCCCCAGACTTTCTGACAATCGGTGTTCTAACAGTTTATAATTATCAGCTAAATTTAACCTTAAAGTTTCTGCATTTCCAATGATTTTTAAATCCATTATCCGTGAACTTTCAGTTAATCTGTCAAGAGCTTCGGAATGTTCGGAATTTTTTTCTTCCAAAGTTTCTCTTAAGGATTCTGTGCTAATACTTAATCTGTCCCAAAATGTTTAGAGTTTTCTGATAGTTTATTGTCAATATCTGACCTGAGTGAATTAGAATTCTCTAATAGTTTATTGTCAATATCTGACCTGAGTAAATTAGAATTCTCTGATAACTATTCAGATAATTTATCTTCTAATGAGTCTGTTTTTTCAGATAATTTATTTTCTAATGATTGAGAATTTTCATTTAATTTGTCTTCAAATGTTTTAGAATTTTTAGTTAATTTGATTTCTATTCTACTTTCCAAATATTGAGAATTTTCTTGTATTTGTTTTTCCATTTTTTTTGGAATTTTCCAATAACATGTTCTCCAATAGAGTAGCTTTCTCGATACTCTGTTTGTTATTTGACTCCATTCGAGCTAATGCCTCCAAAATCTTATCCATAGTTTTTCAAAGAGAAATACAGGATAGGTATTCTATGGATATGAACGAAGCCTTAATACTAAACATATACTAGACCAATAGTATTTGAGAATTCATAATAAATTGAGATAAACCCTACGTCGATGTCTAATGGAAAAAAATCTACTCATTAATTTGATTTTCTAACAACAACAACAAATATGCAAACATTCTAAAATCCTCCATCTGGATACTATAAATGTGCTATTTCACCTAACCAAAAACAAACTCCATATTTTAACATTTATTTCAAATTATTTAATTTAATAAAACTCCATTAAGAATTACTAGACTCCAATACGAAACAAAGTCGTTACAACAATTCAAAATACTTATTCCAAAATGCAAATATGACTATGTCCTCAAACATGGACTTAACAAATTCCCTTAATTAAAATAAAATACTGGACTTTTGTCAATTGTCGAAACAGGTGGCAAAATTCACAAGTCTACTCGAATGCCTCTTCGAAAACAACTTCGAAAGACCCATTCGGTATTTCCACGTTGGGCGCCAAACTTCTATCTCCCACCTTATGTGCCCGTTTGGACCGAAATCCAAAGACCACATTTTGTAAAATACCGAAATCAGATTAGCACGAGAAAATATATCTCAGGGTCTATCTAGGAGAATAATTGGGTCTAATCTGGCATCCCTGATCTCGGTAATTCACAGGTAAGGTAAGGAAAGAAATTATTTTGAAAGTAGCACATTTCTTTAAATCTCAATGTATTTATAGATAAAAATATTAATTGACTGGCAAAAACCTCCGACACAAGTAAAACACATCACACATACGAAATCAACAGTCCCTAAAATTATATTCTAACGTCGCAGACTTGATAATCAGAAAATTCATTAGTCCATTCTGATATCAAACGAGAAAATAATTTTCAAATATTTATACTGGGTAATCACTGTTCAATAAAGAGTTCCGAGTGGTCTCTTTTATTTACATGTTTTTAGTTCACTTTTCGGAGAATTGCATTTCATTGTTCAAGTATTTGTTGTAAGATATTTCGAAAAAATAGTCACTTGATAAATTCGATGTTGTTCCAAAATTTGAATTATTTGGAAAAAAAATATTATATCACTGTTTCATTGTAGCATAATAACAATATCAATATTCGGCTGACATAAAGTCGAATGTTAATATTTGTTTGTAAAGATTTTCATTTCTAAAACAATAATTGGTTATAAACTTTTCATAACAATTTGAAAAATTAATCTTATTCCTTTCTCACATTCATTTGTTTCAATGTCATCAAAATTTAAATTTTATTCATCTGTCATGTTTGTTAGCAAAAATTGTTGTTAACAATAAAAATCAATATAAATTGTTGCTATCCACTATTGGAGGATTAAATCATTATCTCCTTCACCAAAATCTTTCTAACATTCAGAAAATTTACATATTATCTCACACAAAAAATATGTTAATCCTAAAATTTATTATTATTATTAATAATTAATTAATTTCAAAATTTCTCATCACTTTATGTACAACAAGTTTCTCACCCTATCATATTGTGAATATTTAATTTGCTCATTTCCATTGTTATTATTATTATTATTCCAAGCACAAAAAATTCGCTAATTATTTATTTTAATTTTATTTTATTGCATTTGCACTTCTCATTTGAATTTTTTCTCGGTCAGGTTCATCAAATCTAAACTCATGTTCTTCAATTATTTTGGCATACTCTTTGAAATTTGAGTTGATCCAGAAAAAAAATTAAATATTTGAATTGACAATAAAATGAAATCTGAGAAGAATATGGGGCGGTCCTCATTGCCTAACCCTTCTTTTACAATTGAGCCCACATGCTATTTAATAACACACGCACATCCTTGTGTGCCCACAACTATGGGAACAAATGCCCTCTTCGATGACCCCCTAGGTCTCCACAACTTTAAGTGTCGCCAAACGCACACTAAAATCACCACATTATTATTTTACTCCAAATAAACTTCACCACACAACACCATATTACTTTTTTTTATCATATATTTTTCTCTGTGATATTCTGTCATAATTAATATACTGTATTCTTCATTTTCATTTTACCATTAAAAAGTTGTATTTAAATCTGGTCAATCTTTCCTTGCCTCCCATCTACATAAACTCGCCCTAATTTATACATTTAATGCCTGTCAGTAGTGGAGTAGTAGGGGTTCTAACCCACCCGGCGTTGCTCGGGCGGCGCCCATGTTAAATCATTGATATCTGGCCAACGCAACGTTCCGATTTTGACAAATGAGGTGTCGTTGGACTCGGGTTGACGCCATCTTTCCAATGCACCACTCATTTCAACCTCTAAGTAACACCTACCCCTACTAGGGGGTGAAATTTTAATTTTTTTAGTGAAAGTCCCTTTTCAAATGCGACATGTACAAGGTGCGCTGCTAAAATGAACTTAAACGTTGTTGCTCATATAGCGCATGCGTTTTGCTGGATGCCGCTATGGATCAACATTTTTGTTTTTGTTTTGTACGCATGCGCACTTGGGATTTTTGTAAGAGGGCGAGCTCTTTGAAAAAAAAGATTTATAAGAAGGGGTTTTGGTGGTGGGGAGAGAGCCAGATAGTCGCCTACTTTCCTACGAAGTTTGCCGATATCTCTCAAATGCAAGGTCGGATTTGGACGTGTGACGTGTAAAATCGCTTGTCTCGAAGCTCTATATATGTTATTAATAGGTTAAAGTTTTGAGAATGCTGGAAACATGTTTTTTGGGGCATAAACGTGATTTTAGACTTTTTCCGATATCTCACGAATGCATGGTCGGATTTGGTCCTATGACGTGTCAAATGGTTGTCTCGAAACCCTCTTTATTTTGGTAATAGGTTAAAGTTTTTGAGAATGAGGTAAACAGAATGTTTTGGTGTAAAACTGTGATTTTAGACTTTCTGTTATATCTCACAAACCAATAACGCCAGAGACGTATACGAGGGGTCGTAGGTCTCGGGGTGACCCCCCCCCCCCCCACACACACACTACTCCCCATTTCGAATATAGTATTTATGTTTAAAAATGCGAAAGGTTCTAACGACCTTTTTGATGAAAACATTTTAGTTTTTGAAACTTTTTTTTAAAATCTGTCTAAAATGTTCATGAAGAGTGGTTGTAGATAGAAAGAGACGATACCACTGGGCACGTGTTTCAACGAGGCTATTAATAGCCACGGTGGTGATATACCAATACAGTATTCGCTATTTCGATGAGACGGCGGGTCGAGGGTTCGTTTTCCGATTTTTCCTATGATGGAATTCTTAATTCCTAAACCCCCTGAAGGGGGTCTTTAACATGTAAACGATTATGAGTGACATGACAAATGATAATTCCTTGATCAGATGAAGTTGGCTTTAGATAGAACAAACAGAACTTGGTTATATGTTGCTTGAAGTGAGTATAGAAAACAAACTTGCTGGGGCAGACTGACAGGATGTGGATGTTATTTGAGCTTATTGGAATGCATTGACTTGACTTGACTACAGGGCAATGAAAAAGGCACAGAGATGCTGAGGACACTTGAAGGTCAAACGATGTGGCAACCATGGTGGGAGGGGGAAGCGAGGATGATGTCTCCGATCATGTTCAATGTTCAATGGATGAATTTATATTTTGCGAAGCATTGTTCGGAGAGGGTCATGTGACGACTTGTTTTAAGGGTATTTATTTTTCCGATCTTTCCTATGGTGGACTCTTTGATTGAAATAATCCAAAACTGCTAGGGCATGCATGGCCTTGAGATTTTATAAACTGATAATGGGATTTTTACATACAAGGTCCCCCAGAACCTGACATGATGTCATTCTTTTTATGGCTTATGAATTTCCCCAAAAAAGACCCAAAACAAGAAGATCATGGACTTTTGCTTTTCTTAATATATTGCAAACCCATAATGTAAGATGTTTACTGTGAGTGACGAAACCTAGCTAGGTAAAGAAAGAGTTATTGTAGGCTACATGTATGGTGACTGACACGTCTTTGACCATTGGAACTTGTTTTCAGATCTGACTGTAGTACATAGGGAGTATAGCTTGTAGGCATGGCTTGACAAAAGGTGTACACAAAATTCAATTTATCGATTCAAGAATTAAGAGTAGACTATCATTAATTAATTGGTTAAAGAGTGTAGCTAAAAATATAAAAATGGTGACTACATTAAACTAAACTGAACCAAGTCGAATCAAACCCAACTGAACCAAACCAAGCCTAAAGCAAACCAAACCTAATCAAGAACAAGCCAAGGGCTTACGTGAAAAACTTGTGGGGGAATGCAGACATTGGCAATGTCCAAAGGAAGGGATAACACTCTACCTTTAGAGGGTAAGGTAAAGCTAGCGCATGGTGCTAATGCATATTCCCAAGTACATGAACCACACACACACACAACTATCCTATGCTGTTTTTATGAGTTGACTGTTGAAACTTACTCAGTGGTTACTGAGCAAGATGGTCGCTACACACAACAAACCTTAAATACTTGAGGCTAATAATCTATACACACACACACACACTCGCTTGTTCTAAACTAAACTGTCTTGCTGGCAGTGCTCACACAGTAGGCAAATGACAGAAATGCTTGGCTAACAGAAATACAATCATTTTCGGTTGTCTAATGTTACCAGCTAACCATTACATGCTATAGTGGTGAGCACATGTGCCTCCTGCCCTGGAGATCGTAACTCGATTTCTAGCTCTAAGGCCTAGAACGAATCAAACTAAGAAAGAAGGGTATGGTGACGCAGTGGTTAAACTGTTAGCCTTTTACTAAGGTAGACTAGGGTTTGATTTTAGCTTAATATGCATGTCATAAACAAACAAACAAACAAACAAACAAACAAACAAAAAAGCAGAGGTAATGTTTAAAACTGATTACACTTATCTCTTTTCAAATTATTACTTAGATTACAAATACAAAGGTGGACTGGGTTTGATATACAGTTAATGATGCCTATCGCATACAAGCCTGTAAGAAAGCCAAATAAGCAAAAGGCGCAGGTAGAGCAGTGGTAAAATCGCTATGTGTAGAGAACTACCTAACGGTTTTATGAACTGGCAATGGTATGTCGCATAAACAGTGCAGGATACAATCCAGCAACCATAATTTTTATATTGTGGAACAGAGAAAACATATATATAGAGAGAGATATAGAAAGCTTGTGTATGTATGGGTAGCATTGATTGTTTGACCAGAGAAAATACGGTGAGGTAGGGTGGGGAGAGGGAGAATTAACACTTATATATGAATGGTAAATAGTATTTTTGTTTTTTCAATAGTTTTGTTTTTCAAATACAGTGGTAGATAGCCGTTATTTTGTAAAACATTCTTACTTGCAGTAGTAATAAGCCTCTACGGTTCCGCTAACACACACAGACAGACTGTACTATTGCCATGGTCAAGCACTCACATTAAGATCATTTACAAAAACATAAAATGAAAAATAAAAATAAACCTTGTTTTGGAAATATCGTTTTTCAACAGACACAAAATAAATAAAAAATGTGTAAACAGCAAAATGGAAAATCCATGTTTCCATATAGACAAAATTTAAAAACCTTAAACGAACATTTAAAAAATATATATATAAATGGGAAATTGACAAATGTGTAAATATGAAAAAAGGAAAATCCATGTTTCCATATCATGAAATTGAAAAAAACATCAAACTGTCATTTTAAAAAATGCAAATGGAAAATTGACAAATTGCAATGTGTGAAATGTTAAATTGAACAAATGGCTATCATTATTTTAAAAAAATAAAAAAAACACAGTGCCTTACGGTTGAGGTGTGAATCAAACCCTCTCTACTTATTTTGGACCACCCGAGACTGAGTATACTTGTTTTAATCCTCGTACCACTTTTAACTTTTGTATTAAAGCTAGGAATTGAACCCAAGAGCTTGTAGGGGGAGACCAAGGTTAGAATATGTTAAACAGATAGTCTTAATTGTAGGGTGTGGTAGCTATATAGAGATGAAACGATTAGCTCGGGACAGGGGCATTGAGATCTGCAGCAAACCAGTCAAACGACTATACTCTGTGAGCTGCCTGAAGAGGATTGACATTTGGCCGGAAGTTCCACGTCAGTCATCACCTCTCTGCCTCTTGACCAATCCATGTCCGCATAGTTGATGTCATAATACTCTGCGTTGCAATATTGAAGCCCACGTGCGTCAGTGCCTTGTCAGCTGTATCTCTAGCTTGTACAGTGTAATCGCTTGTTATTCTACCTGTTTGGCAACCTTGTTTCCTGACCACATGGCGAAGCGAGAACTGTCAATCCTCTTCTGGCAGCTCACAGAGTATAAAGACTCAAACAACAACATGTACGCTCACCAAAATAATGTTGAGTAGCGGTAAATGTTAGACAATGAACAGTATTGCATTACTAAAACCCATGACACGATACCTAAGAGCTTTTCTAAATTTATTTTAAAATGCCTTTAACCCTATATTAAACACCCAGTTCACAATACTCATAACTGCAATGTTATGGTAAAACAAAACAAAATCTATATTTCCAAACAAGCAAGTGGTTTAGTCAATGTATACTGGGAAAAGTTTTGTAAACACTCAAGTCCACAAGACTAATTAAATTAGTAACTGTCAGGTTGGCCGAGTGGTTAAAGTGTTTGACTTAAGATTAGATTTCCTGTACAAGGAAGCAAGGGTTCGAATCCCTTACCTGACATAACTATTGCCTTAACATGGCTTGTCCACACTGAATTATTATGATACTCGCTACACAAACCATAGACAGAGAGTGTTGTTTAAGGCACTCTCTTTATGAACATAGTCAGAGACTGTTGATGGTTAACAATATGGGACATGGGGATAGCAATTAAGAAAATAAGAAAAACAGCCAATACCCATACAATGTTTTTATTCATTTAGTTTTTTTTACAATAGTTACACACCGAATACAACTTTTTAACTTTTTATCATTGTTTGATATAGATTTTAAACACAACGCTTGTTGTAGATCCTTTTATAACTTTCTCCAGGTACTCTTGTTCTTAAAAACTGGGGAAGCCGCAATGGTTTTATAGACATTAAACCCTCATCCTCTTCTTTTTCATCATCATCATCATCATCATCATCATTATAAATATTATCATCATAATTATTATAGCCATTGTCACCAACGTCATCATCATCATCATCATCATCATCATCCTCAACATCACTAGAACTATCCAATTCCCTTTCTTTCCTTTTCATAAGCTCTTAGATTTTAGTAATGCATTACTGTTCGTTGACTAACGTTTACCGTTACACAACATTATTTTGGTGAGCTTACATGTTGTTGTTTGAGTCATTAGTCGTTTGACTGGTTTGCTGCAGATCTCAATGCCCCTGTCCCGAGCTAATCGTTTCATCTCTATATAGCTACCACACCCTACAATTAAGACTATCTGTTTAACATATTCTAACCTTGGCCTCCCCATACAAGCTCTTGGGTTCAATTCCTAGCTTTAACACAAAATTTTAAAAGTGGTATGAGGATTAAAACAAGTATACTCAGTCTCGGGTGGTCCAAAATAAGTAGAGAGGGTTTGATTCACACCTCAACCGTAAGGCACTGTTTTTTTTTTTTTAAATAATGATAGCCATTTGTTCAATTACACATTTCACACATTGCAATTTGTCAATTTTCCATTTGCATTTTTTAAAATGACAGTTTGATGTTTCTTTCAATTTCATGATATGGAAACATGGATTTTCCTTTTTTCATATTTACACATTTGTCAATTTCCCATTTATATATATATTTTTTAAATGTTCGTTTAAGGTTTTTAAATTTTGTCTATATGGAAACATGGATTTTCCATTTTGCTGTTTACACATTTTTTATTTATTTTGTGTCTGTTGAAAAACGATATTTCCAAAACAAGGTTTATTTTTATTTTTCATTTTATGTTTTTGTAAATGATCTTAATGTGAGTGCTTGACCATGGCAATAGTACAGTCTGTCTGTGTGTGTTAGCGGAACCGTAGAGGCTTATTACTACTGCAAGTAAGAATGTTTTACAAAATAACGGCTATCTACCACTGTATTTGAAAAACAAAACTATTGAAAAAACAAAAATACTATTTACCATTCATATATAAGTGTTAATTCTCCCTCTCCCCACCCTACCTCACCGTATTTTCTCTGGTCAAACAATCAATGCTACCCATACATACACAAGCTTTCTATATATCTCTCTCTATATATGTTTTTGTTCCACAATATAAAAATTATGGTTGCTGGATTGTATCCTGCACTGTTTATGCGACATACCATTGCCAGTTCATAAAACCGTTAGGTAGTTCTCTACACATAGCGATTTTACCACTGCTCTACCTACGCCTTTTGCTTGTTTGGCTTTCTTACAGGCTAGTATGCGATAGGCAGCTTTAACTGTATATCAAACCCAGTCCACCTTTGTATTTGTAATCTAAGTAATAATTTGAAAGGAGACAAAAGTAATCAGTTTTAAACATTATCTCCGATTTTTTGTTTGTATATGACATGTATATTAAGCTAAAATCAAACCCTAGTCTACCTTAGTGAAAGGCTAACAGTTTAACCACTGCGTCACCATACCCTTCTTTCTTAGTTTGATTCGTTCTAGGCCTTAGAGCTAGAAATCGAGTTACGATCTCCAGTGCAAGAGGCACATGTGCTCACCACTATAGCATGTAATGGTTAGCTGGTAACATTAGACAACCGAAAATGATTGTATTTCTGTTAGCCAAGCATTTCTGTCATTTGCCTACTGTGTGAGCACTGCCAGCAAGACAGTTTAGTTTAGAACAAGCGAGTGTGTGTGTGTGTATAGATTATTAGCCTCAAGTATTTAAAGCTTGTTGTGTGTAGCGACCATCTTGCTCAGTAACCACTGAGTAAGTTTCAACAGTCAACTCATAAAAACAGCATAGGATAGTTGTGTGTGTGTGTGGTTCATGTACTTGGGAATATGCATTAGCACCATGCGCTAGCTTTACCTTACCCTCTAAAGGTAGAGTGTTATCCCTTCCTTTGGACATTGCCAATGACTGCATTCCCCCACAAGTTTTTCACGTAAGCCCTTGGCTTGTTCTTGATTAGGTTTGGTTTGCTTTAGGCTTGGTTTGGTTCAGTTGGGTTTGATTCGACTTGGTTCAGTTTAGTTTAATGTAGTCACCATTTTTATATTTTTAGCTAAACTCTTTAACCAATTAATTAATGATAGTCTACTCTTAATTCTTGAATCGATAAATTGAAATTTGTGTACACCTTTTGTCAAGCCATGCCTACAAGCTATACTCCCTATGTACTACAGTCAGATCTGAAAACAAGTTCCGATGGTCAAAGACGTGTCAGTCACCATACATGTAGCCTACAATAATTCTTTCTTTACCTAGCTAAGTTTCGTCACTCACAGTAAACATCTTACATTATGGGTTTGCAATATACTAAGAAAAGCAAAAGTCCATGATCTTGTTGTTTTGGGTCTTTTTTTGGGAAATTCATAAGCCACAAAAAGAATGACAACATGTCAAGTTCTGGGGGGAACCTTGTATGTGAAAATCCCATTATCAGTTTTTAAAATCTCAAGGCCATGCATGCCCTAGCAGTTTTGGATTATTTCAATCAATGAGTCCACCATAGGAAAGATCGGAAAAATAAATACCCTTAAAACAAGTCGTCACATGACTCTCTCCGAACAATGCTTCGCAAAATATAAATTCATCCATTGAACATTGAACATGATCGGCGACATCATCCTCGCTTCCCCCTCCCACCATGGTTGCCACATCGTTTGACCTTCAAGTGTCCTCAGCATCTCTGTGCTTTTTTCATTGCCCTGTTGTCAAGTCAGGTCAATGCATTCCAATAAGCTCAAATAACATCCACATCCTGTCAGTCTGCCCCAGCAAGTTTGTTTTCTATACTCACTTCAAGCAACATATAACCAAGTTCTGTTTGTTCTATCTAAAGCCAACTTCATCTGATCAAGGAATTATCATTTGTCATGTCACTCATAATTGTTTACATGTTAAAGACCCCCTTCAGGGTGTTTAGGAATTAGGAATTCCATCATAGGAAAAATCGGAAAACGAACCCTCGACCCGCCGTCTCATCGAAATAGCGAATACTGTATTGGTATATCACCACCGAGGCCAGTAATAGCCTCGTTGAAACACGTGCCCAGTGGTATCGTCTCTTTCTATCTACAACCACTCTTCATGAACATTTTAGACAGATTTTAAAAAGAGTTTTAAAAACTAAAATGTTTTCAACAAAAGTGTCGTTAGACCCTTTCGCATTTTTTAAACATAAATACTATATTCGAAAGGGAGAGTAGTGTGGGGGGGGGGGGAGGGGGTCACCCCGAGACCTACGACCCCTCGTATACGTCTCTGGCGTTATTGGTTTGTGAGATATAACAGTTTACACCAAAAAATTATGCTTCCCTCATTCTCAAAAACTTTAACCTATTACCAAAATAAAGAGGGTTTCGAGACAACTATTTGACACGTCATAGGACCAAATCCGACCATGCATTCGTGAGATATCGGAAAAAGTCTAAAATCATGTTTTTACCCCAAAAACATGTTTTCCAGAATTCTCAAAACTTTAACCTATTAATAACATATATAGAGCTTCGAGACAAGCGATTTTACACGTCACACGTCCAAATCCTACCTTGCATTTGAGAGATATCGGCAAACTTCGTAGGAAAGTAGGCGACTATCTGGCTCTCTCCTCACCACCAAAACCCCTTCTTATAATTTTTTTTTTCAAAGAGCTCGCCCTCTTACAAAAATCCCAAGTGCGCATGCGTACAAAACAAAAACAAAAATGTTGATCCATAGCGGCATCCAGCAAAACGTATGCGCTATATGAGCAACAACGTTTAAGTTCATTTTAGCAGCGCACCTTATACATGTCGCATTTGAAAAGAGACTTTCACTAAAAAATTACAATTTCACCCCCTAGTAGGGGTAGGTTTAATTTAGGGGTTGAAATGAGTGGTCCATTAGAAAGAGGGCGTCAACCCGAGTCCAACGACATCTCATTTGTCAAAATCGGACCATGGGTTGGCCAGATATTAATGATTTAACATGGACGCCGCCCGAGCAACGCCGGGTGGGTTAGAACCCCTACTACTCCACTACTCCTGCCGATTCCTTTCTCTTCATCTGAATATTTTTAAGTGCTTTTGGAAAATATTTCTGAGCTCAAAATCTTACTATTTCACTTTCTTCATCCATAAACTCTTTTAAATTTATTTGTAAATACAAACTTTTATTCCAAAAATAAACAAAGTTATTTTATTTAAATCCTTCCAATTAATTAAATTCATCCACAAATTATTATTATTTTTCCACAAATTATTTAAATTCTTCCAATCAATTATTATTATTGTTATTATTATTATTATTATTAGTATTATTATTACTGAAACATATTTAGGCATCATCATCATCAGAATGATTATTATCGCTTTATTTCCTCAATAAATAAATATTTAAATCCTATCTGCAAATGATTATTAATAACATCTCACTTTCTGATTATTAATACTTTACTATTTAATTATAATTAACAATTAACAATTTAATTTAATTCCTAATGTTTGGTGCCATCACTCCCCAAATCATTTATTTATAACTTTAAATGGTGTAGTTATATTTATAATATTATTAACTTATTTACTTCACAGTTGTTTATTATTATTAAATAAATCCAATTATTTAAATAATCCAAGTTGTAATTACGTCTCCTCTCAAAAATAAGAGTTAAAGAAGAAAATACTCCTATCCCTTGGAATAACTGAAACATTTCATGTCGGAACACATGAATTAACTGTCTGTCCTGACAAAAATCGAAAATAGAATAATAAATTGTCAGAGAGCATGCTCCATTTGTCATCCTGACAAATACAATAGATGTTCTAATTACTATGAAAATTGTGTTGATTTCTTATCGTGACTGTGTTAAATATGGAATTCTCTAATACTATAGGCTAGTGGATAGTACATGAATGGTTGTCTTACTTCATTCTTGATGTGCAGGAAGAGCGTGTCCTTTGGTGTACACTATCCCAATAGCGTCCTTCCATGTCCATCTGCTGAATCCGTATAACTTCATCCGTCTCCATGTCCTACCTATCCTTCGAGTAATTTAACGGCGCATGTTGATAAAAAAAAGTCACTCGTTTGAAACAACTCCCGTTATCATCAGCACAGTATAACATGATGAAATGTTGTGCAGTCATAGACTGGTACAGTACTCTTGTAATATTGAGAATAATTCTCAATTCGAAAAATGCGGTTTCGTTTGCACGCTAAGATAGGAACACATATTAGCTGCATAAAACGAACTGATGAATAAATTATTCCTGATGAAATTCGAAGTGCCGGATGTATTGTCACCACAAGAAATACATCACTCTGTAGGCTAACTTCTGTGAATGGTTTTTCGACACTACCATTACCTGACCGGTTAGAATATTTGACCTGAAAGTCAGTTGATATTCTAAGTCCTTTCGCTGCCACAAGCTATGTTCGTTCACCCGAACAGAAACTAAGTCCTACTGACCACTAGTTCAGCGACTAAGTCCTTCGACGGTCAGAATTTCGGCTTGTATACTCGTA
This sequence comes from Meconema thalassinum, assembly GCA_946902985.2. Classification (NCBI taxonomy): domain Eukaryota; kingdom Metazoa; phylum Arthropoda; class Insecta; order Orthoptera; family Tettigoniidae; genus Meconema; species Meconema thalassinum. The sequence goes on from OX336388.2 coordinate 1,572,658,716, forward strand.
CTTTCACGTTGCGTAGCTCCGCACCTGAGCAAATGCTCCGTTGGAATACAATCTGTCTTGAAATCCTCGCTCCTTATATAATCGAATCGTCAAAACTTCCATCTCGTACCTAGGCTTCTACTGGACCGATTTTAATGTTTGATAGCTCAAATCCCATCTCTTGTAATTGCCAGTAAACTGTACTACTTTTCTAGCGTCCATCTCTTCTCCTAAAGGAAATTCCAGAAAAAGTTTCCTCGTGACGTATGCAGGCTCCACGTCACAAACTCACGTCACTCGCACCTGCGATGCATGCTTCCCTCAGTACTCTGAGTCTCCTACGCTCTATTCAAATATCAGATATTCCCTCACACAAATAAATCAACATCTCTTCATTATAATAATGACGTCAACAATTTCACGGACGTGTGAACGATCCGGGTACAGTATGGTGTCAAAAGCCTTCTTCAAGTCGAGAAATATGCCCATGGTCGATTTCATACTGTTTATACAAGACCAACTACAATTCTCAGACCTTAATGCAGGTCTCGAAACTGTGAAAATGGCATATGTTGAAGCCCCGGCATATTGTTTGTTTACATTCGTTGCTGGGATACACTATTTAGCTTTGATTAGCTTCGTTTGATGAAAGTTTGGATAAACTGTCGTTCATCTGTAATTTTTAGTGTCATCTGTATGTCTGTAAATTCAAGTTCGCGTTAATGTACTGCAGTCATATGTTAATTTGTGATAATATGTTTAATATGGACTGGTTCGTTTGTGTGATGATTGTCCAGTCAACCGATGGCATTGTGTCATTTACTTCGGATGTTGAAGTACCTAAGACTAAAGCATAATAGAAGTGTCTCAACAATATACACCGCAATGATTTGCTAGTTAGTGACGATATAATAATAGCTTAGTACACTTCAGTAGTGTCGAACTTAAGTACGTAAAGGGAAAACGCAATGAGCATCTACGGCTAGACCAAACCGTTGACGTTATCTTGAACGCTCAGCAATATGTACCTCCCTGAATCCTTACCATTCTTGCAGATGTTCTACACTGCCTCGTATACACGCCAAATAATATAGTGAACTTCTGTTTTATTGGTTAAGGAAGATGTTCCCCCTGTGCCAAACAGTGAACTCATTGTGCTCCGTCATTATTCATACTTTTGTGATTCTTACAGCTTGCAAGTTCTTTTTTCTTATGATGTGTGTAATAAAGTGTTGTGAGTGAGTAACTCGCCAATTATGTACTTATATTGCGAGATGGTGTGCCGCGATAATTCCGTAAGAGGGAGATGGTTCTTTCCTACCTACATTACTTTACTAAATCTACTATTTCCAGCGTACAACTATTCCAAACGGTAACAGCGAATGTTAATAGGTTAGATGGTAACATATTATCGTGTCCTTTGTGTGTGGTAATCTCCATAATTATGTTCAGATATCCACACGACGACTTCTTTGCATATTTCAATCAACTAATTCGGTGTGATGTTTTAGCCGAGATTTTAGACAATTCTACGAGAGGTCTTAATTGAATTGTATGTCTATAGCGTTGGTTCGATTATTTCAGGCAACTATTCTCATTCCGATTGTGTACACAAATACTCTGCATGTGCTGGGACAGCACTTCAGTAACCGGGTACTTTCTTCTCTCCTACTTCAGAATCTGTTTGATTTTATGCTAATAATATTAATCTATAATTACTGAACTTAAATACAAATCGTGCAACTCGCCAAAGAGCTTCTTATTCAACCACAGACACAGTGAGACTATTGTAGCTGCCCCTTGGGAGAAGACGAAGAAACCTATAATTCGAGGCCAGCACTATATAGATAAATTAATTCAGGTACGTAAATTATTGATGCATATTTCTTCGGAACCTAGCCTCGTCTTGTGATATCTTTTATGCTCTTAGGTGAGTAAAAATAATAATTTACACGACCTGTGACAACCCCGATGACATGATATTAGCTATTGGTACGGCAACCATCGCCGCCATGTTATTTCTACATTAAGGTCTGAAGATTGTAGTTGGTCTTGGTTGGAATCGCCCTTCTTTAACAACTAAGAAAGCAACTTATTTATTCCTTGAAGAAAATCTTTCGGCTGTAGATTGCCACACTTTTTTATTTATCGTATGTCTTTTAGTGCCGGGAGTGTCCGAGGACATTTTCGGCTCGCCTGAGTCAGTAGCTGCTTCCAGCGGACACCCTTAGGGTGAGCTACAAGTTCCGTTCAATTTCAAGTAGTTCCAACTTTCGCTACCAGATATCAATCAAAGAGATACCCCGTGTTTTCCCCACTATCACAGAACCTCTTCTTCTTCTTCTTCTTGGTACGGTAGTGGGCATAGTAAACTCTTTACCCAATTGCTACTGTGCAGTGGTATGTATCATTGGGTAACCGTTGACTACCGATTTAAAGCGTAAGACCAGTGAGTAGCGGAGAATCGTAAACAAGAATATGACGCAACGCGGAGAGATACATATGAGGAAAACATAGGAATTAGAGACGAGGACACAAATGGTATTAACTCTTCACACCGAAGCGACCCACCTTGGTGACTCGCTACACATACACACACATGACCGGGTCACAAATATGGATATGGGAAAGGATTACCCTTTCAAATCTTTAAATTAATATTGTCGAAAAATGCCACTATGCTACTGACCAGTGGAATTGTAGGCTTATGTACCAATGTGGCAACATTTAAAGGAAGTGCATACCCTAAATCGTATAAAGCTCTCAACATTAAAGCTCGTTGATGGTCGTATAGTGGACATTGAAATAGAATATGATTTAAGGAACCCTCCATTTGTAAACACGAACATAGAGGATTATCACGTCGTTTTATGCGGAATAAATACACTGGCGTTAATGCATGGTTGAAACGTAGACGAATGATTGTAATGATATGTCGTCGTGTGTATTTCCCTCCATGAAACCATGGTTTGTTTAAAATAGTCGGTTGTAACCCAAAATAATGTTTGGCCTTAATTTTGGCGTAGCTAGTCCACGTGCCTTGCCATTCCTCCCGTATTGTCGAACTAATTATAGAACGCAGATCTGACATTGGTATGGCGATGTTGTAAGTTTTTCCGTGTCCTTGTGCTGCATCTTTGGCAAGGTTATCCGCTATTTCGTTTCCTTCAATGTGACAATGGCCGGGTACCCACATGATACTGACGTCGAAACCCTCCGTGTGTAAAGTGTACAATTGTTGCACTAGTTGACATAAAAACCAGTTGTCAGCCTCTCTAACATTTAGCAGTGCTTGCACTACGCTCATTGAATCGGTACATATTAAAGCACGACGAACGGCATGTTTTTTTTATATAAAAACACGTCTGACGTATGGCAAAAATTTCGGCTGTAAATATCGAGACGTCAGGGGGTAAAGTATACTGAAAGGAGATTTGTAAGTCCGGAGCACAGAAGGCTGCTCCCACACGCGCCGGGTTAACCATTTTAGAACCATCTGTGTAAAAAAGGTTACAGGAGATCAAAGGACGCGTTATTTCCCGAAAAATACGGGGAATAATTACAGGATGATGTTGAAACGTCTGGTAGACGTGGGGTAAGGAGTTCGGAAGAATAGGAGGTTGAAAGTACGTTGCAGCATACGGAATAGTATATATCGGTAACCGCATGACTTTTAATATATTATGGCGGTAAGGTTGAAGCATGGAATATGCGGTTAGTAACGCAGGACGAGAAACGGTGGGCAATAATCGACGCGTATAATATTCCTCTAATAGTTGTAATTTAGGGACGATAGGTGATGTTGTTATCATCATTTTTCGTATCAGGTACATACATGCAAGATATCTACGCCGATGCTGAAGTGACATTTCTCCGGTTTCAACTAGCAGGGCTCCTGTGGGGGTTGCTTGAAGCGCACCTATGATTATACGCAAAGCAGAAAACTGGATTCTATCTAACCGAAGGAGCCTAATGCTGGGCATGGAATCAAAAAAAAAGGAATTGTAATCCAGTACAGAACGGATTATGTTACGGTAAACCGTTAATAATGATTCTGGGTCCGCCCCCCAATTACGTCTAGTGAGAGATTTTAGAACATTAATTTTACTGGCGAGATGACTCTGTAGGTATTGCGTATGTCTCTCCCATTGCAATTTCCTATCAATATGAATCCCTAAATATTTGACACTTGTCACCACCGGAATGTGACCTTGACGGTATAAAATAGGAGAACTGTCGTAAATTCGTTTGTGTGTAAAAATCATCGCAGCGTTTTTCCCTACGGATGTTTCAAATCCGTATTGATGTAACCAATCATGCGCATGAGATAAGGCGTGGTATATATCTCTTCGACATGAGGAAAACTCTTCTCGAGTGCAATATATTAGAATGTCATCCGCATATTGTAGAATGCGAGCGTGCGGTAATATGACTGTTTCTAAAGTACGGGTGTAAAGTAAGTATAAAAGCCCGCTTAGAACGTCGCCCTGGGGAACACCATAAGAAGTATGTCGAGAATCCAAGACACCGACGGGGGAGTTTAACGTAATATGACGATAGCATAGCATGTTGTGTATTAAGCACCTGAAGGGCAGGGGAAAATTTAGATCCCTTAGAAGTTGAATAAGAAGATATGGATCAACAGAATCATATGCATTTTTGAGGTCAAGGAACACAGCTACTGTGTGCATTTTCTTTCCTTTTGCTAGGAGTAAATCAGTCAGGAATATATTTAAGGGGTCAGATGTACCAAGATTTTTCCTAAATGCAAATTGGGTTTTTGGAAACAGGTTATAATATTCCTGGCACCATTGAAGCCGGCGGAGAAGTATATGTTGGAAAATTTTTCGGAAACAAGATCCAAGTTGAATACCACGATAACTACTCGGTAATCTAGCATCTTTCATGGGTTTAAGAATCGGTACAGATTGAAACACATTCCAATCCTCCGGGAAGGTCCCTGTGCATAAGATTGAATTATATAATTGAATAATGATACTTTGGGCGTTTACTGGAAATCGAGCGATCATGTGATAAGTCACTCCATCAATCCCTGGGCTGGATGGTTTTTTGTGCCGAAATGCGTGTCTGAATTCGTTACTTGTAATAGGCTGCATTAAACAGGAAAAACGTTCCATGGAACCAGATGTACACGATGTAGGCAAGCGAACAACTATTTCTGGTGTCCAAGTATGATACAGGTCATAGTATCCCTGCACCGAAAGTTGAGAGGGAGATGAGATAGTACGATTATTAGAGAAATGTTTAATCGCCGTCCAAATACTGTTGAGGGACGTAGAACTGCATAATTGGGTAGTATATATTTTCCACGCTTCCCGTCTTATATCATTAAATACACGTTGTATTTGCGCGGTGAGACTTTTGTATCGTAAATAAGATGTTGGAGAGCCATACTGTCGAAAAGCTTTTAAACTCGCCTTGCGCCGTCTTACCAGCTTTCCGCATTCTTGATCCCACCATGAGGGTAAGGCGCCCCGATTATTTGGAGGACCTGTCGTTGGAATTAAAGGGTGATATATATTAAGATAGGCGCGGATATTCTCTAATAAAAAGGCATAACTGTTACTGCGCCCCTGTGTATTCTGTGAAAGTCTATCCTCTAAAAAGCGGGAGAACAACTCATAATCAAAAATTCGTAAATTTCGCTTAACCTTGAAGACGTTTTTTGGGATATGTCGGGTACGCGAGACATCATAGTCGATTATAATGGGATAATGATCGCTTTGATGCGTATCCTGCACGGTCTTCCATGTCATCTTATGAGATAAGTCTAGGGTAGTGACACTTAAATCCACCGCACTTTTGGGACTATTTGGTGGGGTAATGCGCGTGGGTGATCCATCATTTAAGAGATGTAGGTGTAAATCCTGAATAACTGCAGCGATGTGACGTCCTTTTGGATTAATGCGACCACTGCCCCACAAGGCGTGATGTGCATTAAAATCCCCGACGGTAATATGTTTAGGAAATTGTTTTATGAACCGGAAATATGCCTGCCATTGCCGACGGGAGCCTTGTATACCTGGGGGACAATAAATATGACTTACATGTAGATCTTGTACAAGGAATGTGTGATGATGAGTATGAGGAATATAGAACTGAGTAGGGAGAGAAGTGTATCGTAAGTTCTTTTTGAATATCGTCATTATGCCACGATATCCTGGACCATCCTGACGTTCGACCAGGTAGTTGGGAATCGAGAATCTATACGAGGCACGAAGCCATGTTTCCTGTAGGAATATGATATCTGGGTCATACTCCTGTATTAACAGTAATAATTCATGCTTCTTATTTAAAATACTCCGGCAATTCCACTGGAGTAGCAACATGTAGCACTTATCGAAATTAGGCCACTGTAGGGCTACTACTTACTAGGGTATTATTTTTTGTGGTAGGAGGATTGGGAAGTAACGGAACTATTTTATCTAATAATTGTTTCACATAAAAGCTCCATTGAGCATTGTGCCCTAATAATTCTTGTAATTTCAGGAAATCTTCAATGATGTCATGGGACGGGTCTCGTGAAGTGCCGGGTGTTTGAGAACACGGTTTCTTCGAAATTTCCTCACCCATTGTGGCGGGTTGCATAGCTACCCCGACACCACTTCCAGATGGTTGCTTCAGAATCTCGAGATAGGCCCGTCGGTCGTAACCTATGGGATTCACCACTTTCGGCTTTGGGGACACTAGTTCTGTATATTTTCGTTTTCTCGGCGGATCCTCTCGACGTGTATTATGAGACTGTTCTAAGGTTGGAAATTGCTGTGGGAGGGTAAGAGGATTAAACGGTACATTGTGGTTAGCCGTAATAACTTCGTGGTACGATTTATTTTCGGTACACATTTGACGTTTTATGGACTTTTGTTTCTCCAATTCGGGGCAGCGTGCGGCGCCTGCCGGATGATTATCACCACAATTAGCACATTTAAACAGGGTCTCCTTACATGTTTCCGTAGAGTGTCCTTGCGCACAGTTACCGCAAGTTGGGGCGCGAGCCCGGCAGTGTAGTTTTACATGCCCGAATCGTTGACAGTTCAAACATCGAATGGGGGAAAATATGAATAATGTTACCTCTAAGAGCACATTAAAAATAGATACATAATCAGGTAGTCTTTGTGTTTTAAAGAAAATTTTCACTGTTCCTGTAGGAAGGGATTCTAACTTGTCGTTGATCATCTTTTTTCGGAAAAAACGCTGGACTCTCACAATTGGGACAGGCGAATCAATATATTTTAGGATTTCATCGTGCGTTAAGGATGTGTCCACGCCCCTAATTAGCCCAACACGTTGGACGTTAGCGGACGGGACAAATGCAACCAGGTGCTTTGCTGGCAATAAGGGATTTTGTAAGGAGTTAGCTTCTACGGCCTTGTTAAATTGTACCTGAACACGATTGCGGCCTTTGCGTTGAATATTCTTTATACCTACGATCTTATTTTCGAAAAAAAGCTTTCCTAATGCCATCGGATGCAAATTGCCAATATGTTGATCACCTTCACCTTGCACAAACACCGTGTACGGTCCTGTGTGATGTTCATAATATCGATTGTCATTTGACACTGGCTTTCGCTTAGCAAGAATTGGAGCTGTTTCAGCATTGGAAGTTGATGGAGTTGATGCTACCTCAACATCCGACACTACAAGCATACTTTCAACAGACGCTACGCCCTCGTATTCCACGTGTTCAAATTCGTCCGGTGGTCGCCCCATCTGACTACCATCACTTTCGGACGACATGTCGAATAGTTATCCCCTATTAAGGCGGGGGTACTAACCTGATTAAACACTAACGGGACCTAACACACTAAACAAATAACAGGTCACAAACCCGAAGTCCACACGACACTCAAAGCACGTACCCTACACCCGATACCACTCACTGCACAGATGCACACCGTATGGAGGTTGGGATACGAATGCACAGAACCTCCATTTATCCTTGATGTTTTGTACTTGTTTTTTTTTTTTTTGTCTGTCTTTTACTGCCTAACGCACGGGCAGTACCCGTCTTGCCATTAGGCGAAGCTCATGTGTGCCCAGTAAAAAGAAGAAAAAAAGAAAAAAACCTTGTTTGAAGTTCTGCTTGATGTTCTATGATAATGAATTCAGATTTGCTGCTATCTTTTGGGCGAATTTTGAAATAATTCTGGCGAAGATTTTTATTGTTATTTGACTGGAAAGATACGAGCCAGTGTTTGTTATGTGAAATGTGTTAATGTGATGTGACTTGTTGATTTTATAGTGTACACGACCTTCATTGTGACAGAAATCTTCGAAATTAATACTTATGATTCCCATTTAGATGTGATTTGGTCCTCCATGTTCCTAGTCCATTTTCTACGGAAGGCTAAAGAAAACCAATGAAGTTTGACTCAATTTTGAACGAAAGTTTGACGTATGCAGCCAAGACTGGGTGCATTAGATATTATTCATCACCTTGCCGTTTCGCACTGCAAGGATACGTAATCATTCACAATGAGCTTCCTGTTGTAAGTGTGTTTAGCATTGTACGTCAGGTACAAAATATTGGCAGCTAGTCAGAGTCCGCTTATTTCTGTTGTCATTTATTCTCCGTCACTGAATTGTCGAAATTTCCGGGTGAACGTTTTTTGTGATACATGTAGACTTCGTTTTTAACATTTATAACCTGCAAGGTTTAGGTTAGTACTTCCTCCAAGTAGGCTATAGAATCACTTGCCGCGAAGTGACGTTTCAGTGTTTGAACCCAGACACCAACATTGGTAAATGTGTGTATAATTTTAATAGTGGTGGTCTGTAATAGGAATCCTATAACTTATTATTGATCATTGTGTATGTAATGTACAATGGTTTTGTTGCTTAATCTAGAGACATCTTGGTCCTTAGCTCCGTGTATTTGTTGATGTTTGAAATTTGTTTGAGAACTTTTGTTGTTGTAGTCACTGGAATAGTAGGCTACATCTAAATGTAGTCTCATTATTTGAATGGGTGCCCTGGGAATCAAGTGAAGTGAAGGGGGAAAAATCAGAGGAAGGAACCAGTCGCTGTCAGCACTGGGATTAGAACAAATGATTTTGAATGTGCACTCATGGAACCGTGTAGCATAACTTGATTCATTCATAGTTGGTATGTAAAGATATTCTTAGAAGTGTAAACCAATAACAATTAAAGCCCATCCTTGAATTTAGCCTATGGGTTGTCCCTTTCCTTAGCCTACTAGGCCTACTATCCACTCGATGACCTACCAGCAACACCTATTCTCTTGCAGTGTGGTCGTGCCTTTGGAAGACACTATTTTTGTGGCATTTTAAAGGATACCAATCTCATCCATTTTCCAATGACGTCGTACTTCCACTCGAGGAGCAGGGAGCAATAGTTTCTATGCAGGTCGAATTGTCCCAAACCTTATAATAGGCTGTTTTTTTTAATGTGTGTGGATGCTTTTTAATTCCTGAAGAAGGCGGATTAAATAATACTGTAGCCTACAAATAATTACCAATAACTTAGTCAATTCGGATCAACCTTTACTAAATCACCAAGGTAAACACAAACATTTTATGAACAGGGGGAAATCCTAGCAGCTAGTAAATTAAATCTATGCCAAGTCTTAATATGTGCTTTAAAAATGAAATTATTATTTGTGTACCAGCCCTTTTCTTTCATTGGCATTGGCATAGTATCCTACATCTGACAAAGGATCGTGGTTAATGCATATGGACATTTCAAGGTGAAATGTCATGTCTGGTGATTCGTAAAAGAGGAAGACTTGTGGCTTAAGATTGAAAGATTAACTTAATAGATACGTAAAACTACAGGCTTCTTCCTTTAACATTAAGACCCTCAAGTGCATGTTTATTGTGATTTTTAATTGAGAAGTTGTTTGTCCATGAGATGGCTGTCCAGAACTTGCAATTGATGCATTGTAAGCAATTGCAAGCTCTGGATTGGATAGTGCTCTGCAGATATTTCCAGGACAAGCAGATTTCCATTTGAAAACCATTGTAGGCCTAGTTTAAGCCAACCAAGAAAGTCAAATTCACAGCCGTTAATGATCTAGATTCTTTGGTGAGGTGATCAGATGGTAGCCTACTACCAAATACCTGGGTATCTTGCTAGATCGAAAACTAACATTCGCTCAGGAGGAAGTTACACAGCGCACTAATCAAGCAAAATTGATGCTAGCGCAACTCCGGCCCATACTTGAGGCCGAGAGTGCACTATCACAAACAAACTCCTAGCATATCGTACAATTGTACGCCCCGCAATGGAATATGCCAGTCCTGTATGGGGGTATGCCGCACCCACCTCAAGTAAGAAATTGCAAGTATGAGCAAAATGCTACACTCCACCGGGAGCATAAAATTGAACAAATCCCTGCCTGCATTTAGAAGCAGGCAACTAAACTATATAGGCTACAAATGTAAGCAACAACCCCAACCATCTCATCAACATGTTTGGTGATTACCAAGCCACCAGGACGTGCCATAACCAACCCTGACTATTAATTGAACAAGCCTTTATCTATTTCTTACATAGCCAACATGGCAACTTATGAATTTTCTCTCTTATTTCACCATGCCCCTGGGCACTAGGTCACACCCTGGTCAGTCAAGAATAAGAGATAATCACCCAACCCCTTAAACAAATGCTGTCAGTTCCAACTCGTTCAGTTAGAGCTCTAAAGGCCTTTTGGCTGAAAGGGTAAAATTTCATGCACGCGAAGCCAGCTTCGTTGACTCGCATGGTTCGCTTGTTCGTTAAGCCACCCTGCTGCCATGTGATACTATCAGCATATTGTTTCTCAGCCTAAACATATGAAGGGCATCCATTAAATAAGTTTCCCACATTTTTTTAAAATGAGCATTATTAGCCTATGATTTATTTACATTCTATGCCCCTTCTATATAATTTTTCTGCTTAGTTGCCATTTTTGTCCAAATAATTTGGTCACAGGACACAAGTTTTCCAAACCAGTGTTGTATCAGATTTGGTCCTGAGCTCGCAGTCATCTGTTTACACCTGATTTGATGACATCCTAATGCAGCTACAGTACATCCTGGGATTGAAATTGGATGCTCACCCACTGCAAAGATCCTGACAGACTATCTTCTCTAGCACAAGGTCTGTGCATGATGGGTGCCACACTTGCTGAATGATGTCCACAAGCAACAAGAGACAGATTTGACCAGAAAGTTTCTAGAAATGCACCCGAGAGAGGGAGTAACGGCTTGTTAAGTTACTGGGAATGAGACCGATGAAGTCAAATCGGAAGTGAACAGTTGGCTGCAAGCACAGGACCTGATTTGGTACAACACTGGTTTGGAAAAACTTGTCATGTTACCAAAACTAGTGACGTAGAAAAGTAACAGAAGAGTTGAAGAATGTAGTAACTTAATGTGATTACATTGTGTCTGTTGTTGATCTTCTTAATACAGAAAGTAAGTTAACAATAACTGTTTGTTTCCTCCCTTTGGCATCAGTTAGAAATGTTCATTAAAGTTAAATAAAAAATTAAGCTGCTGCTTTTCATACTGGCATTGGAAAAACGTATGTGCAATTGTTTGGTAGTGGCTATTTACAGACATAGATAGGTCACCATCATTATGTATGAGAAATATTAAAGAAATTTATGCAATTAACAGAATGTTGTCAATTGTTAAGGGGAGCATTATTAACAGAGGGATTCCTTCCAGAAGGCCCCCGTTGAAAGGTCAAATGATTGTTGAGTTTTTTAAAGTGCTAGTAGTTAATCCGGTAATTCTGCACGCCGTGAGAACATGCCTTTTCGTAACTTTTAACGAGGTATATTATTGAAAATAAAGGATTTATGATTTACATACCTTTCTTGGAGTTATAGGGAGTCGTTTCACAATCTCAAATACAACTGCCGCACCTCAATAATGTTTTTTTTTAACGAAAATAAAGAATTTTTATCGTGTTCGTTTCACTACGGACGCCATCTTGGACACTCGACAGACGGAAATGTGACTACGTTACCAACATGTCGCATACAAAATTCACCATTTCACACGTAAAGACGTAAAGTACTGCCTGGCCGAAAATTACTGCTAGTACCACAAGCAAGGGGGTCTGGGGCGTAAGCCCCAGGTTAGGTTTGTTTTTGTATGTAAAACATTAATAAGATAGAATTTATGTCCGCTACTAGGTTAGGTACTGCCTGGCCGAAAATTACTGCTAGTACCACAAGCAAGGGGGTCTGGGGCGTAAGCCCCAGGTTAGGTTTGTTTTTGTATGTAAAACATTAATAAGATAGAATTTATGAAGTAATTTCACATGCCACACAATCCATGGTTAAAGTACGACTGACGAGTTGGATTTGGCGCAATAGTATATTACATTATCGACGCTCCTTTGTTTCTTTGTATACCCGGTGCGAGATAGTATCAAATGTGTGGGGTTGGCATTCCTGACATTGTGAGAAAGATGTCTTCTAGAGACTTCATTTCAACTATATAAGTAGTGTTGCTATTTGGGATGGCTGGGTGGGTCTATGACAGCAGACGAGTCAACATCTATTAATTTATCATCTCCAGATACCATTACTACAGGTACTTTGGCTAATTTCATTACTCAATTTTTTTTATACACATATTCTCACGGTGTGCAGCGCTACCGTTAATCCTTACTGGATTTGGGAATGCTGACAGCTTATTAACTTAATCCATAATCTAGAATTCCATGAACATTATTTAACCCTTAGCTACACGCATCTCTTTCACTGACATTCGTACACGCTAGCGGCATAGATGCCACAATATATTTATTCATTATTTTTCGTAATTTAGTGAATTGCTAAACAGCTAAAATTGATTCGTAGGGAGAATTATACAGAACCTATGAGAATACATTGAAAAAATCTTATCAGTATGTATGAAATTCTTATTAATGAAATATTTTATTGGGAGGGATGGGATAAGGACATATTTACTATTCATACTTAATGTAATTAAGAATTCTTATAAATATTTATTGGACAACGAAGAAAAAATAATAATTTTCACACACTAAAGATATATTGAGAATTATTGGATTATTTTCAGGCTCATATTACAAGACATTATACCTGATGCTCAACAAGCTCAAGAAATACACTAGAGTAAAAGTAAAACTGTTCGTCAGAAATATGTAGGTCTATACACTTAGATTCTTGGTTTGGAAAAGGACACTTTCTGCTAATTTATAGTACGAAATAGTATACAGTGCCTAAATACACAAAATAACTCTGCACTAGGACTTAAAAATCGAATATATCCTCTTCATCCAGTGACCCTTCTTGCTCATCAAGTACTTGGAGCAACCTTTCAATCTCGTTGTAGACAGCCATGTCGAGACCTATAAACAGAAGGCAAGCGTCTAGACCATGTGCTGACATCGATAATAATGATAGAAACACAGAAAGAAACAACAAAGGTTCATTCATCATCTTGCACAGTTTCCAGCCACTGGCCGGGTCTGTTTGGAACACAAGCCTCTCCAACGTCTTCTGTCTTCCCACCATCTCTCAGCCTCCACCCTTGTCCAGTCTTCTCCTCTCTTCTTCACGCTTTCTTCCACCCCCTTCAGCCACCTGTCTCTCGGTCTCTTTCCTTCCCACTTCGCCTCATGTACTCTCCTGGGTATCCTCTTCTCATCCATTTGTTTTACATGTCCATACCATCTAAGTCTAGATTTCTCTATAGCATCCTGTAATGGTTCCTCCTTCATTAATTCTCTGGTCCTCTCATTTCTTATTCTGTCCATCTTTGTAGCTCCAATACTGCTTCTCAAGAACCTCATCTCACTGGCCTGTATTTTGCTCTTCTCTCTTCCTTTCATAACCCAGGTCTCCGAGCCATACGTCAGGATAGGGACATAGTACGTCCGATATATGATCCTTTTGCTGTTCTGAGGGACATCCTTGCTCCATAACATGCTTCTCACACTCCTCCGAAATGCTTCTGCCTGCCTCCCCCGCTCATTTATTTCTCTATCGTTTCTTCCATTATCTTGTATCAGGCTTCCCAGATACTTGAAACTCTCCACTTTCTTCAGCTGTTCCCCACCAACTGTTATTCCCGTTGTGGTTCTTTCCCTCTTCCTTGTTGTGATCACCATCTCACTCTTATTTATGCTAAATTTCATCCCATATCCTTGTATTATTCCTTCCCACACGTCCAACTGTTCCTGTACCTCCTCCTCCTTGTTTCCCCAATTCATCAAACCATCTGCAAATACCATTGCTTTCATCTTTCCTTCCCCAATTACTTGTGCCACTCGGGTCATTATGTCATCCATCACCACAATGAAAAGTAATGGTGACAGTGCACTTCCTTGTTTCAGGCCGTTTCTCTGTTCCAACCAGTCTGATCTCTCTCCTCCCACTTTCACACAGCTCACGCTTCCCTTGTACATCTCCTTTATCCTCTTTATAGTCCATTTCTCTACTCCTCTATCCTCCAGGGACTTCCTTACTTTGTTTCCTTACTTTGTTTCTGCATACACTGTCATATGCTTTCTCAATGTCCAGGAACTGTAACTGCCTTACAGCAAAAATCAAATCCACTGTGGACCTTCCTGCTCTGAAGCCATGTTGTTCTTCCCTCATCCCTCCTTCTATCCTTGTCCTAATTCTCTTTTCCAAAACTTTCTCGAAGATCTTTGCACAATGACTCATCAGTGTTACTCCCCGATAGTTTCTGCAATCTGTTCTACTACCTTTCTTGAAGATCGGGACAATTATTCCTTTTTTCCAGTCCTCTGGGGTCTTCCTTTCCTTCCATGCTGTCCTCATCACTCGGTACAACCACTGTATCCCCACCTCTCCTGCTGCTCCTACCATCTCCACACTCAACTCATCAACACCCGGTGCCTTTCCTCCTTTCATCTTGTTCACTGCATCTTCCACTTCTTTCCATGTTAAGTCCCTTTCTGTTTGCAGTTCATCTTCCTCTTCCCCGATTTCTTCCTCCTCACCATCTTTTCCATTTGGCTTCAGAAGTTCTTCAAAATATTCTTTCCACATTTTCTTCAGTTCTTCCTTATTTTCTATCTCTTGTCCCCTTTTGTTCACCATTCTAACATAATCCGTAGGATCCTTCCGCCTCTTATTTTTTACCATCCCATACAGGACCTTTTTTGTACCTTCACTATCCTCCATCTTTGTCCACTCTTCCATGCACTTTCTTCTCTCAACCACTACTCTCTTCGCCTCCTTCTTTCTTTCCTGGTACTCTTCCCTTGTCTCTACCGTCCTATTTTGATACCACCTCCTAAAGGCTCTATTCTTTTCCCTTACTATATCTTTTGTCTTCTCATTCCACCATGGTGTTTCCTTCCACCTCTTCTTACTACTTGTCCTCCCACATACTGCTTCTGCTGCACCTACTAGTGTCTTCTTAAATCTAGCCAATTCCTCTTCCACCCCCTCTTTCTTCATCTGTTGGAATTCCTTCCTTTACCATTTTGAGGTACTAGACCCTTCTATCCCCTTCTTTCAGTTTCCATATCCTTATACGTCCTTCCTGGTTCTCAGTCCCTTTCTTCTCCTTACTCCCTCTCAGGTTCATTACCAGCAATCGATGGTCGCTATCCAGGTTCTCCGATGGTATAACCTGATGTCCGTGATGTTCTTATTTAGTTCTTTCTCATACAGTATATACCGGTAGTCGACCACCGACTTCCTGGTCAAGTCATCACTCTACCATGTGATAGTGTGGCTCTCTCTTTTCTTAAACCAGGAGTTCCCAACTAGCAGGCTGTTCCTCTGGCAGAAGTCCAACAGTCTCTTTCCTTCCTCATTTCTTCCGCCCCAACCCTCTGGTCCTAGAACACTCTCATAACCTTGTCTTTCTCTTCCCACATGGGCATTCAGATCCCCCATAACAATCATATTTCTTCCTACCAGCTGCTTCTGCAATTCCTCTTCAAACTCCTCCTCTTCAGAGGCGCAGCCTACTTGTGGAGCATACACTTGCACTATTTCTACGGTCTCTCCCCTCAGTGCTACTTTCACTTTCATCATCCTATCACTTATTCTCCTCACTTCTTCTTTTAAACCATCTCGTACTACTACTCCCACTCCATTCCTCCTTCCCTCTTCGTTCCCGCTCCAGTACAGTCTATAGCCTTTTCTCAGTTCTCTCCTTCCTTCCCCTTTCCACTTTGTTTCTGCCAATCCCAATAAATCCAACTTCCTTCTTTCCATCATATCCACTATCTCCTCCTCCTTCCCCGTCAGCGTTCTTAGGTTTCAAGTTCCAAATCTTAGTCCGTGTGTACAGCCGTGTCGTCTATTAACTCCGTCATGTCCGAGGCTCGTTCCATTTTTGAAAGCATTTGGTTTCATCCACTACTGGCTTGCTGGGCCTATCGTAGCTTCACCAGAGCCCCGTTAGCCGTCACTTTTCAGGGTTCCTGTAGGGCCTTCACAGCTACCGTAACGGTCCCGGGGCACACGAAGTCCCCACTGTACTTGCCCCTACAGGCGATCCCCTACTTTGTGCCGTTGCCAGTCTCCCACGACGTGGTCGAGGGGTTGGACTTTACAAAGGTAAAATTAGTTAATTACTTACATTATTTCATAACGCCGATTCCAGCCAGTTGTTACACGCTAGTGGTACGGAATGCCGCATTCGCGCACTTCGCACTTTGACAACCTGTCTCAGACTGACTAGGAACCAGACAGGATTCGAACCTACTCCCTCCCCTGCAGCACATGTCGAACAAAGGATATAGCGGGCGATCTCACAGAACTCGTAAGTGTTTACCACGTCAAACAATATTTTGCAAAAAAGCCGCACCGAGTGCCGCTTAGCGTGTATCTAAGGGTTAATGGACTAGCCCCACTGAAATGCCACAATGCTTAAGATCTCTGAAGTAAGTACCAACACGAAACTTTGTAAGTTGTCTGCTACTGGGAACCACAGGCTGCTGGTTGAAGGAAGGAGAAAAGTGGCAGTAATTTACTGGCCACCCTACCACAAGTAAGTTCCGGCTCAGAGTGCCTTTTCAGGTGTACACATTGACCTATGGATTGAAAATCTTTTTCTTCTATTCACATCTCGTTACATCAAGTGTCTCATCATGCTGCCAACCACGAGGCCTAGTGTGTGGTCATTTTCTAATATAAGGAGGTTCAAGAGAGGAAGAATGTAAGAAAGAAAATAGTGTCTGCTGTTAATTTAGGTTTGGTTCTAGAACTTCATTAGACTCTACCCAAGATGAAATTCTGAGTGTGCCCCTGCAACTGTTCCACTGGTTGTCTTAATACCAGAGTAGCAAATACAGTGAGAGCCTTCTATACAGAATGGAATCTCATAGGCTCCATGTGGCTAGCCGCCTGTCGAGGAAAGCGCAGTGTAGTGCCCAACTTGTTCAACACATTTACACTTTTTAACGTATTTAATAATCATCATTACTTACATAAATTTCAGAGTAGTTGCTGGAAATGCTGTCCTTCATTTTCTAAGCACACGTTAGTTATCGTTGTTTTAAGGGGCGGAACTACAAGGTCATCTGCCCCTAAACACACGTAACATAGAAAGTTTTGGTACACTCACTGTAACAGAAACTTTGTAAGTTATTTCGTTCTCGCTGATAGTTTCTGTATACCTTTTGTTTGAGGTTTCCACACAAGTAAAAATCGCATGGCGCTGAAACGCACGTACATATTTACAGCCCTAAACAAGCTCCACAGCGTAAGGGTCACAAAAGACAACATAACACTGGAAGAATACTGGCAACATAGAAAAGCCTACAAGGAACTGATAAAAAGGAGAATAATAGACTATGGAGGAAACACAAAGAGAGATCATCGCAGAAGCGGACCCACACCAGGTCTTACGAACTAAGCTTTCAACCCAATATACCATTGGAAATTTTGAGTGTGCCCCTGTAACTGTTCCACTGGTTGTCTTAATACCAGAGTAGCAAATACAGTGAGAGCCTTCTATGCAGAATGGAATCTCATAGGCTCCGTGTGGCTAGCCGCCTGTCGAGGAAAGCACAGTGTGTGGTCGCTTGTTCCATGCCTGGATTGGACTCTTTAGTCACCGTAAACACATCCACAAACTGGACTGAAGGAAGAAGATTTATACTCGGATTCGAGTTAAAGCTGATGATGACCATTGGAAACATGGGAGGAGCATATCAAGATAGTCACCTGCGCAAGAGAGTCTAGACCTGACACAAGGAAGGTTTCTTGAACAATAGTAAATACCTACGTTGGTGGGGAAGCTTTTGAATAACTCAAAATAGGCACCTTTCACAAGTGTGGACATGATTGTACATGTCCATGATTTGAACTTGATGTTTGGGGACATAGGGTTGTAATGCTTGCCATATTAAGGATATGGACAAACGATATAACACTTTTAATGGACCAATGATTGCTAACCATAAATCCCACTTATTCTCACATAAATTTTCTGACTCTTAACAATGTATTGCATGTGTACCCATGTCTTTTGGTCAGACTACCAGTTTAATTAGGCACTCATTTATGACTTCGATCTTTAGGTTATCTCCATATATAACAAGTAGTTCCGTGAAGAACTATACAGCCTATTTTCATATATCCTACTTATGTTAATTGCCACTATCAACATACACAATTTCAGTTTGATTGCTGTAATAGATTCGTAGATATTGAGAACCGACTAAATATTTCGGATGGTCGCCATGTTGGATTTTATATATGTAGGTCCTAGAGTTATGTACTGTTACATGCAGATTATTGTGAACGTGTAGTATTCAAACTTCAATCGCATAGTTAGGACACAAGAAAAAACAAGGAGATTTTAAAATTTTTCACAGCTGCCATCTTGAGGTTATCTAAACAATTGAAATAAATTAGATGCCAGTGGATTAACATTCGTATAAGGATTTACTGTACCAAGTTTCACTGCACGCGGATGGTTAAATTGCGAGAAACGTCCATGTGAATATTTATAATTCGCGTCACCGCCATGTTGGATTTGTGATCACCAGGTTATTTAAAGTCCTATAGGTGAACTTAAGTTCATAGCCCCTATGAACATTAAAAAATGCAGTTTGATTGCTCAAATAGATTCGTAGATATTCAGTATCGTCTAAATATTTCGGATGGTCGCCATGTTGGATTGTTAAATGTATAGGCCATAGAGTCATGTGCCATTGAAGGAAAATTATTGCGTAGGTTCATTATTCAAACTTTCACTTCAATCGCATGACTACATCACAATAAATAAAATCTTAATTTTAAAATTCGCACTGCCGCCATCTTGAGTTTATGTAAACAATTGAACTAAATTAGATACCAGTGGATTACAATGTGTATAAATATTTTCTGTGCCAGGTTTCAGTGCGCTTGGAACATTAAATCGCGAGAAAGGTCTATTTAAAATTTTCAAATTCGCTTGGCCGTCATGTTCGTTTTGTAGTTAACCGGTTTTTGAAAGTCTTATAGATGGACTTCCAGTAGTGCCCTTTATCTCCGTACAAAATTTCAGGGTTTTACCGCTAATAGTTTCAGAGATATAGAATGCCGGTGAAATATTTCGCACATCCGCCATCTTGTGATTATGTAAACTTTTGAACGAAGTTAGATGTCGGTGCATTACAATGTATATAAACATATACTGTACCAAGTTTCATTGCGTTTGGTTGGTCAAATCGCGAGAAACGTCTATTTAAAAGTCGCAAATTCGCTTGGCCGCCATGTTGGCTTTGTAGTTACCAGGTTTTCAAAAGTCACATAAGTGAACTTATAGTAGTTCCTTCTATCACCATAGAAAATGTCAGGGTAATATCGGTAATAGTTTCGGAGATATTGAATGCTGGTGAAATATTTCGCACAGCCGCCATGTTGGATTGGTGAGTCGTAACAAAATTTGAAGGGCACGGTCGAGGTCGCCGGGAATAGTGCTATGAACTTTCTGAGTTTCATTGAAATCGCTCCAGCCGTTTAGATTTTATTAGGGGGGGACACACACACGAATCACACACACGCGCACACACACACGGACAAAAGGTGATCTCATAAGCCTATTTTTTCAAAATTGAAAATAGGCTAAAAATGATGATAATTCTTGTTTTAAGGGGCCTAACATCTATGTTATCAGCCCCTCTATGTAAATGAATGTTACGTGATAGTTTGTCTGTCCATATGTTCCATATGCGTTCATACACCATTCATCCGATTGCCATGAAACTTTGGTGAGTTGTTGTGACCACTCCCGCGAAGGTTTCAGAATTAGTAAATCAATTTTACAATAGGTAGCGCACGAGTAGTTTCAACAAATGAGTGATGGTGTGCAAATGGTTCCACCCAAGTTCTGTATAGGTCAGGGGCATAAAATCCTTCCAAATTTGGGGGGTGTCAAATTTATAAACTTCAGTTGCCTACCTACCAGTGAAAACTTTTCGATTTAGGATTTAAAGCTTGAAATAAAGTGGTAATATAGGCCTAACGCTGCATTTAAAAAGAACTTTATTCATTCCATTCCTGACCCGGTCTGAGACTGGAAGCAGGCTGTGGATTTTCATTTCACCGGTATTCCTATTTAACTGAGCTGATCCTGAATCACCAGTTATGAAACCTAAATGCCCTCCTAATGATCTGATACCAGAGCCTACGTATGAGGAGGTAGTAAACAGCATTAAACATCTGAAAAGTAATGAAGCTCCTGGTAATGACAACATCCCAGCCGAACTAATTAAATCTGGAGGAGAAGTATTACACAAATATATATTCCAACTTATCCTGAGAATTTGGCAGAACGAAACGATGCCAGGAGAGTGGAAAGATTCTCTCGTAGTGCCCCTGCATAAAAAGGGAGACCAGGAAGATATTCAAAATTACTGTGGAATATCCCTTGTTAATACATTCTATCAAATCTTATCCTCTGTTATACTAAATCGCTTGAAACCATATGCAGAGAATATTGGTGATTATCAAAATGGCTTTCGCAGTAATAGATCCACTACTGACAACATATTTGCAATCAAAATGATAAGTGAGAAAGTGTGGAAATATAATCAATGTACTGTATTCACTTTTTTTTTATTGATTTCCTCAAAGCATATGATTCAATTCATAGAGAGCCTGTGGAATATCGTGACAGAGTTTGGCTTCCCTCTTAAACTTATTAACCTGTGTAGATTGTGTATGGATGACAATATAAGAAGAATTCTCCTGAATGGGAAAAGATCTGACCCTTTCACAAACTGAACCGGTTTAAGACCTGGCGATGCTCTGTCCCCTCTTCTCTTCAACATTGCTCTCGAAAAAGTTATCAGATCACTAAAATTAGTTCCGGCTTGCATACGCAGATGATATTGTACTCGTAGGAAGAAATGAGTTTGCGATAAGGAAATTGTTGAACTCGAGGAGATAGCTTCAAAATTAGGCCTTATAATTAATAACCAAAAAGCTCAGTACATGGTAATGAAGAGGAATATTGACGTGTATGGAAATTGGTTACCTCTTCTTATTGGCAAGCATAGTTTTGAGCAAGTTGAACATTTCAAATTCTTAGGTGTCATGATTGATGAACAGAATCATGGAGAAGTAGAAATTAAAGTTAGAATTCAGAATGCCAACAAAGTGTACTACTCTCGGCAGTTCTTATTGGGATCCAAATGTTTGACGAGAAATACAAAATTGAAAATATACAATACCATCATTAGGCCAGTTGTAACTTATGGTGCAGAATCATGGAGTTTATCAAAACAGAAAGAACACCAGTTGCAAGTATTCGAAAATAAAGTGTATAGGAAAATGTTTGACCATTTTATGACCCCGCATCTTAAAGCTGGATAAAAAGATCAAATACAGACATACACCCACTATCAGAGCAAGCACCAATACTCAACATCATTAACTCCCGAAGACTTCAATGAGCTTGTCATTTACTAGGGATGGGAGAGGATAGGATGGTCTTACAAATCTTTAAAGAAGAACTAAGAGGAAAAAGGCCAGTAGGAAGACCACAAAGTTCCTGGAAAAATCTCCAAACTTTGTAGACATCTGAATGTGGACAACTGGCAAGAACTCATCCAAAACAGAGATCAATGGAGGCAATTTGTGCAATCGGCACAGGATCTTCGTGTCCCATAGAAGCCTTCTGAGCGAGTGTATTTCTAATTAACCCTTCGGATGCTAAGCAGAGTTTAATGAAATGACAAGTTTTTTATTAACGTTATGGCCTACCTCTGATTTTTAAGATTTTGATATTTAATTGTATGAGGCAAATATAGTATATGAGATGCTAAATAATTAAAACAGTCTTTCATATATTTCGTTAAAAGATACTTTAATTCTTTTTTATAATATGAAATGGACATTTTTCAAAGTCGACGTTGAGTCGAAAACGTACTCTCACACGCTTCATTCAGCGTTGAAACCTGATTTATTTCCCCATTTTTCAAAGAGCTAGCCATATTTATCACCACGTATCTCAATTAGTTCTGAGTAAGAATGTAAACAAACGTAGCTTCAAAAGATGAAACGTGTGGGTAATCATCGTGATTATAGCATGGTCAAAGAATACTTATTATGAACCCAGTTATTCATGGAACTCAAACATATCGATATCCAGAGAGAGAATAATTCCTACATTGTCTTGGTTACAACACTGATAGCACTGCTTGGCGAGAAGTAGTAATAATAACACATTTACAAAAACCGGGCCGTGGCATTTTTTAGCAGAAGCGCCCTTGGCCGATATATCGCCCCCTGGCACTAAAAGGATTAAAATACAATCAGAATATGAATACAAAACATAAAACAATTGTCAACGTAGAGCACTGAACTAACACTGACTGCTCACAGGGGCATATATAAATTTTTATTTTGGAGGCGGGACAACCGGGGATATGGTGGCATGGAATAGCCCCCAAAGAAATGGGGGTCCAGGACCTTCTTTGGACATGGAATCAAAACCACAGGACATGGCATATCACTTTGAAAATCTCACATGCATTGACTGGGAAGTGAACCCAGTCTGCCGTGGTGAGAGGTGAACAGCTTGACCGCTGCGCCACCACGTCCCCCATGCCTCATCCAACCTGCACCAAAAATGCTATATTGTCTAACACGCTTGGCCATCTGGAGCTCCCACTTGTCACTTTCATTTCTGCCCAAGCCCTGCATATACCATAAATTTGGACGAAATCGGTGATGACAAGTAGGTGCGTGCGATCCCCTTGTTAGTTCCTCATGTCCTAAGTAATACAGTGTACTGTTAGTTTTACCTCTTCAGTCGGTCATCACCGACAGTAGTGGCTATGCTGGCTAAAGCGCGGCGTTAGGTCATGGGGCCAAGCTCTCTGCTGACTCGGTAGACGCGTGGGTTCGAGCCCCACCGTCGGCTGTCCTTGAAATGGTTTTCCGTGGTTTCCCATTTTCAACACCAGGCAAATGCTGGGACAATACCTTCTGACAGGTCACGGCCGCTTTCTTCCACATCCTTGTCCACTTTCATCCATTCATCTCATCTCTCATCCCGACGCGCAGGTCGCCCACGGGCGTCGACTAGAAAGACCTGCACTCGGCCTCTCAGGAGCCTACACGAAAAAAGAAGAAAAAGTTGGTCATCATAAATTTGCTTAATGACTGGGCGGGGTACAATGTACAAAATGTAATAGTGATCATAATTAATACTTGTAATTTTTTTTGAGGAGTGTTTATTTACTTAAGTTATATTATATACGGTACACAGTCCAGTCATTGGGCAAATTCGTGTTGACCGGCGGAAAAGTTACAACTAACAGTTTGTATCGCCAACATTGGAAAATATAAAACTTTACAGTAGTCTAACTCAAGTTCATTCGAGTTCAGTTATATCTAAGATTGTTTAAGCAAGTTATCTCTTCCTTTACAATTTCTAATTTGCCTTTATCCTCAGCGCATTCCATGTCTTTACAACTTTGGTTTATCTTTTCCTGAATTGCAGCATCAGCAAAACAACCTTTGCTGTATAAGTACTCTGAAAGTTCCTTTTCAGGATTTTAGAAAAAAATTCATCTCTAGTTATAACTGTTATATCAATATTTGCAGACTACTGCTTGATAATGTTACCCTTATTACTTGTGATATTTATGATTATTTCTTCTTTCAGTGGAGGCCGTTCATCTAAGACCTTCAAGCCAAAGAAAAATATCCCTGAAGGAACTCATCAGTATGACTTGATGAAACATGCCGCTGCTACGTTGGGATCTGGAAATCTCAGGCTTGCTGTTATGTTGCCAGAAGGAGAAGATTTGAATGAATGGGTGGCTGTTAATAGTAAGTTTTTTTTTTTAAATGGACAGTTTTCTAATTATAGACTTCAAAATGCTAAAATTTAAAAAAAAAAGTAGTTTTTCAGATAATTAACTTCTGATTACCAAGTATTATTTTGTACCTTCACTACTAGCACTTCTTAGTGGTACAAACCGACTGGGCTAGCTCAGTAACACAAGCCTGAGGCCAGGCTGTATCTAGACTCGGGAAACAAGTGGGTTCAGACCCCAGCATTGACTGTCCTAGAAATGGTTTTTCATTGTTTCCAAATAAAGAAAATGCTAAGACTGTATCTTCTAATAGGCCGTGGCTGCATCCTTTCAACTTTGTCTAGTTTCATTCCTTCATTCACTTCATCTCTCAAGAACTTCACTGATGAGGTTTGTATCTGGAAGGGCTTCCAACCATGAAAACTATTTGACACTGATGGAAAAATAACCTTGATGTTCCACCCCTTAAAGCATTGACTGCCAGAATTTTTGCTCATGTGAAAGTCCTTGGACGCGAGCAATTAGCTGTAGGATAGCTGCTCACTTTTCCGCCAGTCACAGTAACTCCTCACCTTCGAGGCTGAAGGGGAGGGAGAGAGCTACAGGTGTATACAGTAGGGGCTGAGTATGAGAGACTACTTATGCAACCACGCTTGTATATCTTTTGTAGTCACAAAATACACAGATATTGGTTAATTGCCAATACAGTCGAGGAAAAAACATCGTTATAGATTACAGTTAAACAAGAACATCAACAGCTACATGTTGATTATTTTGTTGGCCTAATTCATTTTGCCTCTTTTTTTCCACCATAACTCTCTTATACTTTATAGATTTTTTTTAAATCAAATGAAAAAAGTCGCAACAATTTTCATCATCGCGCATTAAGCAGTAAAAAAAGGTTACACTCAGAAGGGACACAGAGATCCTGCGCCGATCTCGCAAAATGCCTCCACTGAACTCTGTTTTGGACGAGTTCTTGCCAGTTGTCCACATTCGGATGTTTACAAAGTTTGGAGATTTCAGTTTTCCAGGAACTTCGTGGTCTTCCTACTAGCCTTTTTCCTCTTGGCTCTTCTTTAAACATTTGTAAGACCATCCTATCATCTCCCATCCTTAGTAAATGACCAGCTCATTGAAGTTTTCTGCAGTTAATGATGTTGAGTATTGGTGTTTGTGTAACGTGTTTTTCGAGGGGTTTTTATGCCACTGGCATAAGTCAGTAGGAAGCCATTCTATATTTATTTACGTGGCAAATTGTTCAGCCAAGAGAATTTTTCATGTTAATTTATTATTATTATTAATTTATTATAATTATTATTTAGATATTTTCGGAGCATTTTATAAAAATTAGTAGCATTCAGATAGGTTTTCTATGTCTTAGAAAACGCTATCATGCAAATTATTACGAACGACGATATCATAGAAAATTATCTGATTACGGAATTTTACGGAGTTTTCGTCAGTTAGGATATATTGAGAGACGTGACTCACTGGGATTTCAAATACAAGCTTAATCCTGTCGGGAAGTATTACGCAAGCAGGCTCGCATCGTCCAGGAAAGGCGAATTGTTGGAACGGAACCCTCCCGTCGAGTGTAATGACCCGGAGGAGGGGAAGATCGCGTGGTGGGTCAGCCAATCAGTAGAGGACCACGCAAGCTGAAGCCGGCGGAAGAGTGGGGGGGCCGACGTGTGCATATATCGTTCAGCGCGCCGTCGAACGAGGACAATCTGTGAAACACTTGACGAGTATGTTGTACGCGGGAATCGCTCCGATGTTCCATGGAGTGGAGGACTAACTTTAGTAAAACTTAACCAGTGTGGTTATACGTGTGTTTGGGTCCGATGTACGGACCATAGAATTATCTAATCTACCAGAATATCATCAAATTTCAACGGAGATGACGACGTCCAGGAGACTGTGGGAAGCACACAGCATCATCAAGTACGAGGGAAATGCTTTGGCAATTTCCAGTGGTAAGCGCAAATGACGCAGAAATACGCAATCTCTCATTTCTCGTTGTTTTACATTTCATATTTCAGTAACTTCATAGCTTGGAAATAAGAGTAAAATCAATTTATCAAACTCCGTTTTCACGTAATTTTCTATCGGTAATATTAAAATCGCAACGCTCCAATTTAAATTTTATACTTATTATTATTAATTTTGCTATACTTGTTTTATATAATAAATTCATTTCTTTTACAATGCAATCTTTGCTTTCAGTAGGTAGCATTAGATATAGACCAATTCCTTCTCCTGATACAATTGTTTGTTGGGTTAATGATCAAATCCTACCACGATCTGAGTGAATAGAGTCTTGAATGTGTTCTGCCAGAGCTAGACGTTGTTAAATACAAATTTAGATTTCAACATTGCGTTGAGGTCTTGGCGCCCATTAAAACAACATAGCTTAGGCAAAGGTAAACAGTTACATTTCTCACCCAACAGTTAGGGGCAGTCAAACCATTACATTTGTCGCCGACAACTTGGGGCTGAAAACCTAATAACATTTGTGGAAGGAGAAGGGTATATATTTCTGTGCCTGTATTTTGGGGGTTATTTGTCTGTATCAGTGTATATCATTATGGGGGATGAGAAAGAAAGACAGATGAGGTTACATAGTGGTCATCAACGGGAGAGTGATGATACGAGCAGTATGTCGAGTGATGGTAGTACCGGGGTAGCGGAGGTAAATCCCGATACTGAAACAGGGAGTGTAGGCGGCCAACCAGAATTAAAAACTTTACTTCTCGAGTTCATGTATCAGAACAAAGTTAGTAGTGATGCCTTAAATGCAAAATTAGAACAAAACAGTAGGGAAAATAAAGAGAGTAATAGGGAATTGAGCGATAGTTTAAACGCCAAATTAGAACAAAACAGTAGGGAAAATAAAGAAAGTACAGACGCTTTAAATGCAAAACTGGAACAAATCAACGCTAAACTGGAACAAAACAATGCTAAACTAGAACAAAACAGTAGGGAAAATAGAGAGAGTACTGAAACTTTAAATGCTAAATTAGAACAAAACAGTAAGGAAATTAGTGTGAAAATGGAGCAGATTAGAGGAGAAATCAGAGGAGTAATGGAAGAGAAGGTTAAAGAGATCATTGCAGATGTAGACAAGAAATTAGGAAAAGTACAGGAGGAGTTGGAAATTAGAATCAGTACACAGGCTGAAAATTTAAAAGAACTAGTGCAACTGGAAACACAGCAGGTCAAAAAGCAATTGGGGGGAGAAATTGACAAAATTCAGGTAGCTACTAAAGAGGTTAAGGAACAGCTGGGGGGTAGAATTGAGAAAGTCCACTCGCAAATAGTTGCAGAAGTAAATGATTTAAGAGAGAGTAATAGAGAGAGCATTAGCAAGATTGAGGAGAAACAAGCAAAGCTATATGATAAAGTAGAAGAATCAGAAGGAAACATTAAATTAACAGTAAACAGTATTGAGAGGAAGGCTGAGGAGAAAATCGCAGAATTAGAGTTAAAATTAAAAGCTAGGATCAGGCAAGAAAATAGTCAGAATAGGCCAGTTTTTGTGAATAGCACACACAGGGAGGTAGAACTGGGTAAGTTCAGCAATCGACAGGGGTGCCCAATGGAGTTCATGAACACTATAGAAAATAAATTCGGGGAGAGGCTGGAAAATGGTAGTATTGAGTGGTGCCAGGTAGTTGAAATTTTAGAACAAGTGTTTGTGGGGGAAACGAGGAATTGGTTTGCTGTCTACAGAGACAAGTTTACTGATATTAATGATTTTAAAATGAAATTCTGTGAAAAGTTCTGGAATGAGGTCATTCAGTCGCAGCATCGTGAGGGAGTAGTGTGTGGTAAATATAACCCTAAAGGAAGCTCCACCATGACCGAATACTTTTTAGGGCAGGTATTAGTGTGTAAATATCTGGATGGGTTGAAGGAGGAAAGTGATGTGGTAAGGTTGCTACTTAGGCACTTTCCCTATAGGATCAAGGAGGCTGCTTGTATCCAGAATGTAAAGACAATATCACAAGTAGAAAATTTGTTAAGCACATTTGATGCACTAGGGAGAGGGGGTTATGAGGACAATTTCAATAGGAACCAGGGTAATAATAATAATAGACCTAATGAAGCCAGGCATCAGGAAGTTCAAGGGAACGGTGGCGAAGGGGCCAACGCTCAAAATAGAAATAATAATAATCAGCTAAATCAGAACAGAGGAAATGGCTATGGTAATCAGTATCAAGGGAGGAACAATGATTACAGGGGAAATCAAGGGAGAAACAATGATTTCAGGGGAAATCAAGGGAGAAATTATAATGACAATAATTACAACCAGAATAGGGGTCAAGGAAGAGGACAGCCTAGTGGTAGTAATATACAGCCAAACAATGACAACACAGCCCAGAACAACCAGACCAGTTTAGTAGTTAGTAGTACTACGGCCAGCTGTAGCGGTTTTTTAAACGCGAACCAGGCTGCGAAGTAAGGTCAGAATCTCAGTCTGTAGCATGCCCTGTCCATACAATTATACAGGAACCCTATGACCTAAATGTAAGAAATGAATTATTACATGAACTAAATGATGAAGGTATTATTCAGGAAGTGGTTAGTAAGAGCCCCATAGTTAAATTTAACGTGTCCGAGGCGTACACAGATGTTTTAATTGATAGTGGTTGTATGAAGAGTTGCATAAGTAGTGCATTTTATGATAAAATGAAAGGAACTGGAGTAAATTTTGAGGAGATGCCAATTAAAAGCACTTTTGTTATCACAGCTGTTGGGAAGAGGTCTAAAGTAATTTCTAAGCAAGTTTTAGTAGACATTAAAATTAATAATCATGTAGAGAAGCAGATTTGCCTTGTAATTCCAAATTTAGTATTCAGTGTTATCTTGGGTTCAGAGTGGCTAAGTAGAGTGTCTGGTAACTTATGTTATGATGTAGGGAGTTTGAAATTTAAATGGGGAGATTCTGAAGTAGAAGTAGCGTTCAATGACCATAGTCAGAGGAGTAGTATTGTAGGTGTGATTTGTACTTTAAATGAGATATCGCCAGCCGTAGAGCGGGGTTCTCCATGTTTTGTGGGCAGTGTGATTACGAACGGAAGTCTAGAGGACTCGTTACGTGAAGCTGCATTTCAGGGTAATATAGAGGTGGAACAATGTGTTCGGCTCTATGATGTGTTATTGTGTAATAGGAGAGTGTTTGAGGATCGCATTGGTATGGCCAATTGCTATACCCATTCATTGAACGTTATTGATAGGTCAGTATTCACAGGACATAGATATCCTGTACCTTTCGCTTATCAGAGTGCAGTTGAGGCACAAATTAACCAGATGCTTGAAGATGGGATTATTGAGCACTCTAACAGTCCATATGTTAATTCTTTGATCACGGTACCCAAGACCGACGGCACTGTTCGTATTTGTTTAGACGCTCGTTTGGTTAACAGTAGAATTAGTTCAGATCAGCTGAAATCTATGTCAATAGAAGAATTAATGCAAACATTTGAGGGGAAGAAGTATTTCACTTGTGTAGATTTGAGTTCCAGTTTTTGGCAAGTGCCACTTATGTACGAAGATAGACCATTTACAGCTTTTAGTCATAAATATAACCTTTATCAATTTTGTAGAACACCTTATGGGTTAAAGAGCAGTTCAGCAGCTTTAATTAGGGCTTTAAACATCGCATTAGGGGATGACACAGGAGAGTTTGTAACCATTTACATAGATGATATGGTAATTAGTTCACGCAGTTTTGAGGAGCATCTATGTCATTTAAGTATAGTTTTTCAGAAGTTAGATCAGGCAGGGTTCACTTTGAAGCTGTCTAAGTCGTCATTCTGTCAGTCAGAAGTGACATTTTTAGGTCATAGAGGGTCGAGTAGAGGTGTGACACCATAGGAAGGTAGGGTTAGCATGTGTGGACAGTAGCAACAGGGCATCGTTACAGACACTGAGAAATATGCTAGTAGAGCAACGTGATGACGTTCATTTAAGGGAGCCACTTGCAAGGTTGGAAGAAGGTGACGAGGGCCCATTTATAGTTTCCAAACGTATTGGGAAAACAGCATATGTGCTGGAGAATAGTGAGGGAAACAGATTATACGGAACGTATAATATACATAGTCTACGAAAATATGTGTCATAAAGTGAGTGTGTTTAGCTGGCGAGCCAGCCTATCAAATGAGTAAGTGTGGTGTATGGTGCGTGGAAGATCTGGTCTTCAAGGCAGGCGTATCAGAAGTCGCACAGGGGGGTAGTATGTAAGTAAATGAGAGTTTTTAAGGTACAGGGAAATATGACGGGATTGTCGGATGCTCTTGAGCACTAAAATGTCTCGATACACCAAGGCCAGAATTTGGTAGCGCTGGTGAATTCCCATTTGCCTCCAAGAGATGGGTGAGCGCTTGTACATGGTATTTTTGCTTAAGGCGTCCACGAGGCAAAAGATGGGCCATCAGAATGCAAGACAGTCCTTCATGAAACTCATACATATCAGCACACGTGATTTCTGTTTACGGCCTCGCCATGTAAGATTTGTAAGTGTGTAATTTAAGGTAATTTGTACAAAGGTATTATTTGTGTCAGGAGAACTGGTCTGTGTTGAGAACTAGTACTAAGTAGAATATGGTCTACGGGAACTTAACAAGACAGGGCGATTACGGCACAGAAATATTTGGTGTTATATGTAATGCACATTTACTGTTTTTTTTTTTCAGAAGTCAATATTAATTTAATCTACTTTAAAGAGAGATTAAGTATTATGGTCACGAGGCGCTGCCACAATAGTGTGATCGTGTGCTCAGTGAGATTAAATTTCACCATAAGGAAGGGACCTCCAGTGAAATTAGGAAGTTCTATGGTGATATAAATATATCAGAACACCTTCAATGCGTGTGATATGACATCATAAATACATAGTGCTCACACATTAATTATGTCTATTTCTCCAACATAGATGAATTTGAGAGGCGGAAATATCCGTGGAACACTATTTTATATGAGAAACATTGGACTGGTTGCCAAGTGCAATCCATAGTGACAACAAACTTTGACGCAAAGTGCGTGAAGAAAAATTATGAGTGTATATATCTGTAATTTAGGGAGATTTCATTTATGTAATATGTATTTTAGATGGGGTTTATTAACGTGTCTGGGATAATCGGATAATGGACCGTCGTCACGGTAAATCATCCGATGATCCGAGACGAATATGTAACGTGTTTTTCGAGGGGTTTTTATGCCACTGGCATAAGTCAGTAGGAAGCCATTCTATATTTATTTATGCGGCAAATTGTTCAGCCAAGAGAATTTTTCATGTTAATTTATTATTATTATTAATTTATTATAATTATTATTTAGATATTTTCGGAGCATTTTATAAAAATTAGTAGCATTCAGATAGGTTTTCTATGTCTTAGAAAACGCTATCATGCAAATTATTACGAACGACGATATCATAGAAAATTATCTGATTACGGAATTTTACGGAGTTTTCGTCAGTTAGGATATATTGAGAGACGTGACTCACTGGGATTTCAAATACAAGCTTAATCCTGTCGGGAAGTATTACGCAAGCGGGCTCGCATCGTCCAGGAAAGGCGAATTGTTGGAACGGAACCCTCCCGTCGAGTGTAATGACCCGGAGGAGGGGAAGATCGCGTGGTGGGTCAGCCAATCAGTAGAGGACCACGCAAGCTGAAGCCGGCGGAAGAGTGGGGGGCCGACGTGTGCATATATCGTTCAGCGCGCCGTCGAACGAGGACAATCTGTGAAACACTTGACGAGTATGTTGTACGCGGGAATCGCTCCGATGTTCCATGGAGTGGAGGACTAACTTTAGTAAAACTTAACCAGTGTGGTTATACGTGTGTTTGGGTCCGATGTATGGACCATAGAATTATCTAATCTACCAGAATATCATCAAATTTCGACGGAGATGACTACGTCCAGGAGGCTGTGGGAAGCACACAGCATCATCAAGTACGAGGGAAATGCTTTGGCAATTTCCAGTGGTAAGCGCAAATGACGCAGAAATACGCAATCTCTCATTTCTCGTTGTTTTACATTTCGTATTTCAGTAACTTCATAGCTTGGAAATAAGAGTAAAATCAATTTATCAAACTCCGTTTTCACGTAATTTTCTATCGGTAATATTAAAATCGCAACGCTCCAATTTAAATTTTATACTTATTATTATTAATTTTGCTATACTTGTTTTATATAATAAATTCATTTCTTTTACAATGCAATCTTTGCTTTCAGTAGGTAGCATTAGATATAGACCAATTCCTTCTCCTGATACAATTGTTTGTTGGGTTAATGATCAAATCCTACCACGATCTGAGTGAATAGAGTCTTGAATGTGTTCTGCCAGAGCTAGACGTTGTTAAATACAAATTTAGATTTCAACATTGCGTTGAGGTCTTGGCGCCCATTAAAACAACATAGCTTAGGCAAAGGTAAACAGTTACATTTCTCACCCTACAGTTAGGGGCTAGCAAAATGTTTCACTTGCTGTGATAGTGAGTGTATGTCTTTATTTGATCTTTTTTCCCCGCTTTGAGGTGCGGGGTCAAGAAATGGTCAAAAAAAAATCCTATACACTTTATTTTCAAAAACCTGCAACTGGTGTTCTTCCTGTTTTGTTAAACTCCATGATTCTGCTCCATAAGTCAGAACTGGCCTAATGATGGTGTTGTATATTTTCAGTTTTGTATTTCTCGTCAAAAATTTGGATACCAATAAAAACTGCAGAGAGTAGTACACTTTGTTAGCATTCTGTATTCTAACTTTAATTTCCACTTCTCTATGATTCTGTTAATCAATCATGACTCCTAAGAATTTGAAATGTTCAACCCGCTCAAAACTATGCTTGCCAATATGGAGAGGGAACCGATTCCCAAACACGTCAATATTCCTCCATTACCATGTACTGAGTTTTCTGGTTATTAATTCTGAGACCTAATTTTAAAGCTATCTTCTCAAGTTCAACAAACAATTTCCTTATCTGAAACTCATTTCTTCCTACGAGTACAGTATCATCTGCGTAAGCAAGCACTTTATGATACTGTCCAAGATGCATGCCAGCCGGAACTAATTTTAGTGATCTGATGACTTTTTCGAGAGCAATGTTGAAGAGAAGAGGGGACAAAGCATTACCCTGTCTTATACTGTTTCTGTTTGTGAAAGGGTCAGATCTTTTCCCATTCAGGAGAATAAGGTTAATAAGTTTAGGAAGGTAACCAAACTCTGTCATGACATTCCACAGGCTCACTAATCATTTTGATTGCAAATATGCTGTCAGTAGTGGACTGCGAAAGCCATTTTGATAATCATCAATGATGTTCTCTGCGTATGGTTACAAGTGATTTAGTATAACAAAGGATAACATTTTATAAGATGTATTAACAAGAGATATTCCACGGTAATTTTGAATATCTTCCTTGTCTTCCTTTTTATGCAGGGGCACCAGGAGAGATTCTTTGCACACTCCAGACATCGTTTCGTTCTGCCTAATGCTCAGGATACTTCTCCTCCAGATTTAATTAGTTCTGCTGGGATGTTGTCATTACCAGGAGCTTTATTATTTTTCAGATGTTTAATTTTATTTACAACCTCCTCATATGTAGGCTCTGGAATCAGATCATCGTTAGGAGGACATTTGGTTTCATAACTGGTGATTCTGGATCAGGGCAGTTCAGAAGATTGTCGAAATAGTCCTTGCAAACAGAGAGCAGTTTGTTCGATTACTAAATTCCCTTGTGGCCTTTCATGATCTTTGTTCTTGGTTGGAAGAATTTCTTTATATTATTAATTGTGCCATACATTTTACGAATGTTATTGTTTTGATGATCAACCTGCATTGATTCATCTTGTTGCTTATAATTAGGGCCCGGATGTTGATGACCTTAAAATTATCGAAAAATGACCTATAAAATGCCCCTAAAATTCATTTAAAATGACCTCATTTAAGAAAAAAATGACATAAAATTAATCAATTTCATAATGATTGTCTTGTACAAATAATGGTTCGAATAACAAACATTCTTAGAAGAATTAGTGTGTTACTACTAAATTATTAATCAATAGATTAACAATTATCACTACGTCATTTTCATTTCTACTACAGTGTGAAAAAATATATTGCTAACTAAACATACGGTACCTTTGTTAGCGTTGCAATACTCCACCATAGTCATCCTCAAGTTATCAAAAGTGAAGGAGCAGCGTTTGTCAGCTAACACTGTTTTATATTTCAAGAAACTTATCTCCACTTCCACTGACGTAATAGGAGCATATTTGAAAAACACTATGTCACTGGCTGCTAAATCCTCTTCAAAATTGTCAATTCTGAAGTCTTCTTCTGAAGTCTTCTTATGGCAAAATACTGGTTATTTGACACACTGTCTGTTACCCTTAAGTTTATTCTTGTTCAATACAAATTTTATTTTTTGTCGGACTGTGTCCCCAATCTCATCTTTTACATGTTTTATACAACCTTCAGCATTCGTGACTAACTCTATTGACTTGGCCAATACCACTTTCTTCTAGGCAGGTTATGGCTTTTGGGGGGGGGGGGGGGAAGATTTAATGCAAGCCAATTTACCTTCTATTTGAGGATCAGAAATCAGGTCCTGTGCACTCCTAATAGCCTTAGCATCTGTCCTATAAAGCCATTCACTACTTATCTCACTATTTGAAAATTGTCACAATAGTATATGCATGCAGTCAACCAGGTACCCCAGCGTATTAAAACTGGTGCTGGGGGAAAACTACATCAGGGGCCTTGTCTTTGAAATACAGTACTTAGTGCGGGATGGTGCTTTGACAATGACTTTCTTTACTGTGGAAACTAGTCTTATCTACTTCTGAAAATTTTGATCGGATCTCTTCTGCAATCCGATGAAAAGCATGGACCAGATGTTAACATGCACCATCTTATTGTAAAATGATTTGAAGATTTTGATGCCGTTACAATGTAAGGTGCTGCATCTGTTACGAAGAGGAGCACGTTCTCATGTTGTATTCCTCTAGGTCGTATTAAACACATGGATTTATTGAACAGTTTGCATGTCTGACTGTGGCTAACCGCTTCCAAAACTTCTGAGGTCAGAAGGAAAAATTTTCCCGTGACTATTTGTTTCTAGGGTCCCTATCATTACATTACCTACATAACGTCCCTCAGAATCTGTAGTCTCGTCAATTGAAACGTACATTTTTTCCCATTCACACATTCACGTATTCGGTTTAACGTGTCTTCGTAACATTTTGATAGGTAGTTTTTACTCAATGATGATTCGTCTGGAATAGTATGACCAGTGTGGCGTTCAAGAAAATCACTTAATTTAGGATCGCTTACCGGTAGTTTTCTTAGTGGGGGCTGCGTGGCGCAGTCGGTAGAAGCGCTGAGCTTCTAACTGAAAGGGAGTGGGTTCGATCCCCACACAGGTAGTGGATTTTAGAAACACAACTACCACTTTCGGAAACACAAATATTCCTGGGGTTCACTCACCCTACACAAGAAATGAGTATCAGGGTAATTCCTGGGTGCAAAGACGGCCGGGCGTGGAGCTGACAACTCCATCCCATCTAGTGCCGATGTCATAAAAAGTGGAAGCCTCTACCTTCCACTACTCCCAGGGCCTCCATGGCCTGTACGGAGTTGGCTTTGCTCTGCTATAGTTTTCCTGGTGGAATATTAGTATTAACACACACTTCACATATTTCTTTATAGAAGGAAGATGACTTTTTATTTGAAGAAGCAGTTTTTTTTTACAGTAATTGGGATGGGACACTTTCCTTTTTTCCAAATTTTTAAGACCTCGCAAATGTTAATCGCGCCCGATATGTTGTACGGTGAACCGTTTATCTGCAGTGACTTTAATTTCGCACAATTTACAGAACAAAATAGTTGTCTGCTTTTGTTTTGGCATTTCAATTGCACTCCATTACAGAACGTCATACACCTACAAAACAAACTTGCCTTAAAATTCCTATAGTTACCGGGTAACTGAGTGAACAATCAGAGGCCAGAGCTGTCAACACTTCTAATAATGATAAACTCGACACAAACTACATGACGCTGAGGGGATTAACCCGTTATTTTTTTCTCAGACTGACACAATACTCACTTGCATGTGAAGAAATTGGTGACTCAAACTGGACACACAAATGCATCATGGTCAAGAAAAATTAAAACTTCTGCGTAGATAAGAAACAGGTAATCCAAACAGATGAGCACTGCCGAACCACAGTATATGGGCTAGTCCAAGAATATTAACTCTGACATGTTTGGAAATACAGATACCAAAATAATAACTTTAAAATGAGCATTTAACCGTATTAGATTTTAAAAAATGACCTATAAAAAGTATAACACATGAAAAATGTCCTAAAATGCACCTAAATGTTAGAAAATGACCTTATTCTGAAAAATGTAGGAAAAATGCATTTTAATGACCTTTAAAAACCGCATATATCTAACATATTTATTGCAGAATACACTTACTTGCCACTAAGCATTGTCTCAGTGTACTCAAGAAAAAAGATGACTTTTCATCAAAATCTGGGCCCTACTTATGATGTTTCTTTTTCTTCTGAAGCACTTTACTACTTTTTTTTGTTTTTTATTTTGTTTCACTTTGTAAGCTTGCTCTATAATAGGATCCCTATTAGACTGCAACCATCCCTTACGAAGTGCCATTACCTCATTCACTGTTTCCTGACATGCCACATCAAACCATTTCTTCTTACTTATCCTCTGTTTAGACAGACAGCTCTCTGCAGCTGATAGAATATATTGTTGAATATCACCTATCAGATCTCTGCAGCTGCCTCACTATTCTCCTGCAGTGTAGTATTATCTAAAGTTCAAACCTATTTTGGATTTCAATACAGTAGAACGTCGTTGATCCGGACTAATTGGAACCGAAAGTGTTCTGGATAACGATTTTTCTGGATAATTGAACATGTGTTTATTTCATAGTACAACCATACCACAATAGGACAGTTTCTAATACAGTAAAAGCTTCTCCGTGAATTGGTCCTTCACTTCCTCATCTAGGCTATCCTTTTCGTCATCCCCACTTCTTGCACCAGAGAAGCAATTTCATCATCATCATCTAAGATTTGAAAACCTGGGACACTGCCACTTTCCAACCAAGCTTTTGCGTCTTCTCTATCACAGTCGGAAAATCCAGCAATTTGGGGGAATAACTCATTTGTCACTTCATCCAAACCTTCATCAAAAGTGTCTGTGGTCTTAACGGTCTTTTTTTCTCCTACCAATTTATTCCATGCATTTTGAAGATTCTGTGATGTTAAAGTGTTCCACCCATCAGCTACCATGTAACAGTAGTCCTTAAGAGAAACCTATTTTGAAAAAGATATCACACTCTCATCTTCTGCCAACAGTAAACGACGTAAAACTTCCTTCTTGTATATCCGTTTTTTTTTTCTCGTCCAGATAATTGACATTCCGGTCATTTGACGTCCAGATAAACGACGTTCTACTGTACTATATTTTATCCTTTCATCTGTAGTGTTTAATTTTTCCATTTATATTTCTTAATGGACTCGAAGAAAGACTTTGATGCTGTTTTCAATTTAATTTTCACTGTTGCAACCACGAGATTGTGGTCAGATCCCATCTCAGCTCCTCTATAGGACCGGACATTGGAAATAGAACGTCGATGCTTGCTGTCAACAAGAACATGGTCAATCTGATTTGTTGTTTTGACATCACAAGAGTACAGAGTTCCTTTATGTATCTGTTTATGAGGAAAAGTACTGCTACTAATGATCATGTTAGTTGATACAGCAAACTTTATCAGCCATACTGCATTTTCATTACTTTTGTATGTAGGCTTTCTACTCCAATAGTGGGTTTAAAAAAATGTTCAGTTCCTACTTGTGCATTGAAGGGTCCCAATATTATCTTAACATCATGGCTTGGCACCCTATTCCATAGTTCCGACAGATCTTCGTAAAAAGCATCCTTAACATCATCATCTTTTTCATTAGTCGGTGCATGACAATTTATTAAGGACAGATTCAACCATTTGGAGCTTAATATTAAATAACACAGTCTTTAATTAATAGCCTCAAAAGAGATAACTGAAGAGAGGAAATTATTCAGCACACAGAAGGCAATACCGATCTCATGCAATCCCTTTCCTTTACCACTGTTGTAAAAAGTATATTTCTCCATATCTTGAATATCCCTTCCCGGTAGTCTTGTTGTGCAAGGGGATATAATGGTTTTATTCACAGTTACTGTATTTACATCCACTAGATTGGAATTATAAGAGCTAAACGTTATAGCAAAAACAGCTAAAATCTGTGTCACAGCTGTTTTCGTTTTGACGACTAAATAATAAAACTTCAATCAGGAACAAATTGTCGGCTCACAGACAGGCGCAAACACTTACCCAGATTGTCATCACCGAGTCTGTCACATAATCATGACTTATTAAGTTTCATCAAAGAGAAAATTTGTTCACAAACTTAGGTGGAACCAAATGAAAATGAAAATCCACAGCCTGTTTCCAGTCTCCGACCGGGTCAGGAATGGAATGAATGAAGCTCCCATCTAGCGGCGAGGATATGAATTGTGCCGGCTGCCGAGGCCTGACGCACCAAATATGGACATAATTTTGGAAGCCTCATGATTGAGGCGTGGAGATTAGTTTCGCAGAAAATCTTAGTTTAATTGTGAAAATTTAGAACGTCTTAAAAGATAGCAGAGTAGCTCTCAAATGAGGCGTCCAGATGCAAACTACGGTGAATCCACTTTTTCTCGAAAATTAGATGTTGCCACCATTTTGATCTCTGTACTCCCGTCCGTCAATTAGGCCCTCAAAACACAAGCAAAACTGCTTCAGTCTGCTCTAAAATGTACCTGGAAAACAACCTACAGATGCAAACGTCCATGTATTCACTTCTGTTTGTAAAGCAGAACTGAGTGAATCCGTTTGCATCTTAAAGAAGGAGAAGTTGGTGTATCCTTATTCGCGCCTTTATCTAAGACGGTTTGCAGACGCAAAACTCGCTTGATACACGTTGTGTGCTGTGTCTGAATAATGGTTTTTTCTCTGTTATTCGCTCCTTGAAAGTTAGTTTTGAACCTGTCGAGCAGTTAGTAATGTTGGTCCTACTACTCTTTGCCATGAGAAAGGAAAACTGTGGTAAGCCCCCTGCTAACTAGCGATATTGGCGCGTTTTTTCTTGGCTTATTTGTGAGTGCATGGAGAACGTTGGTCGTGTAATTGTTGGGTGAAATATAAACAGTGCTATATCATTCCCTCCATAATCATGGATGTTACTAACAGAATACGTGTACATACCGAAAGGGAATGGCCGTAAAATATCAGAAAATCCTACTGTTTGAAGAGGAACAAAGCAAAACGCATAAGATAAGGTTAAATTGTTAACTGTCATATTTTGTGCCGGCCCCGTGGTGTTGGGGTAGCGCACCTGCCTCTCACCTCGAGACCCTTGGTTCGATTCCCGGCTCCGTCAGGGATTTTAGAAACTGACGTGAGGGCTGGAATGGGCTGCACGCCCCTGTAACGAAAACCAAGATTAACGTCCAAGGGAACCCGACGTGCTGACCATCCGTCACCCCACAATTTGCAGGCCAAATGGCTTGTCAGCGGTCGCTTGGTAGGCCTAGGCCCTTCATGGGATTTGGTGCTACGGGGTTTGTTTGTATTTTGTGCTATTTCACTGCATAGAAAAAAATAACAACTCTTCTCCTTATTGGTACTGCTCTTTTCTAGATATTCTTCCTGTGGGTTTCCAGTTCGACCACACTGCAAGCATGGGGCAGTATACCATACCAGTATAAAGTATTATCAATGCAGGATATAAGGATAGCTCTTCAAGCCTTTTATAAAGTCCCAAACAAAATTCAACAGGACCAGTTTATACTCGTACATACTAAAGTCGAATCACCGAGGAGGCGACTGATCGAAACAGCACATTCCAGAAAAAAACATAAATACTTCCATTTGGTACTACTTACCACGTCTGAAAGTACCATATTTCCTCCCATAATCGTCGCATATTTTTAACCAAAATTCGCGGAAGAGAAGCAGGGTGCGACGATTATGTGAAGAATATTTAATTTTCAAAGAAGTAAATCCAAAATATCCTTTTTAATAGCTTCTTCTTCATCCGGTTCCTACCCGTTCCGGATGTTGGCTACCATCTTGACTGTGCTGTTCCTATCACTTGCAGCTCGGAATAATTCAGTAGATGTTTTTGAGGTCCAGGCTGTGAGATTTTTTCACCAGGATATTCTTCTTCGTCCAACACTTCTCTTCCCTGGTATTTTTCCTTGAAGAATAGACTGTAGGAGATGGTACTTGACGGTATTCCTCATAATGTGTCCTAGGTATTGGATTTTCCTGATTTTCAAGGTGGTTAATACTTCCTTGTGTGTGTGTTTTTTTTTCTTCCATTTTTTGGAGAACCTCAACATTTGTGACATGGTCTGTCCATGGTATCCGCAATATTCTTCTGTACTGCCACATTTCAAAGGCCTCTAACCGTTTACATAAAGACTCTGTCAGAGTTCATGTCTCAGCACCGTAAAAATGAGTAGAGAACACATAACAAGGCAAAAGCTTGATTTTTGTAGTCATTGTCAGCCCATGATGTTTGAAAAAATTCTGAATCTTATTGAAAGTTGTCCGGGCTTTTCCAATTCGAGACCTCACCCCATCAGAAGGGTCCCATTGATCATTTATGGTAGTGCCAAGGTATATATACTTATGCACTTGTGCAATGGGTTTCTGGTCTATATTTAGTTTGCATGCAGAGACTTTGTTTTTAGTAATGACCATCACTTTTATCTTCTGGGGGTTTATATCTAAACCATATTCATGGCTTTTTTGGATAACATTATCAATGATATGTTGCAGGCTTTGTTGACTATCCGCAAAAATCACAGTGTCATCGGCATATCGAATGTTATTTATCCAGTTACCATTTAAGAGCACTCCCTTTTCAACATCCTCTAGAGCTTCTTTAAAGATATATTCCGAAGAGATGTTAAATAACAATGGAGACAATATACAGCCTTGTCTTACACCTCTTAGAATATCTATATCTTCCGTGTTCTCGTTACCCAACCTCACATAAGCAGATTGATTCCAGTACAAGTTCACAATTATTCGTAAATCTTTATCATCTAAGCCAATCTATTGTAAAATTTCTATCATCTTATGATGTCTTACTCTATTGAAAGCCTTTTGATAGTCGATAAAGCAGGCATATATATCGCAGTTCACATCACGGCACCTTTGAAACAATACTTGAATGCTAAATAGGGCATCCCGTGTGCCAAATGCGTTTCTAAAACCAAATTGTGTAGAAGAAACTTGTTCTTCA
The DNA here is from genome assembly GCA_946902985.2 of Meconema thalassinum. NCBI lineage: Eukaryota > Metazoa > Arthropoda > Insecta > Orthoptera > Tettigoniidae > Meconema > Meconema thalassinum. Next base: position 1,572,700,326 of record OX336388.2, read on the forward strand.
CATATTTTGTACATTCTGCGATGCATGATCTTCAGAAATACCTTCAAGATGTGATTCATGCGACTGATTGTACGGTACTCACTACAAAACTTAGCTCCGGGTTTTTAGGTAGTGTGATGAATTCTGATTTAAGCCATTCCTGAGGAATGTTCCCAGAATTGTAAATGTCGTTGAATATTTTAGTCAACCATTTCACATTATCTTCATTCAAAAGCTTTAAAAATTCAGCATTCACATTGTCAGGGCCAGTGGCTTTACCATCCTTCATGGCTTTTATCGAGGTTTATACTTCATCTACCAAAATTTGTGGTCCTGTTTCACCATTTATTCGAGGTGGTTCCTGTCGAATATCATAAAACAAGTGTTCTATATATCTTTGCCACTTATCTTTAAACTCTTCTTTTCCAACAAATAGTTTTCCTTCAACATTGACCAATCTATTTCCTTGTCTAGTTCTATAATTCCCTGACACTTATTTAACTTTTCGATGAACATTGAAAGCTGTCATGTTTTAATTGTAACATCTCTATTTCATTACATTTTTCTTGTATGTCCCTTTCCTTAGCTAATCTTATTTCTTTCCTGATTTCCCTGTTGATGTTCTTATATTCATCAGGATTACCCTTTGCTTTCCTTCTCTTATCCATCATTTTAAGACTCTCTTCAGTCATCCATGGTTTCTTTTTTGTGATATCTGTTACTAAGTGATCTTTCTTCATAGATTCAACGGTATTAGTAAATGTTTTAATTTTCTCATCGGTACATAAGGCATCAGATAGGGATCCAAGTTCATAATTGAGCTGCTCTTCCACATAATATACTGTATCATTATTTTCTGAACGCTTGTGTACTTTCTTAATATTGTTATTATTGCTTAATTCGTAATAGCATGTATTTCACTTTCATCAAGATCTTTTATTTTCTCATTGTGAATACCTGCTGTCAGGTCAGGAGAAATCCTGCTACCGTATGACAGTAGACGGTACTACCTGCGACTGTCTGGTCGAGGGTCTGGCGGCCAGTACTAAACCAGGCAAACTAAGGGAGAACCAACGGCTACGGTCGGAGGAGTTTTCCTTTAGCAGGTTTAATGAAACCTGTGTGTAGGAAATGACACACAAATTTATCACAACACTGCTGCCTTGCTGTCTAGATAGGGGACTATCAAAGGCTAAGGGAGTTAACCCCAACAATAAAACGAGCCTCGGATGTAAGAAACGAAAACCAAGATATGGAAAACCTTCTACGTGTAGTTCTTGTAAGGATGACGGTGGTAAGCCCGAAGTTAAACAAAACTATTCAAGGAAGAAAATTACTGGACGGAGGAACAATAAATTCAAAATAGCAACATTAAATACCATTACCCTGACCGCCAAATGTGAGGAGCTCGTAGATCTCATGGAAAGAAGAAAGATTGAGGTCCTTGGACTGAGCGAAACAAAGTGGAAAGGGAAAGGAGCTGAGGAAAGGTTATAAACTCTACTGGCATGGAAATAAGACGGAAGCAAGAAATGGTGTGGCGTTTGTTATCAGCAAGAACATCGATGCTGTGTATGATGTAGAATATGTAAATGAACGAATTATCAAGCTACATCAAAAAATCAACAAGAACACACTAACCATCGTTCAGGTTTATGCTCCACAGGTTGGGTGTAGTCAAGAAGAGAAAGATGACTTCCTTCAAGAATTAGAAGACCACATAGAACAAGATAACATTCTTGTTATGGGTGATTTAAATGCTCATGTGGGAAATGATAGGACAGGATATGATACAGTGATGGGTCCCCATGGATATGGAAATCGAAACCAAGAGGGTGAATGCCTTCTTGACTTCTGCTTAAGAAATAATCTGGTTATTAAGAACACATGGTTTCAAAAACAGCTGAGCCATAAGATCACAAGGTACAGCTGGAATGGAGAACAGAAATCTGTTATTGACTATATTATTGCAGATAAAGAAGCTGGAACATTTATTAGAGATGTGAAAATACTGCCAGGAGAAAGTTTTAATAGTGACCACAGGTTACTAGTAGCCATCCTAGGAAACATCCTGATAAGAAAGGCGAATACCAAACGTAAACCCAGGATAAAAGTTTGGGATTTTGATAAACCAGATAAGAGGTCTGAATACCAGATGAAGATTAGAGACCAACTGCCTAAATATGAGACTGGATCAGCTGAAGAAGAATGGCTTGGTTTTAAGAAAATCCTGGTAGATACTGCAGTAAATATTGTTGGCAAAGCAAGCAGCAGAGGGAGAGAAACCCCATGGTGGAATGAAACTGTCCGAAGAGCAATACAAGAGAGAAATGAAGTGAGGAAACTAAGGGACAGAGAAAGTCAGAAAGGAGAGAAATTTCAAGAACTAAGTCAGTTGTACAGGGACCTCAAACTTAAGGTGAAAAGAATCATTTCTGCAGAAAAAGAGAAATATTGGACAGAATTCACACAGAAACTAGAAGAAGAATGCAGGAACAACAGGAAGCTATTATTTCAAGTGGTGAGGAGTAAGAAAAACAGCTGTGAACCAATAAAGACTGTGGAGAAGGAAGATGGAAACATCACATGGATTGAGAAGGAGATTCGAGATGAGATGGGACAGTATTTCGAAAAATTATATAATGATCAAAATTCAAATACCAAACAAGAGGAGACTAAAAGAGAAGAAAACATCCCAGATATGGAGTACCCTGTAACACGGATGGAAGTGGAAAATGCCCTAAAGAACATGAAAAAAGCTAGGGCAACAGGCATTGATGATGTAAGTGCTGACATTATAAAGGCAGCTGGAGTATAAGGATTGCAGTGGTTGTTTTAGAGTCCTAAATACTATTTGGAAAGAAGAAAAAATACCAACAGACTGGACTAAAGGTGTTATTGTCCCTCTATTTAAGAAAGGAGACAGGCAAAAACCTAGCAACTACAGGGGTATTACTCTTCTATCTCATGGCCTGAAGATAGTGGAATGAATCATAGAACACAGATTAAGAATTATCATTGAACCAGAGCTTGAAGAAGAGCAGTACGGTTTCAGAAGGAACAGCGCAAGAACAGATCTGATATTTTCTGTCAGGATGATTATGGAGAAGCACTGGGAAAAAGGAAAAGACATCTTCATTTTTCTAGATATTGAGGAGGCTTACGACAGTGTACGGAGAAATACAATCTGGGAATGCCTTCAAAATAGATCAATACCATGCACTTTAATAAATAAAGTGAAGATGCTGTATGAACACTGCCAGAGTTGTGTCCAAATAGGTGACGGCTATTCAGAGTGGTTCGACACTAAGCAGGGTGTACAGCATGGCAGCGCTCTATCACCACTTTTATTCATTACTGTAATGGATGAAATAATGAAGAGAGTTAAGAGACTCAATAAGACCTCTGAATTTAAAGCTTTAGCGTTTGCAGATGATGTAATATGGGTTGAAAATGAGGCTGAAGTACAACAGAAGCTGAATGATTGGAATGCTGTATTCAAGCAATTTGGTCTGAATATAAGCAAGTCCAAAACGGTTGTGATGCCCGTTAGTCGACAAAACATCTGTACTAACATCACTCTCAATGGTACAAAATTAGAACAAGTACATCAGTTCTGTTACCTTGGCAGTGTAGTGTCCACAGATAACCAACCATCTGCAGAAATCACTAGTAGAGTTTAACATGGAGCAAAATTTTATCATCTCGTGAGAGGGCTTCTTTGGGACAAGCAAGTTCCTTTAAGATCAAAACTAATACTGTTACATATAGCTTAGAAACCTGTACCCAATCCAAGAGAAATATCAGTAAACTACAAACGGTGGAGATGAAGTTTTTAAGAACTATGATTCAGAAGACAAGGAGGGACAAAATAAAAAATTATGAGATATACAATCTTGTTCAAATAGAACAATCTCTTAATGAGATCTGTGTTGAAGCCAGGCTGAAATGGTTCGGTCATCTCAAGAGAATGGACACACAAAGAACAGCTAGAGTGTGGTTTGAGAAATAACTAAAAGGCAAAAGACCAAGAGGTCGACCGAGGAAGAGATGGATCGACCAGGTTAGAAATGATCTTGCAGGGAGAGGTCTGGATGTGCAGCGGATCATGGAGGAGGAAACATTCTTGGAAAGAACTAAATGGAGAGCGCTCATTCACCGTACCCGGGAAACTGGAGCCGGTTCATGATGATGATGGTGATTGTGAATACCTAGTGCGTAACATCACGCATGGGTCCCTGTTTCGATGTTTCCACTGGAGTAGCTGATGCTAGACTGAGGCAGGGTGTCCCATGCACAAAGTTCCGCCAATAGCAGTTGGGCCTGTTTTCACAGAGATTATCAGCGTTTCGTACAACGGCTTATTGAATCTCGTCATTCCGAGGCCAAATACCAGGAGCGATGGGTCCATACCATTTTCACTTTCCTGGACTGCCACTGGGCACGACCATTGTCTAGCATGCCGTTTTCCAGCCTCTCGCGTAGCGTGAGTCGTAGCCTGTATGCAAAGAGACAGACTCCTTTCTTCTAACAAGGTCACGCCAGATTATAAGCTTGCGGCAGCATGTGGAACTGACCAGCACACAAAGAAGAATGCGCTAAGTGACAGTGTTGGCCGTTCGTGTCGCGTGGTCATAGGCCGCAGGCACTGAGACGAGACTACTTTCTTGTGAATGAAAGGAGCTGTTCCGATCTATATACGCACTCTGCATACCTGGCCATCCTTTCTTTCAGAAAAATTATAAGGACAATTTTTTAATTTGTTAGAACAATAGATGTGTGTTTTAGGATGCCAACTTGCAGTGGCTTCCAGTTCAGTGCATTTAATTTACCATCATTCTTTCCCATGAAATAAAGAATGGAATTTTGCTGAAAATGATTTTTAATTTATTTTGTGTCTTAATTAATCAATAGTTAAAAGCATGTTTATTTTACTTGCATGAATGTTTTTACCCGATTAAACTTCCTCAGCAGGAGATCATACAAGGCATTTACTTTTTTTATGAGTCAAAACATATTCAATCGAACCTTGAAACATGCAAATGGCAAATCTGACATATGAGTGAGAAAGATGTTCAGGTGAAATTTAATAGAGAGAAAAGAAATAAGAATTACTTTTCAGTATGGCCTCTCTATGAATTGTCTGGTTAAGACAATTTCTAATGATGCGGGATTGCCACGCGAAGCCATGTACTGTTGCTTTGGTCAGTGTAATGTGCTCCGGGGCGTGGTGGCTCAGCGGTCTAGCTGTATGCCTCTCACCAAGGCGGTCCGGGTTTGATTCCCGGTCAATGCATGTGAGATTTTCGAAGTGAAATGCCACGTCCTGTGGTTCGGATTCCACGTAAAAAGGAGGCCCCGTGGCTCATGATCTCAAGCTTAACGGTCACGTTAAACTACAAGCTTCCTTTTTGTAATGTGCTCCATAGCTTAGTTGATCAATACCGGTACATCGAGAGTTGACAAATGAACTACCTTGGGCATAGACCGTTCCTGGTGTAATCGGTTCACGCAGATACCTGGAATGTAGGAGATTCGAGTTGAAGTCCTGATTGGTCTCATTATCAATTATCATTATCAAGGCGGCAAAAATACGACACGCATGTCATACGATGTTGGCATGTCAAAGAACCCATTTGAATTCAGTAGGCCGTGTTCATAATGGCAAAATTAATCTCGGGAGTTTCTGCCAACACAATGTTCCTCATTCCTCTACTAGAAAGCGCTATATTGTTCAAGGAGCTTAGATATCTAACCATCTTGACTTTCATAGTGATTCAAGGAACAACGAAATTCGACATGCAAGCTACCCTCTGGGTGTCAAATTACAAAGCTTGCACCTGGCACCCGATGCCATACGATAAAAAAATAATTTAAAAAATCTTAATTTTTAAACTGCTATATTGATTCGGAGAAATTAGGGACAGATGATCTTGCTGTTCTGCCCCTTAAAAGAACCATCATCATCATTTGAAGATGTTGTAAATTTCTCTTTGTTTCTGTAACGTTTCTGCCTACTCATATTCTTAGAGCCTGCAAGCACACTTTAAGCATTTAGAAAAGGCATGCTGTAGGAACAATCCTAGTATTAACCTGGTGTAGAACTGAGGAAACCATGGAAAACCACTTCTTGGATGGCGGAGGTGGCAATCGCATCCTCGTCTTGTCAGTTTTCCCTAATGAAGCTCAGTACCCCATTCCAGCCCTTGGACTAGAATTAAATATCTTGCCTGAGCTGGGAATGAAACCCAGAACCTTTGGGACCTGAAACTCAACACATACCTCGTGACCGCAGAAGGTGACTCAATATTGAATATCACTGGATTGTCTGATATAAGATTCATTATGAATTGTTAGGTCAATAAGTGTCCCAGAATAGGTGTTGGAATGCAACCTTCTTGATATATTGGGTAGACTCAGAATCTGTGCTCCATTCTGTGTGTGACTTTTTGTTTACTAAGCTAGACATTTTGTTTTTTTCTAGCTGTTGACTTCTTCAACCAAATCAACATGCTATATGGAACCATCACCGAATTCTGTACTGAAGAAAGTTGTCCCATTATGTCAGCAGGACCAAAGTATGAGTATCATTGGGCTGATGGGCATATTGTGAAGAAACCCATCAAGTGCTCAGCTCCAAAATACATTGATTACCTTATGACATGGGTGCAAGACCAGCTGGATGATGAGACTCTCTTCCCTTCAAAAATAGGTGCTTAAATTATTCATCAGAACAAATGATCCAAAAGGTGCAAATGTGCCCCTAAGGCAACATAGAAACAATTTATGGATAATGTGTGATTTCTCCCTCCAAATAGCATTGTGCCAAGACCGCACTAGATAGACATGCCACAAGGTTCCGGCCGTGACGTCGCAAGAGTGGCCCACGTTCAGTTTGACAGTGTACGGCCCGCTCTCACTGTCACCATGGCATTGTTCATTTATTGAACCTTATCAATGTATTTGAACAAGCCTTCAATTCTAGTTGTATTTAGGCTTGTGTACTACGCAAGTTTTATGCGGGGGTAAAAGTGGTAGGGCAGTTTATGTAGAGCTCAGCAACTTGAAGTGTGACCCTGCGTGAGCGCTAGCTCCGTCAGCCAGAGTGACAGAGAGTACAGCGGGCTTGTAGTTCGCATATTTTCCGGGGTTTCAGTTGGAGTTGCTGCGCTCTACCAATATTACCTCAATTGACAGTTCCTTATGTAAATTTAAGCTGACAACTGTCATTTGTAACGGAACACAGTTTCATGTAAAAGATTAAAACCCTTAATACCAATAAAAATAGTTGTAATGTTTCTACGCAAATACATGATAGCAATTCATAATAACAGGCTGAAACCTTCTTTAAAAATTAGGGTTCTGCTTAAAACTTACAGTATCTAACAATCCCTAAGGTTTCAATTTATCAATTCTTCTTTTCTTTGCTGATTTATTGGTGTCTTTGAGGATTTCTTCTTCTTAGCCATGAGTTTGTCTTCGATAACCTTTCTATAGTTATTTATTAATATATTACAAAAGATGCCTCTACATTTGTCAACAACATTTTTAAAACTACTTCCACAATCACTGCATGTTTCAAACACCTAGTTTTCATTCTCCAGAACATTGTTGACAATCAAAATCAGAATGTTTCTTTGAGAGTCGCATTGTAAAAACATAGATTCATACTTATCACTTATAAGTATATTAAATCATTTAAATTTTGTGATCAAAATGTTAACAATAAAATCTGATGAATACTTCAAAGCTCCCCTGTCGATTACATTGAAATAATAATTTTCTTCTGGCTTTAACTCATCTTTATCATTATTTAACAATAAAACATCTTGACAACTTCTACATGTACAGTTTTTCATAATTATTTTACAAATATATCCACCAATATAAACTAGACTTAACAAAATATTCTCAGATACAATAACATCATTAAACTCAACGTCCACACTTTCAAAATGTGAAATTTCTGTAGTTTTGAAGCTTTTACAATCTGAGCTCTTGCACTCCACATACTTAATGAAACATCACTAATAGGGATATCTGCGTGTTTAGCAGAGTATGCTTTTATTACCATTAATGAACCTGAGAGGGAGTAAGGAGAAGAAAGGGACTGAGAACCAGGAAAGACGTATAAGGATATGGAAACTGAAAGAAGGGGATAAGAGGGTCGAGTACCTCAAAATGGTAAAGGAAGGAATTCCAACAGATGAAGAAAGAGGGGTGGAAGAGGAATGGGCTAGATTTAAGAAGACACTAGTAGGTGCAGCAGAAGCAGTATGTGGGAGGACAAGTAGTAAGAAGAGGTGGAAGGAAACACCATGGTGGAATGAGAAGACAAAAGATATAGTAAGGGAAAAGAATAGAGCCTTTAGGAGGTGGTATCAAAATAGGACGGTAGAGACAAGGGAAGAGTACCAGGAAAGGAAGAAGGAGGCGAAGAGAGTAGTGGCTGAGGAGAGAAGAAAGTGGATGGAAGAGTGGACAAAGATGATGGAGGAGGATAGGAAGGTACAAAAAAGGTCCTGTATGGGATGGTAAAAAATAAGAGGCGGAAGGATCCTACGGATTATGTTAGAATGGTGAACAAAAGGGGACAAGAGATAGAAAATAAGGAAGAACTGAAGAAAATGTGGAAAGAATATTTTGAAGAACTTCTGAAGCCAAATGGAAAAGATGGTGAGGAGGAAGAAATCGGGGAAGAGGAAGATGAACTGCAAACAGAAAGGGACTTAACATGGAAAGAAGTGGAAGATGCAGTGAACAAGATGAAAGGAGGGAAGGCACCGGGTGTGGATGAGTTGAGTGTGGAGATGGTGAGAGCAGCAGGAGAGGTGGGGATACAGTGGTTGTACCGAGTGATGAGGACAGCATGGAAGGAAAGGAAGACCCCAGAGGACTGGAAAAAAGGAATAATTGTCCCGATCTTCAAGAAAGGTAGTAGAACAGATTGCAGAAACTATCAGGGAGTAACACTGATGAGTCATTGTGTAAAAGATCTTCGAGAAAGTTTTGGAAAAGAGAATTAGGACAAGGATAGAAGGAGGGATGAGGGAAGAACAACATGGCTTCAGAGCAGGAAGGTCCACAGTGGATTTGATTTTTGCTGTAAGGCAGTTACAAGAACAGCACTATGAGCATGGAACAGATCTACTGATGGCCTTCCTGGACATTGAGAAAGCATATGACAGTGTATGCAGAAACAAAGTATGGAAGTCCCTGGAGGATAGAGGAGTAGAGAAATGGACTATAAAGAGGATAAAGGAGATGTACAAGGGAAGCGTGAGCTGTGTGAAAGTGGGAGGAGAGAGATCAGACTGGTTGGAACAGAGAAACGGCCTGAAACAAGGAAGTGCACTGTCACCGTTACTTTTCATTGTGGTGATGGATGACATAATGACCCGAGTGGCACAAGTAATTGGGGAAGGAAAGATGAAAGCAATGGTGTTTGCAGATGGTTTGATGATTTGGGGAAACAAGGAGGAGGAGGTACAGGAACAGTTGGACGTGTGCGAAGGAATAATTCAAGGATATGGGATGAAATTTAGCATAAATAAGAGTGAGATGGTGATCACAACAAGGAAGAAGGAAAGAACCACAACGGGAATAACAGTTGGTGGGGAACAGCTGAAGAAAGTGGAGAGTTTCAAGTATCTGGGAAGCCTGATACAAGATAATGGAAGAAATGATAGAGAAATAAATGAGTGGGGGAGACAGCAGAAGCATTCCGGAGGAGTGTGAGAAGCATGTTATGGAGCAAGGATGTCCCTCAGAACAGCAAAAAGATCATATATCGGACGTACTATGTCCCTATCCTGACCTATGCCTCGGAGACCTGGGTTATGAAAGGAAGGGAGAAGAGCAAAATACAGGCCAGTGAGATGAGGTTCTTGAGAAGCAGTATTGGAGCTACAAAGATGGACAGAATAAGAAATGAGAGGACCAGAGAATTAATGAAGGAGGAACCATTACAGGATGGTATAGAGAAATCTAGACTTAGATGGTATGGACATGTAAAACGAATGGAGGAGAAGAGGATACCCAGGAGAGTACACGAGACGAAGTGGGAAGGAAAGAGACCGAGAGACAGGTGGCTGAAGGGGGTGGAAGAAAGCTTGAAGAAGAGAGGAGAAGACTGGACAAGGGTGGAGGCTGAGAGATGGTGGGAAGACAGAAGACGTTGGAGAGGCTTGTGTTCCAAACAGACCCGGCCTGTGGCTGGAAACTGTGCAAGATGATGATGATGAGGGCTTTTAATTTTCGTTTTGACTCAAGGACTTGTTTCACTGAAATATCCCCCCAGGGGCTCCCATCTAGTGGGACGTGGGTTGGCGACCAGGGGGCCCCAGCTGAGTCCGGCATTGCTTCCACTTACTTGTGCCGCGCTCCTCTCCGTCTTCTTTCCTGTCGACCTCACTTGGTCAACTCTTGTTCTCTTCCGATCCCAACGGTATTAGGGTATCCGAGGCCTAGGGAGTCTCTTCCTTTCCCGCCTTAATTGGCCCTTGTCTCATCTTTTTTGATACCCTCCTTCTGCGAGGGGTCAGCCTTCTTTTTCTTTTCCTTTTACCTCCTGCCTTGTGCTCAAGGCCCTTAAGGAGGCAGGGTGTATGTAGTCCCACCCCTTCTGGTGCACCCGAGATAATGCTACACCCTCAGGGGCTCACGGCTGGAGAATTCGGGAGTTGGCGACCCCGAGGGATTCCTGAGCTGGGTCCGTTTTCCCCTTTTGTCCCTTATCTTTGGGGCGGACCCTCTCCTCTCTCCCCTCTCCTCTCCTCGTTTCAATACATTTCCTTTTCTCTTTAAGATTCCCGCACTGTTTTTGTTACTTGGTTCCCCGTGTATCTCAATTCCCTTTTAGCGTTTTTTGTAGGTATTTTTAATCTACAGTGCATTTTGTAAGTTTTTCGATCTAAATTACATCTCGCGATTATTTTCAACCTCAATTGCATTTTGTAAAGATTGACATGCTTTTTAGTAAGTCTTTCAATATGGTGGAGAGACCTTTGTGAGTATTTTGAATTTCAATTGCATTTTGTAAGTATTTTCAACCAAAACCTCATTTCGCAAGAATTTTAAATCTATATTGCATTTTGTTTGGTGGGCATTTTGCAAATATTTTGATTCTCAATTGCATTTTTTGGGTATTTTGAATCTAAATTACATTTTGTCAAGTATTTTCAATCTAAATTGCATTTTGTAAGTAATGTCAATCCACATGAGTCGTTTGAATCTACCGTGCATTTTGTAAGCATTTTAAATTTCAATTGCATTTTGTAAGTATTTTGAATTTCAATTGCACTTTGTGAATAATTTGGATTTGAACTGGGATCTTCCAATCTGAATTGCACTGTGTATTTTCAATTTCAATTTCATTTTGTAAGTATTTTGAACCTCAATTGCATTTTGTACGTGTTTTCGATCTCATTTGCATCATGTAAGTATTTTGAATTTCAGTTGCATTTTGTACATATTTTGAACCTAGCCTGCATTTTGTGGGTATTTTTCAATCTATTCTTTTTGTGCATTTTTTCATTCTAAATTCCCTTTTGTCACAACATCTTGTGAGTTGTTTCAATCTGAGTTCCTTTTAAGTATTTTCCGTCTCACTTAATTTTGTTCTGGTTTCCATTTCATTATCATTTTCGCTATCACCCAACTCATTAGGGGCCGATAACCTAGATGTTAGGGCGCTTAAAACAACAATTTTCATCATCATCATCACTGAAATATGGTAGCAGGCACCACTCATTTGCCTAGACTGCCCAAATCATGCTTCTAATTCATCAGTCTGAAATTTTCCTAACAATACATACTTGAATCCTAAACTTGTTTTCAAGAAATGTACCAACTCCAAAATAGTTTTTACATGAGTTTCATTAGTAAGTTTTCCATGACGAGTCTCTTTTTTGGTCTGATTTCCTCTTGAACAGGCAGATTATCCCACCTAATTAACCAGGTTAAAAACTTGCGCAGGAATAAAACATTGTCGTCATGAACTGAAAATATTGCGTTACAATGACGGTCGTTAAATCTATCGCCTTTGAAAGCATGCTTAACATTAAGAATCTTCCACCACTGAAGAATTATTTCTAAAAATACAGTGTGCTTTTAAAATCATTTGTATTTTTTATTTTGTCAAAGTGTTTTAAAGAGGCGACATTTTTCTCGTCGAACAGTTTAGAACAAAGGTTTACATTTTGTCGCTCTAAAGACGTTGGGTATAAAACTTTTTGGTTCAGGGCAGGAGCAAGCTTATCTACATTATTCTCTTCTCCTCTATGCAGCTGTTTAAGGTGACAAACACTAGCAAAACATTTTTTATCTGACTTTTGTTTGTAAGTTTGTAAGTTACCAGCTTGGTTAAGCCAGTTATTTCTTAATCTTTTAAATAAATGAACAGAATCAAACATTACAAAAATCTTTAGCGTTTCGTCAAATGGGTTTGAAAAGTGGTTTGTAAATTGCCTTTGCGTAGCTTTTCAAACATTTTCCTGTTAACACAGTTATTATCCGAAATTATGCATACTACCTTATAGCCTATATCTGTTAATACTTTAAGGACTTGCAAAGTTAGTTCTTCTAAGAAATGTGACGTTAGGTTCCTACACGGAAACAAACCAACAAAGTCTTTATTTCTTTTAAGAATGGATGACAACATAAAAGTTTGTACAGTTGTAGCTAATGTAGTGTTATTTTCTCCACTTTTACTACTAAGAACAACTCCCTCTACCTTTCCACCTTTATAGTTAAGCTCAGGTTTTACATAGACTTCATCCAGCAACAAGTTACAAATCTTTCATGTTCACTTAACAATTTTAGTTTCTTTTTCAAGTTGGTTAGTATCCGTCGATGATAGACCTCCACTTTCGGATAGAACTAGAGGTGAAACCTCTAGCTTAATATACAAACTATGTGGAGAAAAATGGGACATCAAAAAAGAAAATAGCTAATAGAAACAATTTGCCAATAACAATGATCTTTATTTATAGACGGAAGGGTAATAGGGTGCTTTTTTTTCATCAGAGAAGTCAGAAAGAGAAAGTCTGCCGCCCACTCTTAACAAACCATCGTCATCTAGAAAAGGGCATAAGGCAAAAAGCCTGCTGTGTTTCTTGAGAGTTTTACCTTTAGCCAATATGTTTATTTCGACTGAGAACGCCTCTCTCTGGGTGAGCCCAAGAACTTTGATGGTGGCAATTTGCAGTTCAACAGCCGAAAGAAAAGGCTGAGGGAATAGAGGTTGATCTAGTACTAAAAATTTCCATCTGAGCACATAAGCAGTGATGCGCACTAGTTTTTGAAAAGAAGAGTAACGTTCCAACAGGGAAGGAATGTTGGCTGTTACAAAGGCAGAAGCTTTTTTGCTGATTTCAGGAATATCCTCTAGCGGGAAATGAGAGTTGGAAGGTCGGTTTTGAATTCTTTCAGAAAGCCATGAAGGGCCGTGCCAGTACAAACAGGATTGAGATAGTGACTTAGGTGAACAACCACGAGAGATGAGGTCGGCGGGGTTGTCTTTGCTAGAAACATGGTTCCATTGTTCTGGTTTAGAAACAGTTTGAATTTTCTCAACTCTGTTAGCTACAAAAGTTTGCCAATTAGAAGGAGGTTTAGAAATCCATGCCAAAGCAATAGAGGAATCTGTCCAAAAATATGTGTGCGAGAACTTACAGTTAAGTGTTTGTTTGAGTTGGTTAGCTAATTCGGCAGCAAGTAGTGCGGCACAGAGTTCAAGACGAGGTAATGAAACGTTTTTCAAAGGCGCAACCTTAGATTTAGCACATATCAAATTGGAGAAAAAGGGGGAGCGGCTTACAATGTAAGCACAACATCCGTATGCTTTGGTCGAACTGTCAGCAAAAAGGTGCAAATCCAGGACAAGAGAGCAAGGGAACGGAACTAGCACTCTAGGAATGTCTATTAATGAGAGATCACAAAGACTGTGCCGAAAGGTAAGCCACTTTTGTAAAAGCGAAGGAGGAATGGGATCATCCCAATCCGAGTTCAATGACCATAGCTCTTGCATAAAGATTTTAGCTAGAACAATTACGGGTGCAATGAACTGAAGCGGGTCATATATCTTAGCTATTTCTGATAGCACTTTTCTTTTGGTTTGTGGAGGTGAGGAAGACAAATTTACTTCGTAAAAGAAGGATACCAGCTTTAGGATACCAGTGTATTCCCAAAACTTTAGTAGCATCCTCCAATTGACAAAGCTCTACTGGAGTATCAACAGGATAATGTGGCAAGAGATTGGTTAGAAGTTCCTCAGAATTTGAGTTCCAACGATGAAGTAAGAATCCTCCTTTGCTAAGTAAAGATTTTAAACTTTGAGAGAGTTCGATAGCCTCAGATACATTCTTGAAAGAAAAAAGAAAGTCATCAACGTAGAAGGAATTTTTCAACAAAATAGGAGTTTCAGAAGGAAACAAGTGACCATCTTGGTCGGCAAGATGTTTCAAAGTACGAATGGCAAGAAAAGCCGATGGTTTGAGTCCATACGTTACGGTTTTTAATTTAGATCTTGATGGTTTTAGTAGGAGCATCACGCCAGAGAATTCGTTGAAGATTTTGTTGTTCGGAATTAATCAGAATTTGTCTATACATTTGTTGTATGTCGGCTATGATTCCAATTGGAAATAGACAAAAATTTAAAAGAATAGACGGGAGATCAGACTGAATGGCAGGTCCAGATAGGAGAGTGTCATTTAAGGAAATGCCATTGGCATCAGGGGCAGAACCATTAAAAACAACTCTTATCTTTTCTTTGGTGGAGGGATTCTTCCAAACGGGATGATGATTTAAATACACTGAATCTAAAGAAGGGTTGAAATCTTGAACAGTCTCCATATGGTTAGAAGCTTCATAATCCTCCATGAATTCAAGGTACTGCTTGCGAGTGTAAGGATCTTGCTTGAGTTGATTCTCAACTGCAAATAAAGCTTTAAGAGCTTTCGGATAGGAATCACATAAAGAAGGAGGAGAAGAAATGCGTGGCATTGTGACAATGAATCTGCCATCTGGGTTACGAACAGTGGTTTCTAAAAAATGTTGTTCACAAAATTCATCTTCTGATGAAAGAGAAGGTACAGATTCAATGGACTCGATTTGCCAAAATTTTTCCAGACGCTGATCAAGATCTGCATTAGTGAAATGGCATTGAGAGGAACCTTGAACAGTTTGAAGAGGAATATAACCTGTGATAAGCCAGTCAAATTTAGTATGGTGGGCGTGGATACCAGATGAAATATTAACCCTTGACGGAAGAAGATTTTGCCAAAATGTGTTAGCGCCAAAAAGAATGTCAACGTGAGAGCTTTTATAGAATTGAGGGTCAGCCAGTTTTAGATCAGAGGGAAATTTCCATTTGTCAACGGAAAAAGAGCGACTGGGAGTAGGACTGCCAATACTCGGAATCGACAGACAGTTTAGATGAAAGTTAGTGCCATATTGGACTGAATCTTTCACCTGCAGCTTGACATAATTTAAGGAAGTAGACTTGCTGTTGTTGATACCAGATATTTCAATATTGGTGGAGAGTGGTTTGAGACCTAACCTTTCAACTAATGATGAGGTTATGAAGTCGTGAGTTGCCGCATTGTCGAGCAAGGCTCGTACCAAGTGCCAATTGCCGGAAGAATCTTGCACTTGGACCTGAATTGTAGATAACAAAACTTGAGCACTACGCCATGAGGTGGTTGTTTGATTGTAAGATTGGGCAACGGTTTTTACAGTAGAAAGAGAAGATCAAGGTGGAGAAGCATCACTAGTGAGGCTCAGCGCAGGTTGGGTACTAGGATTTGAAACTGTCCCAGGAATAGACCGTGGCTTTTCGAAGCGGTGTAAGGTAGAATGATGTCTTAGCTTGCAATGCATGCAAACTCCTTTCGAAGGGCAATCCGCTAAGATATGCCTTGAAGAGAGGCAGTTAAAACAACATTTGTTTTGCGACACAGCTTTTCTACGATCGTCAACTGAAAGGCCTTTGAAGGTATTGCAGAAATATAAAGGGTGAGGATTATTGCAAAGAATACATGAGGTGTTATTACCTTGTATAGAGAAAACATGAGAATGTGAAGACTTTTCCGAGAAATGCTTGGTGGGTTTTCTTTTACTGACATCGGTGGAACCTTCAGCTTTATTGATTAAAGCAGAAAGAATTTGACAATGTTTCTTTATGAAAGAGATCAAAACTTTAAATGTGGGTTCAGGTTTGTCCACTAAATCGGATTCCCATGC
This sequence comes from Meconema thalassinum, assembly GCA_946902985.2. Lineage (NCBI taxonomy): Eukaryota > Metazoa > Arthropoda > Insecta > Orthoptera > Tettigoniidae > Meconema > Meconema thalassinum. The sequence goes on from OX336388.2 coordinate 1,572,716,547, forward strand.
TTTACGAGTATTAAAGTCAAATTTGGAGGTAGTGAGATGTATAAGAAAAAGATCCCAATGTTCAACAGGTTAAGATGTTCTAGTGCTCTTACATGAAGTTCAACGGTGTCTCCCAGACTTCTAAGGGATGATAAATTATTCGGGCGTGAAGCTGGTAAATTAAACAAAGCGTTCATATGGCGTTGAATCCTAAGTTTGGCATTGCCATATCGCTGTTGGATGAGGTCAATAGCTACCGAGTAATTTTCGGTTGTGAGAGGTAAAGCTTCAATTAACTTTAAAGGAGGACCCTGAAGAACAGATTTTAAATAATAAAATTTTTGAATCTCAGGGAATGATCTATTATCATGTATTAGAGAAGAAAAAAGTTCAAAAAAGGAATCCCACTGTTCTTCCTCCCCTGAAAAGGTAGGAAGTTGGATTTTAAAAAGAAACGGTTTGCTAACTTCGGTGTTTTGATGGGTTGCTAATTGCTTAATTAAATCCTTAGCTCCGCCATACATATTGTAATACAGTTCTTCAACAGAACTGCGATCCTGTTCTTGATCAGGTTCGATTGTTTCAATTTCGGTTTGCAACACATCATACTCTTGAAAATGTTGCTGATAAACATTAAAACGTTGAACTAGAACGTCATAATTGTGATCATCAAAAGATTTGGAAGCCAAAAAATGCTGAAAACGAGTAAGTTTGTTTTTACAGGCAGTTCTTTTGGCTACAAGCTCCTTAGGAAGAGACATGGCGGAGCTTTGAGTACTTTCACTCACCGATCTGCTAGACTGCCGAGCGTCTGAAGTGGTAGTAGTAGGATTGGTACTGGTAGAGGTGGTAACAAGGGACATCTCCGCTCACCCCAACACAGCTTTCATAGCGATAGCTGAAAAATACAATTAGCATTAATAACAGAAGTGGAAAGCTGCAATAGCTTATCGAATTGCTTGGCAACCTGTTTCATACGATAAACAATTATAAAGGTTATTTAAAGGTCCCGGGTATCGGCACCACTCATGGTTAGGATCCGTCGATGATAGACCTCCCCTTTCGGATAGAACTAGAGGTGAAACCTCTAGCTTAATATACAAGTGAACTTTACTATGTGGAGAAAAATGGGACATCAAAAAAGAAAATAGCTAATAGAAACAGTTTGCCAATAACAATGATCTTTATTTATAATTTGCATAAAGACCAACAATAACAACAACCTTATAAACAGACAATAGAAACACTGTAGGCACCAGCCAACAACACTTGAAAAACAATGCATAGCCTATAAATTCTAATGAAGTATAAATTAACAAAAGATTAAGATTAGTTAACCATTTTATGGTCTAAGGTTGCTAGGTAGCATAATCCTAGCATGATTTACAAAATTAAGGCTGCTTGCAAAAATTTACAAAATTAAGGCTGCTTGCAAATGCAGGGCCAAAGTCATAGGAGAATGCCTTCATTGCTCCAGATGAGCTTCAAAGAGTGACTAGAAAATAGAAATATGCTTGGTTGGCATGCTTTGGTTTGAGTGAAACAATTTCGTCAATCAGTAAGATCGACAAGCACCAAGGGAGTAACTTACATCCCGCAAGTCGTTTCAGACTTTCAGAATTTGTTGAAATGAGTTATAACGAACATGCAAGAAAATAAAATGCAATTGTTTTAACATACCGTAGTTTTCACTTTAAAAGGGCAAAGTACTTGCGGCCACATTAAACAAATAAGTTAGGTTAGGTTGAACACTGCAGATACACTTTGCAATTTGGAGGTTAGAGATAGCACTTAACTTGATTAGGGCAGTTCTTTGAGAGATTTCCGGGAACACTTGTGGATCACTTTCAAAATGTTGTAGATTGTTTAGCACTGGAGATAAATGCCACCTTGAGTAGATGCTGTCAAAATCGATGATTGCAGTAGGCCAAATATCGACACGTTGTCGATTGAGAAGAACTCGCTAGCGATGACGAATTGAGTTGTACTAGCGATTTAAGGCAATGTGCCAGTACTTCAGTAGAGAAGTAATTTTGTAGAGTTTGTGCAGAGACGATCTTCATGACCCTTATCTTTAGAAGTTCTTGGAGTAAGTTGTCATGTTTGAAGAAAGCGACAGGTGCCGAGTCGTTCCTTGACTGGCATGGCCCAATTTCTGCACGTAGTTTCTCGAAGTTTCACGCAGTTGGTGAAGACAGCCGAGACAAGTGAATGGCGATGAAATGGCGAAGAAAATGCAATTGATGTAGGCAGCGTTCAGGTTTTATACCGGCGATCACGCGTGATGCGGACAGGTGGCGTCGGCCAATCCGAGAGCGTGGAGAATTCTCGAAAACTGCTGAGGCCAATCAGAGTAAGGGACTAACTGAAAATGAACCTCGTGACCAACATTAGTTCCGGAAATCATTTACAGTGTCATGGAACACGTGCTAGCAAGAACAGATTGAAGAAAAATGGAATGACATGACAGGTGAGAGGTTATGCTATAATAAATAAAAAAGTGAACTTTGTAAATTTCACTGAAAAGTGAACACAAGTAATTCCAATGCGAATTGTCCATGCCCGAATTTCCCGTGCCTAGTTTTGCAGTAAAAGACTGTAAATACACAGGGTGAGGCATCGTAAGGGACGTTGACTGTCTTATCTTCTTATATGCCCCAGGTTAAGCGAAAAATATTGAAGCGAACCATGTTATGAGTATACAGGAGTATGACACTTTCTTTGCAAAGGCTAAGTTTAACTGCTTTTTGCAAAATTCTATTTTATCAGTAATTACACAGTCATCAACTTCACTTTTAATTTTGTCGGATTATTTTGTTCACAGTTTCTATTTTGTCGAGGACAATCACTTTAGAGTCACAAATAGGACTAAACAGGAAGTTACAGACACGTCTCAAATTCGACCATTTTAACATCTTGTCTCTGTCATCTAATGCACGTATAGGGTTACCCTTGATCAAAATATCATGCTTTACGGCTTTAAAATCAAGAGGCTCGTTTAATGTTAAAGAAGTACCAATTTTCGGAAGATTTTCCTCAGTCATATAAATTAAAAAATACAGAGTCTTTGGCTGTCAAAATTGACAAAAACTTTGTCAAAATCTAATTTGCATTTAATACTGAAATTACCCTTAACGTCCATGGAAGTCCTTGATCTTATCATCTTCTTCCTCGGCTTTTTTTCTTTCTTCTTCCCGTTTTTCAATTTCGTTTTTTCTTTGAATAGGAGTTTTCCTCTGTGTTGGAAGATTTTTTGACAGATAGGCTGGCACATTTTCAAACTTAGTAGGAATAGCATCGTTTGCGAGTTTCAAATGGTCACGTTTTACAGTTAAAATGGACCCATCGGGCCTTTTAACAGAATCCTCTCTAATTATGAACCTTTCATCAAAGTGTTTTATGCACACAACAGAGCTTGCCGAAGGGACAAATTTGGATCGATGGGTCACTAAGATCCACTTTTGTTTCCGAACCAAGTCAGTAGGGAATTTAAACACTGAAATATTAGGTTGGTTTGAACTATAGTTACTTCTATAACCAGGTACACAACACGACGTGGGCATAATTCACTATATTCACACACGTTTCAATCATTAAATACCATTAAATGCGTGCGTCATTGCTGCGAGGTTCAGCTCAGCCTACAAGTCACTGGCGAGAAGTGAAGCGTCCGGCCACAAGAATGAAAATCCACAGCCTGCTTCCAGTCTCCGACCGGGTCAGGAATGGAATGAATGAAGCCCCCATCTAGCGTCGAGGATATGAACTGTGCCGGCTGCCGAGGCCTGACACACTCCTCTGGGGCAGTGATTAACTGAATGACAGATGAAATGAAATGATAGTGGAGAGTGTTGCTGGAATGAAATTTTGGCAGGGAAAACCGGAGTACCCGGAGAAAAACCTGTCTGCCTCCGTTTTGTCCAGAACAGATCTCACATGGAGTGACCGGGACTTGAACCATGGACCCAGCGGTGAGAGGCCGGCATGCTACCGCCTAAGCCACGGAGGCTGTCCGGCCACATGTGTGGCATAATTCACTATGTTCATACACATATCGATCATTAAATACAGTAGAACGTCGTTTATCCGGACTAATTGGGACCGAAGGTGTTCCGGATAATCGAAAATGCGTTCATTTCATAGGGAGAACCACCAAGCTTCTCATTTAGCTGCAACGCTTTCTCACATAACAAAGATCCGGAAATGGCATATCCCTTACTTCTTGTCTGAATAAATTACCCAATGTACGCCACTTATTCCAATTTTTTATCTGTAGCTGATCTCATGGTTTTTCTCTTTTTAGACCCTTCTTCACTATCTAACTTCGATGCATTATTCAGAATTTCATCTTTTCGGCTCTTCAGATCATAAATTTTCCTACACTGTAAGGTTTCATTAGACACTGCACACTCTCACCTTTATTCAGATCATTAATGATCTCACCTTATTCTCAATCGATAAAACATTGCGATTCTGTTTCTTTTTTTTTTTTTTGCCACTCGTAGAATCCATTTTCACAACGTAATACAGTACAGTTTTACGCACTTTCAAATATTGTAACACGTTGAAACATTATAAACAAACTGTAGGAGACAACACAGACAACAATTGAAAAACGAGAACCGACTCACTACTGTAGGCAGCGCGCACTTAACATAAGTACAGTAAGCGCGCGCTGTTCCGTCTCTTTTTTTTTTTTTGCTCGTCCGGATAATTGACGTTTCGGTTGTTTGACGTCCGGATAATCGACTTTCTACTGTACCATTAAGTGCGACACCTGCGAGGTTCAGCTCAGCCTACTAGTCACTGGTGATGTGGCGGGAAGTGAAGCGTCCGGCTACATGTGTGACGTAGCGACCAAAGTGGAGGGAGAGCCTTATGGCCTGTCTATCTAGTGCGGCCTTGACTGTGCCCACAATGCAATCTCTTAAAACCAATGCTCTTGTTCGGTTCTGTGCTATTTATGCTTGTATCTTTTCAGACTTAATCATACAAAATATCCCTCAGATATGCACATCAGTTTTGCCTTGAAATGTTGGTTGTTTTAAAGTTAATGAATTTGATTAGACCTGGATATCCGTTGTGAGGCTTCTTAAAGCAAAACCCATGTTTTTAATATGCTAGCCCACACATGACATAATACACCTCAAATTACCCTCTAAAAATGCATATTTTAGTGTTAAGGACCCAGTTTTATCAAGGCTCCAATGCTTGTGACATCATATAAAAATAAAATCAAAGATAGTATAAACATATTTGGCCTATTTTCATTTCCAGAACTGATTTAAAAACACCTCCTTTTTATTTTTAATGTTGATATTTTACAATACTCCTAAGACTTTTATTGATATGCCATATGATAATGGCCTGATTGCCATTCCCCCTATTCTATTATTAAGGTAGGGTTTTTAGGTATACATTTACATGAAGCTTGATTGTGTATGTTTTGTTGACCTGTATATCCTCCAGTTTTATAAATAACCTCCATGCAGGGTCATCATCAGGGTGGATTGAACGGAATGGTTGTCCCGAGCATCAGCAGGTGTATTATGCCATGTGAGGGATGGCATATTAAAAACATGGGTTTTGCATTAAGAAGGCTAACAAAAGTACCCAGGTCTAATCAAAATCATGAGCTTTAAAACAACCAACATATTTTATAAAGGCCTTAAAATTTATGACCTCTTATGTTTTATTAATGTTGCAAATGTAACAATTTTTATAACTGTACAATTTTCAAAAGGGAACCAATCAAGGTCAAACAGCTCCTTGTACTTTATACATTGTGGGCCTGTGGGGCCTGTGTTGCAGGGGCGTAGAACTCCTCGCAAACTCGGGGGGGGGGGGGGGGTCAAATGTATAAACTGTGGTTGCTTAGCGTAGCACCAAATGTGAAACTTCTGACGTCATGTGCATCATTGCCTTTTAGACCTTATCGGCGCAACGAAGGCGTATGCGTTGGGTGTGCTCAAAACGCGAGATGCGCGATGGAAGAGTCATGTTATTGTACCTTGTTTATTAAAAAAGGACGCATGCCCTGTTGTTTCCGGGTAGGAGTAATGAATTTGTTTGTCCCAGTATCTTACCTCAGTTTTAAACCAGGGTTCAGAAATAATAGTTCGAAAATGCTCCTTTCCATATCGTCGCCGTGAGTGGACAAAGCTCAAAGCGTCTTGGCTCTCGGCTCAGTTTATGCTTCAGCGGGAAACTGGAGAGGGGCAAAAACAGTCTGTTCGTTCGGTAGAATAAAGATATTACGACTAAGCAACACAAGATGGCTTTTTCCATTTTCCGCCTAACGCCCTAACGTACCGTAGTATTAAATCGTTTTTAGAATCAGGATGTCTACTGTAAGGATGAAGGAAAAATTAGTTGCTTTTTAGCTACCTTTTAGTTACCTACTAATTCACGATGCGTCTGCAAGCAAAGAAGCTCATCAAATGGTGGGAAACAAATGAACTGTGCTTAAAGCTGTATTATAAAAACTAAATAATAAATAAATAATAGAGATTTAATATCATTGAGTTGTTTCAGCTAATATGTCATCTTGTGTACAATAAGTTGTTATGATTACCAAGAGGTTGCTCTGCTTCTGGCTGTTTGGTGAGATTCCCTTTGTCCCAGCGGTAGAGCACGAAGAAACATTGCGATTTATACAATCGGTGTCACTTTTAGAAGTTTGATGGACATTTCCATTGTCCTTGTGATTTGGCACGGGAAAATATATCTTTATTACGCAATCGTCGGTGCTTGCTGACTGTTTGACAAGAATCCAGTAGTCTTCGTCATCGAAGTGGAGAAGTATCGTGATGTGACGCAATCACCGCCTCTCTCGGACGTTTTACAAGAATCACGTTGTCCTCGTGGTTGGACTCTGATAACGCGATATTATCCAATCGGCGCCACATCCAGCCTTTCAACGATTGTCTAACTGTCCTAGCAGGATGGCTAAGGCAAATTCGAGGTTGGGCATGGTTAAAATTCACGAGCAGTTAAGGACATGTTTTATGGTCGGCACCGCTCGGAAGTAGGGTGCCATTATTCCCGCTGTCCCTATTCTGATGTTGGGAGTTCGCGGTGGATCCTGAAGAGAAATGAGTATCGCAATGCTACGTAGTCAATGCAGTTTTTAAGTGGGTTGATGCACTTCTCTCTCCCCGTACGCTTTTAAGAACACGGTCATGGGAAAAGTGGCGAGTAGATTTTGGGATGTTTCGTGTTGGGCGCCCAATCACCTTTGACGGGATTTCCGCAGCCCTCGTGGTCACAAGTTCATGATCGGGCACGGGTTTTATGATTTTACTCAACCAGCGTCGATCGCAGTCAATTTGACGAAATTCCCGCAGGCAAGTTGTGCGGTCAGCTGGTCATCTTAATGTCCGTTCAAAGTAGGTATCGAATATTGCGAATTATTCTGAGAGGAATGCACGAAAAATACTACAAGAGGGCACATTTCTTTTGAATTCGAATTGCGAATTACAGTATATACGGTCCCCGCGGGCAATTAGGCCCACCTAACGGATTATTTAATATAAATCTTACAGAGAAACTGTTAAAGATAAAATGATTGTAAAATACCCAAGGATGTTTAGTTTTACTTCAAACTACACATGGTTTAGGTTGAAATTATGAAATGCCTAACTGCAATACAAAATTTAAAGAACCTCTACATCTTGGCTTTATTTACATCCCAGGGCCGGTTCTACCACATCCGGGTAAAAGTTGCGGGCAGCAACCCGGGTGATAAACTATCTGCCGGCGTAAACCTCTGTGCATCTTGGGCAGCGTTCTACCACTTCCGTGCAAGTTCCGGGCAGCTGCCAGGAACCTAATAGCAAAATACAGATGGTGGCTAGCCTGATTTTTGTTAAATTTGAGTAATCGATGAGTGAGCCACCTATCGTTAGATGCGTTAAGTTTCTTTTCGTTTCGCTTTTGTCCGTGGTTTGTTGATATCACGTGTTCTTTGGTTTGAACAAGATATAGGCCTAGTATCAAAACCTCTCGCGACACTTCTGGGCAGTATAAACCTAGCATGTGATTCAGTTCTCGGAGGAATGCAACTGAATAACCATACCTAAACTCAATAATCGAAAACTAGACAAGCATGCAGTGCTTTACATGGAGGAATAGCCTGTGAAATATGTTTCTAGCAATAGGCTACTTTGCAGTCTGAAAACAGGCTCAGGCCTATATGAGCTACAGACATGTTGTGACAAGGCTTGCAGTGCATAGGTTCAATCATAAAATGTATGTCAAATCAAATTATCACACTCCAGGCGACAAGTTTGTTTGTAAACTCTGTAAAATTAATGGAACGGAATTCCCACATTTGTGCATAATTAGATAGTTCTCTTTGATGTATTCTACGAGAGATTTCACTCTTCTTGCACAGCTATAGAAGGTATCTTGGATAGGTCATGTTGCAAAGTTCACATTTACACTTTTCGTTTGGCGGATGGAATGATTTTGTCACACATATTTTATGATGAAAGCCATGGACCGTATAACGCGTCACCACAAGCCTAAGATCGTAGTTCTGTTTGTCAAGGCTTTAGTGACGTAGAAAACTACAAAATGCAATGCTGCATAAGCAAAACACCAAGTCAATGACAATGTATAGTACGGTACAGAAACTGAATAATGTCCTGTACACTCTGTATTTCTCATGCACACGTGTGCGAATTTATTGAATTATATGAGCGCTTCATACAGTATTCCTAAACATGTAATTGAGATAATATTTTGAAATCTATGATGGTTCCGTACGGTAATCACTAGGCGGTCGTATTTCATGTCCAATCAACCGCATCAAATATAAAAATGTTGGCTTTTGCAGCCTGAACCGGACGAAGAATTCCTCAAATTTCATTATGCTCCAGCCGATCTCTGTTCCTCTTGGACGTGTGACTGCGTCTTCTTCTACGTCGACAAAAAGTTATACATTTCCAGGACGTCAATTAGCTCTTCCATAGCCTTAAAATAAAGTATGCTCAGTAACTGTTACATCCCTTATAATTAATTAATAATTGTAATTATATCATTATGTGACAACAAAATTACCAAATGATTCTAATTGTATTATTAGTAATTTATGAAGAGGTTATGTACAGCATAGATGATGCAAAGAAACCCTTACGCACGGCTCAAATCTGGCTGGTAATGCTTTATCGGCCTCTCGAAGCTCCCGAAAATTTACACTCCGGGTAGACGAAGTTTATACCGCCGATAGCGCTACCCGTTGATGGTCGAACGGAAATTCTTACTTATTCCGACAGGCAAGTTATCGGCCCCTTTGCCTGGATGTGGTAGAACCGGCCCCCAGTCGGTTAACATGGCCCACCCCATAGGGGAAATAGGGCCCAACAGAAACTTATATTGAATTAATGAAAGTAACATTATAACCTGTAATCACTTTCATCTTCTTGACCTTCATCAGAGGATGAAGGTATTTGGGAGACAGTCTTCTTCGTTACAATATTTTTAGATTTCTCACTTACTGTACCTTGTCGTCACCTTTCTTCCTTTTGGGGGCTCGATCTTTTTTGACTTTTGTATCCTTTCCAGGATTAGATTTCTTGTTCATTTTTCCTTCAGTCTGTCCCGATGCTCCTGGGAACAACTCTCTTGTAAGAGTGGCGGCTTTGTAGTTGATTGCCATTTTACGGATTGCTCCTTTCTTACATTGTTGTTTCTTGGAGTGCTCAGTAAACTTGCAAATGGGCTTCCTGACTGTCCGATTCTAAATAACTTTACTCCATTGTTGCTAGCTCCGTGATTTATATCATCCACTGTGCTGTGTTGTACGTTAATTGGATTAGGAGAAGATGCTATTTGCTCGCTGGTATCCGCACAGATTTCAGTCAAGATTTGACAATGGGCTGTTGCAAAGTCTTCGTGTTCAAGAGAGTGTTCACTTGGTAAACTGGGAGCAAAGGCTGTTTCTGGTATGGCATCTGGTGCGAATGGAAAGATACCAGTCGCTCGGAAACCACTGCTAACATTGTTTATGATCATGCACTTGTTCCAAACAAGAGTAAAAATAGCTGAGAAACGTTCTTTATTTAGGCGTCTTTCAGGAAGAAGATCCCAGTATCTCAACAATGTCTCATCCCAGTAGTGTTGTAAGATCTATGGACCGCCTTATCAAGGGGCTGGAGCTCGTGAGTAGTGTTGCTGGGCAAGCACAGTAAGCCAATTTCATATTGCTCAGCTTTTTCACTACAGTATTCCTATGCCCTAGTGACATTTGGCTCCATCTAGAATAACCAGAACGGTACCGCGACTTTTGAATCTATTGAAGTGTTCAGGCCAGTCTATAAAACCTGTTGATGTCATACTTCCCTTTTCTGTCATGGTAACTAGGGATCCATGAGGCAAACCATCCACATACTGGTTTCATACGCTGTCCTTTAAATAGAATCATTGGAGGTATTATTTGACCGACAGCACTAGCACATCCAACAATAGATACATTTTCCGCATGCTCTGGAGCTACCAGATGAACTCGCTTTGCGCCCATTAGAGCCAAAACAGTTTGTTGATGATGGCTTGTAAGGCGACACCCCTTTTCATCAGCATTATAGATTCTCTTAGGACTCTCTCTTAAATTCAAATCATGAATTGTCTTTCCTGACTTCCTAAAATAATCTTCCACTATAGGGTGATTCAATTTCTGGGCCCTAGCAGGATTCATCAACTGAGCTTTGCGATTTGATATGTTGGGGTGTCTCCTCAAAAATCCTAGATACCTATCTTTCCCAGCCATCTGAATAATACAATTGAAGGGGTGGGCAATTTCATTATTTTCAACAAAAATGTACCCACATCTTCTCAAAATCTTAGGGGTAAGTGGCATACCTACTTCTGCTAATCTGATTATCCTGGCCTCCAATTCTGTCTCTTGTTGGGCACTAAGTAAAATTCCCCTACCCAACTTTCGTACAATTGATCCAGTTTTAAGATGAGATCTTAGAGTCCGACGAGGAATTGCTGAATTTTGCTCCAATGTACAGCGCCCGAATTCACCAATCAGTACCTATATCCGCTGCACTGTAAAGGATTGCAGACACGTAGCTACCCAGCTCACAAACTTACCATTGTCTGCTAAGTAAAAATTGGGAATTCCAGGAACACATAGGGTAGATCTATAAAAGAAAATAGTATTACCAGCGTAGGTACAAATTTCTACTAGCATTTACATTTAAGCAAATCGAGAAACTCCAATCTCGAGGGGTGATAAGGTCTGTCTATAGTGAGCGCCTGTATCTTACCTAGCAGTACTATTTTCGGCGATGACAAAATGAAAACGATGTCAGCTAAGATAAAAATTGGCTAATTTGCTAAAAAGCGCCAGCCGTTTATTGTGCTAAGAAAATACACACATATCCTGGCTGCATATCTATCATTAGTGTCTACTTGACACTGCAAGAAATAAAAACTCAAAATAAACTTAAAAAAAAACGTGGCACTAATACAACATGTCCTGAAAATAAAGATTGGAGAATTCGGTACTCCACTGAAATATGAGAAAATTATGAAACGGCGTGATTTCAAACATTACCCTATATTATACATTGCGTTTCATATTTGAACCGTAGTTCCACATCTAAATATGTAAAATCAAAATTTACTCAGTATTAAATATATCCATATGTACAATGATTCGTGATTCGCACAAATATTCACTTAACTGCGTTGAAGTGATTTAATTACCTATAATACAAACGAGTCTTTACAACTCAAACTTCCGTAACAAACACCATAACTCTATCGGTTGAAAGTATAAATACTAGTCTGAATCAAGAGAACATAGGTGACAAACATTTAAGTTCAGCACTGTTCTTACTTTGTCTTCTCCCATTTGATCATTAAATCTCGAAAAATTCCTTAAATTCTTTGTTCGGCTTACATTTTCTTTGATAAACGTGAATATTCGAAGTGCGTGGCATTTGACCTTCATTCCACACTTCTATTCCAAAATTATACAACAATCACATTATTTCTTAAACACCCTGTACAGAACTTTCCTCAAATACAATTAAACAATGTCACATTCGCAGTGATCAAAACTAGGAAACTTGACTCCTCAGTCTCCTTTCGTGAAAATACGTAACTCATTTACGTCTACGATTCCTTTCTTGCACGGTATTCCAAATCTAAACTCCCATTTCAGTGCATTTTCTCAATCAATGCAAAGAAAATTAGTAACTTAATTAAATATCCACGTCCATTATGAATATTGTTCAAGAAACAAACTTTAACAATCTCCTCTATCCTTATACAAAATTTCATTGTGCCTATAACTTCAATTCTGTACTTACTTCCTGTACAGTTACTTTTATATCACCCTGTGATTTAACTTTCTTAACTCCTTTTCACGTATTTAAATTCAGTTATTACATTATTGCAACTTTCAAAGAATTGTCAGCAAGAATTCATATTTAACAAATGATATAAGTGTGTCCTCCTTGTTTGTGAATATACTTAAGCCTTAACTATCTTCGTGGAATATTTGTTTAACAAATTTATCTAGGCTTTTTAATGCTCTAAATGTTTTATTGGACATATATATATAAATGTTCTTGAAATACCTTTGTTACTAGGAAATATGGTTTATTACGTTACAGCATAGTTCTACATATCTATCTGTTTCATTACAGTGAATTTGGTATTCATTGATTTAATTATCTATCAAGTATTTGGACTATCTTTTATCAGATTTTGTGTCGTGTAATAATCCATTTTTGTTCACAGTTGGTTTAAAATAAATTTCTGACACTCAAATCAACATCTTGAGTTGTCGAAATATTTGACACTTCGTGACATAGCTTTTTGAATATTCGGTACTTAAATTGTTCAATATACGTTCCATCGCTGCGCATTAAACAGACTTATTTAATTTAACGCAAGTATCTATAATTCTAAACGATTTTATATTGAAATGATTTAACGTTAACAACTGCAATACGCAAATAAAATTTCGTCCAAATGACGGAAATTTTCAATGAAAATGACTCCTAAGAAAATACGGAAATAATGGATTAAAATCTACACAATATTAAATACAATGACAAAATTATACGATTGGTCAATTAGGATAAACACAGAACATGACTACAATTCTACCAAATATAAATCAATCTCTTCTGTACCTTGAGTTGAAGACGGTCTCTGATGTATCATGTCTCGTCTGGCAAGCCAAATGTGTGTGTGAGAACAACGCCCACAGCTGTGCGAACCGGTTGTGACGGGGCCTGCTGGACAGCTCTCACAGAGGGACAAGGTCGGTGACATAACTGGGTTAGTGACCTCTCCGTATAACAGCAAGTCTCTTCTTTTATTGTCATTTAGACTTTCACGGCCCGTGTTATTATTCATAATGTTGAATTTTGGGCTTATGCCGTGTTTTATTATATAATAAAACACGGCATAAGCCCAAAATTCAACATTATGAATAAGTCTCTTCTTCACTCCTTCGCTTGTCTCTTGCAAGTTGTCCGGATCTTCTGACGATACCCCTTCACTGCGCCGACATCGCTTCTCAAGGTTGAAATTTGGTTGTTCTATAAGAGTCTTTGAGAGTATACTGGATGTATATGAACTCGTGTTAAGAAGTAGAGATTTGTTCTGTATTTCTGCGCATCTCATAGATGTTCAACTGCGCCGTCCATGTTGTGGAATTCTGGATTCAACTCTTCATTTCAGTAGTTTCTACTTCCCTATAATGTGCATCTTAGCACGTAGTCATAATCAGTTTAATGATTACACCCGTACAACTTCCCCGTTGCCAATTCACGAACTGCATTCTGTATAATTCCCAAGTATGAGCTGAATTGTGGGAATGAAGCTCTTCTGCTGGAGTGAATCGTTTGCATCTATCTGCGTGCGATGTATAATAGCTTCGTATTGAAATACCGAAGTATCAAGCTGTGTTTCAAAATCACTGGTCTATATGCTGTGCTGGTCTGAGTTAGAATGTCCCTTGCTCCGCAAGTCACAGCCTTCTGACTTCACACTCGTCCTCTCCACTTTCGTGATGCGTGGCACTGTTCTAGAAACTACTTGTTTCTACACTCGCGGTCTTGTCTCGTCTCGATATGAATTTGGAAAGAACTCCTCGTCTTTGCCCTCCGAGTACGGCAAGTTCCTCACTTTTCCTCCCCTCTCGCGGTGTGACGTAGCTCCATAAACTTCTCCTCACTCAGTGTGTCATCAACCTTGATCACTTCTCCCCCTGCACGACGTTTCTCTCACTTCTCGTGGTGTGACGCACTCTTACAATGTAGGCCTCCTTACATTCAGATAATAAATACCCAACCATATTTAAATAGTTCCTTCTTGCCTTCCGTAATTGTTTAATTATTAATGATGCATAGTATTACACTCTATTTCAACTTATGTTTTCCATATCTCACAAATTTTGAGGAATAAAAGATTTTAATTCGTTCTTTTATTTTTCATGGGTCCCGGTTCATATCCCGTCTGGATCTTTAGTATTGGCCTTAAATAAATTCGGGCGCAATTCCCCGTTGCCAATTTAAAGTAAAGTATAGCCTGTACTTTCTTTAATAACAGTTGGTTTCTCTGTTCTTGGGACTGAATTTATTTACTTACTGAATCTTTGGGTAAAATCTCTTTAATTTGGAGTGGTTAAATTTTCCAATGGATCTGTTGTCTTCAATCCTCACGATCTTGTAGCAATTGTTACCGTAGACTGTATCTACTTTGAAAGGTCCTCTAAATAGACTACTGAATTTGATGTAAACCTTCTTCAATACGTCAGCTTTCACAGGAATCCTGACTAACACAAGGTCACCTTCTCGTAGCGGACCGCTAAATCTCTTCCCTTGTAAGCGTTTTAATCTCTTCTCGGCCGCTTTGTTTAGCTGTACTCGCGCTGCTTCGATTCTCTGGTCCATCGGTGGTTCGTTATCTTCCGGAATGTTGAAGATTCCGTTCCAGGGTCGTATGAGTTTCTCCTCGAAGTGTAACATCACTGGAATTTCGTTGGTGCTCTCGTGTCTCGTATTATTGATGCAAAATTCTACTAGGGGTACAATCTTCGCCCAATTCGCATGATTATCTGCACTATACAAGCGAATGTACGTAGAAAATTCAAGCATTGTTCTTTCAATGGGATTTGTCTCTGGGCTGCGAACTGATGAGAATAGGTGAACAATATCCAACCTATCCATCGCTCTTTGAAATTCTGCAGAGGTGAATTGCGTTCCATGGTCCGTTAGAAGTCTTTCTGGTTTTCCCAACTTAGGAATAATGTTTTCTCTCCAAGTGGTATAAGACAGTTTTCGTTGTGGCTTTTTGCATTGGATTAAGCATTACAACTTTGGAAAACACATCCATCGTGACTAGCACATATTGGTTTCCCCTTTCTCCTTTAGGTGCAGGCCCAAAAATATCCTGGCTAAACAGTTCCAGTGGTTTAGTAGGAATAATTGCCTTAGGTCGTTCCTTCAATAGTTCAGAGTTGTACTTGTTGTTCTGACACAGTTCACAAGATGTGACCACTATGGTAATGGACTCTCGCATGTTAACCCAATAGAACTTTTCTAACATGGTATAGTATGTTTTATCAACTCCACCGTGACCTATGCTTTTGTGCACTAACCAAATTAGTGGCACAATAAGTTCAGGTGGAATAGCAACTCGCACCTTCGTGTGTCCAGCATCTATGTATTTGCATACGATTTCTCCCACGAGAATGTAATGTCTAGCTTTCCTTCTAGTTTCGAAATATGTGGCGTGCCTCATTGTCATTCTCCCTGACAAGAATCTATAAATGTTCCTAAATGGTGCATGCTTCTTTTGAAAGAGAGGAATCCTTCTTAGTTTGTTCAACGTTTCCTGATCTTCTGCGTCCGTTTGGATAACGTTAATTCTTACATTATTTTCGGGAGTCGGATGTCTGGAAAGAATATCTGCCAGTAGGTTGTCTTTTCCAGGAACATGGACTATCGTGGCATCAAATTGTTGTAGAAACATAGTCCACCTGGTCATCCGATCGCTTGACAAGTCGGACTTTAACATGAACTCCAGTGCTTTGTGATCCGTTCTGATTACAATCTTGTGTCCCAGCAATAATTTTTTTCATTGTTGTAGGGCATTTATGACGGCTAAAGCTTCAAGCTCCATCGAGAAATAATTTAACTCGTGCTTGCGTAACTTCCTGCTACTGAAGGAAATGTAGTGGTTGTTGCCGTCTTGAACCTTCTGATACAAGACTGCGCTAATACCAATTCGTGAGGTGTCAGTTTCTACTATGAATGATCTTTCGAAGTCTGGGTATTCTAATTTGATGTTGTTTTTTAGCATTTCCTTTGCTTGAATAAAGGCATTCTCGGCAGTTGCATCCCATTTCCATCTATTGTTTTTCTTCAGGAGCTCATGTAGTGGAGCCATAATTTCTGAATAACGTGGGCAATGACTACTGAAGAACTGGCAAAGACCCGCAAAAGCTCGGATGTCTTTGATCTTCTTGCGTTTGGGAAACTTGAATATTGCTTCTATCTTGTCTTCATTCGGGTGGTAACCGAATCTGTCTATGGTATGTCCAAGAAAGTTGATCTTTTCTTGAAAGAAATGGGATTTATTTAATTTTACCTCGATGTTTGCACTTCTGAGGTTTTCAAATAGCTTTTTCAACTGCATGAAGTGTTGCTCTGGCGTTTCTGAAGATATAATAATGTCGTCCACGTAGCAAATGGCAAATTGATTTACTTCATCACTTAACTTATCATCCAAGGCTCTAATGAGTGCTGGGCTTGAATTTACCAACCCGTATGGTACTCTCTGATACACGTAACAGGTTTGGTTAAACATGAACCCCGTGTAACATTTGCTGTCTTCTGTAAGCTCTATTTGATGAAATGCGGCAGTTAAATCAATCACTGAGAAACAGGTTTTATTCTTGAATCTCCTCAGTAGTTCCCTGATATTTGGTGGCCTGTCATATTCTTTGAACAAAAGAGTATTAATGCCTCTGGCATCTAAGCATAGTCTCAGACTTCCATCTGCTTTCTTTACGACTGTAAGAGGGTTTAAATAAGGAGTGGCTTGCTTTCTTATTATACCGTCCTTTTCCATGCTTTTTATTAGCTCCGTCACTTCTGATTGATATTTCTCCGGTATCGGATACAATTTCTTTTGAAAGGGTGTGTTATCTGCGAGCTTGATCTGATATTTATATCCTCTGATAATGCCTGGTGTATCATTAAATACATCTGCAAAGGTCGTGACCAATTCTTCTAATCTCTCTCTCTGATCTTCGAAGTTCTCAATTTTCCTACCATATTGAGGTATCCCTTCTGCTTCGACTTCCATGACTATTCTTACTAGATTTTCTTCTGTAGTTTCGTCAATCAGACTACACTCATTCTCCTCCTCCTTCGAGTTTTCTGGCTGATATTGGCCTTCATTAAATTTTATGACTCCGTTACGCAAGTCAATCACGGCTCCCGTCTTCGTTATAAAATCAATACTAGAATAGCATCGAAATTTATCTGGTTCAAGACTATGAATATCTGCTCGTATTTATATTCATTGATGGAGAATTCCATTAATGCCTGGAATTTACACTTCATAGTCTTATTATTGAATACACCCCTGACCTTGATAGTTGAAACGGGCATTGCAGTGAGTGAATTACCGTCTTTTAATCTGTGAAAACAGTTCTCCGACAAAATTGACGCTGTCGCACCCGCATCTAGGAGTGTTCTCAGGCATTCACCTTCTGATACTATTTCTATGATGGGTAGCCTCGCTACTCTTCCTGTTTTCGGCTCTTCTTGCTCATACAGGAGATCTTCGTTCGTGGCCTGATAGAACTCATTTATCTCGATTACGTGTCTAGTTACGGTGATGTTCTCGGCCTCCTTTACTTTTTGGAATTTGAAGGTTTTTTTTGTACCCCTCCTGGGTCTTCATTGCTCCGGTCTCTGCTTGATCCGGGCTGAGATTCCTGATTTTGGTTACGCTGTCCCTGATTTTGGTTTCTTGCGTTTCCTTCTTCCCTTTCTCTAAGGTTCCTCCGGTATTCTTGACTTTCTCTCTCTCTATCATCGTAATACCTCCTCACGTTATTGTTGTTTCTCCATCCTCGGTTTTGTTGATTCTGCTGTTGTTGCGGTCTCGAATAGTTGTTTGTGTTCCTCCAGTTTTGATATCCTCGATATCCGTAATTATTCGTCGGGTTATCTCTATTGTAGTGTCCCTCTCGGCGATAATCATTGTTCCTTTGGTGGTAGCTGTTTCTCCACTGATTTTCATTCCATCGCTGATTCTGGTATGGTCTCCCTTCTCTAGGTCTCCGATAACCAGGTTGAAAGCGATTTTGTCCATAAATTCTTGATCTAGTTGGTCCTACTCCATTTTTATTGTCTTCCGTCTGTTGCGTTTGATCAACATGGATGGTGTGGATCTCTCTATGTTCCGGATTTCTGCTTCTTTGGTTCTGGTTTCCGGTTGAGTTGTTGGACACATTGGACGTGTGATCCAACCTCCTCAAAATTTCTGCCATCCCCTCTAATGTTCTGACGTTTGCCGAAATGAGGTGCCTTCTAACTTCAGTTGGTAACTGGCATGAAATAGCATGTACTAGGTCTTCTTCTGCCAATGGAGGTTGAAGATATTGCAAGCGTGCTAATTGCTTTGTAAAGAAGCTTGCGTACTTCGTCGGACTAGAGTAAGCATATTTTTTCGAATAAATTTCGGCGCGTATGTCTTGTTGAAGTTCTTTGCTCCAGAATCGCTTCTGTAGAGCAATAGCGAATTCCTCGAATGTATGGTAAGTATACCTGAAAGCTCTGTGCCAAACTAATGCCTCCGAGTCCAAATATTTCTCTACTACCCTCATGTGTCGTTCACGAGGTATTCTATTATCCTCTAGATACGATCTCATGTCTCTAAGAAATTCCACAGCAGTGATATTTCCAACCCCGCTGAATTTATTGGGCTTTTCGTCGTTACTCTTGATGACGATAATGTTCGCATTTGACCTACTCTGGATAGGTTCAAAGTCTCCTCCAAGTTCCTCTGTTTCTGTTCGAAATGGCTCTCGAATGAAGTTAAAGCTGGATTTCGGAAGCTGCTGACTATCCACGCTTTCCTTATCCTCTTCTATCTTATCTCTCCTAGCCTCTAATTTCCTGATTTCTTCCTTCAATTTCTCATCTCTTGCTTCAAAGAATCTAGTTAAGTCCTTCCTGATGTCCTCCCTGACTTCAGCTCTTAACGTAGATGAAAATGTAGAGTCCCCAATCGTGAGTGACTAATTGTTGTTCCAATTCGCTGGTTTCCTTTTCCTGCCTCGACCTAATTTTCGCCAGTTCTATGTTTATGTCATCGACTGTACGTTTAACCCTGTCAAGTTCGCCTGAATTACTTAAATCTGCTTTATTTACAATATCGGTCAGCATGGCTACGTTATTGATTTGAAGCGCATCTACCCGCTTGGATAGATCTTCACGTACTCTACTAATATTTATGTTTGAACTTAATTCTATGGCCTTAATATCATTAGATAATTTATTATGGATTTCAGATACAATTTTAGTAGTAACTGTTACGACCTCCTCCTTCTTGTCCGTAACAGCCTTTACAATAGAAGCATTTATGTCCACATTAATGCCATCCTCAATCAATTTCCTTTGACCTTCCAACTTGACCTGTAATTCACCAACAGTATCATTTAGACTGTCAAGTTGCTCCTTGAGTCTGTTCTGGGCCCCTGAAATGTGTACATGATGTGTAGTGTTTTCCTCCTTAATGGAGCTAATATCATCATCATCATCATCATTTCCCCTTATCCAGCTTCAGCCGGGTCGGGGTATTTATGGCACTTCTCCACTTTCCTCTTTCCTTCCACAATTCTTCTTCCACGATCTTGTCCCAGTCCAGATTTCTTTTTCTCACGCTGTTCTTCACTGAATCGATCCACCTTGTTCTAGGTCTTCCCCTTGCTCTCTTACCCTTGCACTTGGCCTCCAGCATCTGTCTTGGTATTCTATTTTCCTCCATCCTCTTTACATGTCCAAACCACCTTAGTTTGTTCTTCTCAATTCTCTAATTTAGTTTTCCCATCCCAACTTCCTTCCTAACATCTTCATTCCTCACTCTGTCTTTCCTTGTCTTACCTATCATACTTCTTAGGAATTTCATTTCACTGGCTTGGATTCTACTCTCTTGCCTGCTCGTCAGGGTCCAAGTCTCAGCTGCATAAGTTAATATGGGTACATAGTACATTTTATACATTACCTCCTTGTTTTTCCTTGGTACTTCCTTATCCCAAACAAGTTTTCTTACACTTTGATAGAATGCATTGCTCTGCTGTACCCTCCTGCCAATCTCCATGTCCAACCTACCAGTTTGCATCAATTCACTTCCCAGGTATTTGAACGTGTCCACAATTTCCAAACTCTGACTTCCAATTTTCACAGTGCCCTTTCCTTGTATTTCCCCTCTTGTCATCACCATGGTCTTGCTTTTCTCTATACTGATTTTCAGGCCATACTTTTCGTTCAGTGCATCTAGTTGTTTTTGCACTTCTTCGGTGTTCCTTCCCCAGACCACAATATCGTCTGCAAATAATAGTAACTTCATTTCTTTATGTCCATATGCTTCCTTTGTTTCCTTTACAATTTCATCCATTACCATTATGAATAAAAGAGGTGACAGCACACTCCCCTGTCTTAGTCCAGTCTTGTTCCTAAACCAATCTGTCTTTCCAACTGGGGTCAGTACCCTGCTAACACAGTTGTTGTACATTGCTTGCACCATTTCCAACATTTCTCTTCCCAGTCTCTTCTTAACCATGGTTTCCCATACCTTCTCTCTGGGGACACTATCATATGCCTTTTCTAGATCTATGAAAGTCATGATCAAATCCTCTCCATATTCCCAGTTCTTTTCCATCACCTGCCTCAAGCTAAAGATTGGGTCCACTGTGGATCTTCCACTCCTGAAGCCATACTGTTCCTCTTGCAACTCTCCTTCCACCTTTCTTCTCATTCTTCTTTCTAATATTCTTTCCAGTATTTTTACTATCTGTGATATTAGGGTGATCCCTCTATAGTTATCACACACTTTCTTGTCCCCTTTCTTAAACACTGGTATTATTAGCCCTTTCTCCCAGTCTTCTGGTACACATTTCCGTTTCCACACACACTTTAGCAGTCGATACAGCCATTGCATACCAACAGGTCCAGCAGCCTTTATCATTTCGACACTGATTTCATCCACCCCTGTTGCTTTTACCATCTTCATGTTCTGTACTGCTAATTCCACCTCCAGCATTGTTATATCATCTTCTGTTATAGAGTCGTCAGGCTGTGTCACTTCGATCTCACCAGTACAATTGCTCACATTCAATAGCTTATCGAAATACTCCTTCCATCATCCCTTTATCTCTTCTGGGTGTGTTAACAACTCTCCATCTTCCTTTTTCACCAGCTTTGTAGTAACTCTTTCTTTCCTCTTACTTCTTAGAAGCCCATACAGCATCCTTTTACTGCCACTTACATCTGTTTCCATTCTTCGTGTAAATTCTTCCCAACTTTTCTTCTTTTCTTCTCCTACCACTTTCTTACACCTCCGTTTGCTGTCGTGATACTTCCTTTTGCTTTCTTCTGTTTGATCTCGGTTCCATTTTTTCCATGCAGACTTCTTTTCTTTCACTGCTTTCCTCACTTCCTCATTCCACCACGGTGTCTCCTTCTCTTTCACTCTTGTTGACGTCCTACCACAAGCACTCTCTGCTGCACCAGCAAATGCCTTTTTAAAGTGGGACCATTCCTCTTCTACATTTTCCACTTCAGTAACTGGGATTTGTTGCTTCAATCTCTCCTGAAAATCTTCCTGTACAGCTTTGTCTTTCAATTTCCATACTTTTATTTTACTTTCTCTGATCTCCTTTAGATTTTCCAATTTTCCCCATCTAATTTTGCCACCACAGCTCTATGGTCCCCATCAAATGCTTCTCCTGGTAAAGCTGTCACATCCATCAGCTTTCTGCGATTTGTCCTTTCCACCAGGAAGTAGTCAATTACTGATTTTGTTCTTCTATCACCCCACCCATATCTCGTAATTTTCCTGCTGTTTTTCTTCCGAAACCATGAATTACCCACTATCAGTCCATTCCTTTCACAAAAGTTTACAAGTTCCTCTCCTTCCCGGTTCTTTTTCCCATATCCATATGGTCCAATGACTTCTTCCATTCCTTGTCTCTCAATTCCGACTTGTGCATTCATGTCTCCCATGATCACCACTTCTACATCTGAAATTACTCTTTCTACCTCCTCCAGGAATACTTCAGTATCTTCTTCTCTGTTTCCAGTCTGTGGTGCATACACTTGTATGAAGTCCATCACGTCATTCTTCATCTTCATTCTAATTTTCATTATTCTGTCACTCACACACTCGACCACTTCAACATACTCCTCCAGTTGTTTTGAGGTTATCAGTCCCACGCCATTTTTTGCCTCTTGGCCACCACTCCAGTATAATGTATATCCTTTCCTCAATTTCTTCCTTCCTTTACCTTTCCATTTCACTTCACTCAGCCCCATCATTCCAACCTTCTCCCTCTCTATGAAGTCTACCACCTCCTCCACCTTGCCTGTCAGGGTCATGACATTCATGATTCCCACTTTCATTTCGGTTACTGGTCGCCCATTTCTCACAGTTCCCCCAGTACCAAAGGAACTGCGCGTCGCCTGCAGGGTACGCCCTAACCTTTTCCGAATCATTGGAAGTGCCATTTCCATTTTAGGCTATTATTACGATGGGGTCGCCACTCCCAAAGGCATTTTATGAAGCTACTGCCAGCTATTATTCAGGCCGCCCCTAACATGGAGAACAGACGCCCTTGCAGCCGCCCCTAACCTGGGAAACAGACGCTGCTGACGAGCTAATAATGGAGCTAATACTAGGCTGTAATTTTTCCTCTAGCTCTATTATGTGGTTACTGTTAGCTAATTTCACTTCTAATACTTTGCCTATCATGTCGGATCTTAAAATTCCTACTTCTGTTTAGTAAGACTAATGTCCTGTTTGACTTGGTCAAATGTGGTTTTTAATTCTTCCTGTGCATTTCCTGCCTTTTCTAAAATTTTCTGAGCCTTTTCCTGATTTTTCCTATCCTCTTCTTGAATTTTCCTGGCCTCTTCCTGCGCTTTTTCCTGATTCAATCGGTCCTCTTCGCGAGCTTTTTCTTGAGCTAATCTCATCTCCGCTCTTATCCTTTTAGCCTCTTCTTCTACCTTTCTGTCTTCCTCTCGTGCTTTTTCTAATGTTAGCCTAATTTCCTCCTGTGCCTTCTCTTGAGCTAACCTTATCTCTTCACGTTCCTGTCTATCCTCTTCTCTAGCTAACCTAGTTTCTTCCTGGGCTCTTTCTAGTGCTAACCTAGTTTCTTCCCATTCCTTTTCTCTAGCTAGTCTATCTTCCTTTCTGGCCTTTTCTAAAGCTAACTTGGCTTCCTCCTGTGCTAACGTTATACTAGCCTTGGTAAGTGTTTGAGCAACCGACAACTCGGCCTTGACTTCGGATTTCACAGCAGCTACAGATTTCTGAATCTCTGCTTTCATTTGTTTAGTGTTAGAGTGTGTTAATTGGTGGAGGGCTTCAATGTCTTTGGTCAATACACTTTGACCATCTTTCATATTTTCCAACATCGTTCTTATGAACGTCACGTCGTTCGCTGACATAATTTCTTCTTTCTTGAGACTAAGGGAAGTATCAACTACAAAAACTACAAGTGGATATCCAGAATTGACCAACGTATACATTTTTTACAAGTGATGGAATGCATTGAACATCTTAATACTACTTAAGTCTATTTAAATCGCGAGTTATTACGTATATTTTATTATTGTCACATTTTACTGAACTGACATCATTACATTTTATCATCCGACTTATACTTAACAACGTGAATTTACTCTTTAATTTAATATTACATGACAAATTGTCGTTAGCTGGTTCTAGAAATATGCCTCACAACTGTAATGTACTCCACTAATCTGCTGATGTTGCGTTCACCTCAACGATCATTAAATTTGGGAACGGCATTTCTTTTATTTCAAAACGTATATGGCCTCACTCTCGAGTCCTTCCAACTGCCTCTTTCGATCGCCCCACGTATGGGCCGGCCATTTAAATCTACTATCTATATGCGCCCGAATTCACCAATCAGTACCTATATCCGCTGCACTGTAAAGGATTGCAGACACGTAGCTACCCAGCTCACAAACTTATCATTGTCTGCTAAGTAAAAATTGGGAATTCCAGGAACACACAGGGTAGATCTATAAAAGAAAATAGTACTACCAGCGTAGGTACAAATTTCTACTAGCATTTACATTTAAGCAAATCGAGAAACTCCAATCTCGAGGGGTGATAAGGTCTGTCTATAGTGAGCGCCTGTATCTTACCTAGCAGTACTATTTTCGGAGATGACAAAATGAAAACGATGTCAGCTAAGATAAAAATTGGCTAATTCGCTAAAAAGTGCCAGCCGTTTATTGTGCTAAGAAAATACACACATATCCTGGCTGCATATCTATCATTAGCGTCTACTTGACACTGCAAGAAATAAAAACTCAAAAAAAACTAAAAAAAAAACGTGGCACTAATACAACATGTCCTGAAAATAAAGATTGGAGAATTCGGTACTCCACTGAAATATGAGAAAATTATGAAACGGCGTGATTTCAAACATTACCCTATATTATACATTGCGTTTCATATTTGAACCGTAGTTCCACATCTAAATATGTAAGATCAAAATTTACTCAGTATTAAATATATCCATATGTACAATAATTCGTGATTCGCACAAATATTCACTTAACTGCGTTGAAGTAATTTAATTACCTATAATACAAACGAGTCTTTACAACTCAAACTTCCGTAACAAACACCATAACTCTATCGGTTGAAAGTATAAATACTAGTCTGAATCAAGAGAACATAGGTGACAAACATTTAAGTTCAGCACTGTTCTTACATTGTCTTCTCCCATTTGATCATTAAATCTCGAAAAATTCCTGTAATTCTTTGCTCGGCTTACATTTTCTTTGATAAACGTGAATATTCGAAGTGCATGGCATTTGATATTCATTCCACACTTCTATTCCAAAATTATACAACAATCACATTATTTCTTAAACACCCTGTACAGAACTTTCCTCAAATACAATTAAACAATGTCACATTCGCTGTGATCAAAACTAGGAAACTTGACTCCTCAGTCTCCTTTCGTGAAAATACGTAACTCATTTACGTCTACGATTCCTTTCTTGCACGGTATTCCAAATCTAAACTCCCATTTCAGTGCATTTTCTCAATCAATGCAAAGAAAATTAGTAACTTAATTAAATATCCACGTCCATTATGAATATTGTTCAAGAAACAAACTTTAACAATCTCCTCTATCCTTATACAAAATTTCATTGTGCCTATAACTTCAATTCTGTACTTACTTCCTGTACAGTTACTTTTATATCACCCTGTGATTTAACTTTCTTAACTCCTTTTCACGTATTTAAATTCAGTTATTACATTATTGCAACTTTCAAAGAATTGTCAGCAAGAATTCATATTTAACAAATGATATAAGTGTGTCCTCCTTGTTTGTGAATATACTTAAGCCTTAACTATCTTCGTGGAATATTTGTTTAACAAATTTATCTAGGCTTTTTAATGCTCTAAATGTTTTATTGGACATATATATATAAATGTTCTTGAAATACCTTTGTTACTAGGAAATATGGTTTATTACGTTACAGCATAGTTCTACATATCTATCTGTTTCATTACAGTGAATTTGGTATTCATTGATTTAATTATCTATCAAGTATTTGGACTATCTTTTATCAGATTTTGTGTCGTGTAATAATCCGTTTTTGTTCACAGTTGGTTTAAAATAAATTTCTGACACTCGAATCAACATCTTGAGTTGTCGAAATATTTGACACTTCGTGACATAGTTTTTTGAATATACGGTATTTAAATTGTTCCATATACGTTCCATCGCTGCGCATTAAGCAGACTTATTTAATTTAACGCAAGTATCTATAATTCTAAACGATTTTATATTGAAATGATTTAACGTTAACAACTGCAATACGCAAATAAAATTTCCTCCAAATGACGGAAATTTTCAATGAAAATGACTCCTAAGAAAATACGGAAATACTGGATTAAAATCTACACAATTTTAAATACAATGACAAAATTATACGATTGGTCAATTAGGATAAACACAGACATGACTACAATTCTACCAAATATAAATCAATCTCTTCTCTACCTTGAGTTGAAGACGGTCTCTGATGTATCATGTCTTGTCTGGCAAGCCAAATGTGTGTGTGAGCGCAACGCCCACAGCTGTACGAACCGGTTATGACGGGGCCTGCTGGACAGCTCTCACAGTGGGACAAGGTCGGTGACATAACTGGGTTAGCAACCTCTCCGTGTAACAGCAAGTCTCTTCTTCACTCCTTCGCTCATCTCTCGCAAGTTGTCCAGATCTTCTGACGATACCCCTTCACTGCGCCGACATCGCTTCTCAAGGTTGAAATTCGGTTGTTCTATAAGAGTCTTTGAGATTATACTGGATGTATATGAACTCGTGTTAAGAAGTAGAGATTTGTTCTGCATTTCTGCGCATCGCATAGATGTTCAACTGCGCCGTCCATGTTGTGGAATTCTGGATTCAACTCTTCATTTCAGTAGTTTCTACTTCCCTATAATGTGCATCTTAGCACGTAGTCATAATCAGTTTAATGATTACACCTGTACAACTTCCCCATTGCCAATTCACGAACTGCATTCTGTATAATTCCCAAGTATGAGCTGAATTGTAGGAATAATGAAGCTCTTCTGCTGAAGTGAATCGTTTGCATCTATCTGTGTGCGATGTATAATAGCTTCGTATTGAAATACCGAAGTATCAAGCTGTGTTTCAAAATCACTGGTCTATATGCTGTGCTGGTCTGAGTTAGAATGTCCCTTGCTCCGCAAGTCACAGCCTTCTGACTTCACACTCGTCCTCTCCACTTTTGTGATGCATGGCACTGTTCTAGAAACTACTTGTTTCTACACTCGCGGTCTTGTCTCTTCTCGGTATGAATTTGGAAAGAACTCCTCGTCCTTGCCCTCCGAGTACGGCAAGTTCCTCGCTTTTCCTCCCCTCTCGCGGTGTGACGTAGCTCCATAAACTTCTCCTCACTCAGTGTGTCATCAACCTTGATCACTTCTCCCCCTGCACGACGTTTCTCTCACTTCTCGTGGTGTGACGCACTCTTACAATGTAGGCCTCCCTACATTCAGATAATAAATACCCAACCATATTTAAATAGTTCCTTCTTGCCTTCCGTAATTGTTTAATTATTAATGATGCATAGTAATACACTCTATTTCAACTTATGTTTTCCATATCTCACAAATTTTGAGGAATAAAAGATTTTAATTCGTTCTTTTATTTTTCCTGGGTCCCGGTTCATATCCCGTCTGGATCTTTAGTATTGGGCTTAAATAAATTCGGGCGCAGTACGCTGGGTAAATCCTTGCTTGCTGTTCAAGTGCCTCTTCCAGCATTTCATCTGTCCAGTTGGCGCGAATACCACAGCATTCCCCCCCCCCCCATTGCCACTTGTCAATAGAACGCCAACCCTGTGAGCGAAGTTGCAAAATACTGTATATTTAGATTTTAGACAGTAATTTTACTGTTATTTAGCAAGAGGGCGTTTTATTATTAACACAATCAGTAGTAGTAAGTTCGAGGTGTATTGGCTTGCATTAATAGAGCTATTCATTTAATCATGTCAGTCTTTGTAGCAATCGGGAAATAAGGCCCGGGCCTTATTGCTCGGTAGTTGCTTGGACCTTATTACACGGCTGCGTACCTTGTATGATTTTGAGGTTATAATTGGGTCATGGAAAATGAAATAAATATTTCACCCTTCATATTGTAATAGTGAAAGATCACTAAGGAGCGCACTCTGTACGAAATTCCTGATATATCGTTGATTGAGACGAATTACTACACTTACCTCAGTTTCCAAAATTAAAGATTGTTCCTCAGAAACACGTCTTCTCACCTTAACTTCAATACTGCCAACATGAGTAGTCCATAAGTCTTTCTAAGGATGCTTCTTTAGTTCCCCTAACTAAATATAGAGTTTTCAAGTATCCATTTCGTAACAGTCCGCAAGATTTAATAGTGGCCCTTATTGCCCGTGGGGACCTTATTTATACACGTTTTAGAGATAACCAGTTATACAGTGAGTCCGGGAATGTTCTCCGCAGCGCCTACATGCGTCTGCGAGAGCAAGCTACAGAAGTTACGTTGGCAGCACGGCTGCCGCTTGCAACATATTAGCCTTTCACGAAATGATTGCCTGTGGTCGAGATGGGAACTATTCGTTGTTTACTTGTGTCCCACGTCAGCCTGCTTCGTTGACAGGTACAGTTGCGCGAGTAGGATATGACTCAGCTCAAGTAGCCTCTACCATCGTGTAACTGTCCGTGGTTACATTAGCTCCTATGACGCGCAATGTTGCTTGACTTATGTGCGGAATGCATTCTGTCATCGCTGCATTCCCTAATAACAAGCAAACAGTATACTTTGTACTCACCACAGCCATTCATAACAGATGCTGGAAGTGCTGATGACACATACGCTCGCTAATTGCAATACATACTGACGATTTCGACAGGCTACAGCCCACACGTATGGGATTCACCCTGTCAAAGACACCGTGCTACCAACTAAACCGATGAGGCAACCACTCACAGCTGCACGTAACCACTGCGGAGAACATTCTAATATATTATATTATATCCTATGGAACGAAAGTTCGAAGGAAATATCGTCATATAACGGAATTTCAAATTAACCATACTGGGTGTCGTAAACTTACAAGACGGAGAGATTTCAAAAATATATGTACCGGTATTTCCATGTTATTTCGAGATATTTTTTTTCGAAACGAACCGGCAAGATTGCAACATTAATTCGCGTCATCTCTGGACTTCAATTTGATATAGTCTCGAAATTTAGAGGGCAATAACAGAAATGAGAGATTTATGTTGAGTTTTCGGAAGATTTTGCGAATAAAGGTCTCGCGCAAAGTTAGGGTCCCTAATAATACAGAAAAATATTTCACACTAAACTAAAAACTCTTCTTGATGCCGAAAATATAGGCTACGTTGAACTAGTGTATACCACTCAAGGTATACTCAGTACGAATTTCCTTAAGTTGGGCACAGGAAAATATACAGTAGCTTTATTACGCAATCGGCGGCGAATTTTCGTTACCTCTAACTCTCCAGACTTTTAGTTACTTCCGTTACCTGTTTCTGAAATTAGTTACTTTTTCGTTAGTTTCGTTACCGGTAGAATCCCTGAGAATACTTTCTGGTTATTTTACTTTTATTTTTTTTAAGGGTAGGCTGCTTAAAAATTTTGGCTTGCACCTCCGTGTTTTACACCGCTGCTGTGTTGATTATCTTGGATTGGCAACAGATTTAGTATGTTGATGATTTATAGACTCTGACTAAACCAAGTTAGGGTTCTAACACCAGTGTCATTGTCCACTGTTGAGATATGATGGTGATAACCCATAGTCTATGACTCATTTTATTGAATTCCGTCCCATCTCATGACTACACCTTTCACACTATCCTCATGTCTCCAGATGTTATTATGGCTATTGTTATCTTTGATTGTGAAAAATGAAGAGTTTGTTGAATTAGAGATTGATACCTGGTGACATATATGGATGTTTGGATATTACTGTGCAATTCTTGAACTCATTGGTTATTCCAATATTGTTTTCTTCTGTGTATGATGTTGAAAACATTGATTAACCTTGCTTCACAGAAGCGTCACTTATTTTCTACTGGCAGTCGGGCCTTTTGAGCTACAGGACATACAGTATATGCCTGGAATTTCCGATCTTCTTTGGCTGTTATCTGTCTGCATGTCCTGAATACAATAATTGTGTATTTAAATGCCTGGCAGATGGTTTGTATAAGCTCTTCCTTAATGAGGGGTATTCCTACAATGTTCACAAACAATATGGTCAACTGTGGTCTGAATAAATACATTTCTTTTCATTCATGAGGTTATTAAACTCCTATGTTCCAATCAACATTGTGTTTCCTGCACTTCCTTTACCTTATCTCAAGCACACCTTGACTTCTCCAGTAAATGGAGTGCTACCCATTTCTATTCCACATTAGGTTAGCAGTTCACTGTCATGTTACCCCATCCCCCTCTGCATTTACAGTATAAGTTTATCGAATTCTGGATTGATCAATCTATATTCAATTTTTAATTTGGGCCAATATTAAATTTTATTTGTAGAACATACTTTACTCTTCCATTATTCACATGTCATATATGAACAGAATTTCAATCAGGACAGGAAAGACTTTATTTGTAAGCAATTTAGGTACGTGGGTAAGGAAGTATGGTACAGTATTTAGAATGATTTAATATGTAATTAAACTGTACTTCACTTCATACCTACTTTTTGTTATATTGCATTGAACATTCAGTTTAAAATTCTGGAAGGAGTAATATTGATTACTGATGATTGTGTTTTTTTTTTCTCTTTTCAGGCGTTCCTTTCCCCAAAAACTTTCTTTCAATAGCAAAAACAATTTTAAAACGACTGTTCAGAGTCTATGCTCATATCTATCACCAACACTTTTCAGAAGTGGTGCAGTTGGGAGAAGAGGCACATTTGAATACATCCTTCAAACATTTCATCTTTTTTGTCCAGGTAATTGGAGATTCTGTTTGAAGATCATTTTAGTTTTATAAAAATGTTCTTATTTTACTGTAGTAGTAGTCTTTTAGGTAGATTTCATGAGAATACTACCTATTGTAGTGGGTACCATGTTGCGACTTCCAGAAAATTTTGAATTGTCTTAGCATTTCACACCCCCAGCCAGACCCCAAATCCACCATTAGTTCAAAAGTTTATGTATAATTTATATATAGATATCACTTTCTTGTGGACACCATAACAACCATCACTTTGCACCAAATTGGTACATAAAATATAACCATTCAAAATCTCTGTCGAGTTCGTTTATGGGCAAAATTGGATCAAGGGGGTGGAAATGGGGGGGGGGGCTTTTCTGAAAAAGTGAATTATCTCTATCATCATCATCAGTTCACAGTTCCAGTTTCCCGGGTACTGTTGATAAACACTTTGTTGTCCATGATCTTCAAATGCTCTTCCCATAAGTGAGATGTCCATCTTTTCAATGTCCATCCAACAGGTTCTAGGTCATCCCATCGGTCACCTTCCTTCCACCTCCCTTTCCAAGTTTACTCAGGCTATTCTTGACGGTCCCATCCTCTCTACATGTCCAAATCACGATAGTCGAGATGTTCTGATCCTGTGTAGAACTGATGTCGTGATTCCAGCCTCTGTCCTACCTTCTTGTTTCTTATCTTGTCCAATTTGGTCTTTTGGATATTGGACCTAAGGAACTTCATTTCCGATGCCTATATTCTTGACATGTTTCTATGCCATAGGTCAATATTGGTGTGAACAGGGTGTCGAGAAATACGGGAAATATACAGGAATTGTAGTGACCCGGGAAAATGCGGGAAATATACGGGAAATTCGCATTTGATACAGGAAATCTTGAAAAGTCTCATAATGCCCAACTTCTTAGCCTCCGAACGCTCGGTCGAGTCCTCCCGCTCAGCCTTCTTTTCGCCTGCAGACTGCGCTGCCAACCGCATTTTGCGCCACCGCTAGAGCGTTAATCGGGATGAGAACCCAGCCCAAGTCGAATGCATGCTTTGCCTGGCCGACCGCCGGCCGTACCCTCTCCGCGCGGGCTGCGCACGCCGCGCTTGTTGCTGGCAATGCCAGACAGGAATCAGTTCGCATTGTTGTTCACAGAGACCAGTTGTTTTTTCGACCTGGGTTTCTCGACAAGAGCAGCCCTTAAAGAAGGTAAC
This sequence comes from Meconema thalassinum, assembly GCA_946902985.2. Lineage (NCBI taxonomy): Eukaryota > Metazoa > Arthropoda > Insecta > Orthoptera > Tettigoniidae > Meconema > Meconema thalassinum. The sequence continues at coordinate 1,572,748,534 of OX336388.2, forward strand.
AGGCCAAGATCTCAGAAAATTCCAGATGCGGATGTGCTGCAATTTCGCACCAGCTGCCGAAAATTGTACATTCGTATCCTATGGCTGAAAAAATCAATGAGAGGTCACCTCTTGCTTACAAGATGACCCGTGCTATTTCCTGCCTAGTACCTATAGTGGTCGCTGAGACTCCTAAGTTGGCAGGAGATAAGATCGTCATTGCCTTGGAAATTCTTTGTAATCAGAAGAATTTGCTTTCTGGCGCAACGCCGCATCAAGAGCAGCTACTTTGCACTTAAGCGACTGCCCTCTGTCACTGCGCGTTTGAAGCAGTTCGACGGAAAAGAGCCACGGCTCGACGTGCTGTGGTCTGAATTAGTGGCTTCAGCACCTTCCTCAGATCCTGCCAAAATCGATCTCACAAGCTTCGTTAAAATGATACTGATTTTGTATCACAGCAATGCAGCTCTAGAGAGAAGTTTCTCCCTCAACTAGAGTGCATGATTGTCAATCAGAAAGAAGCAAGTCTGATTGGCATGCATACTGTTCAGCATGCAGTGATGGCAGCTGGTGGAGTAGAAAAGATAACCGTGAGCAAGAGCATGGTCAATGCTGCACGAAACTCCTACGCCGTGTTAAAGAAGGCAAAACAGGTGTGAAGCCAGGAGGAAAAGGAAGCAATGGCTAAAGAGTCAGTCGAAAGAAAAGTCACGAAAGATCTCCAGGAATTGCCCAAAAAAAAATGATGATGATATTGAACGATGCCCGTTCTGAAGCAGAGAAGCTTTAAGCTAGAGAAGCTTTAAATTAATAAATCCTTGATTATTGTTTGTTTTATCTTATTTTGTGTGACTAAAGTTCCTAACCACAATCTGGTATTGACAAAGTGACTTACAGTACTTTTTTTTTGTATTACTAGCCTACACTTCCTATTCAGAATTTAGTGCTGTCAAAAGAACTTAATTTTGAGTTGTGTATAACTGAAGTTCCTAGTAACAATCTTGTATTTGTCCAAGTGACTTATTTAATTTCGTTTTGCCTTATTTTATTCATTATTTTCTATTACCTACTTTGATAAAAAAAAATCTAAATGAAAAGGGATTCGTGGCATGTGGAATTTTTACTGTTTTTAGCCTTTCCATGGTCTTTGGGGAAAACATACGGCTCTTTTTTCGCAGGTGAGATGCACATACCAAATTGTTTTAAAGTCCGTGTAAACACTCACTGCAAATGTGTCACACATGCATACTGTAATTTTCAAAAACTACAAACAATATCTCACAGCTCTCAACATTTTACTATCAAACACCAGTCACCAACATGTGGCTACAAAATACACCACACAAGTGACAGAATTCTTGTTGTGTGGGCAAGCATTGTTTCAGTCGCTTGTAAACCACTGTCTGTGTCGGATTTCCTTTCATTGCCATTGTTTTGTTACTTTTTCTTCGCCGAAGTTCGACATGTACAGCATGTACAGAAAGAAATACTGAAGGCGGTGGATGAAATGATTATTAACCTTGGCAATTTGTCAAGCTCTGGCGAAGACAATGATGGTGGTGATGATAGGGACAGTGAAGGGATGGAAGGTGTCAAAGAAACCCTTGCCACGTGACTGAGGATAATTTATTTATTGGTGCCAGTTCGCTTGCGGCAGTCGATAATAGAGCACAAGCTATTGTTTCCCGTCATAGTGTTCAAAAAGCCGCTTGTCATTCAATAGCCTACAACTCGACAATATAAAACCACAGCAACAATATCGCCACAGAGCGGCTTGTTTGAGTGCTCAGTGCTAAATATGTCTTTACCTTAACTTTACTTTTGTATTATCATGAAAGTTAATATTGACCGTAGAGAGTCGCGATTCAGTGAGTGTGCATGGTGTTATCTGTCGACTACTGTACTGTAAGCTGTGAATGACCTCAACTCAGACTCTTGTTTCAGGTTAAAGGATAATCATTGCCAGTGGCGGATGGCAGATAAATGTTCTGGGTGTTACACTGTTTTCAATATGTGAGGGGAGTCAGGGTAAAAGACTGCTTAATATCAGAGAAAACTGTATTCAATTGCGCGGTAAAACAGATGTACCTCATTCATCAAGAAGCCGCATTTCGGAGAACATCACATTGTCATCGGATTAAATAGATTATAAGTTAGTCTACATGAAAACCTTCACGAGAACAAAACAACGTAAGTTATATACAAGGACGAGAAAGAACCGCGAGTAACCCAAATACGCGCAAATTACGTTGCAAGACATCGGCAGTTCACGGAGCATCTCGGATGTCTCCACCCGCGCCTCTGCTCCCTCGTTGCAATCTGCTGGCCACGACCAGCCGAGTTAACTGTTGGGATAGGACTTACTCTCTCTGCCATACCCTTCACTATTGAGATCTGGTCGGTGCTTGGGGCTGGCAACCAAACGGACAAGTGCTCAAGACAGTTGGCACGCTTCGCTTTCTCAGAAAGTTCACAGTAACTTACTATAAAGTTTTCTGAATTATTAAAGAACAAAATTAAACAGGAAACTTGCATCTTTTATGCTATTCAGCAGGAGAATATGTGTGTGGTACAAGTCAGCCCATGCAAAGCAGGTGGATGCAGCCTTAAATGAGAGCTGCTGGAATATTACAGGTTGCTTGAGGCCAACTCTCATCAGTCAAGTGCACTATCATGCAGGGATTGCTCTGCCTGATATCAGAAGAGAAGTGGCTGCAAACAACAAAAGAAATGAATCATCTGCTATGACCTCACACCCACTCTTCAATTATCGACCTGCTGAGAGGAGATTAAAATCGAGAAAGAGCTTCCTAACAACTACTTAACCATTACTAGGAACAGCAGCAATCTGTCTGAATGGATGGAACCAAAGGAATCTCTACCTCCTGGTCACACAGAGAATTGGCTAATCTGGAAGTCCCTGAACAGACTGCGGGTGGAAGTTACAAGATCCAGGGACAACTTATATAAGGAGCATTTTCCGACCAAGACAGTCCTGTGTGATTGTGGCGCAACCCAGACAACACAACACCTCTTCTCCTGTCCATTGTGCCCGTACAGCTGCACAATGAATGACTTGACTAAAGCTAATTCAAGTGCTATCGAAGTGGCTAAGTTCTGGGCAGAAACTGTTTGAAGTTGTCTGTTCAACACATACTTTGTACTTCTGACACAAATAAATAAATTACTAAAAATATAATTACGGTATTGTATTGTTTTTCTTGAATTAATCTGGTCGTTGTGCAACACTGCAACCTTATTATTGGCTGCCACTGTCCATTGCATGGTGAGTGTTTTTATATTCATTAGCTGTACAGTACAGTATTTGCCCTCTTTGTCGTATTTATTGAATTGAATACCGACGATAAAGGTATCATAGTTTCGGTGTGTATTTTATTTATTCACCTAAGTACCTTATTTCTCTGTTTGAATGTTCTCGGCATTGACTCAGGGTCAACTTTTAAAATATATTACGTATAATTGTACAGAAATAATGTCTGAAGTGTAGCGCTGTGTATTATTCGAATCAGTTGATTTACAACAACACTAAAAACTTGGCAACACAGCTCAGCTGTTCCAAGCTCCCGACATATCATTCACGTTCTTTCCTTCGAAATACAGGGTGTAGGTGAGAAGCATGCTTAGAATTCTTGCCGTGTGGCGGTTAGGCGTAGGTCCTTGTTATGTGTCGACCGTGAGTTGCGTAGAGGGAAAGTGGGACAAAGTTACAGGAAGGCTGTCCGTACCGAATGCGCAGGGTTAGTAATACTGTATTTGGCCCTTAATTTACGCGCTAAATGGCGGACACACCTCCAATTTTACTATGCAAGTCGTGATCTAAAAACGGATTGTGGGTGGGTAACATCTATTACTACATGATCCCCAAGAATATTATTCATTGTTACAATATTTAAGAAGCTGTCCAGACCAAATCCTTAGCCTGAAATTAATAATGGAATATTACATAAACAGAAACAAGCAACTCTTTATCTCTTTTATAGATTTCAAGAAAGCCTATGATAGTATTCATAGACTGACACTGCTAAAAATCCTGAGATCATACAGTCTCCATCCTAAATTGATAAAAATCATTCAATTAACATTAACAAACACAAATTCGAAAGTTAAATTTAGGGGAGAAATATCAACAGCTTTCACAGTAAAAACCGGTCTCAGACAAGGTGATGGATTATCCCCTCTGCTTTTCAATGTGGCTCTTGATAATATCATGAAGGTTTGGCAAAAGGAAAACCCTCCTAAGATCAAAATTGGAACAAAACCATCAATAAAAATAAACTGCTTAGGATTTGCAGATGACTTGGCTCTTTTAGCACTAGACAAGGAAGAGGTTTGTTTGTACTCAGATCACTAGTCTCCAAGAAATTGCTCAAGGGATAGGATTACAGATATCCTTTGAAAAAACTGAGATCATGCCTATGAAACCCTTAGATATAAATGAAGTCTATATAAATTATCATAAAATTAACCTAGTTCCTCAATTTAAGTATCTTGGAGAAATTATAACACATAACTTAAACGAAAAAGTAACTTGGATAAATAGAACAAATAAAATGAAAAAGGCACAATCTCTAACCAGGTCAACATATAATAAAAAATGCCTATCAATAGCTACTAAGATCCAACATTATAAAACTGTAACTCTCCCAGAAGCCACTTATGCTTGTGAAACACTGTTCCAAATTAAAAATGAACAAAGAACTGATCAGCTCCTCAAAACTGAAAGAAGAATCATTAGAACGTGCATAAATAAAAGGTATCAGGTTGAGGAAGTCTGGAGGATTCTCCCAAATGAAACTATCGTGAGATTGATCCAATCACCAGCACAATGAAGAAGAAAAGAATTTCATATTTATTTCACATCTTACGGCTTCCAGAAAACAGAATTGTACGCCAACTGGTGATGAGAAATCGAGGAAAGAAAACTGGAGGAAAATGGATCCAAGAAATCCAACAAGATCTCAAAGCAGTTGGACTCAAGATAACAGATGCCGAGGAGAAAAATAAAATTAACACCATTCTTAAAACTCACAAATTTTCTGCAGAAATGACACACAGAAAGCCTATGGAGATTTCAGATGAGTTGAGAAAATCCCGATCTGAAAGAATGAAAAAGTACTGGTAAGAGCGCAAGAACCAAGCAGTGCTACCTTCAAAGAAGAAGTGATTGTGGAACGACTCAAGTGGTCCAATGTGACCAATTAAGATTAATAATAATAATTTAAGAAAGGAGTGCAGAAATTACAGGGGAGTCACACTCATACCACACTGTGCCAAGATATATGAAAAGATATTAGAAAGTTGAATACGAGCCAAAGTAGAGGGAGAATTGAGAGAGGAGCAGTATGGATTCAGACCTGGGAGATCAACAGTGGTTCTCATATTTTCAGTGAGACAGCTCCAGGAACACCACTACGAATTTGGAGAGGATCTGTTGATGGCCTTCCTGGACATCGAAAAGGCCTATGATAGTGTGTGTAGGGAGAAGGTTTGGGAAGCAATTAGGCCTATGATAGTGTGTGTAGGGAGAAGGTTTGGGAAGCAATGGAGAACATGGGAGTGGAAAAAGGGACTGTAGGCAGAGTGAAGGAGATGTATTGTGGAAGTGTGAGTTGTGTGAAAGTTGGAGGGGAAAGAACAGACTGGTTCAGACAAATGAGTGGACTGAAACAGGGTAGTGCACTGTCACCCCTTATCTTTATTGTGGTTATGGACGAGGTAATGACACTGGTAGCAGGAAAGATAGGAGAAGATAAGATTATCTCATGGTCTGGGGAAACAAGGAGGAGGAAATTCAGGAGCAACTGAAGGCTTGGGAAGAAACAGTGGAAGAGTACGGATAGAAGTTCAACATCAGTAAATGTGAGATCCTGTTAACGACCAGGAAAAAGGACAGACCAATGAGTGGGATAACACTTGGAGGTGGACAGCTGAAGAAGGTGGAAAGTCTCAAGTACTTGGGAAGTATAGTGGAGGAAAATGGGAGAAATGACAAAGAGATTACGGAACGTGGCAGACAGGCAGAAGCATTTCTGAGAAGCATTAGGAGCTTAGTGTGGAATAAAGATGTCCCACAAAAAAGCAAAGAAGTGTTATACAGAAGCTGCTACATCCCGACACTGACCTATGCTTCAGAAACGTGGATAATGAAGAAAAGAGACATAAGCAGAATACAGGCAAGTGAAATGAAGTTCCTGCAAAGTAGGATCGGAGTAACAAGAAGAGACAGGGTGAGGAATGAAAGGGTCAGGGAAATAGTGAAAGAGGAGCCCTTGCAAGGTAGGATTTAGACATCAAGACTGAAGTGGTATGGACACGTAAAGAGAATGGAAGAGGAGAAGATTCCCAAGAGAATACATGAGATGCAGAAGAAGCGACCAAGGGGAAGAAAGAGATAGATGGCTGAAAGGAGTGGAGGAATGTGTCAAGGACTGGACCAGAGTGACAGCTGAGAGGTGGTGGGAAGAAAGGACTAAGTGGCGAGGCTTATGTTCCAAACAGACCCAGCCTGGGGCTGGAAACTGTACAAGATGATGATGATGTTACAAAGGGTATTTTGACTAATTTTAGTAGTGTAGAAAATTGTATCGCCTTGTTCCAGGCTCCTATACTGTTACGCTACCATACAATTCAGTCTCTTCCCGTAAACATTTATTATGTGACACTCCTATTCTCTACTCTCTCAACCCTCCTCAGTAAAAAAGGCATTTATATCAGCTCTCCTCAGGTTAACGGTATTTTTGTGTTCGTAGCATCTTATCCCATCTGCAAGAGAGTTAACTTGCACGCATTGCTCATGCTACGGGTTAGGCCTAAATCTGGCCATCACCCGTGGGCTGCGGAAGTATCTCCAAAAATGCAGTTACACTTACGCTAGAAAGTCTTGATTCACGCTTTAAGATTAATTTTTCAGCCATTCGGTATGCGAACTCTAGCCTTAGAGAGTTCTAAAATATATGGGAATTTGGTGGATTTTCGTACGGGAAATATATGGGAATTTAAAAACAGGTCATCGCTCGAAACCCTGTGTGAAGTAACTCTTGAAGAGTGTCAACTTCACCTTTCTGGGAACTTTCGTATCCCAGAGTAGCGTCCTCACTTGCTGGTAGAAAAGGGAACTCTTCTGTATTCTATTGGTGACTTCATTGTTAGCTAGGGCATCTTTTTAGACTGCACTACCGAGGTAGGTGAATCTGTCCACACATTCCAGTTGATGGTCTCCTAGTTTAATTGTAGCCGATATATTTCTTCCGGACACAGGCATTACCATTGTCTTACTCAAACTAAACTTGAGATTAAACTCTTCAAACTTGGTCTTCCATTTGTTTATCATCATCTTCATTTCCCCTTTTCCAGCTGACACTGGGTGGGGGCAAATATGGTTCCTCTCCACTTTGTTCTGTCGTTCCACCATTCCTCTTCCGACACGGTGTTCCAATCCAGGTTCCGTTTTCTAATGCTATACTTCACCTAGTCCATCCAACCCATTCTTGGTCTTCCTCGTCCTCTCTTCCCTGTCATCCGTCGTTCTAGTGCTTGCCTTGGTAGCCTTACTTCATTCATCCGTTTGACATGTCCAAACCATCTCGATCTGTTTTGCTCCAGTTTGTCATTTAGTTTCTGTACTCCCAGTTCTTTCCGTATATCTTCATTTCTCACTCTGTCTCTCCTCGTTTTCTGGACCATACTTCTCAGGAATCTCATCTCAGCTGCCTCTACTCTGCTCTCATCCCTCTTAGTCATTGTCCAAGTTTCTGCAGCATATGTCATTATAGGAACATAATATGCTTTGTACATAACTTCTTTAGCCTTAATTGGTATATCCTTGTTCCATACTAATTCCCGTACTTGTTGGTAGAAAGCACTCCCGAGTTGTATTCTTCTGCTAATTTCCAAATCTAGTCTTCCATCTTCAGTCAGTTCACTTCCCAAGTATTTGAAGTGTTTCACCACTTCCAATTCCTTATCTCCGACTTTGATTCCTCCTTTTCCTTCTTTCTTACCGCTACTCATCACCACTGTTTTACTCTTCTCCACATTTATCTTCAATGCCCATTGCTCAATCTTTTCATTTATTATGTCTAACCGTTCTTGTACCTCCATCTCATTCTCGCCCCAGATCACAACATCGTCTGCAAACAACATTACCTTCATCTTTGCCCTACTATAGTCTTTTATTGCTGCCTTCATGATGTCATCCATCACCATTAAGAACAATAAGGGTGACAACACACTTCCTTGCTTTAGTCCAGTGTCAACTTAAAACCATTCCGATGTCCCGGCTCTAGTCTTCACACTACTGTAGCAATCCATGCACATTCCATTTATCATGTCTCTATGTCTCTCAGTTCCTTTCCTATCCCCCTATTTGTTAAGCTTTCCCAAACTTTTGTTCTAGGGATGCTATCATAGGCCTTTTCTAGATCAATAAGTCATTACCATATCCTTCCCATATTCCCAACTCTTTTCAATGTTCTGTCTCAGAATGAAAATGGGTTGCACTGTTGACCTGCCCCCTCTAACTCCAAACTGCTCCTCCTCTATTTGGCTTTCTACCTTTACTCTAATTCTTTTTCTAGGATTCTTTCCATTACTTTGGCAACATGCGAGATGATGGTGATTCCTCGGTAGTTACCCCACACCTTCCTGTCTCCTTTCTTGAATATTGGCAATATTATTCCCTTTTGCCAGTCTTCAGGAACTTTCTTCTCTCTCCACACACTCCTGAGAAGTCTGTATGTCCACTGCAGTCCCACTGGTCCTGCCGCCTTGATCATTTCTATTGCCACTTCGTCGATTCCCACAGCTTTCCCCATCTTCATCTTCCTAACTGCCCATTCCACTTCTACCATAGTAATGTCTGGTTCTTCTATATTTTTCCTCCGCCGTTTTGGCTGTTGCGTAATTTCTCCGCTTGCCTGACGTATCATCTTCAACAGCTCGCTGTTCATCATTCCCCCTATATCATGACATCATCTGCATCAGCTTTAAGATCACCTGGTTTTTCTTTGATGGACTTCATTATGTCATCCATCACAGTTATAAACAATAACGGCGATAGTGCACTGCCTTGTTGTACTCCGCTCTTGGTCTGGAACCAGGATGAATGTCCATGGCCAATACGCACGCAGCTGGAAACATTATCGTGCAGCATCTGCACTTTCTACACCAGTCCTGACACATTTCTTTTCCTGAGGTATTCCCAGATCTTTTCTCGTGCCACACTGTCATATGCTTTCTCTGTCCAAGAAAACCATGTAGAGATCTTTGCCTTTTCCCAGAAGTTTTCCATTAACATTCGGATACTGAAAATCAAATCTGTTGTTGACCTCTTTGCTCTAGAGCCATATTGCTATAACTTTCTTAATACGTGAAAAATCAAATCCATACAAAGTTCATACTATTCTTCGGAATGCACAAGAAAAAGAAAATGTGAAAACCAGTTGTTCCCAAAATCTATGTATAACAAAACTAATCTAAATCAAACAAATTAAAGGATCCTTCCTAATGTAATTAAAATACAACGTAGTGTAAATATGCTTTATCATCACAAAACAAAATTACTCAACCAATGATAATTTGATGAAGTTCAACTACCAAGAACAAAACACAAAACTTGTTAAAATAAGGACCAAAAATACATTAAAAAATGATGAAAAAAACACCATTACAATTAAAATTTTAAAATCTCAACAACCTACTCACATTACTAAAATTTTTCTTCAAAATTTAAATTAACCCTGTACAAAATGACACTCAGAAATGAATAGATCATTCCTCATCTACTTCAATGTCAGCAGCACACTTGCAATAAGTAAGAAGAGTTCTAAATATTCTCTTTTTTACTGAGTCGCTCAGCAAAAGGGTTACTGGCGTTAGAAAAGACAAAATCTTACAGTATATGGCCCCCTGTAACGAGTCATGAGTTTTCCCAAGATTTGCTGTCCAAGAATTTCAGGAATGAAATTCTTAATATACACCAATTGGCCTACCTTAAACTTGCAAGGAGCACGTCCCTGATTATACCTTTTAGCAACTTTGTCATGAGAAATCTTAAGATCCTCATATGCCTCCTTCCATATCTGTTCAATCTCTTCAGGACTAGGCTGATCCGGAAGCAATTCAAGGATAGACCCTAGGTTAAACAAGGAAGAGTTTGGCACGAATGCGTGCATCAAAGAAAATGGAGTCTTGCCATGAGACTCGTGAACTGCTGTGTTGAATGCATAGGCGAGCCAATGAAGAGACGAATCCTATTTTATTTTAGCATGGTCTTCATGGGGGTAGGCTATTAGAATAGCTCGCAAATTGGGATTGACACGCTCAGCGAGACTGGGCTTAGGGTAGTAGGGTATCGTTGTGACATGAGCAATTGAGTAATCATAGCAGAAGCATGGAAAGACATTAGAAGTGAATTCCGTGTCATTATGAGACACCAAGGACTGACATGGTCCAAAGGAAGTGAAGATAGAGTTTAAACATTTAATGACAGTAGCAGTAGTAGACGATCTGGTTGGGAAAATCCAGCAGAAACGAGAAAGACCGTCAACACACACAAGCGCAAAACGGTTCCCCAATCGAGATCTTGGAAACGGACCCACGAAGTCGATGAACACACGTTCCATCGGACGAGATGCAGGTACAGAAGATAGAAATCTCACTTTAGAATTAACAGCGGATTTACTCAAATTACAATTGCGACAACTTAAGACAAAACTACATATTTCTTTGTCCATACCTTTCCACACAAATAACTGTCTTATTTTCGCACTAGTCTTGAAAATCCCAAGATGCCCACCAACAGATGATTCATGGAAATACTTTAACATTTCGTAAGTTAGATGAGAAGGCAACACAACTTTTGGCTTTTTATGATGCCTAGAAATACAACATAAGACCCCAGATTTTAACAAATAAGGTTTCACAATTTCAACTTTCGAAAGTCTTGAAATCAGCACCTCAAGTTCCTGATCTTCCTTTTGATGAACTCCAATATCTTTGAAAAGCATTGTAGAATTTGACAGAATAGGTTACATAGCATTAACTTTAGAATCATTGGTTTTGACGATTTTAGGTACAGTTTGTTTAGGTGGCACCTCCTTGTACAATCTGCTTAAAGAATTGGCTATGACATTTACGCTCCCATGAATGTGGCGAATGGTGAATTTGAAAGAATTTATCCTAGTTGCTCACCAGGTTATTCGGCCAGTGGTCCTAGGTTTTGCCAGCACCCAGCTGAGGGCCTGGTTATCCGTTTCCAGTTCAAAATGGACATGTTCAATATAGCTACGAAAACGTTCAAGCTCAAACATAACTGCTAATCCCTCTAGTTCTTACACAGATTATTTTGTCGCAGCAGGTGACAATGTTCAAGAGGCATAAGCTGTCATCCCAACTCTCCATTTTGCAACAGCATGGCAGCAACTGCACCGAGAGAGGCGTCAGTCTGCACAATGAAAGGACGACTAAAATCAGGAATGGCGAGTACAGGAGCATTAGACAATGCTGCCTTCGAAAGCAGCCTGTTGTGAAGGACCCCATACAAATTTGACATTTGATCTACGCAAGGAATTGAGAGGTAGAGCACGTTGGCCAAAGTTGGGAATGAACTTGCGAGGGAAAAAAAACCATTCCAACAAAGTGAGAAACACCCTCAAGATTCACAGGTGACTTAAAATCTCTGATACCCTGGGTTTGGGAGTGATCCACCGAAACAGCAGCAGCTGAAACTACATGGCCAAGAAATGAAATTTCTGACTTGGCAAATGGCACTTTTGAAAGTTTGACAGCGAGGCCTGCTGCCTTCAACCTTTCGACGACCTCATGCAAATGCTTTACAGTACATGATTTTCATAAGTCTCACTATAGACAACTACATCATCAAGATAATGGTAGAGAAATTCAAACTAATTCTGGAAGCACCTTGTCAAGTAAACGGCTCTGTACGGCCACTCCGGTAAATAATGCAAACGGGATACGCTGAAATTCGTATAAATTCCAATCAGTTGCAAAAGCAGTCAAATGTCTTGATTTATAAACCACACTCGTTCCAGGTTCCATATTGACCATGTTTACAAGAAGTATAACACAATTTTCACTCGCCAAATCAATAATTTACTAAAAATACTAGAGGTACATGTTTCGGAAACTTGATATGTTTCCTTCTTCAGCCCATATGTTGGTGTGAAACATCATATGACATTGAAATCCGAACCAAAATAAAATACAGTTCATATTTTTTATCTTGTTCTTCTTTTGTTGAGCCTGTGTCATTAGACATATTAATGTCAGCCATGGAATAAGCACTTATTATTTGAAGTGATGAATGAGTTACGTGGAAACGTTAAATATTTATTCCTTGTAAGGATGATTGGGTGTGGCGTCAAGAAATTTTGATCAAGTCAGGATATATGTAGGAATTAATCTATTACGGCGGGGGTTGAGGAGGCAGTTTTCTTTTTTTGTTATTTAAATGATCTGCTAATGTATCAAATAATACGTTAGTCTCAGAGTTAATCTCGTGCAGATTATTGCATTCATTAGATCTCTGATAAGTGTTGATATGAATATTTTCCAAAACATTCATATAGCTGCCTTTCGATGCGTAATGCAAAATTTTGACATCATTATTTATGTCCTTGAACTTATGTCCGGTTTCTTCCATATGTACCGCCATGGCTGAGAACTTCCTATGTTTTATGGTCGAAACATGCTCAGCATAATGAGTGCATATGCTCCTACCTGTTTGTCCCGCGTAGTTTGATTTGCAAAAATTTCACCTGAGCTCATAAATTCCCGATTTTAAATGTTTATCAATTATTATGTTGTTGTCTTTGACTTTGGTGATGAGACTTTTGAACTTGTTGTATAAATTGCAACTTACTAAATTACTTCGAGAGGACACATCTAAGAAGACTTTTGCTACCTTCACCTACGTGGACCGAAGTGTGTACACAGTAACCAATATCCTCAAGAAACACAATATGAACATCGCCTTTAAAACAAATGATTCAAACTTCAACAAATTTTTCAATACAAATAAAGTTAACAGTATTGATTTGATCGATGATCTTTTTGGCTCGATCATTTTCGTAGGATTTAAACGATAGGGCGGGTGTCTTACAGGAATTTGATCAGTGACTTCAATTTTATATTCAAGAACATTAGTTTTACCCAAAACATCAATAAACACTTGCGGAAATTCTTGACACAAGTTACGAATAATTTCACCTTCTTCGACGGACAGGTTACTTAAATCAAGATCATCAATACCAACAGACAAGGAAGGAACATTATCGGAAACACCACAATCCAAATCAGGGTCTTTTTTGTGCGTACACGCAGGAGCTTTTACGAGAGAGAAAAATTTCAATTTTAAACCAGGACAAAATTTAAACCAGAATGACTCGTCTTTAATGTCCAACAACAATCCCAGGTGAGAAAAGAAATTTGCCCCAAGAATTACAGGACAAGAAAGATCTCGTACTACCCGGAACGAAAACTTCCAAGCAAAGGCTTGAATACGCACTTAAATATTTACAGAACCTAAAACATCAAGATGAGAACGGTTTGCAGACATTAAGCTAGACTTCACGGTACACAATTCAGGTAGCTTACAAATGGATTTCGTATCGTTGTACCATTGTTCACTGATGAGGGACACAACACTGCCAGAATCTAAAAAGGCATTAACAGGAGCATCATTGACTGAAATTACAGCGACAGGAGAGGGGTAGTATGAAGGTAAAGGAATTTTAGCGCAGGCATCTGGACACACAACATATCTTTCATCATCCACAACAGGTTTTTCAACGTAATAATTGACCTTGGGATGAACATCCCGATGCCTGAGCTCCGCTAGTCAATTATGGCTTTTCCTGCAATCCTTTTCAATATGACCAGATCTTCCACAGAAGTTACACCTTTGATTAGCATGATTGTCTTCTCTATTGAAACCTCCGTGAGGACGAGTGAAGTTCCCCTGAGGGCGAGTAAAATTCCCTTGAGGGCGAGTGAAGTTTCCTTGAGGACGAGCAAAATTTCCTTGAGGACGATTGAAGTTTCCTTGACGAGGAGTGAAATTCCCTTGAAGGTGGAATGTAGTATTAGGTAAGAAAGTAAACAAATTGTCTCTCTGGGCTTCAGCCTGGAGGACAGATTCGTATAGGATCGCACAGATCCTTGATTGAGTTTGGGCGAACTCCTAAACTGAGGTAAGATCAGTATTCGGCGGTGATTCCTCCCACAATATTTGACCCAATCTCTTCTTCTGAGATGGATAGTACAAAAACCTTAGCAAACTTTAAAATGTCTTGTACATATGCATTCAATGACTCTGTTGGGAGTTGAACCCGGTAAAAATATTGTTGAATGACAGAATCCACTAATCTTGCTGGAATGAAAATGTGAAGCACTTCTTTCAAAAAAGACTCAATCGTATCTCCACTTGACATAGCCTGGACAACTTTGCAGCGCATGACGCCAGCAGTAAATGGAAACATTAATTGGAAGATCTGCTCGTCTGACTCTCCAAATACACCAGCATACTCGTGAATTTCCACTAACTCACGTAAGAAATTGATGACACCATCGATAGTATCGGTATTAAAATCTTTCAGCTTTGTTACACAATTTGTCAATGGATGGTTCAAGTTACCAAAGGAAGTATTAGAAAACACTCAACGATTCAAACCTGGGACAACCGGTTCGTTACTCGCACTGTCAGCATTTGACGGAGGATATTTAGGAAAATTCCAAGCATTTTTGCATGAAGAAAATTAAGATTTGGTTCCCGAGTTAACATTTGATTACCATCCATCGAGCGACAGGAATTACAAAAATTTAAACAAGAATTTGAAACAGGAATTTCGACTACAGGAGCAGATTGTCTCTGAGTCGTTGGCATACCAATATAGCTGATTGGTTCAGTGAGCCTATTGCGACTTCACATTTCAAACCGACGTACAGCACACTGGACGAGCATTGATGTTAGAGTAAGAATAAGTGTCAGAAGGATTCATCCTATTTGCAGAGTAAATAGGCATAGAAGAAGTTACAATAGATGTAAGCATACACACTGGTACCCTTGCATTTAGAACGGTCGAGATATCCACCAATCTTTCGGTTGGCCTAACTGCGTTTTCACGTGAAACCTGGCAATGCTCAGCCACTTGAGCATGATTAAGAGAAGGACAAGAAAAAGTTGAAATGTTGGCATGCATGCTACCAGTACTGCATACAGTTGGCACGTTAATCGTCGTTACGGAGGTAACGTTACATGTAGAGACAGGGCTACTATAATTCACAGAAGGAATGGATACAGGGCAGATTGCCATTAAAGAAATAGATTGGGAAAGTAAAATATCAAGATCAGACAACCCAGACGGTGTCTCAACATGTGCTTCAGATGGCACTGCAGTTTCTCCTTGAATAACTACATTTTCTTGAACATCTGATTCTAGCGAACAGTTACTTGGGAATTCGTCACCAGGTGACACAGCCAACGTTACTACCTGTTCATTTAAAATACTGACATCACCGTCAGCTCAAACAATATTCGCACACTCGACCAGGGGCCTGTTCCACGAATGAACTTTGCAACTTTTCACTTTTCACAATGCCCTTTTCAATTCTTGCAAAGTGCAAAGTCTTTCTGTTCCACCATGATCTATGTATTACTTTTCAATTTCTTTGCAAAGTGAAAAGTCTTTGCGTAGGAATGATCCGATCATGTTTATTCCATGAACAAACTCTATAATACTCTATGATTTAAAGCTTTATTTTTCGTGGTGAACTTAAGGACTTTAGTAACAGTTCCGCAAATAGTTGATTTTGATGTCCCATGGGGGCAGATGACCTCGTAGTTCCGCTCCTTAAAACAACAATAACTAACTATAACTAAATGATGTCCCATGCATTGCTGCTATACCGTGCTGGGCACCATTTCCTAACCAATGAGCATATAAGAATTTGTTCTTTTTCGGAAAGAGTTCATTTCTTTTTGTTGCAGGTTTCGATAAATGGCCAATTATTTCAAGAATATAGTCAGCTTGTATTGGGGTAATATGAAAACCCTCACGAAATTCCGTCGAAGTGAGGTTATGAAAATTCATCCTGTCTTTCTACGTCCTCTTGTTGGATTCTTCATCACTATTCTCACTTGATGATAACAAAAGCTCTCGTCGTTATGTATTTATAACACTAAACCTAATTCTGTGCCGAGAAACTAGTGTAGAGACTTGTTCATTGACAGCTGAAAAGGGAATCGTCTCTTTGCAAAGATTTCTGAAAACTTTTCACTTCATTCCTTTGCACTTTGCATTTCTGCACCAATGGAGGAACATAACAGGCTCCAAAAGTGAAAAGATTCCTAATTTTTCACTTTTCACTTTGCAAGACAAATCTGAAAAGTGATGGTGAAACAAAATCTGAACTGAAAAGTGCAAGGTGAAAAGTTGCAAAGTTTATTCGTGGAACAGGCCCCAGCTTAGCTAAACACTCATCTAAAACTTAAATATCAGCATCAAACTGATGACCAGACACGGTTAGGACATCACGAGTACGATTAAACAGATATAACATTTTTGCACGGAGCCTTTCATATTGCATTTCAGTAGGACCATCATCACCAATAAAATTCACAATGTTAACTAGAGAATCTACTGAAGTAACAATCAGGAACTTAATCTCTTGAAACCCCTTGGTATCAAGTACTGGTAGCGGAACGATTACATCAGGAGCAGCAGAAAGAAGAAGTTGACCCTGTTCATCCACTCGGGAACACTCAAGATTCCGTATACTCATCTCGTACAAAATTTCCTCAGATGATAAGTATTTCACATTCGGTACAGGTTGAGCCATTTTACATGAAATTGGAAACTAGTTTAAGAATTAGAATACATACATATGCATACACATTATTTACAATCTTTTTTACTCTTTTCAAGTACTGCCAGCCAATGCTTCGAAACTTTGTAACCCCTGAAATTCTCAACGATGAACCTATGTTCAATTAACACAGGGTTGATACACGACCGGGAAATGTCAGGGATTTTTGTTGCGGTCAGGGAAAACCGGGAATAGTCAGGGAATTTTGTAAAAAAAAAAAAGAGAGAAAGAAGGAAAAAAGAAGAGAAAACAATAATTATTAAGGTTTGACAGTAATTTTTGGTTAGTATACCAGGGTGTCTACCGGTAACGAAAAGTAACGAAAAAGTAGCTAATTTTACAAATGGGTAACGAAAGTAACGAAAAGTAGCTGGATAGTTGGAGGTAACGAAAATTCACTGAGGTCGGTTTAAATCATTTAAACCCGCGCCGCTAGGCTCACAGATTGTGATGAAGCGAGTTTCACGCAAGCGGCGCCGATTGCGTAGGCTTCCCCGTGCACGACCTCAAGGAAATGCATACTGAGGATACCTTCAGTGGTACTGTCTACATCGGTTCAATGTATATTTTCGGCATCAAGAAGAGAGTTTAATTTTGCGTGAAATGTTTTTCTGTATCGTATTATTCGGAAACCTGACTTTTTGTGAGATGTTTATTCGCAATAACTTCCGAAACTCAACAGAAACCTCTCATTTCTGATATTGACCTATAAATTTGGATATCTCAAATAATATCTCCAGAAATAATGCGATATAATTTATTGTTGCGATCTTGCAAAATGATAGTTTTGAAAGAAAATCGCAAAAATGCTCCGAAATACATAGACGGTATATTTTAAAAATCTATCCGTCTCGTAAATTTGCGACATCCAGTTTGGTTAATTCGAAACTTCATTATATGTCTATTTTTCCTTCGAACTTTGGTTCCACTGGATATATAATCTAACCGGTTATCTCGAAAACTTGTATAATTTGAATTCGAAAGAAAATGTGCCTCTTGTCGTATTATTCGTGCAATCCTCTCTGAATAATTCGTAATATCCGATACCTACTTCGAACGTTCATCCTCCAAAATCACATCCTCAAGACTGCCGGCTGACCGCACGACTTGCCTGCGGGAATCTCGTCAAACGAACCGAGATCGACGCCCATTGCGTAAGTCATAAAACCCGTGTCCGGTTTCGAACTTGTGTCCACGAGGACTGCGGGAATCCTGTCAAAGGTGGTTGGACACCCATCACGAAACATACCGAACCCTACTAGCCACTTTTTGCATTACCGTATACTTAAAAGTGTACGGAGAGCGAGAAGGGCATCAACCCACTTAAAAATAACAGACTACGTAGAATCGCGATACTCATTTCTTCTCGTGATCCACCGTGAACTTCCAACCACAGCATAGGGACAGCGGAAATCACGGCGCCGACCATACAACATGTCCATAACTGCTCGTGAATTTTAACCGTGCCCAACCTCGAGCTTGCCTCCGCCATTCTACCAGGACAGATAGACAGGCAGACAATCGTTGAACGGCCGGATGCGGTGCCGATTGCATAATATCACGTTCTCAGTATCCAAACGCGAGGACAACGTGAATCTCGTAAAACGACCGAGAGCGGCAGCGATTGCGGCATTTCTGCGCTTCGATGACGAATACAACTGGATTCTTGTGAAACGGTCAGTAAGCAGCGCCGATTGCGTAATGATACTATATTTTCCGTACCTGACCTCAAGGACAATGGAAATCTCGTCAAACGACTAAAAGTGACACCGATTTTGTAAATCGCGATTTTTCTCCGTGTTTGATCATGAAAACTACAAATCACGTCAAACGGCTGACCAGCGCCGATCGTGTAACGTCTCGATATTTCTCCGTTCTTGCCTGCGAAGACATGATTCGGTGACGATCACGTAACATCGCATATATTTCGTGACCTTCCGCGGGGACAAAGGAAATCTCCCCAAACGGTCAAGATCAGAGCAACTTCTTGGTAATCATAACTTCTTGTACACAAGACGGCACATTAACTGAAACAACTCATTTGATATTAAATATCTAATGTTGGAATAAAATGTATCAGTTGGCAGTTTCTAGACACTTTTATTGTGATTGACTAGAAAGTAAGAATTGGTGATTGATTCCTTTCTTCACAGTTATTTTTTTTAAATTGATGTTAGCAAATTAACATTTATTGTAAAAATGTGTTCCTGTTCTTATCGTAACAAACTTTATTTATTACAGTAAAGAACTGTTTTTTTTTAATTTATTTTTCGTTATTTGTTTTTATACTTTTAAAGAAATGCGTTAATTTATACAGAGAGCTACATATAAGTGCGGTTTATATAATGGAACATTGCTCGGTTATTTTTTTATCACTATTATATTCATCTACTACAACATTTCTCCTCGCGTCTAAGAATAGCCTTGCACAACTAATTAGTCTAAAATCAGTTTCTCTAACTTAATCTTAATCGATCATACAGAAGAACGTTTCCTAAAGGTAAATGCACTTTTGCTAGGTTTGGAAACCCTAAGGAACAGCGAGGTAAATGTCGTCCCTGTGGTTAATGAATTTTCTATACTTTGCTCTGGAAAATTGGGAAACGTCGGGGAAATAAACGACTATGCGGTCAGGGAATTTCTTAAATTTTGGTCTGGAAAACCGGGAAAAGTCAGGGAAATTTGAAATCCTGAAAGCGTATCAATCCTGTAACATTTCTTTAAGTATATAAATGAGAAAATAAACAATTTAACCATGCTTCTGAAACTATAACTGTTAAAAAACAAGAAGGAAAACGATCCACGCTCTGCTACCATTCTGTAACCCCCTTCCCTGTGTGTCCTGCAATTTACCCTGCTACCTGAGGACGGAATGAGGAATATCGAGACTAGCTCGTTGTTGGAAGTTGGGCCTAATCCCAAGATCCGCAAGGAATAAATTTAGTGTATCCTCAACAAGGAAAGAGTATACCAAGTAATAAAAATATTATTTCAAAATAGACAAAATACAAACATGAAGGTAAAAACTTGCATGCCCTTGATAAAAATAAACTAACAATATTCAGTCGTTGCCATTAAATACACAAAAAAAAAAAAAAGGAAAAGAACTGCACTACAATTGATGCAAAGGGATACGAGGCCTAACTTAAATGAAATAGAATGAAATACATATAATTAACAATTTGATTTTTGAACAATAATTAATACAAACAATGAAAAACATGTAATAAATAACCCTGCAGGCAGTACATACTAAAACGAACATAACCTAACCTAAATGCGTTGCTAAGAAAAAGATAATAATATCCACCACTAAGACGAAATGTAACATCTAACGCTCACCCTCTGTATGGATACAAGCCAGCTACTTCGAGACTCAAATCAAGGAAAAGTTTCCTCAGAATTACCGAGGCTCTTAAGGGGACACCTCAACAATCCCGAATCCATCTATGGCGTGCAAGCTGCAATCGCTCCGAAGAATGGCTGACACCTAGTGAAGAACTACCACCTGGTCATATGGAGAAATGGAGTACCTGGAGATCTCTGAACAGATTACGGGCGGGCGTGACAAGATGTAAAAGTAACCTGCAGAAGTGGGGTTTCGACATCGAGTCCCCATTGTGTGAATGTGGTGTAATCCAGACTACGTCTCATTTGTTGCAGTGCAGCAGGTGCCCTCAAACATGCACAGTACAAGATTTGCTTCAGGCGAGAGAAAATGCACTGGATGTCGCTAACTTCTGGGCAAAAGTAGTATAGACTCTTGTTTGTTTAGTGTGACTTTGCATTGTATTTAATCCAGTAAGAGTTTTAATGTATACATATATAGTATTAATGCTTCTGATAACGAATAAATAAATAAATAAATACTAAGACGAAATTAGGTTTTTACTTAAAACCTCCCTCGTTCACAATTTAAACAGAATTACGTAAATTGTACATTTGACAAGAAGGCATGGTCCTCACAAGGTACCAGTTAAATCGAGAACACGAGGTTGACGTAACCTAAAAAAAAAAAAAAAAAAACCATTAATTAAATCGTGAATCAAATTAACCTGTTCACAAAACTAGGTAATGAAATAAAATGATTAATTAAAATACTAAAGTTGGACGGTGGTTGAATTAAATTTTATATAATTAATAGATGAGTATCAAAGAACACGAGCTGAACTAACCACCACCCGTCCGCCTCCGAGCCAACTAACAGACCGGCGTCGCCAAGCATGACGATCGACTAGTACAAATCACAACCAAATTGACCCCCACCCCCCTTTTATCTTAAAAAAATCCAACAAATACATTCCCCAAAACTATGATAATAAAGATTATATGATTGAAATATTTTAGGCCTACTGGTGTCTTTAGTTAATTTTGCAAGTCGTCAGATCAAAGCCTTACCAAAATAACATAGAAACAACACTGCTTCTAAAACAACTGTTGGCTGCACGAGGCAAAATGCAACGACGGGAAAGAAACATTACTAACAGAATGCGAAGTATAAAAATGATACACAAATCTAACACCAAACCCGCGTTGCTACAAAGTTTAATTTAACAAACTAAACATTATGTCCACGTGCACCAGATGAATTTAAATATTAATACCAAAATGAACAATTAATGAAATTTTAAATGACTTTCAGTTCGTAGGTTATTATGGTCACTCCACTAATACAAACTTGATCGTTCGCAACACCGGGGATTTGGGAGAAACCGAGGCCCGTTGTGGCTGTGTCTCCCGCTGCCTAAATCAACATCAACCTACCTTCGTTGCTGGAATTAAAAGACACTGTTCTTAGCGTTCAACTCACTGAGCCAGCATTCTTCATTTTAGACCAGCCAGGCCTGCCACCACAAATTAGACAGAGATAAAATATGGCCATAAGCTGTTGTAAGTTTTAAGACCTCTTATGTTGGTATTTTTGCACTTGAACAAAAGCTCCAGGCACACTAGCACTGAAATATTGCGTATTACAGGAGTGTTTTGGTAGTTACACGTGGCACACAGGGTGCCACTAAAGTTTGTCATTATTGCACAACATTATGGAACTGGCGAGATCCACACACATTCACTATAAAGTCATATTTGTGGTAATGGGAAGTTTTATATATTATTTAATTTAAGAATAGTCTCAATTTGCCGTGGCTGGTTGTACCACAGGTACGACTTTAATGATGAATTAAGAGATAATTGACGTTGGTGAAAACGGCCCTAAACGTTACGAAGACTTGAGCTGGGCCCGGCCCAGCTACTTGTTTAAGTCCATTTCTTGTCCGAGTTTAGTAGTAGTATGGCGGCAAAAACCAATAGGGGCGAGTTTTTCCAACCATTGTCCTTTTATAATTAAATTCTGCTGAATATGCACAGGCACAAGTTCACAAGCATAGTCACAATATCTTCCCCTAGTTTGGCACTTAATACGTTGTTTCGGTCCATCTACGTCGATAAGTTGGTGATCCTGAAGCATCGAGAAGGAATCAATGATTTTGGGGGTTAGGTTATGCAACCATGTGACTGACTGACTATCACATCCTCACCTGCCAATAGCAGACCACGGAGTAGCAAGTTTTGAATTTGTAGGTGGCTTAACATCATTGAAGCAAACAACGTAGATTGTCAATTGTGTGCATTTAGTTGAAATCTCAGTCAATTTGTCGATCTCATTACATATTTGCAATAATGGCATTATTTTCCATGTCAAATAGCTGGACAGCAGGTAGATATGTCCTGAGAGTACAGTGCATAAATCCAGATAAACAGTTACTTTTGAGAACATTGCACTCGGTCACAGTGGTGGCTTCATTTTTCCATGCTGGTTAAAATTGGGTAGCAGGTAGTATGTTCTGGATATCTCACTGTGATACATGAGGAAACGGGCGATGACGTGCCCAGGTCCCTGCCAGCGGCTTCCCATCAACGCTACCATCTAATCTGGCACGTTCAGGATACCTTGGACGTCTTGAGTTGCACAGTGGCCACCAAATACAATACAGCCGAGGGCATCCCCAGGCCGTCAGAACCAACACGCCAAGCATCGAAAGCTGAAGCACACGCAGACAACCCAAAGAGAGGGAATACAGTTTTATTTTATGGTCTCACAAATATAGTTCATCGAAGAAAGCCCAGAATGAAGTCAAACCCTATCAAACAATTTTTTCAAGTCATTTCAAAATGAAATAATTATTAACAGGGTCATGCTTCCAAATTTTAATTTAAAGGTCTAAACTTTGCAATAAAGAAATTTACCTGTCCTAGCAGGACCAAACAAGCCTTTCATCATCA
Organism: Meconema thalassinum; assembly: GCA_946902985.2. Classification (NCBI taxonomy): domain Eukaryota; kingdom Metazoa; phylum Arthropoda; class Insecta; order Orthoptera; family Tettigoniidae; genus Meconema; species Meconema thalassinum. The sequence goes on from OX336388.2 coordinate 1,572,771,700, forward strand.
TCAATTTCCATTCACCATCCTTTCTCAACCACTGAACTCCACTCCAGGTTCCGTTCTCTTACACTGTCCTTCACCATGTCCTTCACCAAATCCATCCACTGTACGCTAGGTCTTCCTCGTCCTCTCTTTCCAGTCATCCGTCTCCATCACTTGTTTTGGCATTCTTTCATCATTCATTCTTTTCACATGTCCATACCATCTCAATCTGTTTTGCTCCAGCTTATCATTCAGCTTCTGTATGCTCACTTTCTTTCGAATGCCTTCATTTCTCACTCTATCTCTCCTAGTCTTCTTTACCATACTTCTCCGGAATTTAATTTCGGCTGCCTGTATCCTACGTTCAACTCTCCTCGTCATCAGCCAAGTTTTTGCTCCATACGTCATTATTGGTAAGTAATAGGTCTTGTACATCACTTCTTGAGCCTTCAGTGGTATGTCTTGATCCCAAATTAAACTCTGAGCCTGATGGTATAAAACACTCCCACATTGTATTCTCTTGTTGATCTCCATATCCAATCTTACATTTTCCATCAATTCACTTCCTAAATATTTGAAGTGCTCTACTACTTCTAGATCTACATCTCCAATTTTAGCAATCTCTTTACCTTCTTTATTTCCCCTTGTCATTACCATTGTCTTACTTTTCTCTACACAGATTTTCATTTCCCATTTTTCAATATTTTCCTTCAGAACATCCAGCTGTTCTTGGACCACTTTCTCATTTCCTCCCCAAATCAAAACATCGTCAGTAAATGAGATTATGTTCATTTTTGTACCTGTGTATATGCTTCCTTTGTTGCCTTTAATATATCATCCATCACCAGTATAAACAGCAATGGCGAGATTACACTCCCTTGTTTTAATTCATGTTTAATTTCGATCCATCCTGTTTTACTTACTTGAGTCTTGACAGAGCTGCAACAATTACCGTACATTGCTTTTATCATTCGTATTATTTCTTCTCCAATACCTCCTTGTTTTTGGCTTTCCCTAACTCTGTCTCTAGGGACACTTTCATATGCCTTTTCTAAGTCAATGAAGGTCATTATCATGTCTTTTCCATATTCACAGTGTTTTTCCATAGTTTGTCTTACAGCAAAAATAGGTTCCCCTGTTGATCTTTCCCTTCTGAACACAAACTGTTCCTCTTGAATTTGGTTTTCATCCCTTTTTCGGATTCATTCCTCTAGAACTCTTTCCATGATCTTTGCAGCATGAGAGATTATAGTAAATCCTCGGTATTGATGTTTCCCTTCTGAACACAAACTGCTCCTCTTGAATGTGGTTTTCATCCTTTTTTTTTTTTTCGGATTCATTCCTCTAGTACTGTTTCCATGATCTTTGCAGCATGAGAGATTATTGTAAATCCTCGGTAGTTTCCACACACCTTGTTGTCTCCTTTCTTGAATATCAGTATAATAATCCCTTTCTGCCAATCCTCGGGAACTTGTTTTGCTCTCCACACACTCTTGAGTACTCTGAAAGTCCAGTATATTCCAATAGGTCCTGCAGCATTTATCATTTCCACGGCTACTTCGTTTACTCCCACAGATTTTCTCATTTTCATCTTTCTAAAGGCCAATTCCACCTCTGTCATTGTAATGTCTGCCTCCATTTCTTCTTCTTCTGCTTCTTCTTCTTGCACTTCAATAGAGCCTGTGCACATTAAATTTCTCACATTTAGCAGTTCATGAAAATATTTTCTCCATCGGTTCCTTTAGGTTCCTACAATATCATTCCATCATTGTTTTTCACAAACAAGCCTTTATTCAAATTAAAATTACCCAATTTAACATTTCAAAGTTCAAACAGACATTATCAGCATGTTTTTTGATACGGTAGTTTAAATATAAGCATTTTGAGCATTTTCTGTTTTTAGGCCCAATTTGACACAATAATTTAATTTCTTATTTCTTTTACAAGCAAGTTCCGCATTAAAACACTGACATCAGGGATTAGTTTCATTAGAAACATTTTCTTCCTTAAGTTTTAACATATGACAATTATTGAAATGGGTTTTACAACGATTTATTTCTTTTACATTAATCCGGGACATCCTGAGTCATCTCATGTGATGGTTTGCACTGCCGGAGGTGGGCTCTGAAGATTCTCTTCTGTCCAGGATCACTCAGTAGAGCAGAAACAGGACTAACAAAAGACAAAATTTTAAACAGACCATGAAAACGTGGCCTCAGCTTACCAGACATCTTGTTTCCAGGGATCTTAGGTGAATGGTTCAACACACATATATAATCGACCACATTGAAATTGGTGGGTTTTGTCCCTGATTATACCTATTCACAATACATTCCTGTGAAAACTGCGTTGATTTTGCGCCCTCCTCCAAATTTGCTTTACTAACACAGGCAGAGAGAAAAACAACAGAGCATAAAACAAATACAAAACATGGAGGGATGACGATCATCGTGGTGAAGCGCGAGAAGAAGTTATTGGTGGCCGACACGATATAAACTAATATAAACATAACCTAACTGCTCTTACTGTTAATGGAATAAATACCACGTAAAACATTACTGTTTATTAACGCAACCAAATGAAACTACGAAATCATCATCATCTTGTACAGTTTCCAGCCCCAGGCTGGGTCTGTTTGGAACATAAGCCTCGCCACTTAGTCCTTTCTTGCCACCACCTCTCCGCTGTCACTCTGGTCCAGTCCTCGCCTCTCTTCTTGACACATTCCTCCACTCCTTTCAGCCATCTATCTCTTGGTCTTCCCCTTAGTCGTTTCTTCTGCATCTGTATCTCATGTATCCTCTTGGGAATCCTCTTCTCATCTATTCTCTTTAAGTGTCCATACCATCTCAGTCTTGATGTCTCAATCCTACCTTGCAAGGGCTCCTCTTTCACCATTTCCCTGACCTTTTCATTCCTCAACCTGTCTCTTCTTGTTACTCCGATCCTACTTCGCAGGAACTTCATTTCACCTGCCTGTATTCTGCTTATGTCTCTTTTCTTCATTGTCCACGTTTCTGAAGCATAGGTCAGTATCGGGATATAGTAGCTTCTGTATAACACTTCCTTGCTTTTTTGTGGGACATCTTTATTCCACACTAAGCTCCTAATGCTTCTCAGAAATGCTTCTGCCTGTCTGCCACGTTCCGTAATCTCTTTGTCATTTCTCCCATTTTCCTCCACTATACTTCCCAAGTACTTGAGACTTTCCACCTTCTTCAGCTGTCCACCACCAAGTGTTATCCCACTCATTGGTCTGTCCTTTTTCCTGGTCGTTAATAGGATCTCACATTTACTGATGTTTAACTTCCATCCGTACTCTCCCACTGTTTCTTCCCAAGCCTTCAGTTGCTCCTGAATTTCCTCCTCCTTGTTTCCCCAGACCATGAGATCATCTGCTAACACCATTGCTTTCATCTTATCTTCTCCTATCTTTCCTGCTATCCGTGTCATTACCTCGTCCATAACCACAATAAAGAGAAGGGGTGACAGCGCACTACCCTGTTTCAGGCCACTCATTTGTCTGAACCAGTCTGTACTTTCCCCTCCAACTTTCACACAACTCACACTTCCTCAATACATCTCCTTCACTCTACCTACAGTCCCTTTTCCCACTCCCATGTTTTCCATTGCTTTCCAAACCTTCTCCCTACACACACTATCATAGGCCCTTTCGATGTCCAGGAAGGCCATCAACAGATCCTCTCCAAATTCATAGTGGTGTTCCTGGAGCTGTCTCACTGAAAATATGAGATCCACTGTTGATCTCCCAGGTCTGAATCCATACTGCTCCTCTCTCAATTTTCTCTCCACTTTGGCTCGTATTCTACGTTCTAATATCTTTTCATATATCTTGGCACCGTGAGATATGAGTGTGACTCCCCTGTAATTTCTGCACTCCTTTCTGCTTCCTTTCTTAAATATTGGGACAATTAATCCTTTCTTCCAATCTTCTGGGGTCTTTTTCTCCTTCCATATCACCCTCATCACACGGTACAGCCACTGTTTCCCAACCTCCCCTGCTGCCTTCACCATTTCAACACTCACTTCATCCACACCCGGTACCCTTCCTCCTTTCATCTTGTCTATAGCCATCTCCAGTTCTCTCCAAGTCAGGTCCTTTTCCATTCCTGTGTTGTCTTCTCCATCTTCCAATGCATTGTCTTCCTCCCTATGACCATTTGGATTCAGCAAATCCTCAAAGTACTCTTTCCACACTGTCTTGAGTGTCTCTTTGTTGTGTACCTCATTTCCGTTTTTGTCCATCATTACCACATCCTCTCGCAGACCTCTTCTCTTACTTTTGATTACGAAATCATTTTCCCAAAAACATTGTTCTATCGGCCATAATAGTGGATGCAAGAACAACATCCATGCATCATCAATTTTCCGCTCCAGCAAGCCGGGTATGGGTATAAATGAGCCTTTTCCAGTTTGTTCGGTCTTCTCACACACTGCGCTCCAATTTCTTATGCCAATCTGCATCCCTCTTGGCCAAGACTCTCCAGATTTGCTTCTCCCTCCCCCAGGGACTCGCATCTAGTGGGACGTGGGTTGGCGACCATGGGACCCCAGCTGAGTCCGACATTGCTTCCACCTACTTGTGCCGGGCTCCTCTCCGTCTTCTTTCCTGTCGACCTCCCTTGGTGAACTCTTGTTCTTTTCCGACGGTATTAGGGTATTTGAGGCCTAGGGTGTCTTTCACTTTCCCGCCTTAACAGGCCCTTGTCTCATCTTTCCTGATCCCTCATTCTTCGAGGGGTCAGACCTCTTGTTTTCTTTTCATTCTATTTCCTTTTCTCTTTAAGATTCCCGCCCCTTTTTTTCTTTCTGTGAATTGACTCCCGGTGTATTTAAATTACCTTTAGCGATTGTCTTGAATCTACACTTCATTTTGTATGTATTTTCAATCTAAGTTGCAATTTGTAAGTATTTTCGATCTAAATTGCGTTTTGCGAGTATCTCAATTGCATTTTGTAAGGAATGACATTCTAACTTACTTTTTAGTAAGTCTTTCAATGTAGGTGGATGCACTTTTGTGAGTATTTTGAATTTCAATTGCATTTTGTAAGTATTTTCAACCTAAACCACATTTTGCAAGTATTTTCAATCCAAATTGCATTTTGTGTGGTGAGCATTTTGTGAGTATTTTGAATCTAAATTACATTTTGTAAGTATTTTCAATCAAAATTGCATTTTTTAAGTACCGGTATTGTCAATCCTAATGAGTATTTTGAATCTATTGTACATTTTGTAAGCATTTTCAATTTCAATTGCATCTTGTATTTTGAATTTCAGTTGCACTTTGTGAGTATTTTGAATCTGAAATGGCCTTTTTCAATCTAAATTGCATTGTGTATTTTTAATATCAATTGCATTTTGTAAGTATTTTGAACCTCAATTGCATTTTGTACGTATTTTCTATCTCATTTGCATTTTGTAAGTATTTCGAATCTACAATGCGTTTTGTACTGATATCTCGCCAGAAGATGGCAGTCGGGTTTGAACTGCAGTTGTCTTCCCGCTCACTGCGTATCGCGCATTCCAAAAACATTAAGTTGGTCACTGTTTCCATCACTGTACCTGATACTGCCACACTGTTAAAAGTAAACACAATGGCCTGTAAGAATATCGACAGTTGTATGGAAGGTAACAATACACACACACGTGAAGCCGGATTACAAATTATCATGCAGGAAATAGCAGCAACTGACTGCCAGCCGATATATTAAGTTTGGAATAGGCGGGCCACGCATGCGTACTGCAAGACTCCCCTTTCCCCGTCATAGCGTGTTGAACTGCCATCTCCTGGCGTGAAGACATTACATATTTTTCAATATATTCATTTTGTGAGTGTTTTCCTTCTAAATTCCCTTTTGTAAGTATTTCCACTCTACTTTTTGTGAGTCGTTTTAATCTGAGTTCCATTTTGTAAGTATTTTCAGTCTCACTTAATTTTCTTTATGGTTTCCATTTCATTAGTCGAATGGTTCCGTATTGATTATAAGTCAAATGTATTAAAGGGACAGGAATTCCGCCTGATCAATACACAATTTTTTTTACAGTCAAAGGGCTATATTTCACCCATTAGGTACATGTTTTGAGGCCTTCTATAATGGCCTCATCATCAGCCATACACAGAAACATATTGTCAGTATAATCAAGGAAATACATTAAAAAGGTTAAAACTAACATGAGAAACTAGATGAAAATGAGACATAGAAATCGTGAGGACAGTTATGGTGAAAAAAACATTGAATAAAACATGTCCTGAGAAATACTCACAAATATTACAAACAAACAAATGGAAAAACACATTAAAAATAGCATATTAAAATGCAATTTAAAGTGGAAGTCATATAACTCTTGCAATAATCTTATAGAGTTCTCATAAAAATATAATAGCAGGATTCCATGTCCAAATAACCTAGGGAGTTCGATCCATAATAAGAGTTAAAAGTATGTTAAAAACACTTGGTCATATTAGACCTTGTTGACTATCCATACGAAGGAGGGACCGTTGGTAGAGAGATCAATACATCGCTATGTGATGAAAGTCAAACCGGCCAAGCTTGATGAAAGCCTCTTGAAAACGGAGACGAATGGAAAGCTGAACAACTGGTGATTCAGTTAGAAATCCAATTTCTAAGTGACATATGGGCCTTAGGGGAAACCTAATGGGGAAGACAAAAAATCGTTTAAGAATTTAAAAGCATTCAAATAAACAGCAAATTTAAAATTGGGACAAACGAAATGCATGGAAAGGAAGAGAGCTGTTTAACAGAAAAAAATAAAGAACGAACTTACACCTTATTTGAGAGAACGTGACTTCCAACGCAGGAACGCAGAATGTCTGGCCAGCTTCATTGTCATTTTCGCTATCACCTAGACCATTAGGGGCCGATAACCTAGATGTTATGCCCCTTATAACCACAATTATCATCATCATTTGCTTCTCCCAAATGGCTCGAGGCCTTCCCCTTGGTTTCTTACCTAGGATGACCTGGTCAAAGTATAATCTTGGTGTTCTGTCAGGAGCCACTTTCTTTACATGTCCATATCATTTCAATCTAGATAGTTCCAGTGTGTCAAGCAAACCTCTCTCCAAATTGAGCTGTTGTCTAATTTCCTCATTTCGTATTTTATCTCTCTGGTCTTCTGGAGACAAGATCGGAGGAACTTCATTTCAGCAGCTTGAAGTCTGCTACTGTCAGGTGCTGTTAAAGTGGCTGCTTCAAGTCCATAAGTCAATATTGGCATTTCTAATCGATCGTTTCGCAGACAATACACATTCGATAAGTATTGATTATTCTTTAGTATAACATCGATATTATAATCGCTCGAGAGCTACGCATTTTAGGACGAGCATTTCAAAGTACGGGCTGATGAATTTTATAGGAAGAATCACATTGTTTTTTAAAGAATTTTTGAAATATTTTGAATTAAAAGTTCTGATTTCTAAATTCGCGATTTAATGGACGAACCTCCGCCCTAATAGTCTGCTAAATCAAGCGTTTACTGTACATGAATTGTTAGATAGTATCTTGATCCATTTACATTTTGTAGGGGCCTATAACCCAGATGTTAGGCCCCTTAAAATGACAATTATCATCATCATTTACATTTTGAAGTAAAATATATCAAAATTAAGTTTGCTTTAGCTATTCAGACTTCCAATTTTATTGGGTGAACTATTATGTTGTTGTTGTTTTTTTTGTTTTTTTTTTTATATGAGGGTAATTTAGAAAGTCAATGACTTCAGTACAAGATGGCTCACAAATAAGTTTTATTTCATCTTTGATGTTGGCAGTCTTCTTTAGGTGTATTCTCTGAGCCTTGTATATACGTTATTTCATGAGCTTACAATTTTTGTCTACAAGGGTCCTGAATTCTGGAGTGCTGATTACCACTGCTTAAATGCACAGAAGGTTGGTAATAAATTGTTGACAGTGTTAGGAATTGGTTAAGGTCATAATTTTTTAGTATAGTAGATATAAAGTTAATTTTTGCATGGGAATACCATTGAGTAATGCTAGAAAACATTATGCAAGCTCTGCTCTGCCACATGAAATGGTTCACTAGAGGTTTGTTGAGTTCTATGGTGATCATATAAACATGATTGGTGTTGAGTATCCACAACTTCCAAATGAGGTCACAAAGAGATGGCCTATAAAAGACATATTGTATGGGACAACTATTGACTTAACTTTGATGTCATACCATCCATGAAGAAGCAAGATGGACTATATAGTTGCCAACAACTGACTAACAGCAGAATTCTTTAATCATTTTGAAGCCGTTTTCTGTTGATGAAACTGAATATATCATATTTCCTGGCATAATCATTGTATCCTACTTTTCAAATACAAAAAATTGTTTTATAAAATTTCATGGCGTAATCGTCACATAGCACATTTGTATTTGTGCGCTCGCCGGTTGCATATGTTGCTGTAAGCTTATAACCTGGCGTAACCTTGTCAGGAGAAAGTGTCTTGCTCTGTGCCACCGCGAGCGGCTGGCACCGTCATATAGCACATTCGTATTTATGTGCCGATCGGTTGCACTCGCTACAACGAGCTTATCAGAATGACTAGGCTAATTAAGCCACCTTACTAAACGCTGCTAGTCCCTGTTCAACCAAGTGGGCATTATGATTTAAGCAAATAATGATACAGTAAAAAATAGAAATTGTAGTGTTTCTTCTTTGAACTTTAAATATTCTTTGCATAATTACTGCACCCTATTTCTCTTCTAGGAATTGTAGGCTAAATATATGCGACGATTATGCCAGAACATATGGTATTTCTTCCAACCCAAAAGCAAGGAATAATCAAAATGATGGATTGTCCTGGCTAACATGCCTTAGAGAAGGCAAAAAAGAGTTCCATTGACTGGAAAATTCATGGCCATAATTTTATGTATTTGCATTGCATAATACTGTACTAGACAAAGAAGAAAATGATCACAGATCCACATAATGCCTCTTGAAAAGATCGATTTTACAGTTAATTAGTGAAAAAGGGAAAAGTGGCCCGGGTTTGGCCTCTTGCGACTTCTTTCTCTTCCCAAATATAGAGAAACATATTGGTGGGAAATAATTTGCATTGAATGAGGAGATATTAACTGAAACAGACTCTTAGTTTGCAGTGTTTGGGAAATAATATTGTTGGAAAACTTAAAGAAGTTAGAAAAACATTGGAAAAATGTAAGCTAAAAGGAGACTGTCCAAAAGTAAGTTTAATTTTAGTTACAATTTTAAATGAGTCACTGACATTTTAAATTGCCTTTATGTTCGACCCTAACAATTATGTGTCAGAAAACTGTATCAAAATGAGGCTCATTATAACACTATTTTTCATTATGAAACAGTTTCTCCCACCAATCAGAGCTCAAGAAACAGTTGTGTGACCAATTAGATAAGGATACCTTCGCGCATGCGTTCAAAATCCAACATGTCTATATAAATTACCGAAATTGCACCGTCCATATGTTCGCGTAAATAAACTGAGACAAGAAATGGCACTGTACCTTAATATCCCCAATATCAATTTCTACACAGCGCGTGGTTTTGAAACGACTTCGGTGACAGTTTTACTGAATACTGGAGCACAATCTGAACCTATGGCATTGAAGCACACAGAGCGCATGCGTCGATTGTCCAGAGAGCTTAGGAAACAGAGATATACTACCCACCGCAGCACCCGATCACAACATTCTAGTGACTGAACAGATATTTATGAATATTTATGTTAAAACATATAATAAAGTTATAATTATCGTCGAACATAAACAGTCGTATGCAACTCGCCTATAATGGTAATTAAGACACTCGTATGGAAATTATAAAACTCGCGGGTACTTGTGTCTTAATTATGGCCATTATAGGCTCGTTGCATAATGTACTATTTCATGCTATAAAACTGCTAATGTACACTTTGTTTGAATTTCAGAGAAGGCATTTGAAATTTCTGTTACTTTCCAGGAATTTAATCTGATTGATCGCAAAGAACTAGCGCCTCTTCAAGAACTGATTGAAAAACTAACTGCTAAGGAGTGCCGATGAAGTAATTCTCAGATTTATATATTTCTTTATTATTTAATGATTGTGGTGCAAAGTTCTGTAGTGTGTTACACATTGTTGCACAACGTTCCTGTTGAATTGTCTGTTAGTTAAGCAAAACAAAAACGTGATAAATGTTATAAATGGCTCTGAACGTTATTCTGATGCCTTTACCAAGTGTAAGAGTAAATCTGTAAATAATCTCTGTATTATGTTAGAAATATGTTCAGTGCAGAACAGAACAGATACCCCAGTATAAATGTTCCCTGTAATTTCAGATTTGCCATTAAGTTTCTTATGTTCATGACTTCCTACTTCTACAGGCAAACTGCTAGAAATATTTTCAAGTATTTTAAAGTTGGGTTTAGTGGATGTCCTATTTTCTTTATTATGCGGTGTTCTCCTCAATATAGAGCTGGAAATATTCAATGTTAGTTATTGTTGTTTTAAGGAACAGAACAGCGAGGTCATCTGCTCCTAAATATTCACTGTCCCAAGAGTTCATTTGTTACCATTTTCTCTCATATGCCTGATAGACTACATTTATATTCAAAATCTCTGGATGCATAGACTGTTATTGTCTCAAATAGATTTTAATCCAAACAGATTTTGAAATAAAATAATTGGACTTATATTAAATTATGTGAATTGATTGAAATTCTTAGGAATATGCAGGTTCTTATATTATAAGTATTTTGGTTCTAACACTAGTGGATGCATTTTTTAACTTTGAAAGCATCATGGCATTTCTTATATGAAATACAAAAATATAGATTTCAGATTACTATAATGGAGTAGATCATGTCCCTAGTTTGATTATTAATTGAACATCAACAGAAAAAGTAAAATATTAATTGTAACTGCTGAAAAACATTGTAGGCCTAGATATTGTGAAACCTCTCAATATAATTTTAAAATGGTGCTTAAAAATGTTTATCATTTAAATTTTGGACAGTTGTATTAAGGGATAAGATACTGCACTGTAAAGTAAATATTTCAGTTCATTTCGAATGCAGTTGCATTCGTTCTCTTATAATAGCACATTACAGTATACGGAGTCTTTGTCAACCCTGGAATGTTTCATCTTGACCACCATCACCATCATAGCCATGTAGTATTTATTGTACTAATCCATAGCTTACTAATGAAAATGGGACACTGCAATGAAATAAAGTGTTATGGTAGTTGGAACGGAGTTATGATATCAAATAGAGACTTTCAGCTATAAGGTCATTTATTGTACAAATAATGCAGGAAGTCCATCTAAAAATTTTGTGATAGAATACCAAGGAGTAGAAGTGCAGGGAAGAGGAGACAGTGAGCAGTTGCTGCAATGGCAAGCAAAGGCAAGCGGACGTAATTGGCACAAATAAGCAGCATGATTTCTCCTCTAGAAACTAAATGAAAATAAAACTCACCAGCTCTATACTGGCTCAGAATAAATAAATAACTCAAACAAATAAACTACCTAGTAAATGAAACTAAACTCTTCAGCTGTATAGGCTACTCAGTACAAATGCATAAATAAAACTGAACTTGCCAGTATTTACAGAAGATGTTGAAAGTAATCTCCCTTAGGTACAATGCAAGGTCCGCATCTGGAATGAGATTTCCAAACTTAATTCTTAATTTTGATTCTTAAATCTACGGTTTGGGAATTATTCCTTTAAACTTTACCTTTAACATTTACCCATATAAAAAAGTCACAGGTGCTTAAATCAAGATAACAAGGGGGCCATAAGCCTTGACTGATGATTTGATAATCATGGAACATTTTGTGACTGTCACATAGAACTGCATCACACTGTCCTGCTGAAATTAACAGTACCTTTTCTCTAGTCAGTTGAGGAAAAAATGGTTTGAGATTATTGTAAAGATATGTCAGAAAAAAATGTAAGAAAATATCAGACCAATAATTTGTTGGGCACAAATAGTGCACCATACACCCACCTTCACATTGTGCAGAGGTCTCGGATGTAAAACATGTGGGTTCTGTGTATTCCAAATCCTATTATTTTGTGAATTCACATAGCTACTCAAATGAAACCATGCATCGTTGCTCACAAAAGTAGAAGTTCGGATCCACGATACTGTCATGGACACTATTCTTTGAAATCTGCAGTCTGTATGTTATGGACTGAATGAGACTGGTAAGATTGTAAATGTAATAATTTTGTTGCATTACGAGCTGAAGAACATGAAATGCCAGTTTCCTGAGCTACTTTTCAAAACAATTTCTGTGGACTGACTTGCAGTCTTGCCTGTATATCATCTAACTTCTCCAGAGTGAGAGCAGGCCTCCTTCACTGCTTCATCTTATTGTGTATGGAATCACTATTATGCCATTTGTGAATGAGTAGTTGCACATAACGGTTCATGATACGGTAGAACCAGAAAACTGTCTCGGGAATTTTCAAAGACAACTTTAAACGGGTGTCTTCTTCTTCTTCTTCTTCTTCTTCTTCTTGTTGTTGTTGTGCAAATAATACTTGACCAAAAATCTTCTCTGGGCTATAGTGTGCTGAACCATTATTTAACACACCTCTGAGGTCCAATTGTTACTAGCAAACTGAGCATGAGAGTTCCATCTGCAGCTGTATCAACTGTCAACGCTTCTAAAGAAGCCAAGCATAATACAAGCCAGATGGTCTCGCTCAGGGATTCCCACAGCATGCCATGGGTTGCAACCAGAAGAGCAAAATCCTAAATTAAACTACCTTTTAATAGATGGCGGGTAGAGAATTAAAATTAAAAACCCTCGTTTCCGGACTTGACTTCCAACTGAACTAATGTGAGAGACACTTTAATTCTTATTTGGCATTAATGTGGTCTTGGATATCCAGTTCTTAGTGCAATGATGCTGATGATAAGTGATGAGCATGGTGGTAATTGTTGTGATAAGGAGCTTAACCATTTTTTGCCCTTGTACATTGTTTATAAAATTTAAGTTATATAGGGACTAAACTCATGTGTCTTGAGATAATAATTTTTTAATGTGCATAAACAATGTGCGTGTGATGTACCCACTGGAAAGTTTGAAGGTAATCTAAAATGTGTAGACTCTGTTAAATGTATCATTGTAAATGTAAGTTAAAAATAATTATTTACAAGACCAATTTTATGTCATGGGCTGTTGTAAGTCTATGAAGGAGTAATATATTAGAAAGCAAATCTTGTCATACAACAACTGTGGGATTAAATGAAGCTGGAGGCAATTGATAAACCTCTATAGTTAATATTATAAGTAGTCGAGACGGTTGTTTAATGCACATTGTTATCATGAGTCATTTCATTGTGGATTTAATGAAACAAATGTTACATAAGCCAAACTGTGAGGTCCAGTAAAATGGTAATGTTTAGTGGTGAGAATAATTATGAGGCGTATACCATGATATTCATAGACTGTGAGAGATCAGAGTTTTATTTAGGTATATCATTTTGTAACATTGCCTGTTACTCAGTTGTACTGAGGTAGTGTAAAGAATGTAACTCTTGTTTTATTGTGAAAATAATAGCTATGTGCATTAGCATTTTTCTTGATTTTCCTAGTGAATTTGTGAATACTGTAGCATTGCATAATGAGCATTATAAAACATAACCATGTGTCTTCATTCTTTCCTGTAGGTTATAGCCTCTAACCTATAACATGTTCAGTGGAACATTCTGTTCTGATTGGGTAGTAGTATCTTTATGGAGATATAGGTCGGCAATAATTTAGCAAGTCATAAACATCTGCTCTCAACAAATTATGATATTAGGCCTACTGCCGAAAGCTACCAAGAGTGAAACATTACCATCCAACCCTATCACTGCAATGGCTAATGATTTACAGTGATTTTTGTTAGCTAGCTTGTGTTATGCCTTTTATTATGTAATTTTTAACTTTATTGTAAGATCTAGTATCCATTCCTACATTTCCTTCATTTAAAACATCAATGGGTACTACAGACAGTCAGAGCAAGAGATACTAATGGAATTCAGGGAGGCAAAACTTTCAGATATGAAACTGCTGTGCTAAGTTTCAAGTCAGCTGGTGCTGAAGTCTAGGAAAATATGGCTGAACAATTATTTCTGCCTTCAACATAATATGTTTATCTTTCTGTCAGGGCAAACAAGTCTGTCAGAATCGTTCATTGCTAGTGGAAAAAATCAGGGCTGAAAATTAAGGCACCTTTACAATGCTTTAGTTTTGAGCTAAGCATGAGATTTAATAGTGTACGACCAAAATGAATTATTCATTGAAAAACGGTTCAGAAAATTGAAACTATCAACAAATGACCCTGACATGGTTTACTAAAAAAGAGATTATACAGGGTTATTCAAATGAGTGACCTACTATAGCAGCTAATTATTTTGTAAAAGATATATGGTTGTGAGATGAATTACAATGATAAAGCAGGGCTTAAAGTTTGCTGCTGCACCATCAGATGACAGCCCAGTCTTGCTGTATGTGTGGCATGTAGCTGTAAAATGATGATGATGATCTCCATCTAGAAGTCGTTCTGTGTTCTCTGTTAATCGTGAAATCCAACCTCTTACAGTTGCGTGAGGGTGTTTTGAAAGTGATATCACAAAAGGCCAGGTTTTATAGAGTTGGTCATTCAATAGCTGGGGACATACCATAGATTAAATACCGTACTCTCTAAGTTTAAATGTAATGTTTTTCAGTGTAAAATTTCGAATTCTAAGGCAACACTAAAAAATGGCTCCCAACACGATTACCCTCCCAAGTTGTCAGATCTTACCCCATTGAGTTTTTTCTTTGTGGTTCTATGTGGAGGACCAGGTTCATGGCCTTCCCCACCATGTGGCATTGCAAGAATTGTTAATGTAGTCTTGGAAATTGTGTTAGTACAGTGGAATTATACATGTAGTTGTGTAATAACTTATAATGAATGATTCATATTCATCTCATTTTGAATAATCCTGTTCATGTGGAAGTTTTTTAGGTGGAGAATTTTGCATTTCTAGTCAGTTAATTAAAATTAGGAAAATATGTAATGTCAATGTGATGAGATTCAGATTGTGCAAAGGAGACCGTCATGCATACAATTACTTCTAGTTTTCACTGCATTAACCAACATTTTTAGTACTAACAGACTATTTAATGGCTCATTGTGTTCTCTCTCTGTGTACTGAAGGATTTCTTCCAGGGAGTATAATGAAATTAGTTATTAGCAATAGCTAAATACATTATTTCATTGTTGGGATGGTATCATCTGCACTCCCAGCTGTTTGTGGGATTCATTGGCCCTTAATTACTATATTGTAGAGCCAGTTCTCATTTCATTTACTATTACATTTTACTTGAAGTAGAAAACACAAGGTTAGCCTTTTCTTCATTTGTAATACACTTTTCCATCTTGGCACCATATACCTAAGCATACCGTACATTAATGGTCGACTTTCCTGTAATACATATACCAATTCATGATCTGTTTAAGGATACAGATCTGAATGGCAGTCCCTTTCTTGCTTTGTGTATTTTTCCAATCTAATGATGAAGCTGCCCCATGCTTTGCATTTCACAATATCTTATATTGCTTAACTTCATGATAGGGTGGATGTAGATTTTATAAAGCTGGATAAGGAAAAATAGAGAGGAGGTACTTACCAGGGCACATTCTGTATACTTTCATATAGATCAGGGCAGCCACCAATATAAATTTCAAATCCTGGCCAAGTAGGCCTACCTGAAATATCCATAAAATCTGAAGAAAGAAAAAAAAAAAAAAAAAGAATTTACCAAGAAAGAAAGAAAGAAAGAAAGAAAAAGACACACCAATACAAACATTAATGAGAAGTATCACAAATTTGTGTGTGTTACCAAAATTACAAATTTCTAAACATATTGTTTCTTTAAACTAAACATTAATTTCCTCATTTTAATTGTTCAGAATTTAAAAAATAAAATGATGGTGAAATTCCACAAGAAGAAAAAATGCAAAATCTCTTTTTTATTATTCATTTGAAGTTTCAGAACATTATTTCATTGACCAAAACACTAATTTTCATATGTTTTTATGTAATTTTGGGGAAAATCGTTACTGTACACATGATGATAATACTGTGCGAGAAGTAGTCTTATTACGGTAAAACATAGTGAATTAAAAAATCAAAACTCCAGCAAATCGTTAAGGTTTTAACGATGTCTGTTGTGGGGCCTCAGCTGTATGCACCAAGTGAGCCTCATCAGGGAACACTTTGTATGCCCTGCCCAGACCACTGCTGGGGTAGCGTATCTTGCAATTCATCCCATTCACCTTAATCAATTCCATCTCTCATTCCGACGCGCAGGTCGCCCACGGGCGTCGAATAGAAAGACCTGCACTAGGTCTCTGAGGAGACCACACGGAAAAAAAAAAAAAAAAAAAATCCCCGTATTTGTTGCACATAAATGCGCTACTTTGGTACAGGAATCAAGAGCTCCCTCAGCTTATCTCCTCCCTATTTAGGTACCAAGAGGGTGAACCTTGGCCATGGAAGACCCCTAAAATGCAACTGGGAAATTAAACAAGAATTTTCATAATATTTTCACAGGGAAGAACAAACTGCGAGGGTGTTCACATTCTAAAATAGAACAAAATGGCAGGGTGCCCCAACAAAACATAGATGTTGCATTTGATACAACAAACTTATATATATTTTGTACCCATTTTGGAAATTACTGGGAAAGAGAGATTGCAGTGAAATCAAGGCCAACAACAGTTGATCCAGAAAACAAGATCAGATACCAGAGGTAGAACATATTAAGTATAAATAATTGTTAGTTCATCATCACTTGTTAGACTGAAATCAGTGCAAAATAAAAATGACTCAGTGCAAAATAAAAATGAGATTTGTCTGCACTTTGGTCAGAATAAGAAGAGTCTTTATTTTTCTGTATACTCACATCCTGGAGAAGTAGGATATTCCATTATTTTCTTTCCATATGAAAAAGGCCAAACATAATTTCTTGAAATTTATTGTTTAGATTTAGGAAGGGGGGATGCAACTTAGGTTATGAATTATTGTACCAGTGCAGTGTAGAGTGGGAGGTTGGAGGAAATTTAAAACATTGAATCTCTGTAGCATTTCTATTAAATTTAGGCTTATGGAAAAGTTGTGTATAACAATAGAAAAGCAAGTTCTTGATCTATTATTATTTTTATCATGTGACAAATAATAAGGGAGACTTATTAATCTAGGTCTACTGTAGAGTGAAACCTGTATTAAACTACCAGCCGTGGCTTCACAATAAAATGGTCCTTTGAAAGGGTTGGCAAAATGCTAATTTTAAGTACTGTAATAATAAGTTCTAATGATAGGCAGAACTGAAAAGAGGTGGGTTCAATTTCTATCTTAACCATCCAAGAGGTGGTTGTCGGTGGTTTCCATTCCATGTCAGGATGGTACTTAAATTAAGGGCATGACCCCTCCTATCTAATCCTAGCTCCAATTACAATTACACACACTAGAACAGCCATCGCATGACACAGGTTATTAGACATTCCACACACACAAATACATGGAACTACATGATCACAAAGCCCCTAAATGAATCAACAACAATAGTTCTAATAATGAAACTCATACAATGTTTCTGACTTTGCTGCACATTTTGTCACACCACATACAGGAACATAAACTCACTGTTATGGCCTCCTCTGTATCTTTTCATCTGGCACTGAGTAGCATCCATTCTTGAAGTTTTCATAATTAACATTGCTATTTAAACTTCTAACTAATGAATATTATCCTTTCCAATTTCCTTCCTTGCTATGCAAAAGTCATCTATCTATTGGGAAAACCCATACTGTATATATGCAAAGGCAGAATACCCAAATATTTTCTCAAAACAACACAAGAATGGTACTATACTGTTATACCTAGAAAGAATGTGGCCAGGGACTGCAGACTATTTTATATATATACAGTACAGTACTGTATACAGTAAACTTAATTGTGGAGTCAGACCTAGAAAATACCTGGTCATTGGTCACAAATATTAAGTGTACTTTAATAGAAGTACAAAATTCATTGCCTTTATAGGGTGCAATATCTGTCATTAATGGTGGTGGTCTTTTAAGACAGGTTTCATTCATTAATATTCACCATGATGAGTAATTATAACACAAAGGAAAATGAGCACATTCTGATTTTCACATCTCCTAAAATTTTAATGTAGCCTATGATGAGTTGTAGTGTAGATATTTAAAGTTTTAAATTTTAGGTATTTATTTTAAAGTGCTGTCTAGATTATTGTCTCTACTTTGGTAAGAGAGGTTGTTGTTGTTGTTGTTGTTGTTGTTGTTGTTTGAGTCTTCAGTCTTTTGACTGGTTTGATGCAGCACTCCATGCCTCCCTGTCCTGAGCTAATCGTTTCATCTCTACATAGCTACCACACCCTACATCCGAGGCAATCTGTTTAACATATTCTAACCTTGGTCTACCCCTACAGTTCTTGTCCTCGACCCTTCCTTCCATAACTAAGCTTGCTATTCCTGGGTGTCTTAGTATGTGTCCTACTAACCTATCTCTTCTCTTCATTAGCAGTCGCCAGAAACACCTCTCCTCTCCCACTCGTCTTAGTACCTCTTCGTTTGTAACCCTATCTACCCATCTGATCACCATTTTCCTGTAACACCACATTTCAAATGCTTCAATTCTCCTCCTTTCTGCTGCACCAATAGTCCGAGTTTCACTTCCATAGAGCGCCACACTCCAGATAAAGGCTTTCAAAAATGCCTTCCTAATACCAAAATCTATATTCGATGTCAACAGATTCCTTTTTTGTAGAAATGCTTTCTTTGCGTGAGCCAACCTACTTTTTATATCCTCTTTGCTTCGTCCATCACTGGTTATTTTGCTTCCTAAGTAACAGAAGTCTCCTACTTCCTTCAGCTTTTCACCTGCCAATTTGATGTCCATAGAGGTTTCTGATTTATTTCGGCTGCATTCTAGTATTTTTGTTTTACAATTATTAATTTTCATCATGTATTCTTTCCGTAAGACCGAGTCCATACCATTCAAAAACTCATTCAAATCCTCAGGCTTGTCGGCCAAGATGACGATGTCATCAGCAAATCTCAGAGTTGAAATTATTTCTCCTTGAATCTTCACTCCCACTTTAAATTTTTCTCTAATTTCCTTCATTGCTTGTTCAATGTAAAGATTGAAAAGTATGGGTGATGAGTTGCAGCCTTGCCTAACACCTTTCTGAATATCAGCTTCTCTCTCATGTCCTTCAGCTCGAATGACTCCTGTCTGGTTTCTGTATAGATTGTAGATCACCCTCCTATCCCTGTACTTTATTCCAATAGATTTCAAAATGTCAAACAATTTAGTCCAATCAACGTTATCAAAAGCCTTTTCTAAGTCTACAAATGCCATGAACGTTCTCTTATCTTTCCTTATTCTACCTTCCAAAATCAGCCTAAGACTTAGTACAGACTCTTCATTTTCAATCACACCTGTCCATGAATTTTTTACCTTACGTGATGTTAAAATGTAATTTGTGTTTACTTTTTTTTCTCCTGATGTCTATTTTTATAAACTTTGAAGAAAATACAGAGAAAAGTGGAACAATATTAATCAAACCAGGCCTAGCATATTTTCATACTAAGTGGTTCTAATTATCATACATAATCTCATTCATACTCTTTCAAGCTATGGATTAGTGTAGGTAAATGGTACTTTTCACCTTAAGATGAGGGTATTTAGTCTCGTCTGGCTAGCACGTTGGAGGACAATATTTCTCTTGATCAGCTTATATTTCAGCTCTTGATAAAGTTGATTCACTGTTCTTGGATTAGATCATTTTATCATTGCAATTATGTAAGGTCTTTTTGAACTTAAAAATCTATCCTGATTGCAATGAATATGACAGCTAGTACCATAAATAAAGCTGTGGTTAATAATAGCTGAAATAATATTGATATCAATTCTTTTCTTCAATTTTAGAAATAATTGATATTCAACCATGATCATTTATTTTGTATCCATATACCCATTATGTGTTACCGGTACTGGTGAATATGTGTTATAATTATGATCATGTTCATAATTTTAAAAATAGACAAGTTACATAATTTTACCCAAGTCTTTACAAAGAAATATCTACTGCACATTAAAAACTTTATTCCAACACTACCCACAAGCTTGGTTTTCGTGCAAGCAGGTGAAGGAATACATAAAAATATGTCATAGTGGATTGAAGTTGGTCATATTTGGATTGTACCATAGATATACTGATGATACGTGACACTAAATGACAGTGTTTTCAGTGCGGGATGGAAGTGTAAGAAATTCAAGATTTAGATTTAATGTTAGACCTCAGAAACCTAGTATGTAAAATTATGGTGAGATCACACAGAGTCTATAACATTTTTGGTATTATATAATTGTACTATACATTTTTCTGGAAGTTTGTAAATACTGTGTGTCAAAAGTAAGGTGTACAAAGTTATTTTGTTTGTAATTTTAAAGAAAGGTAAAGTGGGGAACTGGTGTTATTCTTTTTAAGTACTGATTTTTCCAGTTGGAAAAACCTGATGCATTTCTTGCCTTTAGAAAAGATACCTTGTAATTTATTTCACCTGCTTCTGCAATTGAACTGCATGTTTTTAGCAAATACAGGGTATTATGAAGGAGATCTTTATTTATATTGTGTGTGAGTGTGAAAAGAAGTATAGTTTACTTGTATGCCTGATGTATTATATGCTTGCCTGATTGTGTTAAGACTATTGCTGTTAGTAGCATCTTTTAATGTCAGTTATTACTTTGGTTAAACTGATATTACATAATTATATTTTTCCAGTATGTGTGATAAGGCTTTCTCATTATTTTAGAATTTGTGGGACGACAATGAGAATTTTAAACAGAGAATGTTATTTTCAATTGCATTTCCTTATTCTCTTTATTATACAGAGTCATCTTTAGTTTCAATATTCTCTTAAGTTTTTCCATGTGACACAAGTTCACGAGAAAGGAGGAAAAGGAAGTTTTCCTCCTAATGTCACTTTTTGTGAAATTGTATGGTTCTAATGTTCTATGGCATTGGCATGTCTGGCTACAAAACCTTTGTTGTTTGTTAATACATCTTGGTCATCAGCCCCCTGTCCTTGGGTATGTACTGACTATTTCTGATAACTTGTGTTTCTAGGGTGACTAGTAGAAGTGTGTGTAATTGTTATTTCTCCGACTGACTATGAATTTGCATTGATGGAGTGTGAAATAATCCAAGGGAAAACCTTACTCAGGATGACCGCTTAGTGAGAGAACATCAGACCATGGTTTGTATTTTTCATGCTTCAAATGTTACAAAATTCTATGTCATTGAATGTGAATTGGTTGATATTTAACAGCTATGAACAGTTTGAGACCTTATCATGAAATCTGACTATAATTATTTTAAAATAAATATGTTTGTGTTGCATAAACAAACATGCATAAGAGAATGAAGGAAATGGCACACACCAGCTGGAAGCAAAGAATCACAAAACATCTGGGCAGCAACAACAAACTTGATGTGGATAGGGAAGAGCAAGTGAGTGGGGAAGATTTAAATCGCAGATCTCTTCTGGGATGATTACTGAGTGCCTAATGACGTTGAGAACTATAAGGTCCAGAAATTCTCTAAAAAGAACTTGCAAAAATGTCTTAGAAATACTGGCAGTGTGGTCAGCCCATATGAAGTAAACATACAGCTGCTCAAACTGATGTTATGAACAAAATGTGCATACTCTGAAATGTGCTCATATTTACTATACTGAGAACATACCTTGTGAGCCTGCCGAATAAATCAAATGCTAAACACTGCTGTGATCAGGTTTATCAGTTTGATGAGTCACATTCCAAAAGAGTTTCTAGGCATTCCTCACTCTCAATTGTAGAGAAAAATACAGGAAAATATGAGTGAAACTTAGTTCAGGTTTAGAGGTGATCCTAGTATGATGGCCTCATTTTCTATCCATGTCTTAGTTCAGAAATTTCTTGACTAATAGCCTATGCTTGCATTATTGATTATGAAAATACTGTACCTTGATTATGTTGGAAATATGAATAAATCAAATGCTAAACAATGCTGAAAGCATTGACATCAATATTAAAAGATTGTGTGAGAATCAAATGACACAAATAAAGAATGGAGATCATGTTAATGGTGAAATCAAAATTACTAAAAGATTCGAGATAAGGGTGTATATTCTTCCCAGCCCTCTTAAACGTATACTCTAAAGCAATTTTACAAAATATCCTAGATGTTAATCGAGGAATCTAGATTAATGGCAAGAGATTAAGCATCGCCCACAAGGACTCGAAAGCAACTTTCAAAAGAGAGAACTACAGATACAGTTATCAGTTATAAGCAAGTCGAGAATAGACAACACTGCCACTCTCCAGTCCCTTGACCGGAAGCATGGTTGAAATAGTGCCTCAATTAAATACGGAACCTATGCCCTGTATTTCAAAGGAAAGAACTTGCAGGATATGACCGAAGCTTGGAACAGCTGAGCTGTGTTGCCAAGTTGTTATTGTTACTGTAAATCGGCTAATTCAAATAAAACTCGGGGCCACACTTCAAACATTATATAGGTACGATTACACGTAATGTATTTTATAATTCGATACTGAGCCAACATCCAGTACATTCAAATAACTTACACGCCGAAGCCATGCTACCTTTATCACTGGTATTCAATTCAAAACACTCTACAGCTAATACAAAGTAATCTGATGAATCTATCAACACTCACATGCAATAAGCAGATCTTATTGACGATTATCCTTCAAGATGAAAGAAGTCTGGGTGAAGGTTGTTCACAGTATAGCTGATGCTGAAACGACGAGTCATGACAGCACCTGCACGGCGCACACTCACTATATTGCGACTCTTCACTGTTAATTGCTTTTGTGATGATACATAAACAACGTTAAGGGTAAATAATTAGCACTGAGCACTCAAACAAATCATCCTTTGGCGATATTGTTGCCGTGTTTTTGCAGTGTCGAGTTACATTGTATGACAGGCGGTAATATGTGAACACTATTACGGGGAAACAATAGAAACCAAACTACTTGTGTTCTATTATCATTTGCTACAAATGAAATTACAGAGACACCAATAAATACATAAACCTCAGTCACTTGTCAAAGGTTTGACACCTCCCATTCCTTCACAGTCCCTATGTTCTTCATCTTCATCATTCTTGTCATCATCATCAGAATGATTGAACACTTGCTGGCAACGTGTTGTGCTAGCTGTCTAACTCCAGTCAATAGAAGCCTGCGGGTGGCCATTTTATTATCCTCCCACCAAATCCTTCAGATTCTTTCTTTAGAAATGTAGGGTATAGGATGCTACTTAATGGAAATAAGTAATCCAGAAAATATTAAAAAGTGACGAGTGTTTCAGAAGTTACAACGATGATCTGCTATTTGAAACTTGTATTGTGAAATGCTTTGTGTTACTGTACGGTCTCAAAGGTTCAGCATTGGAGGCTTCCTTGATTAACTAGTTGGAAGTGTTTGAAATGTGGAGGATCTCTAGGATGGACCATATCACCAACAGGAAAGAGTCCCAACTACTGCAACGAGCAGCATATTTTGGGCACATCTTTCAAAATGAAAATTACAGATTCATGCAACTGCTAGTTGAAGGAAAGATGGAAATACACATGGACTTAGATGGAAATGATCATGGATGCGAAATCTCCAGCTGTGGTTGGATATTCACGGCGTTGATGACGTCAAATGTAAAACTGGAGAGACTATTCAATGATGGTAGCCAGTCTTCTCTGCGGATTCAGCACCATTCGGCCTAAACATCCTGATTTTACAGGGACAGTTCCAATTTTTTTAATTTTCTGAGCCATGTCCCAGTGTGGTGACAAACTCTTTTTGGGGTGGCAAAAGTCCCAATTTTCTCCCCTCTTTGAAATGTCATATTTAGTGCCATCCTTCATCAGAACATAAAATAACAATATAGAGTTGCTTTTAAGCACCTGTCTTAACTCAACCTGAGTCTTAATACTTATGTGGAGCATATATTTTCTCAGATAAATTTGTTATGGGTAAACAAGAGAAACAGCCAATATTTAGACACAATGATGGCTATGCTCACAGTTATAACTCGTTATAAGATTGTGTTGTGCACAGACTTATGTGATATTGTTTCCAAAAACAAAAACTTTAAGCCTGATGAAAACATTGAATATACAGTATGTGAGAAGATTCTTTGCTATTGGTCAGTTTGAAATGGCTGCAACGAGTTTTGATCAGGCATCCAGGTACAAGGAACTCGGAGTACACACCACATTTTGCTTCAGTCATCATAGTAACTCAAGTTAATGGTCAAATTCTTCTCCTATTTATTTGCTCTGTAAATAATTTTGTCATAGGAATAACTTGCATTGCTGTATGGTGGGATTTCAAAAACTGCAAAGAACTCTTCATCATCAAATTTAATGTAGGATTAGAAAGAAAAAAAGAAAGAAGAGAGAAATTTCAAGAATACCATTGGTCACATAAACATTTGCTGGGTAATAAAAAGTTGTTCTTGCCCTTTTCTTGGTAAATTTTCTAATTTGGCAAAGAGATTGCAAGTAATTACTTTATATTTTATTAGGTTAGTAGCTTTCAAATTATTAAGTCTTTGTTTGCTTGTCTATTAATCAACTGTATGCCCACTGTAATATTCGGTACACCACACCATACTTATGTCATTTCCAGATATATTCCAGTGCACATGAACTTTATTGCCATAAAAGTGCTTGCAATATTTTAATCAATTGTATGCCAACTTCATGTATGAAAAAATAGAGAAGTGCAAGTAAAATCCATTCTGCTGGTACTCCAATTGTATATTGCTTTACCTCGACATTATATGCTGTAAGGCTTTCAGAATTTCAAATAGTGTTAATTTCTTCAGTCTCCATGTGAAATTTGATAAAAATGGTATGTAAGAATACAAGCAGATCATAATAAAAATAGAGAAGTGCAAGTAAAATCCATTCTGCTGGTACTCCAATTGTATATTGCTTTACCTCGACATTATATGCTGTAAGGCTTTCAGAATTTCAAATAGTGTTAATTTCTTCAGTCTCCATGTGAAATTTGATAAAAATGGTATGTAAGAATACAAGCAGATCATAATAAGTGTGAGTTAAGGAAAAGGGTGATTTGTCCATATCACCTTGTTCGTTAGAAATGTCTATCCCTCTCAGCATTTTACCTTAAATGGAAGAGCATTTCTTGGAGAGTTGCCTCAGTTTGTTGAGATGCATTATTAGTTCCTTTACGTGACTGTCGAATTTAAACATTTTTGTTGCTGCAAAGAATGTTAGCATGACCTGTAAAAATAGGTACGTGTTTATTTATGTTTCATGTTTTGCCCTATTGCCTTCCAGTCACAAATGATTGTAAGATAAAGTGTGTCATTAAAGATTTCTTATGTATTGGTCTACAAATTTGGTCTCATTATAAAAGCAGCCCTATTCTATTGGGTACAGCTATCACCAAATTATTGTAAGAAGGGTTGAAAATGTGCCCTTTCACTCGGAAGTTTAACTTAATGTACGAAGTATGTTGTCTATTATTTAGGCAACACTTAAAAATGACTTCTAATATTTTTATTTTAAATATGTTATTCGTTATTAAGTCTTAGGCAAAGAGTTTGAAACACTAGATTACTTGTATATTATTTTCTAAATTTTCTTCAATAATCTGTTCTGAAAATTGAACTACATCTAACAAGAACTGGTAATAAGTAATATATGGTATATGAGCAGCCAATAAGCATAAAATTGCAATAGTCATTGTCACCTTTGTGGTTTCTGGCTTTCATCTTACTGTAGATGGTTCAAAGAAACACACAAAACAACTATTCACATTGATGGCAGGAGACCATCTTGCAGGCTGCTATGCCAAGATTGCATTTTTAATGACTGCCAACATTTCTCCTGGTATACAACAAAACATTTTCAAGATAAAAGAAACAAGCATTTGGCATGCCAGCTGTAAAAGCATACACTGCATCAGGTTCTTTAGGGTTTGTTTGTTCGTTCGTTCCATTAATGGAAATAAATCTTTTTAAATTGAAAGGATACTTTGCACTTAGATTTCTTGAGCAGTTATTTTTTAATTTGTGTTTAATCTTTGCTGTGGTATAATGTTGGCTCTTCGTTTAGTCAAGTCTATAGGTTTTAAAGCAAGTTTTTATAATGGCTACTTGTATTCTAAGTCATTAAATATCTTGATAAAGGTATTGTTCTCATGTTTTTGCATATAATGCAAGTTGTTCATATAAAAATTTATCTGATTCTTTGTGCAAGAATGTATCATTGTACAGTGAGAGCCTTCCCTATACGGAGCTTTGCCGGCCCATGTGAGGGGCGGAGAGTCGTCATCACTGCCAGTTGACTAGAATTTGCCGATTACACGAGAGTGGGACGGGAAGCCTTGAATGCTGTCATTGTATTTATTACATAATGGAGCTGGCAAGATACCTTAGTTGAGATAATTACGACTTGTGGTAATTACTGTAGGCTATCTCGTATCCTGTGAATATGGTTAGGTATGGAACAAAACATCGAATTTTCCTAGTGTAGGCTATACTTACCTTCTCAAGAAGTCTTCCAGTAAATGTGTTCGTAAGTTTCAGTGCCGTGCGATTTTTACTTGTGGGGGAATCTCAAACACAATATACACAGAAACAATCCGCGTACTCTGGAGGCTCTCGAATGAAATAATTGCACACATACCAAATATTAGAGGATAAATTACTGCGAGTGTACCAAAACTTCCTACGTTGGTGCAATGTGTGCTTAGAAAATGAAGGACAGCATTTCCAGCAACTACTCTTAAATTCATGTAAGTCATCATCTTGTACAGTTTCCAGCCCCACACTGGGTCTGTTCGGAACATAAGCCTCGCCACTTAGTCCTTTCTTCCCACCACCTCTCCGATGTCACTCTGATCCAGTCCTTGCCTCTCTTCTTGACACATACTCCACTCCTTTCAGCCATCTATCTCTTGGTATTCCCCTTGGTCGTTTCTTCTGCATCTGCATCTCATGTATCCTCTTGGGAATCTTCTTCTCTTCCATTCTCTTTTAGTGTCCATGCCACCTCAGTCTTGATGTCTAAATCCTACCTTGCAAGGGCTCCTCTTTCACTATTTCCCTGACCTTTTCATTCCTCACCCTGTCTCTTCTTGTTACTCCAATCCTACTTCGCAGGAACTTCATTTCACTCGCCTGTATTCTGCGTATGTCTCTTTTCTTCATTGTCCACGTTTCTGAAGCATAGGTCAATATCGGGATATAGTAGCTTCTGTATAACACTTCCTTGCTTTTTTGTGGGACATCTTTATTCCAAACTAAGCTCCTAATGCTTCTCAGAAATGCTTCTGCCTGTCTTGCCACGTTCCGTAATCTCTTTGTCATTTCTCCCATTTTCCTCCACTATATTACCCAAGTACTTGAGACTTTCCACCTTCTTCAGCTGTCCACCTCCAAGTGTTATCCCGCTCATTGGTCTGTCCTATTTCCTGGTCATTGACAGGATCTCTCATTTGCTGATGTTGAACTTCCATCCGTACTCTCCCACTGTTTCTTCCCAAGCCTTCAGTTGCTCCTGAATTTCCTCCTTGTTTCCTCAGATCATGAGATCATCTGCAAGCACCATTGCTTTCATCTTCTCCTATCTTTCCTGCTACCCGTGTCATTACCTCGTCCATAACCACAATAATGTAAGTAATGATTATTATTAAATACGTTAAAAAGTGTAAATGTGGTGAACTAGTTGGGTGCTACGCTGCTGCTAGCATCAGCGCCTTGCTCGACAGGCGGCTAGCCACAGTGCCCCGGCCGTCGTGCTGTGCATGCAAAGTTCTGTTCTGTAGAGGCTCTCACTGTAATAGGATGATTTCAAGAATTCTGGTGCATTTTTAAACCAATTACAGTACCATCAAATGTTTATAGCTTCTGAACTTACAGCAAATGGTATTTATACATTTTCTAGTCTCTAAATGTCTATTTGGGAAATTTCATTAAGAAAACCATTCATAGTCTTCTTCAATATTTTCACTTTCGAGAGGCTCATGTATGTTACATTTTGTTTCATTAAAGGAGATAAGGATATTTACATTTTATGGCATTGAATCAAGGGGAAGTTGGGAGCACAAGTAAAGTAACTTCTTGCTTCTGCTAGTAAGTTAGTGTGCACAGAAGAGGTATATTTTTATTTATGGTAGGCCTATCGGATCAAATTATCCTGTTATAGAATCCCAGATGCATCCAAATTGTGTCTGCTGGAGCTAATTGTACTTGTATACCACTTCTATTGACAAGCAAATGAAAAGCAACATGACTACACTTATAGCAACTTAAACAGGAAAGACGATTGGGAAACCATGTTGCATGTCTGCTACATTACAATTTTATATTCGCTATGAAAATCGGTTAAGTAGGAAGATCTAATGCTGCATTGTCTGTCTTTGGAAAATATCTGATAACATGCAATTGTGTAAGAACTTATCATTTCCTGCATAGCCATTCTGAAATTAATTATATTAATGTATATTTCCTAGGAACAGATGACTTTAATTTTAAATCTTCCTAACACTTAAATTTTAAACCTTCCTAACAGTTAAATCTACACTAGACTTTTCAATGACAGATATTTGTATTCTTGAAGGTACTTAGTGCAAGAGCTTTATCATACTAAAGAGTACACATTTGTACTAGACCAACGACTAGTTGAATACACATGTCAGAGTTTCAACTGTTCACAATTAGGTTCCCCTAACTAGGATACATGCATTCCTTCTGTTAAAAGATGATAATCCTTGAACATGTGTTCTTTAACTTAATTTAAAATTGTGATTTGTCTAACAGGAGAGATTGAAGTCCGTTTTGTGGTTCTTAAGAAACTGCTCTTCATACTTGGGATGGTTAGCTTGTGATACCAGAAACACTATTTTATGTGTACACTGGAAGTTTGTTTACTTCATATACATTCTTCATTGACAGGAATGGATCCAGACTGTAGAAACTGAGTGGGCAGAGGGAGGACAGATCATTCACCTGTGTGGATGAACTTCTAGTGTTCTCATAGAAGTATTACTTTGTATAGGCTTACAAGCTAAGAACATCAGGGTCATCAGCCTTGTGTTCTAGGATTTAGGTAGGTGGGTGGGTGCCTTACCTGTTCATAGGGTTTCCACGAGCAGGTACATATTGAAGTCATTTTTCTGTGTTGCCTGTTGTTTGAGACTTCAGTCTTTTGACTCTTTTGATGCTGCTATCTGCCTTCTTGCCCTGAGCTAATCGTTTCTTCTCTACATAGCTACTACACCTTACATACAAGACCATCTGTTTAGCACAGGTGTTTGGTCTACTTCTACAGCTCTTGTCCTCGACCCTTCCTTTCATAACTAAGTTTGCTATTCCTGGGTGTCTTAGTATGTGTCCTACGAACGTTATCTCTTCTGCCTAAGTAATCTATTGGTAGAAGCTTTTTAGTCGGTCAACAGAAGTGGTACAAGTGAATGGAAAGTTGCAAATTTAAGAGCAAGTGGGTGCTGAGGTGTTCCAGTGCACACCCCCAGCGGTTTTCTCCATATCCCCTAGAGCCCCTGGCCCCCTTTCCTCCCAATGATAAAGAGAAAACAGTCAAAATATTTTTAGATGGTAGTTTTAATGGCTAAAAGAAAGAATATTGTTGTAGACTATTAACAGAATTAACTCGCAAGTTAGTAAAGTGCCTGTTGCACTTTAATATTAAGAATTGTCATTTGAATGGTTTAATAAGAAAAACCTCTCTTATATGTCCTTTGTGGTATGTAATGTGAGAGTGCAGAAAGCAAACTATTTTTAATCCAACAAAGACACGTGACCTAGCCCCGTAGTTCAGTAGTTTTCTGCTTGGTAACTGCACTATTTGGGGATACAAAATTTATATGAGAAATATTGTTCTTCAGTTTGTTAACACAAAGTTGGGAGCCAAATAACTTGGATGGTTTAAGTTAATTTTAGATTATGTATGATATTTCACATAGTATTTAACAAGGCAAAACTGAAAAAATAGCTTCTAAAACTTCTCTCTCTCTCTCTCTCTCTCTCTCTCTCTCTCTAGTTATCAGCTGTAAAGCTGGTTGGCAGCAGCTCTCCATTTTTCTCGCTTCTCTGTTTTCCTTTTCAGTTGGTAGTAGGAAGTACACTTCATGTCTTCTATTATCTGAGCCATGTATTCTTGTCGTGGTCTTCCTCTGTAATTTCTCCCCTCTGTGGAACCCTCCATAATTGTCTTTAATAACCCATCGTGCTGCAGTGTATGTCCAATGAGATGGTCTCGATTCCTTTTTATTCGGGTCAGGAAACATCTCCCTTCTCTGCTCTGCAAAAGACCTAATCATTGGTAACCATTTCTCTCCAACTTATCTTCGGTAACCTTCTATAACACCAAACTTCAAATGCAAGCAGTCGCTTTCAATCCCTTTTGCTGATGGTCCACATCTCACTTCCATATAATGCAATACTCCATACATAAGTCTTCAACAGTTGTTTTCTCATGTTAAGATTGATGGTTTTTGATGTAAACCGATTCTTCTTGTGAAAGGCATCCTTCGCTCGAGCAATCCTGCTTATTATCTCTCGAGAACTTCTACCATCATTTGTAATTTTACTTCCCAAGTAGGTAAATTCAGACAATTCCTGTAATGTTTCACCCCTTAATTTTAATTTACTACGATGAATATTTTGTCTACTGCATGCTAAAATTTTAGTATTGTTCATATTAAATTCCGATCCCATTACTTGACCTATCTTATTCAGAATCAGTTGTAAATCGCTCTCACTTGTGGCTACTAATGCTATATCATCAGCAAACCGCAACATGTCTATTTTGGTCCCATTGATTCTATAGATCCAAAATGAGGAGACTAAACAGCAGTCAATTTGAGTAAGATTTTTCCCAGGATATTTTCACACTCTAGGAACATTCTTGGGTTGTATCACATTTCAAGTTCAGGTCACCCATATGCCTCCTAGACATTGAGAATTTAATGTACACAGTACAGATTTCAGACACACAAGTACTTGGGCTGGTGACCAATATATTATTAGCCCCTAAATAAAGCAACAACTTAAGCATCCTGTCTTCATTCCCCAGCCACAGTCAAAGTTTGAGCAGCAAACTCTTGTTAAATGACCCACAACTCAC
Source organism: Meconema thalassinum (assembly GCA_946902985.2). NCBI lineage: Eukaryota > Metazoa > Arthropoda > Insecta > Orthoptera > Tettigoniidae > Meconema > Meconema thalassinum. Next base: position 1,572,802,936 of record OX336388.2, read on the forward strand.
TCCCTTCTTTATTTTTTCCATGCTTTATTATCTGTATCGTTCCATGCTTCCTGGTCAGTGCCTTGTTTAAGCAATAGGACAATGTATATCATATAAATAAAAATATTGTGCTTAAGGCCATTGCAAGGAAATTGATTTTTTTGGCATCTTCTAAACACATCCACCCATCCTCTCCAGACACTCAGTGCAATGTAAAACATCTTCTTTAGAGTTTAGAGCATGTAATTTGTATAAAATGTAAGCATACTTTCATTGTTTACTGGGAATTGCATGTGTGTAACCATAAATCCGTTTTGATACACTTAGTAAAACCTGACCTGTGTGCTCTTAGTTTTGGTCCAGCGATCCTTCAATCAATAAACTCAAATTTGAGACATAATAATAAACTTATTCGTACTTTAAGAAGCGAGTTAAAAAAGAGCAGACCTTTCACACATACCCATAAATAAAGTTTTATCTGGTGTAATTTCTTGTGGGCTGTCTATTTTTATATTTTTATTTTGGTCTAAATGCTCTTAGTGTATTTGGGTTTGTCAACTCATTTATAGAAAATGCCTTGTTTACTTGTCAGCCCTGTATTATTTCCATTTCAACAAGGTTAGAGATGAGATGTGAGGAATTGTGTGTGGTAGGTGATTTTCATATGGCTGGATACCCTTCCCAACACCAACCTCAGGAGAGGAGTTATGAGATAAATGAAAGTGGGCAAGGAGTTGAGAAGAAGTGGTCGTGTCCTATTAGAAGGTACTGTCCTGACATTTGCCTGGAGTTGAGAATGCTAAGCCATGGGAAACCATTTCAAGGACGGCCGATGTTGGGGTTCTAACCCACTCTTCTACTATTGAGTCCACAGATAGCTTGGTCCCATGGCCTAACATTACACCTTAGCGAGAGTAGCTACCACTGTCGGTATTGGAAAAACCTACCAATAATAAAACTATATCTAACTCTTATGTATGCTTTGAGTGATAGGAACCTTCATTAATGAGAAACCATGCAGTATTGTTCAATTTTTTGTCACGGATAAAACTCTTTTGAGGTGTACAAATCAGTGGTCTGAATGCCAGAAAACCTCTACTAATTATCTTTCACTAAAACTCTTTGGAGTAGATACACACTGACTGTGGGCAATAAGTGAATCTTACTGGGAAATGTAGGTTGGCTACCTTTGTCAAAATTAATTACAACTTAGGATATAATTTACAATATCCTACTTTACATGATATTTGTTTAGCTCAGCAATTTTTCTAGCTTTATTGCCATGCCTTGTGTGTGGTTTCGCCTAACAACACCAAGATAGGCTCATCAGCGGGCTCTTGGTGTCATTGTCCGGACCCCCACAGGAGTATTGAACTGTGCACTACCTCCCTTCTTGTGAAGCACACTGGTGCTTCTTTACTGTAAGAGCTAAGAGCTCAAGCAGCCTTTCACCTCCCTATAAAGGCTTCCAAAAAGGAGGAGCGCTTCATATGAAGGGAGATAGTGCACAGTTCGCTACTCCTGTGGGGGTTCAGGCACGCACACCAAGAGGCCACTGATGAACCTATCTTGGTGTTCTTAGGTGAAAGCCAATATATCTTGATATTTGTTCATTAAGTTTTTTCTGAATGTTTAGATTCCTGTAACCAAACATGTGACACACGTGTCAGTCATTCACGGCATGCTTTAAAAGTACTATTGTTCACATTACAAAACCAATTCTCTGTAGTTCTGAAGATTCAGTTACTCCAGTATATAGTTACTAGAAGTACTTTTTAGTGTAGTAGGGAGCAGTTGAATTCTTATGATCTCGATTGTGGTACATTCATGTATGTGTGTGTGCCATCTTTGTTTAATCAACGTTTTTGAAGCTCCTAATAAGGATAATTCAAAAGATCTAGTGAGCAAGATAACTTTTAACAGCCCAACTGGATCAATTAACACTTTAGTGAGCATACACTGTATTTTCAGTGGCCTTAAAACTAATGTGATAATCATTTACATTGTTCCAGTGCACTGTAATGTGAATATCTGCATTTTTTTCACTTGACAAATTTGGTCAAGTATACTGATTGTAACAGATTTATACTGGAAAAGAAGCAATTGCTGAAGTATTTTGAAAATTACAGTAATTGTAGTGTACATGTTTCTCATGACATATGTAATTTATTATTGACAAGCACATTTTATTTATGTATGCAAGTGATGTATATCTGAAAACCGTGTATAATATTTTGACAAAATTAAAATAATTTTTGATCAACGTGATTTTCTATTTTAGTAAGTGATATTCATTTATGTGTGCCTTGTTATCCCCCTTAATCAAGCCTTGATATTTTATAAGTGGAAGTGTGTTCTTCAATCCCAGGATCAGTTCTTCAATTTCTAGCACAGGCCCCCCAGGGGCTCACATTAGTGGGACGTGGGTTGGCGACCACGGGGCCCCAGATGAGTCCGGTATTGCTTCCGCTTACTTGTGCCGGCTCCTCTCCGTCTTCTTTCCTGTCGACCTCACTTGGTCAACTCTTGTTCTCTTCCGACCCCGATGGTATTAGGGTATCCGAGGCCTAGTGAGTCTCTTCATTTCACGCCTTAATTGGCCCTTGTCTCATCTTTTCTGATACCCTCCTTCTGCGAGGGATCAGCCTTCTTTTTCTTTTACCTCCTGCCTTGTTCTCAAGGCCCTTAAGGAGGCAGGGTGTATGTAGCACCACCACTTATGGTGAACCCTACATAATGCTACACCCTCAGGGGCTCACGGCTGGTGAGTTCGGGAGTTGGCGACCCCGAGGGATTCCTGAGCTGGGTCCGTTTTCCCCTTTTGTCCCTTACCTTTGGGGCGGACCCTCTCCTCTCCTCTTTTCATTATATTTCCTTTTCTCTTTAAGATTCCCGCACTGTTTTTGTTACTTGGTCGAAGAAAATGTACCCGGTCGCTGAAAAGCATCTGAAGGAAGCTGAGAAGCAACTTCAAGACGTAGAAGCTGCCAGGAACAAGTTGAATCGTCAGGCAGAGAAACGTTTGAGAAGGATGAGGAACAAGAGGTTTCGACAACCACTAATCGAGGGAGGTCTTGTATTAATCATACGTCCAGGAATTTCAAACCCTATGGAACGAGTATATGCCAAGTTTGTATCCCTTTATTATAGACCGAACTGAGTACTTGAAGCATTGAATAATGGAAGCTATGTTATAGGTGACTTGAACACTGGCGAGCGTATTGGCATCTTTAACACCGCTAATCTAAAAAAAAAAAATGCATGTCCTGCATTTTTATTTGAAACGACGAGGAGTCAAATGAGCTTCCACATCGTTGTTTTCAAAAGCTCAGAGTTAGACTCCATTTTAGTGTGTTCGCACACTGGTGCATTATTGTAAAATGTGAATTTCCAATTCATGGAAACCCGATTATGACTTAAACGAGGAGCAGTAATTTTTTTCGTAACAGCTGATGCTGAATTGTGTGTAACATTTTTGAGTTCCCTTTTTGTACAGTTTTAGTACGCCACTGTTGCGGGTGTATCGTTTAGATGAGGAAGATCACTCGTCTCAATTATGATTATTGCAAATACATTTTTGAAGTGGTATTGTAAACCACGAGATTTGAGTTGAATCTCATATCATTGTAATAAGTGTAGGCAGTATTTGCACACTTTATTCCCAATTATATGATGTTATCATTTAAATTTAACGCCAGAAGGTTAAGGTGTTTAAACCATTTATAATTTTTTACTGTGCTTGTACGTACGAGATTGTACTATTTTGAATCCACAGTGGCGTAGAATATCTATTTAGACTTTCTTAGGAGAGGAATATCTTCCGTTTTATTCTCCTTGCTTTTACTAAGCATTTATATCAGTGTTAATCATTTTTGAATCAACACTTCGCATTATGTGTTATTATTGAGTAACATTACTCAGATGTGTACCAGGGTTACCAGTGAACAGTTAGAATGTGAACCCTACATGCATTTTGTATCATTTAAAGACTTTGCTATTGACGTCAGAAAAGTTGGATGGCGCAGCCAAGCGGCAGAATGTTGAAGCTGTAACATTGTGACTGGTGAGATTTATTTAGGTGGTGAAGCATTGACGTCGTGATGGAAACAGAAAGAAATTTGTCAAATTTGAGGAGGTACTGCTCAGTATACGGTTGCAAATCGTATAAAACGGCTACGAAATATTTTCACTACTTTCCTGTACAAAAAGTTCAGAGAGAAAGATGGGCTTCGGCGCTGTCAATTGGAAAACGTGTTACATGTTACATGGCAGTGTGCAGTCTGCATTTTTGTGAAGACGACTTCTTTCCACCGGTACTGTTGATTATTAATAGTTATTGTCTCTAATTTGTATTCACATGGATTTAGCAACATCAAAAATACTGATAAACTTATAGCCTTTTACTTCTGTGCCGTACAAAGAATGTAATCCGCTCTTTGTAAACTTATTTTAGGGGTTCTTCCGATTGACAATAGCCGAATGGTTAGAAAACTTAAGAAAAATGCTGTTCCTAGCCTTAATTTGCCAGAGAATGTATATCCTTGCCTTTGATCAGCGAGTATGTAGGTCATTGAAGTATGATTTGGCTTAAATTGTGTTTTTGGCTATAATCTCCCTACTGTTGAATTTAGTTAATTAAAATGTACAATCTTAATTTTAAGTACCGGTTTGGTGACCCATCATCTCAGGCAGGCAGGTAACACCTATTCTACTCAGGCAGATAGGTCACTTAGCCGTAATTTTGAAGTTATAGTGATGTTAAGTATACATATGCGGTAATGTAGCAGGAGACCGGATCGGCTTAGGCTATTCTAACTTTAATTAGTTCCCATTTCAGGGTTTTACAGTTTTGAGTGCGAATAGTTGGTTTGAAAGTTGTACAACAGCAAGGAGAGTATGTTTTGTATAGGTTTTAATTGGTATTCTGGTTTATGTCGAGCTGAGGAGTGAATTTGGTTTGGCTTAAAGTGTAGTTTTTGATCTGTTCCGTTTGCTTATGACAAGTTCAAATGGAGACTCCAGCTTTGTTAAATATCTGTATTTTAAATATTTAATTAAATATATTGATAAAGAGGATGTCTCCATTTTAACTTGCCTGTGTCAAGAGATTAATAAATTAATATTCTTGCCTTTGAACAGCAAGTATGTAGGTCAATATTTGCAATATTGAAGTATGATTTGAGCATCCCAAGTAACGCTTCTTTGAACCCAAAACATTCATGCAAATTCAGGGTTGCTTGATTCAATTTATTATCAGGGAGTCGTCCTTTGTGTTATGTGAGATATATATATTGTGAAATTAATAAAAACATCGATACCGCTAGGCTGCCAAGTACAGGCTTCATATATGTAACAGCAGACAGTAAATTAACTATCTACATGTGGGTAATATTTTTAACTGGTAGTAATTAGGCACTGCATTTAAATTGATTATAAAAATATTTCTATCAATGAAAGGAAATATGTAGTATTTTGCCATCATAAATTAGAAGCCATAACAAACGCACACCCAATTACTTCACGTCACTATATCGCCGCCATATTGCAAACAGCTGACCGTAAGCTCCTCCCCCGTTTCGGACGTCAATAAGGCAATTGAATCACATCTAGTGAGGCAGGAACCAAGGAACATATAATAAGAGAGACGACACTCAATGCTAATTTTCTGGACGCTTATATTGGCTAGAATTTCGTAGAATTTCAGGTCCACGTGGCAATGTTTGGGCTACAATGGCTACCAATCTCGCATATAAAGTAACTACGATTGACTGTGATCATTACGAACGCACATTACTACGTTCGGAACAGATTTTCAGTGTCTGACATTGAATCAAAAGCATTCGTTATTGCACCTCAGGAGGCGATATCGTTCCAAAAATGAAATACTAATGATGAGTTTTGGTGTGACATGTTGGTATGATTTCCAAATCTACGAAAACTTTTTTTCCATTTATTTGACTATTTGGAAGCCTACCGGTGCTTTTAATACAATATAAATGTTCTCAATAATGACTAAAAGCTGTTAAAAATGATATAATCAAGAGTAATTAAGGTTTGCTTCATTGTGCCATCATAACCTCAAAACATTCGTAACCCCTCCTCGCCCCCAACCATGCTGCTCAAGGGCGTTTTCGGCCAGTTACTTTATTCACCACTAATGTAGTTACAATGAAATGCTATGTTCATATATTTCATTTTCCCATAAATTCTTCCCCCACCCTCCTCTACCGCATGAGATCAATATAACCTCCATATTCTATACAGTAATGTGAATTCAGGATGAGGAGTAGGTTTCGAGAAATGATAATTACTTTGTGAAAGACAGATTTAATTTATTTGAATACCGCTTTCAGCATGTTTACATTTTGTCTTTAACATTTGATTGTGCAGCTGAAAACAACCTTCAGAGATGTGAATACCAATGGTTAAGCTCGTTGAGAACACAGGAGATCTTCAACGTGGTCAGTAGGCTACTTGGATGGTTGATGGCACACTGTTTTAAGCCACCCGACTGCCAACTCCAGCCTCGGAAACCCTCTTTGGAAAACTGCACCAGCCCCGGGTGGAAGATAAACTGCAAATGTCCAAAGCACAAGTCGAAGCAAAAATTAAATTTCAATGTAGGCCTACACAGATAAATGCAATGCATGTAGTAGTATTATTGTAAATCAACACCACATATATGCAAATGGTCAGTAATCCTCCTTTCAATATGGCAGAGGCGGAGTGGGGGAATGTTTGTTTGCAGTAGGACTGTGAACAGGAGCAGCACACGTGAGTTGCTCTTCTGCCCAGTCCTAGTGTAGGCTGGGCGCCTGATACTTGTTTCATTTATTACCCCTTATCTTCATGAAGCTAGAGAAGGTCTCAAATGACGAATGTGATAAAGCTGAAACAGATTTGTGAACAGAAAAGTTTGTCCAGGGTTCTCTTATAGTTCAGAAGTTTGCAACACTATAGCACTACCACTTTTAACACAAGTTGTTTTGTTGTTGCTTTTATCATTTGAGGGGCTTGGACATGGTGGTCATTGAGACCCATGTACTTAGGTGTGTGTATTTTTTTTACGATAACCTGTTGTAATATGGTGACTGTAGGCTATTAGTGTCTTTGTACTTTAGGTGAGGATTGGGAGGGAGGCAGCCGTGGCCATAAATAAGGAACCATCTCGGCATTTGCCTGCAGTAGACGTGGTAAACCACTTCCAAGATGGCCTAGGTGGCAATCGAATCCACCTCGCCTCAGGATTGCCACATGAGGCTTAGCATCAGACCAGAATTACTTTTATGGGCAGGGCCAGGAAATGAACCAAGACCTCAGGGGAAAGAACCGAGAATGCTAGCCACTACACGAGGTGGTCAAACAAGAATTGTGTCCAGGCATGTATCTAGGCCTAATGGGTAAGACTAGGGAGTTGTGTGTCTACAAGGTATAGGGGTGACGAAAACATGGTAGCCTTTCTTCCTGGGACTACAAATTGTCATTCACTCATTGAGAATAGTTTCCAGCTAGACTGTCAAGAACCCATTACAGATTTGGGTGCTATTCAGCACCCAGAACAAATAATAGGTACTGAACTCCATTGTCATGCACAGGATTACAATGCTAACTTTCTTACATATTTTGGGTGGTCAAGCTAAAAGAACTTTAACCCTCAGTGTAAGAAAAATGTCCCTACGATGCCAGAACAACCCTTGTTCTCTCAGCTATAAAATGCATGTTAGCAGGCTCCACCATCAAATAGGGAGGTACAATTTGACATGCTGCATATATAAAATGATGATTACTAACACAGTAAGACTGAAACCTACAATGAAGCAGCACCCAAAAGGAGCTAAGGGCTAACGTACACTACTGAATGAAGCCCTACTGTACTCCTAGGCTTTTACATACAATAATGTAGTAGGCCTACACCTTGCAGGCTTTAGGCTAAGCATAATAGAGGACCAAAAGGAAGATAACAAAGTAGTCAATAAAGCCTACTATTATTTTGCTGGAGGGTATCTGTAATAATATCTTCTAGCAAGTACACAAACAATATTAACATATATTTCTAGAGCCAACAAACATTCTTCGTAGACTTCATTTCGACTTTTTCGCCCATGCCTAGGATTGTATCAATCCTTGCCTTGTTCCCTGGCACATAGGACACCAGAAGTCACTAATAGTCAAAATAGGACCAGGGTCCAAGCCTGGGTGCTTCGATCAAAAGTCACTTTGTATCTTTTAATACTGTACTTGTAGTATTTGATTGAGACAGCTGCATGCATGCAAGTATTAGCATAGATAGGAAAATTATGGACATGGATAGGCCCTTCCGCATATCAAACTACTTAAGTAGCCTACCGTTAACTAAACTAAAGCTGATCCTGCACATTTACAAAGACTTGACAGAAGTCTTCAGCAAGATGAAAACAATTATTGTTTGGTACATTTGGCAGGAATAAATTACATACTGTCCAATATGTACAAGACTATCATACCTATATTCGGATTTGCATATTAAGGCTTTCACGGCCCGGATTATTATATAAACAATTCATGCTTTTGGATGTTTATTTCCATTGAAAAAGGAGGCAAGGTTTCTCCGAAACGTATGGTTTAAATTAAAACTACACACGGCATTAGCCCAAAAGCATGAATTGTTTATATTATATTCGGAAGTTTACGCGAAAAACAAACAATCCATAAATTCTGATAAGTCAGTATAATTATACCGACAGAAACTATGACAAAGGTTTACATCTTAGCAATTAAAACCTACCCTACATATCAATTATGTTATCCCACGTTTAGAGCGAACGTAGCTGTCGCCATTTCTAATAACACCGCTAGTCACTTGTTATTCAATTTAGTATTGGATCCAACATAATACAGATTACGTCACTAAAATTGGAGTATACTGCAACCGTTGTCGGCATGCGGGCCCAAACAGTAAACAAAACGCACATGGCGGCCTTTGTTTTGATTCTAATCGCCCATAACAGTGTCCCGCGACTGGCAGGAACTGTGCCAGAAGAGATGACATATGTTCTGAAGGCCATGAATCTCGTTGCGAATATTACCCAGAAACCCAACGGTGATTTCCAATGTGACTACGGCTTCGGTGGCGTAGTCGGTAGCATGCTGAACTGCTGTGCCCAAGATAGCGGGTTCAAACCCGGCCGAAGTCGTCGGATTTTTTAAGAGCGTTAAAAATCCTTCAGTATGCCTTCCTTCGGAGGGGAAGTAAAGCCGGCGGTCCCATGTCATAGATTTATGGCTTGTAAAAGATCCTTTCACAGACTAAACTTGTGTAAAGCAAAATTGTTAGGTTAGATTTCGTCAGTACGCTCTATCAAAGTTCCATCGTTCACCACTAGGTATCATTGATATCTGGTGGCGAAAGTTGGAACTACTTGAAATTGAACGGAACTTTTAGCTCACCCTTTAGGGTGTCCGCTGGAAGCAGCTACAGACTCAGGCGAGCCGAACATGTCCTCGGACACTCCCGGCACTAAAAGTCATACGATAAATAAATAAAATAACAGACACTTCTGATACGTATTTTGTAAGGCATTTTCCAACCAAGCCTAGCTTGTGAATGCTAGACATTTATGAAGGTCAAGTAACAACCACTATAAATTGTTTTGATACAGGGTGATTCCCAAGTCATGAATCCATATTACATTTTTCGCACATGTTGTAAGCGAATGATAGTTGATTATTTCTTTGATATGATGAGTTTTCATTTGATGAACCAGACACTTTAAATAGGCTGTTTTCCTCACATTATGTGAATGTTTTTGTTCGTGTTTTGACACGTGAAGTATTATTGTATTTGAGATTGCCGGCAGATCTAAGTTTTAGACTAGACTGACCGAGGATGTTTCTAGTGAGCTACAGAGCCACTTAGATTACTGATTGTATGGTAACAGAGTCTTTTATAGCCCGTGCTGCTTGCCGGCAGATAATAGGTTTGAACTATTCTGACCGAGGTCTTTCGCTTGTGTGTGTTCAGAAACCACAACGATTGCTTTATTATGTTAGTGACATTGCTTGTCACCTGTTTACTTTGTTGAGTACCGGTGAGGTAGCTCATTTGTTAGAAGCCTTGTGTCATATGGTCATTCGTCATAAATAATGAACTCTTAATCCGACGATTTTAATAACCACACTCCTAAACATGAAATTTCATTTACTTTAAATTTACGATGTTAAAATACACGTTAAATGTTAACCGTTGTTAAACCTTGATTTTCTGAATCACAGCTGACCGACGCATAGCGCTTGTTAGGTAATTCCTGAAGGAATAGTTAGGAAGTCAGTTACTTTCCGACTGACAGAGATCACTGGCTAACCAGAAGTTTGTTATTCGGGGGCCGCAGTGACCTCATGGTGAGACACTGTTTTAACAGAGCTTTCGCTATTATTTCGTTATCCTAGATGGCGAATGTTAACAAACAGTTACCATTCTGTTGTAGGCAGGGTAATAATAATAATGTTTCATGATATATTCTTTATTACAAGTGTATAATCCCATTGTACCCTACTGTAATATGTGATAGTATTATTATACAGTTATTGTTAATTGATTGATTGTAAATAGATGACTGTTACCCTAGTTTTGTGTGAGTTTTTGTTTATACGGACGCTTATCGCCGTAGGTTAGATTACGCCAGGATTAGCTAGACTAGGTAACGTTAACTGTAAATACGGGAGTGGTACTAGTATATTTAGATCTGTTGTCATGATTTGACATTCTTTCAGATGATGTTTTCTTTCTGAAACATCATTCTTTTTCTTGTATCTTCAGTCAGGGAGGTTTTTCGTACTACGTCCCAAGCTTTTTTGCTTTTGCTGATTTATTTAGGACTCGTCGAGAGGGTTAATAACATTTAGTTAGGGGATGTTTTTGTTGTTTGTTTTTTTTAATTAGCTAGCGGATTAGCCGATTTCAAACTCTTCGTTGGTAGGATAGGGGTTTGAATTCTTCAATAAATAATTGCACGAATTTTACTTAGGGGGTTTGAAGTCACTTTTTCAGAGGCAGTTCCATCAACCTTCGTTACATTTTTAACGACACGTTAAAGTAATTTAACGGAAATGTTAGCGAAATGGTGTTCCATCAGTCAACATTACTGCTAACAAATCGTTAACCTATCCGTTATTTTAACATCCCATTCTTTCTCAGTTAGGAGTTTAACATAGTGTAAAAAATGGTTACAAGCAAATACAGTACGCCTTTCGTGCTAAGTTATTGTACTATTTATTTTTGATTACCATATTTGAATAATGCTACAGAACAAGAATTCTTGCCAAGGTCTAATGACACGTTGCAACTGTCTGAAAATAAGTTTTTGGAGAGATATAGGTTGTCCAAATGTGTTGTGCCTAAATACAGTAAGGACTTTACCTTACAACCGGCCACTTAAATGATATACCTTAGGCCTAACCTACAAATTAGCCTACATGTAATGAAATTGGTAAATATAGCCTATTCAGAAAGCAACATCAATACGTAATGGTCAATAATATAGTTTTATAGTGCACGAAAGGTTATTGTACTGAATGTATTATGAAATGATGAATAACACAAGTGAAAACGACAGCCATTTGATTTGCATCCAAAGCTTTCAGTTGATCAGCATGAGTGTTGATATGTATTTTTCATTTTCACATAGTTTAGATAAACAGTGTCACGATGCAATTTAAATATAAACGCACATACAATTTTTGATCTATAAATAGCCTACAAGTTGACTATAAAGATTTTTAAAATTTCTAATAGGAACCTGATTTTTAGAAAAACTGAACTTCACAGATTTGAAGCAGCAATGGGGCAAGTTTAAAATAAGACAACCACATGTAGGCCTACGATAAAGCGACCCCTAAAGTATTTTTTTCCACATGGGAAGAACAGCTGTCAAATCGACCCTGCTAAAAGTCGCTAGTTTGTAATGCAGGGGAGAATGTAGGGTACTGGTTATTTTAAGAAATTCAATACCGGTAGTATTTATTAATAAATAATTCTCCTTTGTAAAATGGAACCGGTCCCTGGGTGTTGCCTTAGTAAACAAGAGTTTAGTGTGTTTCAGTTCGACTGAGAAAACATTAAATGGTCATCAAAACAGATACACACACTAATACAGTCATCACAATTAACACCGGTTATCAGGCAGATTCTACACACACCCAAAGTACACGGGGCTACATGACCGCGTTGTCGCAGCCCCTAAACTAAGGAACCAACCAACCAAATAGAAGATAAATCAAAAACAAAGTTTTTAGGACAATGGATACAACATGACTTGAAATGGAATAAACATATACAATATCTGAATACTAAACTGAACTCGATGTGCTTTGCGTTACGTATTTTGAAAACCTGCACTAGCATGCACACATTAAGGAATACTTATTTTGCTTATTTCCATTCATACATAAGATATGGGGTCATATTTTGGGGTATGTCGCCAGATGTACTAAGCACGTTTAGGATACAAAAGAGGGCGATTAGTATTATGGCAAATGTAAACACTAGAGAATCATGTAGACCTCTGTTTAAAGATTTAAACATTCTCCCACTGCCCTGCATATATATCTTTGAAAGTATTATGTTTTTTAAAAAGAATTTAATGAATAAGGATATTTTTTCTTAAAACAAACAATGATGTTCAAAGGCATAACACAAGACAAAATGAAAACATTCATATTTCACACACACTCACAAGCATATATCAAAAAGGAACTTTTCACACAGGAATTAAATTATACAATAAACTACCCCTGTATATAAAACTTGCCCCAAAAATAAAAACCTTTGATAGAATGTTGAAAGCTTATCTGCAGTGCCATTGTTTTTACTCTGTTGAATATCTTAGTGTATAGGAGCGATGAAATCTATAATTATATTTTACTTTTCTATTTAAATTGTAATACCTAGCTGTAAGTTGTTGTATTTATAGAATTAAGTTTTCATATTATGATAATAGAGTAAGGTGTAAATAGTTGTCCAATAAGATTGTATCTCTTAAGATCTGTTATTATAATAAGTTATATAGTATTAGTATTATATTCCTATTAGTACTTTTATTTTATAGATGTAAATTCTAACGTGTCCTATATAAAAATGTATTGTATACATGTATTTGATCAAATGGAATTAATAAAAATCTATCTATTATCCTGGATGTTAACATTTCTTAGTTTGTGTTTTAGGGGTGCAGTTCTTCGGGTGTCTTTGACATTGCTAATGATGGGGACCTGAACCTTTGAGATTTCGAGTCTTGTGCCGGCTAATCCCGCAAGAAGTGCATTCCGATCCTCTTCGGCAATGTGTTTGAAGGATGGGGTTATCTGGGAGGCCACACACGGGCACAGTATATTGTGTTTGATGTTATTGTTGGTGATTGTATGTGTTAGTACAATTTGCCACCGGGGAATTATCCCCATTTGCAAATATTATATATAATAATACAACTACAGAGGCCTTCCGTTAATGTTAACTCTGAAGTTCCTGTTTCCCCAGTTTAGTTTTCTGAACAAAATTTCGAGGACGCAGGTCAAAATTTTGACGATATGGGATCCCTGAGGTTGACCCCTTTCTCTATTCTGAAGAGTTCTCCTTCAATTTCTGTTCTAATCTTAGCGTAGCTTTCCAGGTATGTTAGACCAATGATTCTAATGTATTTCGAATTGACACCTATTGCCTCCAAGACGCTGGCTGATGTGCTCTACCGAGTCGATACCTTAGTTGTGATAATTAAGACTTGCTGTTAAGTACTGTAGTCTACATCGTATCACGTGAACATGGTTAGGTATAGAATATAACATCGAATATTCCTAGTTGAAACTTATCTTCTCAAGAAGAAGTTTACCGTAAATGTGTTGGTAAGTTCCAGCGTAGTGCTAATTTTACTTGTGGGTGAACCTCAAACAAACGGTATAGGAGAACGTGGGGCGGAATGGAACCAAGGGGCAGAACAGAACCCTGCCTTTAAATATGCTAATTCTAACTGTACTCTTACAGAATATCTAGAAACTATTCTCCTACATGCCAGATAACAGTTGGCAACAGTGGTAGCAATCTCCATGTTTTTAGTCATGCTGAAATTACAGTGTGCCTTGTGTTGCTATAAAATTTATAACTTCATGAATTCTTTCTCCTCAATGTAAACATTCAAATTATGTAGAAATTTGTTTGTTCTTACTTCCTTCCCAAAATACTTGTTATTTACTAAAGCCTTCCATCAATTTTATTGTCTAATTAAAACACAATTCTTGTCGATGGATTGGTGAACATAGCGGGGCAGAATGGTCCACGGGTCCATTGTGCCCCGATTCCATTCTGTCCCGAGGTTCCATTGTGCCCCATCTTCTTTGTCAAAGACTCTTCAATTGTGCCATTTCTTGTGTTATTTAACGTGTTTGCCTAATTGATGCCATGAGACACCTTCAAACACAATGTGGTTTGATTTGTGTTTCATTGTTATTTTAGATAGTCATAAATAACTTCGAAAAAACAGACCACCAAAATGGTCTTCGGAGAGTATGGAACAGACTTTGATCAAGAAAGAAATAGGGTTAAGAAGAGCTGGCAAGGAGAACGTTTTCCTGATTCTACTCGCACTAAGAATCTGCATGCTATTGACTATGTAAGTGAAAATGGAGTTGTTCTACTGTGCATTTCCCTCATGTCTCACATCCTTTACAACCACTTGATGTGGCTTTCTTGAGACCTACCATCTCTACTATGAGCAGGAGGCATTAAATGGTTGAGGATGAATGAAGGCAATGCTATCACCTTCTGATAAATAGCGTTAATGTTTGGCTCTGCCTTCGTTAGGACCGCGACAATGGAATCCACTTTGAACGGATTCAAGTCAACTGGAATTTGGTTACCGGACATGAATGTCTTCACCGATATTGACTTCGTGCCATCACCCCCAACAGACAGGCCTAAACCTAACTCAACTGAACCACAAGTTGGCATATCAGTTCAATCTGTTGTGTACAACCCATCTCCAAGACGTTCAGGACCATCTGTGGAGGAAGATATTCCTTTAGAAGATGACCCATCAGATGATTTGCGGGTCATGGGTTATGGGATACACCAATTATCTCTTCAGTGATTCTATCTACATCAGTCCCTTGTCCTTTCGGTTCCAAACGTCCAGGCTCAAGAGAAGAAGAGGAAAACTGATAGTAAAAAGGAAAAAGCTGCAATTCAGACTTCTTCTCCTTGTAAGACGGAACTAGAAACGTCATTGACAGTTTCGAAAAGAAACCAGGCCGAAAAGGTCAAGGACAAAATTGGACATAAATCAGATCCCTATCGAAAGGAAGAAGGCTGAGAAGTCCAAAGGCAAGAAGAAAACTACGTATAAAATAATTGAGATGCATCATCTGACTTTGGCAATGACGACAGTAGGTAGCGATGCCGAGTGTCTATACTGTCGTCATCTCTACTCCCGCCTTCTTGCCATAGCTCGGATTACAATTTATGCGCAGGAGTAGACAGTGATGATGAAGACGATAAGTTTAAATTTGTTTGTGAATTTGGGAGTAATTTGCTTAATTTGTAGACCATATTGAAAGTAATTTAGATTATCACAAGGATGGAGCTTCAGGAAAACATTGTTTAAAGAGACCTTGGTGTGATTAACTATCACTAACCATTGGATCGACCAATTAAAGGTCTCCATTTTCAGACGGAATTCTGAATGAATTCAGAATCGAATACATGTTGAACTTTAAGGAACATGGGATAGATATTAGCATATGTGAAACATGAACAAGAAAGAGAGAGAGCAGGTAGCTTGGACATATATATATTTTCTTCCACCATAAGAAAATTTATAGAACATCAGTTTGGTTTTTGTCTAAACAAGTTAGCACAATTTGAAACAAATTATTTTTGGAAAGATTTTCTTTACTAACAAGGAAAGAATACTTTGGTAGGTCTTTGAACATTGAAGACCAGTACAGTGCTTTAAGACACAACTTAATTAACTTGATTTGTGAAAGAAAAGAGTAGTAACACAGCCTATAGAAGGGGCTGAAAGCGGTCAGGGGCCATATCCTGCCGTTCCTTATGAAAAGAAAGAAGGGGAAACTGAAAGCAGTTACACAGAAAAGACGTAGCCTATAGAAGGGGCTAGTGGCTCTCAGGGGCTGAATCCTGAAGTATATTTTGAAATGAAAAAGTGATATTAGTTGCCATAATGCACAGACGCAAGAAAAAGTGCAATGGCAGACACAGGTATGCATGAGATGCATGAAAGTTAATTATGAAACTTTTCCCAAATGGAAAATTTCTAAAGCAAGCCGTTATGTTATACTTCCCAAGGAAATGGAAAAGGCAAGTCGAATATTAAAATTGAGAAAACTTCTGGAGCTAGCTAGAATGAATCTTTCCTCGGAAAGAAGTAACATGATACAGCAAAACAGCAGAGTACATTTTACAAAACATAGGTTATGTAAAAACAATGAAGTACCTATCTTAATTGTAGAGTAGGTTAGCAACCTAAACATTTGAAGACAATAATTATTTCATATAGAACACTTGAGTGCGAAGTAAAGATGACATAGGTTATGTCCCGTAGTAATAGAGTTCACAAAACGTAGAGCTTTATAGTAAGCCATATGAAGACGAAGTCTTAAGTGATAATTTATTCACTTTGTAGACAGATTGTATAGGAATAGTTTTCCTTAACACTAAAAGATGTAGAGTTCACATCTGTAAACGTTTGATGCACTAACATGTCGTAGAAACACGTGACTTGTGATCGAGGTTGATCACTAAGAATAATGTCGAAAGACATTACGAAGTTTTAATAAGACTTCTTGATGCGGAAATTAAAGATGATATGTAGACAAAGCTAAAGTTTAAAGTCCGGTATTGCAAGACTGGTGGACAGAATGGACTGTCAAGAAAGCACTTGTAGGTTGAGACACGTTGTCTTGTCGAATGACGTGTTGTCACTGATGTAGGCCTACTATGTCCTGGACATGTCGCAGGTGCAGCAAAGGTTTGCCAATGGTGACTGACTAGTTGTCGCGCTGAAGTTTGCAGTACCGTAATCACAAAGTAGCCAGTAAAGCAGTCAGTTTAAATAGCCGAACAGCTGACTTTCCAGAACCATCCATGGCAAGCGATTGGAGGAGCCGGGCCACGATTGGGGAAGACGTACTGTGATTGGTCGAAGCGTAGCTGATGCGTGGTGGCTGGCCAATGAGCTAGTAGCTAATGGAGTCCAGAAGACCACGAGGTTTCATGCGGGCAAGAAGAAAGTAGAACGTGGCTAAAATGCTTGGCAAATTTTCTGAGAAACGAACTTGGCTTATGATCTAGTATGTAAATCATTTTACAACACACTTGATTTAACATGGAAGTGTATTACAAAAATGAAATGTCAAGTACACGAGGTGACCAGATTAGGTTATGAGAAAGAATAAATTTTTGTCTGACTTTGACACTTTCACAAAACTTGCAAAATTAACAAATTAATTATTCGCAAATGCGAACATACCTACTTAAATGTGAGAACTGTGTGATATACGTATCCGTGGTTCCATTCTGCCCCAACGCTTGGGGCAGAATGGTCCATTACGAATTTATGATTATATACAATATCTACCAGTTCATTTCTTATCTCTGCTATTTCCCATTTGTATTTAGTTGTATGACAACAACAACGATACTTTAAACGAAAATGTATTTCCATTTTTCAACCAATTATTCGTTACTGTGTTAAAATTTTAAGGTTGCATTCCGGTCCACGTTCCCAGAAACCATCCGCGTACTCTGGATGCTCTGGAGAACGAAATGACTGCACTGATACGAAATATCAGCCAGGATGAAATACAGCGAGTGTACCAAAACTTCCTACGCCGGTGCAACGTGTGTTTATAAATTGAAGGACAGCATTTTCAACAACTGAAATTCATGTACCGTAAGTTATTTATTTATTTATTTACATAGGTCCCAATGAGCCTGAGCTCGTGTTAGGGACAATCAAGTAACATAGTATATATATAATTTTTGTAACATTATTGTTTAGTTTAATAGTAACTTAGATTGCTAGTGACTAACTTTACAGAGATAATACGGTATGATACATTGCATTGCTTAAGGCTCTTGTACATTCCTTAATAGGAAGTCTTTTGTTTTCCTCTTAAATGTTTTTATAGAGAAACTTTCCCTTATGCCTAATGGTAGCGAGTTGTATTCTTTTATTATAGAGGACATAATTCCTTTAGTTCCAAATTTAATGGATTGGGAATGGCTGGTGAATATTTGATTTACTCCTCTTGTTGCATAATGATGAATGTCATTTGCATGGGTAAAATGGATGTATGTGTGTATCAATTTGTTTTCTAATTTGTATACAAATACTATTGCTGACATAGCTATTTGTTTTTGCAGTGGCATAATTTTAGTTCTTGAGTACAATTCATTTGAGGGTGTGAGCCAAGGTAATCCAAAGATAGATTTTATAGCACGTTTCTGGAGTATCTCAAGTTCTTTTATCAGCTCCTTCTTACAATATCCCCATATGAAATTCATGTACATTAGATGTGAATGTATCAGAGCAAAGTATATATTTTTCAATTGTTGGCTAGTAAGACAGCTATATCTTAATCTGAAAATAATACCAATTAAAGGGCTGATTTTATGTTTTACATTTTCTACATGATTTTTCCAGGTTAGTGTACTATCTAGTGTGATACCTAAGTATGTTGCCGATTTAACCCTTTCTATTTCTTTGTTGGCTATGTTGACTATGATTGTGGTCTCAATCTTGTATGATGGTTTATGGAAGAATAAATATTTTGTTTTAGTGATATTGATAACCATTTTGTGTGCTCTCAACCAATCCACCAGCTTATTGAGATCATAATTAATATTTAGCATAATTTCCTGTTCAGATGTTCCCAGATAGAGTATAAAAATATCATCTGCAAATAGTTTAAGCTTGCCTTTCAATTCTAATAATACTATATCATTAATATAGGCCAAGAAAAGAATTGGTCCTAAGACAGAACCTTGAGGTACTCCTGTGTCAATTCTCATTTGAGATCCTTTTACATTATCGATTGCAACATATTGTTTTTCTGTTAGTGAGGTAGTTCTTGAACCAATCATGTGCCACTCCTCTGATGCCTGCAAATTCTAGTTTATTAAGGAGAATCTTATGGTTAACCAGATCGAAGGCTTTTTGAAGGTCAATTAGTACACCAGCAGCTAGTTTGTTTTCATCTAATGCCTTTTCTACATCAGTTACTACTTCAAATATAGCACTATCAGCTCCTCTATTTGGAATAAACCCATATTGGCAGTTTGCAAAGTAATCATTTTTCATGAAGAAATTCATGTCTTCGTTTAACAACGCTTTCTAGAACCTTGCTGATGGCAGATATAATATTAATGGGTCTGTAATTTGATGGGTGGGGTTTGTCCCCTTTTTTGTAGATCGGGACCACCCTAGAGCCTTTACAGGCATCGGGGAATATACCAGTCATCAGTGAAAGATTTATTATTTTGACAAGATATGGTGTAAGGCCCTCAAGACACAATTGTAGCATGACATTAGTAGTGTTGTCCTCACTTATACTTTTGCACTACAGGATGCACGAATCCACTTTCTCGTGTGTACCGACTCTTTGAGTTCGTTGCAGTCAATTGCTACATGTTTGCAGGGGCGGCCCGTGAGGTAGTGCCGGCGTGCCATGGCACCACCAATGTGCCCTCTCAATAACAGTTAATATTATAAACTTCAAGGAAATGGCAAGCATATCTTATCGTGCATTCATTTGAACGAGCGCGCGAACTGGCATAAGCTCTGGCGGTGCTTTCCTGAATGAGTGAGCCAGGCCACACGGGCTCCACCTCCGAAAATAAGACTCAGCACCAATAAAGGCTACTTTGGCTTGGCTTTGCATGAGTTGTATTGTGTTGTGTTGGGCCACAGATTACCCTAGGTAGAGCCAACAGCCGCGTGGCGCATTCACCAGAGTACAGCATGCATGCGCTAGCTACAATTGCTTCAAGTGATTTATATTTCAATCACCATATGGCAGCACAATGCAGAGGACGTAGCTCCAGTTTTCCCAATTTAATACTTTGTCATAATATTTGGCGACGACTATTAAATATATACAAGATGCTTTTTGTTCATTCTTGTTAGACATTTAGCGAAATGTTCACACTCATATTGGCGGCAGGAATACTTATTTCTCTATTTATAATGTAACAATCCGAACTTTTTGCAGTAAGGTTTGCTTTGTTTGGTTTGTTTAAGTTGGCGACACAGTTACGCCTACCAGAACGCAAATACAAATTCTCGGGTTTGTTAACTTTTATGGTGGCATTGCAAGTGTTTAATAGGAGCGTCGTGCAATTATTTTTGTGTTTAATTATATCGGGTGCAGCCGATATCCTTACGACGTTTAGTAGTCTTGACGGTACGGCATTTTCTTCATTTTATTTTACCTGTATATTTCGCGATGGCCACTGAAATTGTGTCAAAGTTGTAAGCGAGCCTTGTACAATTACACAGTTAAATACTGTGATTCGGACACCTAGGCCTATAGCATAAAATATGCAGTGTCTATACTTGCACGTTTGGACGATTTGATTGCAAATTTGGCCTTTCACCAAGGTGGACTGGGTTCGGTTCCCGGCCAATGCATGTGAGATTTTCGATGTGAAATGCCATGTCCTGTGGTTCGGATTCCACGTAAAAAGGAGGTCCCGTGGCTCATGATCTCAAGATCAACGATCACGTGAAACTACAAGCTTCCTTCTTTCCTTTTTGAATTTGCTGGCACCACCAAGATATTTATTACCAGCCGCCGCTGCATTTTTCCCGCAACACCCCCTAGTGCAGCGAATCCACGACCTACTAGCCGGGCTCTGCCACGCTGACACTCGAATCACCTTTCTGTGGCTTCCAAGCCACATGGGAATTGTGGGAAATGAGTTAGCAGATCAAGCTGCAAAAGAGGCGGTATCACTACCACCTCGACCAATGGAGGTACCCGCTAGAGATATTCGCTCTCAGTTACGCCTACAAGTTCTGGCTTTTTGGGAGAGTCAGTGGCTAGCTGACCCACTGCCCAGTAAACTGAGAGTGATCAAGGGAACAACTCGCGTGTGGCGGAGCTCCTTCCGGGCCCGGAGAGAGTCCGTCATTTTGTGTAGGCTAAGGATAGGTCATACAAGATCCACCCACTCGTACCTAATGAGAAGGGAAGACCCCCCACTTTGTACCTGTGGAGTCGTATTCACCGTGGCCCACATTTTTACCGAGTGTGTGGATCTTGCTGACTTACGAAGAAACCTTGGTTTGCAGACGACACTCAAACTTATATTAGCCGATGACGCGGTGGCTGCTGATCGCGTTATCCGCTTTATAAGTGAGAGTGGGTTAGGGCCAGCAATCTAAATTTTCCAGTGAACATTGACTCAACGACTTGTTCGTTTTTGAATGATAATGTTTTGTTTTTTCCGTAATTTTTGTTTATTTTTATAATTTTTATTTTTTATTTAATTGTTTGTTTTTGTTTTATTAATTTTTGGTCTTTTTAAATTTAGATGTCCACCTCAAAATTTTAAAATCAATTCAAAATTTGTATTCTTTAATCTGTGTTAAGAGGGGCAGATGACCTCGTAGTTCCGCCCCTTAAAACAACAATAACTAACTAACCTCACTTATATTGTTTTTGTGTTTTAGGGAGTTTATAATTGATTGTATTTCATTAGCATCAGTAGGTAACATAAAGATTGTCTTAGTGCTAGTAGTATTTTTATAGCTTGTAATGTCCGAGCTAGAACCGTTTCCTTGATTTTCCCATATACTGTTAGCAATATTGACATAATATTTATTAATTTCATCACATATATTTTCCTTTTTTTTTTCGACATTTGTGCCGTCGACTATAAGTTTGACAATTTCATTTTTCCCCTTCTTTGGTCTATTTAACATCTCATTAACAACACTCCACACTTCCCTCTGATTATTTGCATTTTGAATTTTTTGGTCAAAGTAGTTTCTTTTTAGGTTTCTCTTAAGTTTTGTAACTTGGTTGCTAATAATTTTATATTCTTCTAAAATTTCTGCAGATGGATTTTTAACTTTGGTTTTTGGATATATCTTATCTCTCCTGTGTATTAGTGCTAAAAGATCTTGTGTGATCCAGGGTTTTATTGGTGGGGCACTTGGCTCCTTATTCGTATATTTCATAGTTCAGGCTTCTATTCCTTTATTAATAAAATCACAGAATTTATTGTAGTAGTCATTGATGTTAGTTTCATTGCATACAAATTCTTGAGTTATTAAATATTTATTGAGTTTTTTGTAGTTTATTTTATCCTTTTCTATTAGCCTATCATCACATATTGAGTTCCTGTTTATCTTTTTGTTTCTCATTTCACAGATGAGTAAATGGTGATCACTCAAATCATTATCAATATTATAGACATTACTAATTTTGTCACAGTCGTTCACCAATACATGATCAATTAGAGTAGAGCTAGTTTGTGTTACACGAGTTGGATATTTTGTATTACATAAGACTAGACCGTATGATTTGACTAGGTTAATATAACTACTAGTATATCTGTCCCCAAATAATAGATCGATATTCATATCACCTAGTATTATAACAGGATTCGTTGAGTAAGAACTAATAATTACTTCGAGATCAGTTAGAAAGTGTGGAATGTTGCTTTCGAGGTTTATAAGCAGTGATTATGTTGTATTCTTGATGGCCTTTTCTCACAGTAATGTGCAGTATGCTGTGGGTGGAATTTATTTCCTTTACAAGGGAATTGCTACATTTGTTTGATATATACAAAGATACTCCCCCTCCAGTTTGCTTTCTAACTATGTGATATGCAACATATTCCTTAATATTGAAAAACGTTTTTGTTTGTTCTGTTAACCAATTTTCTGAGATTGCTAGGACATCTACACCTTTGATTCTGTCTAACATTATTTGGATATCATCGAACTTGTTTTTTATGCTATGTGTATTTATGTGTACGCATTTTAGTGTACTGGTATCGGTTATTATCTGTTTACTGTCCTTAATCTTATAATAATCGCTAAGTGTATTACAGTTACACTCGGTTAATTCTAGTGTATTATTATTTGCATTACCTAAAAAATTTAATTTCTGTAATTCTAGTTCCATATGGGATAATACTTAGTAGATATCTTACTATTACATAGATTTTAGTTTGAGAGGGCGAGTTCATCCAGTATTTCAGCACTTGATATAAGCTTTGAGGGTCCATTTTGATTTTTCCGAATGTATATTTTGCAGTCTCTGACCCAAGCTGCAAAGATTTTTCCCTGTTGTCTCAATTCACGGCACTTTTTGGCGATGGTTTCATTTCTTGGGGTCAGGTGTTCATTGATATATATATTACCACCATCACTGTAACCAATTTCACTCGTCTTCAGGGTCTTCTTTTGTCTTCTGCTACTGAGAATCTCTTCCTTCTTCCACCTATTATTTAATTTCACAATTATCGGTTGAGGCCTAGGCTTTGTTGACGGGAGGCGGTGAGCTGCGTCTATGTTTGCCCTGGTGATTTCAACTCCTAACGTCTTGCCAATTATGATTATTAAATTCGTTAAGAAGGTGCTAATGTGTTAATCTTGTCGGGCGCTACGCTGCTGCTAATGTCAATGTCTTGCTCGACACGCTGATTCCCTGCCCGAACTCTGCGAGGCTCCATTATATAAAGTAGGGAGGGCCCTCACTGTGCTACTCGTCGACCGCGTAGTAAACGTCTTGCTGCCTGGAGCTGTTTCTGTGTTTTTAGAAGGCGATTTTATATTCATTTCCGGATATTGGAGAGTTGTTTGTTTGGTACGAAACAAAAATATTATAATTGTTTGCAATACGAAAGAAAACACGGAGTTCGTGAGCAATTGTAAATTTTTATATAACTCAAGGTATATGTACATATCCTCTGTTGGCTACCATGGTCACTTTTCGTAGTTCTCTATGAGTAAATGAAAGCAAGAAAATTCCAAAGAGATTTTCTTTTGGTGCAAGGATCAAGGATGGCTGACACGTAAGTACAACAGATGTAAATGCTATTGTATCGTTAGTCATCGACTATTTTCATTTAACAAAAATGTACTTATCGCGCTTTACACGACAGTGAATCTATTTATCTCCTGATATATTTTTAAAACAATGGATTTTTCGTGGAGCTGTAAAGGTGAGAGGTATTCCTAACCATTTTGTCACATGGATTTTTCACTGATGCTCCTCAGGGAAGTGGGAAGGGGTTTAGCTATGTACGGAATGCGTCTTCGGTGGATAGGATTGTATTTCTTATCAGATTAAGCCTACTGCCTCCAACAGAAAGGAAATGATTTAAGTATTACCACCTATTAGGTTAGGCCTACTGCTTGCAACATTAGGGGGATGATTTAGTAGCACTTTGAATGTGTATCCTGGTTATCTGGTCAATAGCACAACGTATTTTTCATTTCTTTGCTGTCATTTAATTCCTTATGCTGTTAAGCAAGCTAATGGCACACTGCAACATTGTTAAGGGACTTGCAACCTGTATGTTCTGTTCCTTGATACATTACTATTGCTAACTATTGCATCTTTATTAACAGGATGGCAATATTGAAGCCTATCGTTAATTATTTAAATGTTGTCATACAAGTCAAGAGAGGAAAATCAAACCTGCACACGTACCTGGTACAAGTCTTTGAAAATGCAGAGGCGGGAATTGACCCTGGGCCTCCCTAGTCTGCAACACTAACCACTATGCCAAATAGCATACCGTACATGAATGCTGGTGATTATCGCAGTACCTAAAACTCTAGTAGTACAGTAGGTTATATGGGGTGGGGTGCCATGAAAATCTCTGAAATATATTTTAGGAATTGGTAATCCGAATGAGACGAAGTTGCGGTGTTTCAGTAGTGCCAACATTATTGGGTTGTTGTTTCCATTAAGAGACGCATGCCAAACTAAATAAATGTCTGTAAAATACTCTACAACCAATTCGTCTCGGGGGCAACATTTCAGAGAATACCAACATCTCGTAGCTCTCTCTTAGCTCTCGTCAGACTGCACTACTGACTGGACGAAAATTACTGATGTACTTAAGTTGGGTGAGACAAAGCCATTGGTCGCTACTTGGGTAGAAGACTGTCTAGACGAAACCATTGGCCTGTACTAGGTTAGAAGACTGACTGGATGAAAATTACTGCTTTCACCACAAGCAAGGGAGTCTGGTTTGTGTTTGTATGTAAAGCCTTATTCCACATTCACCACTTTTGAACCAAGAGGCAAAACAAGCGCCGAAAAAGAAATTCAATAATAGGTAGGCCGATACCCTTTATTTCGAAAGGAAGAATCTGTAGCATTTGGCTGGAACGATCTATTATTATTTCCTAGTTTCTATTATTTCCCGTCATAGTGTTCAAATACTATCGCCTGTCATCCAATAACCTACAACTCAAGAATGTAAAAAATACCGCAATAATACCACCACTGATTGACTTATTTGAGTGCTCGGTGCTAAATATTCCTTTACCTTGACATTTAGTTACTTTTGTATTATCACGAAAGCTAGTATTAACTGTAAAGAGTCTCAATACAGTAAGTGTGCATGGTGTTATCTTGCTATACTGTGAACGACCTCCACTCAGACTCGTTTCATCTTGTTGGATAATCATTGCATAGTGAGTGTTTTATATTCATCAGAATACTTTGTGTTAGCTGTCGAGTGTTCACCCTCTTTCACTTTAGACCATCCTTTGTATAAATATTTTTAAAAACTGAAATTACCTGATTTAATAGTCGGGAGGATATCAGGAGAGGATTGAGTATTAGATGTTCACTGCTCCGCTGTCATAGACCCACCATCCCGCCCAAATAGCGACACGACTTATATAGTTTAAATCGAAGTTCTCACCCCCATCTTTCTCACTGAGTCAGTATTGCCAACCCCACGCGTTTGGTACTATTTCGCACGTGATGTATGAAATCGCTAAGTGAACTCAATTACAGTGTTTATTTATGTATTTATAATGTTTTACATACAAAAACAGACCTAACCTGGGGCTTACGCCCCAGACCCCCTTGCTTGTGATACTAGCATTAATTTTCGACCAGGCAGTACCTAACCTAGTAGTGGACATAAATTGTATGTTGTTAATGTTTTACATACAAAAACAGACCTAACCTGGGGCTTACGCCCCAGACCCCCTTGCTTGTAGTACTAGCAGTAATTTTCCACAAGACAGTGCCTAACTTAGTAGCGAAGGCGTGTGGTGAATTTCTTTATTCAAGTTGGTAACGTAGTCACATGATCGACTTTCGGGTGTCACATGTCTGTCAAAGATGGCGTCCGTAAAGGGAAGAAAGTGAAGAAAAATTGCATTCTTTCCGTGAAATAACAATTATTGCGGTGCAGCAGTGGCTATTGAGTATGAAGAGATTGTGAAACGACTCCCAACAAATCTCCGAAAGGTATGCATATCATAAATTATATATTTTCAATAAGCTAAGGTGTTAAAAGTTGTTAAAAGTGATGAAAAGGGAGGATGGTCTATAGTGAACAATAAATAAATGGGTAACTCTTGTAACTTAGTCACATTAACTATTACTATCGAAAATTTTCCGGATTTTGATGGTAGCTGACACCATATTTCCCTCCCGTATTCCGCTCTCGCAACATAAATATCCCAGCTCTCCACTGAAAATTGTTTTGTGTTGGTATCTTCTCATCCCATCTGCTAGAGAGTATAACTTCCTAGTGCATGCGCATTATCAAAGCTGCGGACTTTGTCTAAATCCTGCCTTCCGTTGAGAGGAACTTAAGTAGAACTTGACATTAGCTACTCTTTGGGAGATAATTCTTAAACTACTGAAATTAGCCAAAATGCCTGTGGTAATGATAGAGAAAAATCTGGAGATGATGTAGTAATAGATGTTTGCTCCTCCGGTGTTTATAATCCACCCACCGTCCCAAATTTAATCACGACATAAAGATGAAATTCCAGCTGGGTCCGCCATTATTTGCATGATTTAGCAACAAGTACAGTATTGCCAACTCCACGCATTCGGTCCTATTTCATATCTGGTATCATTAAAAAATGAGCGCAATCAAGTTAATGTGAAAGTGCGCCAAGTTTCAGTCTTTAGTTAGACATGGATTGTACGAGTTGCAAGTTAACGACCTCGAATATCCTAAGGCATCAATAATTTTCATCCAAAAGAATGGTTTTTGCCTAGTCCAATATTTTTATGCAGACAATGGTTTTTGCCTAGATCACGGGTCGCGTTAGCCAATCTACAGATTGAAACTCAACTTGACAAAATTATTTGTTTCTTGTTAATCTCTCACTAATGCTACCGTCTACTGGATTTTTCTTGTAACTAAGACATCCGGTAACGATCTTGAACTGACGAAATGCCAGTATAGCCCGTAAAATACTTTTCGTACACATCTAAATGTTCCTGCAGGCATGGTCCATGCTCACATGGGAACATCAACTTGACCTCATATTTTAAGGAGGAAAATAGCTTACATGCATTGTAATACCTGATGGCGCAAACCTTCGCATGCGAGTAGGGGAAAGGAAGAGAAGAAAGGCAGTGGAGGGGGTCACTGTTGCTGTGATGCTAGGAGAGAGACTCGTGTGCAATACTGTACAGTTACTGTTACAGTAGGAGCCGATATGAGCCAAGTGAGCGTTCTCCCTTCTAGCTCCCGCTGCAGAACTTGAACCTGTCCACATACGAAATTCTTTCCGTACATATGTACCATCAGGAAATAATTGCGGTATATCAGGTTTAGTAATAGGTCCTGCTTGAAAATTTGGGTCATAATTCAGTTGCAAAGCAATTAGGAGCCTCTGAATGTCCATGTGCGCTGCGTGTACTGTATGCCATTCTCTCCGCTTGATTTCTGAGTAATAAGAACAGCACAGTAGAGTGACAATCCTGAAACTATGGAATGCGGTGAGAGGGAAATTGTTAGCATATGGGTCAGGTCTGCCCGGCGTATTTTGAAGTCTCATTTGCCAATATGTTATTTTATGCGTAAAGAAAGGTAAAATATATAAATGCCAAACCACACACATGTATTCGTTAAATATCAAAAGTGCTCCGAAATTAAGCGGAGTGAGAGGCATAAAAGCAGTGCGTGCGGACTTTCCAAATCTGTACATTCACTAGGTCGTTATTCCTGTGTTGCAACTGAATTATGGCCAAAATTTTCAGGTGGGATTGATTACTGAACCTGATTTAATGCATGTGATCTCCTGTAACTATGGAATGCGGTGAGAGGGAAAGTGTTAGCATATGTCATAGTTTCTCCTTAAAATATGAGGTCTAGTTGATGTCCCTTTGTCAGACTCAAAAGTGTTGATTACTAACATACTGACCTGCTTTATCATTGTGCACCTTGTGACATATATCGTGTTCCTTTCGTTTATACATTGTATTCACACTGTCCAAAACTGTCATAACATTATCTTTGTATGTTTAAAGCAAGAAGAAAGAGAAACTCTCAAAGAAGTTGCCAGCTGTGCCTGAGTCTGTGCTCAAGCGGCGTAAAGGGAGGGATGCACTTAAAGCAGCACGTGTGAAGGCTTCAATCAAGGTATGATCTGGATTGTAGCCTACTAATTTTTATTATAAGAACCAGTTATATGGTTATTTCATACCTGCCAACTCTCCCGATTTAGGCGGGAGACTCCAGATTTTGCACCGCTTCTCGCGCCCTCCCGCTTAATGTATTGAATCTCCCGATTTTTCAAAAATATCACGCATAATTTCGGACTAAAAGAGCGAGATGACAAACTTCAGTCATCCCCCGAGCAGTTGGATTTTACATTGTGTGTTTCGATACAGCAGTTTCGCTTCGTATCGATAATATATAGATAAATATCCATAGCTACTCGTACCGCTTAGTTGGATTTGAATACTTTACCTCTTTGTTTGACATAGTCGATGGTTAATTCAGGACGTGTTCCTAGAAGTTTTCATAATAGTCTGAGGGTGAGCGGTAGTTGAAGGCAGCAGAATATTGTAGCTGTTTAACACGTGTAATTATTTGTGTATAACTTACATTTTGTTGGCATTAAAATGCCGGTAGGCTGTTGTGATTTTTCGATCTGAGTGATTTTGTCGGTTCCTCGGTAATATGGCGAAGAAATATGATTATACATCGATAGTCTTCAAAATCTCCCGATTTTTCAGTTTGATAGGTTGGCAGGTATGTTATTTGTACATGTTGAATATAACAAGTTGCAAAGTTTCCGCCTAATCAACTCACATTTAATTCTAAGTTAGCGTCTCATGGGTACATGTTTCGGAATTTATGCCAATTCCTTCTTCAGCCCTTTACAATAAATATTAGGAAACATCATAGCACAGAACAAAATGACCTCGTCCATGTCGAAACATGTAACACTAATATTAAAACACTATAAAAACTATTAAAAAATTAAAACTTGACAAACTTATGACCAATTATGAACATTCTTGTTCAGTGTGCGATGGTCAAATGCACAATCATACATCACTTGTGTGTCAAGCAAAACAATGAGCCTTTTGCTAGTGTCCATGACCCAAATAGCTTGCAATACTGGTGGGTAAAATGATGACGAGGTGGAAACTTTGGTTCCGGTACTTTCTTTGAAAGTGCGCTGGCATGTGGCTATAGCGCCAACATATGCTTTTAGCATATGCTGCCAATGTGCGTTGAATGCCGCAACACCCGACCTATCAAGCTCTCTTCGGTACACAAAACCTCCAGGGGTACGCCAACCGGCCTCGTGCCACTCGGCCGTTTAGACTTGATAGCTCGTGTACTGAAATAGGAGTGGCTGTAGGTCCCTGTATGATCCGGACATCTAGCAAGGTGCCTCCGTGGCAAGTCCCGCGTCCGGAAATTCGGTTAGATCTGCACCGAGGTCCTAAGGTGAACACGGATGCCTCCGTTTACCGGAGGCAGTTCCACAGCATAGTTCACCAATTTCCGGACGCTGGCATTCTATACACGGATGGTTCAAAGGTGGACGAGAAGGTGGGTTGTGCTTACGTTATTGATGGTGCAAATACCAAGATCTCTTTGCCTGAGGCCTGTAGTGTGTTTACTGCGGAACTCGTTGACATCTATGAAGCTCTGCAGTTTGCACTACAGGATGCTCGAATCCACTTTCTCGTGTGTACCGACTCTTTGAGTTCGTTGCAGTCAATTGCTACATGTTTCCTGCAACACCCCCTAGTGCAGCGAATCCACGACCTACTAGCCGGGCTGTGCCATGCTGACACTCGAATCACCTTTCTGTGGCTTCCAAGCCACATGGGAATTGCGGGAAATGAGTTAGCAGATCAAGCTGCAAAAGAGGCGGTATCACTACCACCTCGACCAATGGAGGTACCCGCTAGAGATATTCGCTCTCAGTTACGCCTACAAGTTCTGGCTTTTTGGGAGAGTCAGTGGCTAGCTGACCCACTGCCCAGTAAACTGAGAGCGATCAAGGGAACTACTCGCGTGTGGCGGAGCTCCTTCCGGGCCTGGAGAGAGTCCGTCATTTTGTGTAGGCTAAGGATAGGTCATAGATCCACCCACTCGTACCTAATGAGAAGGGAAGACCCCCCCACTTTGTACCTGTGGAGCCGTATTCACCGTGGCCCACATTTTCACTGAGTGTGTGGATCTCGCTGACTTACGAAGAAACCTTGGTTTGCAGACGACACTCAAACTTATATTAGCCGATGACGCGGTGGCTGCTGATCGCGTTATCCGCTTTATAAGTGAGAGTGGGTTAGGGCCAGCAATCTAAATTTTCCAGTGAACTTGGACTCAACGGCTTGTTCGTTTTTGAATGATAATGTTTCGTTTTTTCCGTAATTTTTGTTTATTTTTATAATTTTTATTTTTTATTTAATTGTTTGTTTTTGTTTTATTAATTTTTGGTCTTTTTAAATTTAGATGTTCACCTCAAAATTTTAAATTCAATTCAAAATTTGTATTCTTTAATCTGTGTTAAGAGGGGCAGATGACCTCGTAGTTCCGCCCCTTAAAACAACAATAACTAACTAACATGTGGCTATAGATGTGAAATCAGGGAAAAACTCATTCAACTAATTGACTGGAATTTGCATTGACCCATTAAATGGATACGCTGTCTTGTACTAACAGCTCCACGGACCTGAAATGAAATCATTCGGTGGTTTGAAATTTTGAGCTATACGGTATTTACCAAAAAAATAATTAATCTTAAGTACGGCCCTGAAAAATTGGACTTACGTGGGAACGATTTGAAATGCAAAGCGTCTGTCATGATATGGTGCTGGGAGATCGGCTCATACACCTGAAGAGAAATTTTTGAGAAAAATGAAGAAATTATTATATTACCGTATTTGCTCGCGTATATCTCGCACTTTTTTCCTGAAATTTCAACTAAAAAATGGGGTGCGAGATATACGCGGGGGCGAGATATACGCGAGCCGAAAATACGAGTGAAATTTGTCGGTGCGAGATATACGCGGGGAATTTCCGTATTCCTCTTGTATTGTTTGGGCTTTGAAGATAAGGAAATCTGTGCTATACCACTCGCACCAACATGCTCGTATGTTTCGAAGATTGCGCAAGTAGGCCTACTGTTACATCGCCGAGAAACGCAGTTCAGTATTCTCGAATCTCAATGATTTCGTACTTACCTATTGCGTTGCTTCAGAGCTCGGCCGTGTACAAGCATGTAAAGCGGCGCCGCGTGCGTGTTAGCACGCTTCAGCCGCGCTCGGCTAAGTTCGAGCTCGCTCGGGCATGTATCGAGGAATCGATATGGAAGATATCGATCGTATCGATCGCTACGCGTCTGCGCTCTAAATTCTGCCTTGAATCATCCTTAACGAGCTCATGACTTCTTTTTCATAGGTTCTTAATGTCGCATAACCATAACACACGAACTGATGCAAACTTGCGTAAACTGACGCTATACTGTAGTGCCGCTACGAACGTACAAACTCGGACAGACCTCGCGCAAGCATGCGATGTGGCGCCGGCGTGACTGTTAGCACGCTTTAGGCTTACATTGTGTCTTCTGCCGCGGTTGGGTAAGATCGAGCTCGCTCGTACATGTAGTGAGGAATCGATATGGAAGATGATCGATCGTATCCAATATAAATGCTGGACTTCCTTTTCTG
The DNA here is from genome assembly GCA_946902985.2 of Meconema thalassinum. Taxonomy (NCBI): domain Eukaryota; kingdom Metazoa; phylum Arthropoda; class Insecta; order Orthoptera; family Tettigoniidae; genus Meconema; species Meconema thalassinum. Next base: position 1,572,835,108 of record OX336388.2, read on the forward strand.
CCTTGAATCACCCTTAACGAGCTTATAACGTCTTTTTCAATGACGACTTGTGGCGCGCTAAATCGAACGTGTTTATACCTCAAGGTTATTACGGTCATTTATATGACGGCGTCAAAAATGAATGCGAGTACTTTTTTACCCCTGAAATTTCAACTAAAAAAATGGGGTGCGAGATATACGCGAGCAAATACGGTATATAAAAGTGAAGAGTTGCGTGGAGCAAATTATGATGGATTAACTTACCGACGTGAATGCTAGTGCGATGCGATATAGGTAGGTCAAGTGCCACGCTGCTTGTGTTCCGGTGTGTATACATCTGATCTACTTGTACTGTGAGCAGAGTCAGCTGCTGCCTGACGAGGTTGAGGAGAGCAAGTGGGCGGTGGGGAGGTGGAGGGGTGGAACTGCGCGGAGTGAAAATAACCGGCGCGGCTAGGGGTGGGGCGGGAATACCGATGTCAATGACCGTACTGTTATCAATGGAGGTTTTAATTTTTTGGAAATGAGGTGGTCTGCTATTGTATCGAACAATACATTGGTATCAAAATTGATTTCATTCAAGTTTTTGTGAGCATTGGACCTTTGGAACACGATGTGTATGTTTTCCAAAATATTCATCAGACTGCCTTTGGACACGTAATGCAATATTTTAACATAGTTTTCTAAGCTGGTGAAACTGTGTTTACTTTCTTCCATGTGGGATGCCATAGCCGAAAATTTTTTGTTTTATTAATGAAAAATGCTCATAACGAGTGCGAAAGCTTCTACCTGTTTGGCCCATGTAATTGGCTGGGCAAGAATTACATTTGATTTCATATATGCCCGATTTGGAATATTTGTTGGTGGGATTGATTTTACTTGAATTGATGAATTTTTTGAAGTTAGAATTGTTGGTTTTGAAGGCAATATTTAAATTTTGTTTCTTTAAGATGTTAGAAACGGTATAAATGCTTCGGTCCACAGAAGTGAATTTTTTCTTTTCGGGTTCAATTTTGACCAATGTAGTTTTCGGTTTATTTTTTATTTTATGAATAAGGTTATTGATGTAGTTAAAACTATAGCCGTTGATGTTTGCTATTTGAGGGATGATCTCTATTTCCTGTTGCAAATCCTTTTGCGACAAAGGTAGACTTAGGGCTCTGTTTATGAGGCTGGTGAATGTTGCCTTTTTATGACTTCCAGGGTGGTTGGAGTCATGACGTATAGTTGTGCTCGTTTGAGAAGGTTTCCTGTATATTTTATAATGGAGTCTATTGCTTTTTCTAACTTAGAATTAAATGTGTGTTGATTAGGCGGAAACTTTGCAACTTGTTATATTCAATTCTAAACGTCAACACGGAACCTGGAATGGATTCTTCTTCGAATATTTGTACATGTTTCGAGAACATGAGTTTATCAATAAATGTTAGAAGTGGCAAGCACCAAAATTGAAGAAAGAAAAAAAAAGGAAGAAGAATCTATTATGATATTCAATGAAATGTCTGCAATTTCACGATATATCTTAGAAATTTTTATTGATTGCGATCAGTTTCCCTGTGGATACTGCTACAGTGTGGGGCAAATGACTGCACTGTTCTGATCCTCGAAACAACAATAATACTGTCTCTCACTGACCATTTGACTTTTAATACTGAAAATACCCTGTTATGTGGCTGAACTCCTGAGCATCACAAAGGAAAATTGTATACGAAAAATTCTGTTGAAATATATTGCAAGAATGACATGAATCTAATCATGTTTTGGTAAGGGCCTGTTTCAATGTTGTAATAGATAAATTGTCTGCCTAGCCAGTCAATAAGAAACAGTTATATGTGCATGTTTTAAAAACATAGTCATCAGCAAATCTTAGAAGTAGGTATCTTGCAAAACATAAAAATTAACAAAACACTGTTCTGAAGACTGGGTAGCCCTTAGTAGGAAGGTCCTGCCACCTCAGAGATTGCTGACTGTCTGGCATGGAAAGAATCAAAATATATTTAGTCAATGATACTTTTATATAAAACTAGGGTGAGATTTACGTTAGAAAATTTAGAAAGTAAGTACTCGCCAATAGATTGGGCATTCGGGTATTCTTCGAGAAATGGAATAATAATTAAACTAAAAGTAAAGTATTAAATTTGACAACTTGATGTTGATGATTGTTTTAAGGGATGATACAGCAAGGTCATTTGCCCCTAATTTGACTAATTCATATGCCATGTGTTTTAAGTAATGTGGATGTTATGTTAATACTTTGTACGGTATTCTGTGACCTACTGTGTGTGCTTTTTTATATGTTGCATTTATTGGAGAAGCTATAAGAACTGTTCAATCACGAGGCTAAAGAGTAGCCTACTACGTTTTAAGATTCAACTAGCTGATGGCCTCTCAGGGGCTCAAAACCAGTAAGGCATAGGTTGGCGACCATGCGGCTCCACTTTTGTGCCAGGCTCCCCTCTTTCATCTGACCTGTCGACTTCCCTCGATCAACTCTTATTCTCTTCTAACCCTGGGAGTATGAGGTTAACCAAAGCTCTTTTGAGAGGTCTAAACTCTTCCATTTTTTTCTTTTCTTTTTCATGTTATGTCCTGCCTATTGTTAGATGCTGTAAAGGAGGCAGGATATGTGTAGCCCCTTAGATAGCACTACACCCTCAAGGGCTTATGACTGGTGAGCTCGGGAGTTTGCGACCCTAAGGGGTTTCTTAGCTGGATCCATTATTCCCCTTTTTCCATTGGCTTTGGGGTGAACCCTCTACGATTTCCCTTTCCTATCTTCCATTCTTGGCTCTACTCCTTTCCAAATCCCTCGAATCATTCTTTGTCAGTGTGAAAATGCTGACCAGAGGACAGGAATTTCTCGAGGTGCAAGAACTATGTAAATCTCTATAAGCAAGATCAGTACTAAACCGTGGATGATCAAACAGCTCCCAGCAAAACAGTTGCTGCGTGCCGAGCTACATGCGGCCAAACATTGTCATGGATTAGCATAACACCTTCACTGATCATTCAATGCCTCTTGTTTTGAATGGCCCTTCTGTAGTGTTTCACAATAACGGTCGGCATTCATTTTTTCACCTCTGGGCAGGAAGTTTTAAGAGCAGAATATCCTTCATGTCCCAGAACACCATGTACATTACTTTCCACACTGATAGTCTGTTTGAAAGTCGTCTTGACTGCAGATCCACTGTGTCGCCAATGCACTGACTGTTGCTTGGTTTCCAGGATAAAGTGAGCAACCCACGTTTTGTCACCCGTGACCAAGATAGCCCAGTAATTTTATGGTTTGACTGGGGAAAAAAATACTGTTAAAAATTTGGAGTGCTGCTCTAAATAGTTTCCTGAACAAGATACCGTACTGAAAGTCCTGGAAGTTCCCATGCACAAGTCATTTTTTAAAATCCCATTCTAGAAAGGATCAGAAGTGCCCAATAGTCTACTAAAGTCATCATGGCGATGTGTTGTGGAGGCTATGGAAGTGTCACCAGAAAGCCAGTGCCATAGGTACACCTTTGATCCTAGCCCTCCAGGAGGCCGTCAAGTGGCTCATAAAATAGGTTTTTCGTGGTTGCGTTTGTAATTTTCCGAGGTAAGGCTATGTGTCGACAGCATATTTCCAGTCGATCCTGGTCTTTAGGAAGACCCTCAGGTAAGGGCCTTATCGCCTGTACTTACTATAAGACTGTCGGCAACTCCATTAGCGCTATGCACCCGGTAACAAGTTGAGCCATGAGGAAATTGTGGAGACATTGACAGGATCAGAGGCTGCAAGATCGTCCACAGTCCTCGTCCCATTCGAAGTTTCAACAAAGTTGCTTTGGGCAATGATCCTTAGGTCCACAGCTTCTTCGCAAGATTGCTGGAGTTAAGAAATGAGGACTATTTCGGTGAGCAAGTGTGCCCTTAATTGCACGAGAGTAAACATGTCCACTTATCATGTGCACCACAGACTTCAAGTTCACCTTCCACAGATCGTCGAGACCACTCCTTGCCATAGTGTATCCAATACTACCCAGGAAGGACATAAACATATGAAATCCGCCTGTTATTGTATGTATTTTTGACGTGAATAAAACGCTATTGCGTTTACCGATTGCTTAAATCTTTATTTTGTGTCCTTACTTTCTGTCGTTAAGTTTTAACAATTTCAAACAATTGACTACACGCTCCCGCGAGTACGGGTCGCAACAAAAACCAGTCGATGCGCAATCGACTCCTTCCTTTCAACATCGACGGGATGAAGTCTACTCATTAACATGCACCCCACCTTGAAAGGAATTCTTTCAATTAATTAATACAATTATACAGATTGAATCTATTTCATAATAATTAATAATGATCCTTTTCTTCATCCTCTATGGGAAGAGGGCATATTTTCTTGATACTTCGAGTGAAGGTTCCACCAGGAGTCTGAACGGTGACAACTCTCGCCTCGCCATCTCGTCCGGGATGAACTTGAATTATCCTACCTCGTGGCCACTGTAGAGGCGGGATATTGTCTTCGATCAACAGTACTATAGAGTCAATTATAATACGCCGATCAGTACTGTGCCACGATCAACAGTACTATAGAGTCAATTTTAATACGCCGATCAGTACTGTGCCACTTGACACGTTTTTGCAACTCCTGCAAGTATTCTTGCTGCCATCTCTGCCAGAGCCGTTGTCTGACTTTCTGCAAGTTTTTCCTATGGGACAAGCGGTTATCAGGTTCCCTCGACACATCCATCTGTACAGGTTGCATAAGCGAGTCACTGAAGATGAAATGTGCAGGTGTTAGAACTTGCAAATCATTGGGATCATTTGCTAACGGAGTGAGAGGGCGTGAGTTTAATACTGCTTCAATGTCGCAAAGAATAGTGTAGGTCTCTTCAAAGGTTAGTATACGTCCCTGCGTTTCAATTAGTAAATGTCTCTTCATAATTTTTACAGCTGCCTCCCACAATCCCCCAAAATGTGGCGATCGGGGAGGGATGAACTTCCAATTGATTCGTTGCTGAGCAAGTGAGGAGGCAATGCCTGATGATTCTTTCTCTAAAAAGGACTGGATATCTTGAAGCGCATTGGATGCTCCAATAAAATTCTTTCCATTATCGGAAAAGAGCTGGTTACATAAACCTCGTCTAGCTGTAAAACGTTGCAGTGCGGCTAAGAAAGCTTCAGTTGTTAGCTCTGACACTAGTTCCCGATGTACTGCCTTGGTGCTGAAGCACGTAAATACAGCTATGTAACTCTTGTAAACATGGAACCTGCCTCTTCTGCGGCTCTCTCTCACAGATATGGGACCTGCGTAGTCCACTCCCGTGGTGACAAAGGGCCGAAGAACCAGCGTGACTCTTTCCTTTGGTAAATCTGCCATGCGTACCTCAGGAACTGTAGGATTAAAGCAATAACACTTCACACATCTTCTAATGACCTTCTTTGCCTCTCTTCTGCCACTGACGGGCCAATATCGCTGTCGTGTTGCATGTAATAACTGCTCTGGCGGACAGTGCTTAAGACGACGATGTTCTCTTTCCATGATTATCCTGGTGATGTGGTGATTTGCTGGGAGAAGTATGGGATGTCTCTGTTCCGATGCTAACTCTGAAAACTGAAGCCTTCCTCCAACCTTAATCAATCCATCATCGTCTAGGAAAGGACTGAGTGAATTTAATGGACTCTTTCTTGGGAGGTCTTGATTATTTGTTAAACAATTTTGTATTTCAGAGAAAGCTTCCAACTGTGTCCACCTGACCACATGTCTCTCTGCTTGACAAATTTCTTCTGTCTGTAGTGAGCTTGTTTTCCTTTCTGGTATATCCTGTTTGCAGTTGTAGATGAATCTCTGACAGTATGCTACTATACGGCATAATTTCAAGAACGACGAAAATTTGATAAGCAAACTGCTTGTTGCAGTTGCCTTTAATGCCACTGTTGTAATCTTCAGTTCTGGCAGTTCTGTTTCAAATTCCTTGGATTGCCTTGGTTGTTGAATTTGTGTGCAGAGCCAGGGAGGCCCTTTCCACCAAAGTGTTTTTCCTTCAAGTTCTATAGAAGAAATTCCCCTTGGGAGAAGATCAGCTGGATTTTCTGTTGATGGAACATGATTCCACATGGCGGGATCGGTGGCTTCTTGAATCTTTGCGATCCTATTTGCAACAAACGTCTTCAACAACCGTGGCTCGGTGTTGATCCATCCTAAAACAATTGTACTATCGCTCCACAATCTGATACGACCAACTCCTTCTTTCAAAGCACTTGTCGTCGTTTTGACAAGTTGTGCAAGAAGAAGTGCTGCCTCTAATTCGAGCCTGGGCAATGAAATGGTCTTTAACGGAGCCACCTTCGTCTTGGCACAAAGTAAATTAGACACGAAGTGATCCTTTTGTGTTTGACTAACTACATAGATGCAGGCTGCAAAGGCCTTCTCGGAAGCATCACTAAATCCGAACAAATCAAAAGTGTCAGAACAATTTCCAGGATTTACATTTCTGATTATTCTGATGTCGTTGAGTCTCTCCATTGATGAATAATAGTCGTTCCAACTTTGAAGGTGCTTCGGACACAATGGCTGATCCCAATCTAATCCATCTGCCCATAAGTGTTGCATCAACAATTTTCCTTTGATCAGTACTGGACTCGCAAGCCCAAGGGGATCAAAAATCTGTGCGATTTTGGAAGCCACTTCTCTTTTGGAATTTGGTGTTTGCCTTGCTAGTATAGCTCGAAACTGAAGACAATCCCGTGCTGAGTCCCAGAGAAGTCCAAGAGTCTTACTGGCTTCACCTTTATCTAAAATCAACAAAGTCCCCTCGTTACTTTTGCTCTCCAACTCCTGCAAAATACGTCTGTCATTGGACCTAGTCTTCCTCAAATGCATTCCACCACTCAAAAGGATACTTTGTATTTGTTGCCGTAGCTGAATCACATCTTCAAGAATATTTCCTCCACTCAGACAGTCATCCATGTAAAAATCATCACGAATAGCCTTGGCTGCTATTGGAAGTTCACTCTCATTGAGATTAGCCAATTCATTTAAACATCTCATGGCATGGTACGGTGCAGACCCTGTTCCGTATGTCACTGTGTTTAGTTGATAAATCCTCACAGGGGCTGAAGAATCCTCCTTCCACATAATTTGCTGTAATGCTCGATCATCAGGGGGACGAGGATCTGCCTGAACATCTTTTCCACATCCGCTGTTATGACATACTTATGACTGCGAAATCTAAGTACAATATGAAAAAGGTCTCTCTGTAAATTAGGCCCAATCATGAGCTTGTCGTTGAGTGATGTACCGTGTGATGTTTTTGCTGAGGCGTCAAATACCACTGTAACTTTAGTAATGTCGCTGTCTGGTCTCACCACTGCATGATGGGGTATGAAATATGAGTTTGTCATTTTCTGATTTTTCTGCTCTTCCATCAAAGTCATATGCCCTAGCCTTTGATATTCATTTAGAAAATCTGTGTACGCAGTCTTGAGTTCTGGTTGTCTGCTTAATCTCTTGATTAATGATTCTAGTCTCTTTTGTGCATGACCTTTAGACTCTCCAAGTACGACATCTGGTCTTAATGGCAGCCTTACGATGAATCTACCTGTTTCATCTCTCGAAACAGTCTCTGTGAACTGCCTTTCACACATTTTTTCTTCTTTTGTGTAATGCTGAATTTCCGGAACTGCTTCTTGCTTCCAAAATCTTTCTAAATGATCTGCTAATTGTTGGTTGCTGATCTTCATGCATGTGATTGATAATCCTTGTTGATTCTCGCAAACTTCACCACCAATAATCCAACCTAATCGGGTGTTCTGTAGAGCTGGTTGCCCTTGTACTTCGTTTCTGGGTCGACCAATAACAAGCTTCCAATAGAGTCCCGCACCAATCAACATGTCTATGTCCCCAGGCTTGTTGAAAGTTGGGTCTGCCAAGCAAATATCCTTTGGAATAATTAACTTGTCTTTCATGATCTCTAGCTGTGGCAGTCGTTGTGTAATAGATGGCAACACCACAAATTCTTCTTCTATGGCAAAGTCGTCATTTCTTGAAGCGAGTTGTACTCTTGCAGTTTTGTTTGTTTCTACTTTGGAACAATCAACTCCCACGATTTGCATACTTCTCTTAATATTTGGCAAGCCGAGCTTCTTATACAGATTCTCTTTCACCAGATTGATTTGAGATCCAGGATCCAATAAGGCTCGACATGTTGTTCTCCTACCTTGAGCATCCCTCACATCGATTAATGCCGTTGACAGAAGTATTTGCGATGTGTTTTCTTTTTCCAAGCTTATATTGAGGGGAGGCGAATCTTGAAATTTGACGCAATGATTCACACTCGCTTCGTTTTTTCCAATATTTTGTTTTTGTTTGTTATCGTCCTCTGCATGTAATAACGTGTTATGTAAATGTCCACATTTCTTGCACTTTGATCCTCTACAGTCTTTCGCAATGTGTCCTGGCTTCAAACAGTTAAGACACCGTTTTTTCTCTCGGAGAAGCTTCTTCCTGTCTTCTACTGATCGTTGAAGTAACTCCTCACAAATGTAAATGGGGTGACTTCCTCCACACAAAATGCAGCCCTCCTGAGTGGCTGTCATAACAACTCTCTTGCTAGGCCTTTTGTCCTTTGAATATGTCTCAGTATTGAAGTCTTTGTTTTTATTATAATTCAACAGCATATATGATTGAGAACGTTCAGTTAAAAACTGTAGAAATTCTTCTAATGTTGGCATCTCTTCTGGAGTGCATCCTTTTACTCTTTCTTGCCAATCTCTTTGCTCCACGAAATCCAACTGCTTCTTTGCTAGGTGAATAATCAGCGTATCCCAGTGTTGCACCTGTTGCTTCATTGCCTTTAATGAAGCTATGTGAGTTTGGATATGAAGATGTAACCGCCTGAGGGATTCAGATTTATTCTCTTTTGAAATTGTGGGAAACTTGAAAAGTTCATCTAGATGTGTCTCAATGATCAGAATTTGATTATCATACGTATTTACAAGCAAGTTCCAGGCACTTGTGTAGTTTTCCTCTGAGATAGTAAATCCTTGTATGACCTTGCGTGCTTCACCCTGTAGGACTCCAATCAGATATTGGTATTTTTGGATGTTTGTCAGCTGAGCATCCTGATGAGTTGTTGACTCGTAACTATTCTTAAAGAACAACCATTTTGTGAATTCTCCATTGAATTCTGGTAATTTGATTTCTGGTAATTTCTGTACTCGTTTAGAGTGAATTGCTGGTAGGCCTACTTCTTGTTGATGAATGGTGTTGTTTATAGCTGGATTCAATTGAGATAGTAAAGTACTTTGAACCTCTTCCGCTTCATCTATAATTGTTTGCAAACGTGTAACTGCATTGAAATAAATGGATTCGAACAGCTGCCGCTCTCCTTCACATTCCACTTGAAACTCTTGTGCTGCCAATTCATCAGTGATCTCTTGTTTCCTCTATTTTGATCTGTAGTTCTTCAAAGGCACTCCATACTTCATCACATTTTTAAATTTTAACCTTTGCTTCCGATTTTGATGTGTCAGCTGTAATAGAATTGTTTATTCTTGTTAACATGCCTTTTACTCGGCCACGCGATAGCTTTAATTTCGCAAGTTGCGACATGTCGAAATTGAGGTTATGAGTAGCTTCTGAAGGATTATGTTATGTTAGGTTATCAAAGGATTTCTAGGAAAGTTTTTATTATTTTATTTTTATGTCTGGGCTACTCTCTAACCTATTTGCCGTCTTGTGACGTTCGTCTCCGTGAAGCGTATTGCCGTCTTGCCGATTCCCGTAATATCGGCTCGTTGCCGATGCTATTTCTGAATATCTCCGGTTTTCGAAGGCCGTGCCGTTGGGCGCCAATGTTATTGTATGTATTTTTGACGTGAATAAAACGGTATTGCGTTTACCGATTGCTTAAATCTTTATTTTGTGTCCTTACTTTCTGTCGTAAGTTTTAACAATTTCAAACAATTGACTACACGCTCCCGCGAGTACGGGTCGCAACAAAAACCAGTCGACGCGCAATCGACTCCTTCCTTTCAACATCGACGGGATGAAGTCTACTCATTAACACCGCCCAACATGAGGACAACACTGTTCAGCTCAGAAGACATGATTTCCACAATTTCTGAGGCCTTTGCAAATGCGGAGCGATGCTATTAGTGGGCAAGCCCATCCTTTCGTTTCGAAAGTAGACCAACTAGAAAAAGAAAATAATTCACTCACCAGCATTGGGTGTGTACTTCCTTTAATGATTTCTCTTCAAATAGCTCTTCAAAGAGACTGTGGAGTTTGTTGTCCTGCAGGTCCTGTTAAGCTTTCCTCAGCCCTTCCAAACCTCGACTCACTCTCACAGTATCGCCCTAACTTAGAGGACGACGATCATCGCTCATGTGAACATTGTTAAACATAAAATAAATCGCAACATTAGAAAAATAAAGAAACTGGTGGGACTTGGCACTGCTGGTGTGACAACATTGCTCACCCCCCACCTCTGTCACTTACAGCGGCCGGGCTAGAGTTTCGTCGACGATCGGGCACTGGAAGGACTTTCTGATCGACTGGAAATATACTGTATTTACTAGTCTACAACGCCCTCTCACCTATACGCACACCCCCCCTCCTCAATTTTCGACTATTGTTGGGAAAAAATAACTACCGTATTTACTCGAATAAGACCCGCACCCTGATTTTGAAGACAAAATTTAAAAAAAAAAAATACTCAAAATTATGTACAATCTTAACTAAATAAACAGAATAGCATTTATCCAAAATAGTTTCCAACAGTATTGAAGTCCTAAAATAACACATCAAACGATTAAAAATACAAATAAAAGTACACAAACACTTCATTCATCGTCATCAGAAGTACCAACTTCGGAACTTTTATCACCACCCCACTAAATGTCGTCATCACTGACATCCATAGCATTCGAAATACTACATTTCTTGAAGCTCTTCCGTATGAGATCTCCCGAGATACGACTCCATGCCGTCAAAATGCACGAACATAGCAGCTGAACTTCCGGGCGCTGAATACGACCAGTTGGAGTCAGTGTGTGTTTATCGGCCACCATCTGCTCCGTATACAGCTGTTTCAAGGCTGCTTTGAACGGGCGGTTCACGCAGACATCCAGTGGTTGTAGCATAGACGTCATCCCGCTCAATCACGAATACATGACTCGTCAATATCATATTTCCTACCGGGCACGATTTCCAGTAACTTCAGCTTCTCACTCACATTAAACGACCGCAAACGCTTCGTACAACTCATGTTTACACTCTGAAAACGTGCGCGACACATGCGCGAGACTGTATGACGCCGTCTGCTTACAGTAAAACAAAGTGATAGCCGGAAGAAGGCTAGCACCATCTAGCGGATACTCGCAACACCCGATATCGCGCGTGGCGGGCAATTTAAATCTTTAAAATCAGATGATTCAAATAAGACCCGCACCCCAATTTTTCATGTCCGATTTTGTTTAAAAATGTGCGGGTGGTATTCGAGTATATACGGTATATACAGGGTGATTACAATTGATTCATCGGGTTTCGGATGAATGCATTTCAGAAAGTATTATATACAAAATATTGATTGATACATTGTATGAAAAAGCACATTTTCAAGTTTCTTACACATGATTACAAATGTTCTATGTGCTTTCCTTGTGTTACACGACACACATCTATGCGGTAGTCAAGCTCAGCCCATGCACGTTCGAGCTTGTCCCTGTCAATGTACACCAGCGCAGCAGTGATGCGATCTTGGAGGTCAGCCAATGTTGTCGGCAAAGGTGGTACGTACACATTGTCTTTCACATATACCCAAAGAAAAAAATTACAAACTGTATGGTCAGGAGACCATGGGGGCCACCTGAAGAGTGGCAAATCATCCTGAGAACATCGTCCAATCCACCTGTTTGGAAGTTCCTCGTTCAGATCGCGACGCTCTTCTCCATGCCAATGAGGTTGTCTTGTTGGAATATGAAGTGTGGGTTATCAGCTAACAGTCTTGTAACGTGTAGGTACGTCATATCCATCACAGTTTTCACAGAAAAAAAGTAGGGCTCATAAACAGAAGTCCTTTGGAGATTCTCTTTCAATCTCCACTGTAACATTGGGATTTGCCGTGCCCCATATGTTGGGGTACTCTCTTCGGAATGCACGGTGCATGGTAGTGACAGATTCTGTCTTTTCATGTTGCAACACACAAAATGCTTTCTGTTGATTAGCCGCCATTTTGCAAACTGTTATCACCCTGCCACTTGGTGAGTCACAATGAAACCAGCAGTGACATAAACAAACCTATAAAGCATGCTCTTTCGATTGGTTATTGGTACAGATGGGTGGGCATTATATATTTGAAGCTATAAGACATCAAAACCCGATGAATCATTTGTAATCGCCCTGTATTTTAAAAATTACTCGAGAATCTACTTAGTCAATACATATAATGTTTCTTAGTGAACAATTGTTTCAAGTCTTTTTTATCATTTTTATCATTACTAAGAAAGCGATTTCATTTTAATTTTTTTTAGAACCGTAGGCTAAGCTGCCTCATCCAAACAGGCTTTTAAAGTCTGGTATTGGCAAGACTCTTCCTCTCTGACTGTGAATTGAATTCATCATTACCATAGTAATACATACGAAGGAAAGTTGTATATTTTTATAAATACGCATGTCTTAGTGATGTTCATATTATTGTCACAAGCTTGTTCCAACATAAAATAGACACATGACTTCAATCACCTATGAGCAAAAAACAAAAAAAACATGAATTAAAAACTTTAACAAACAACATGTCACAAAAGAAGGGCACATTCCAATTATGGAAAAGGTTATGCATAAGTTCTAACCCCCGGTTAAAAACCTGTCGAACGTGCAGTTCACGACGGATGAAATAGAAGTCCTACAGAAAGGCAAAAAACAATAGGCCAGGGGAATTTTACGGAAACGTTTTAACAAAATTAATAGCTGAGACGGAATCGGCTCTAAACAAAATTAAAAATGAACAGGAGAGTATTAGATATTATGCCAAAAAACAAATCTAAAAGATCATAGAGAATGAATCCAAGACAAAATTTTCCAAATAAATTCAGGTTAAAAATTTCAAAAAGAAAGTTAAGAATAATGACCTTGTTTTAACTAAAGCTTATAAGGGAAACACAGAGGTCATAATGGAAAAACACGCTTAGAGAAAACTGTGAATTTTTTTAAGACAACTTCGCTATCCTAAAAAGAGATCCTACTAATGCCATACAAAGAAATTTAAAACAACTACTCAACAGCAATTTTTTTACGAGACTAGAAACTAATAAACAAATTAATCCATATGAACCCAATTATACCCTCTGCCAGAGGACTTCCCAAAATCCATAAACAAGACATACCAATGAGACCTATCCTAAACACTAGAAGCAGTCCCACTTATAAGTTGTCTAAATTAATACAAACTTTCCTTAAAGTAAACTATAAATTTATGACTAATTCATCATATACTGTAACAACACCAAGGATTTTATACTGGAAACCAAATAGCAACTTCAACAATAGCAACTCCATACATTCTTTGACATAAAAAAACGTGTGTTCCAACATTCCGGTGAATGAAACAATAGAAATAGTTAAATGCAACCTCCAAAGTAATAGTAAATTGAACTAAATAGAAATTGAACAATTCATATCAATCCTAAAATTCACTTCGAATAACAACTATTTTCAGTTTAATAACATCATTTACAAGCAGGTGGACTGGCTTGGAATGGGGTCACCCATTTCGGACATTTTGGCCAACATATTCTTGGACCATTTGGGAGACAAATGCATCAATAAGGTCTGCGCACACCGGCGCGGGATGTGGGAACGGGAGCGGGAATGTCGCGAACATTTGCGCACTTGGCGGGATATGCATCCACTCAGACAGCTGCGTCACAATCCCGCACAGATGGCGGGATTGCTGCGTTACTGCAGGAGTACGCAGCTTGCTGCGTTTTCCCGTGTCCCGCATCCATTTAGCAATGGCGACGGAACTGTTAATAGAGTGTGTCAGGAAATATCCTGCCTTATATCAATAACATGAGTAATGAAGATTAAGAAATATAAGGAATAAAGATAAGCTCAGGGACGAAATAGGAAAGGAACTGCAAGTACCTGGTTAGCATCAATTTAAATAATATCACTCTTTGTTTCTGTGTTCATTTGTCACGTGGTGATTAACCTAAAGAAAACCGAACTGAACTACCCTAAAACTAAATATAAACTGCACTATCGCATCGTATCGCAGATAGCTTGGCAAACCTCTCTCACGATAGCTCCAACAGTTGTGAATCCAACACGATAACTGTGGCCAATTGTCGAGAAAGAATCCCCACTAGCCAAAAATCTAATAGCAATAGCAAGGCGAGATAGCTTCCCGATAATTGGTATACATTTTCTTTATGTTGCACTTCATCAGACGAATTCATTTCGGAACTGTTTCCCGCGCTGGTCCGAATACAATGACGATTTCGCAGCGACTGCGGGTATTGTGTCAATCCCGTTCCCGCATCCCGCGCCGGTGTGCGTAGACCTTTAACAAAATCCATGGTTGAACGTCATGGGGTAGGTGATGTTTTCGTTGCCATCGACGAAAATAACATGAAAGCTGATGATATTCTAAACAAACTCAAGAGCTTAACCCCTTAAATCCAGTTCACACTCAATTCAGAATCGAATAAAACATAAAACTACTTGGACGTGTCAGTCACCAGGAGTAAAGGAGCCTTGGAGCGCAATATTTTCAGAAAACCCACACAAACAGCCACGATAATCAGGAAGGATTTGAAGCACCCAGAATCCCACAAAAAAAGCTGTGTTCTGCAGCCTAATACATACAACATTTTGTTTTCCTCGAACACCAGAAAGTTGAAAAAGAGAATTGAGCATAATGCATATAGGGAATGGAAAAAATTCGCGATCGCGAATTATTAAATGAAGTAATACACAGATGGTAATGTGTTTTAATAACCCTAAAAATGGCGAAAAAAAGGTGTTTTGAAGTCGCGAATTTCGCATGAAGACGCGAATTTTGCGAATTATGCATGAATTTAGCACGAAAACGCGAATTTTAGCTTTTTTCGTTGTTTTCTTTACACTGCACTTCTGATAATTCGCGGCAATCATTGCACGAATTTCCGCGAATTATCCACAGTAATGTTTTTAAGCCTAGCAAAGAGAATAATATTGTTTAAAAATATTGAAATGTATTTTATGAACACGCAAAAAAATAAATATAATACTTTATAACATAGTATTGTAAGACACACTATGTGGGCTTTACCAATATTAAAAACTAAGAAAAATGACTGTCATCACTTTTTGTTTCTTAGGTGGTTTATTTTTTCTAATTTAAGATTGTACAATTCTGAAGAAAACAATATATGAGAACGAAAATTCATCTTGATTTTCTATATAAGAGATAAGTGTGACTATAGACACACTAGCTTGACTGTGGGAACTTTCGTGATTTCCGTTGCATCACTCTTTCACTCGATATGTACTGGATCTCAGTTTACCTCACCGACAGTCAAATTCCGTACAATATCCGCATCGCTTTCATGTCTGAAACCATGATCGTCTTTATCGAAGTCTAACTACTGAATGTCACTTTCTTCTGCATCTTGATATTCATCTAGGTTTTACCCTAATGTCATCGTAGTGAAACCACCTTGCCCGTTTAAAATATCGTCACAGAAGCCGACAAACGCTTGTTTTTGTGCGAGTGTAGTACCGGTAATCTTCTCCCATGACTTGACTGCATGGAGAGCATCCAACAAACACGGAAAGATCGGTCACTTAACGGTAGATAGTCGGCCTCGCTTTCTTTATCAATCTGGGTGGTCATCCTGGTAAGTTACTTAGTTATTGTGGTATTAAGGGCCAGAACAGCGAGGTCATCTGCCCCTTCATCCTAGTAACTACTCGCCACGTGGCGTCATATAGTGTGCCTTTCAGACATGAATATCTAGATGGCAAGTATCCAGATCAAAATGTGCCACTGTTTCCGGAACCAGAATTAACCAGGTGGTCTTCTTGGTTTCATTCTGTAGTGTGTCTGTCAGAGTACTTGAAAGATATTTTGCAATTTATGAGTGAAGTAGTAGGGACATAACTCTGGTGTTGATTTTCTCAACAATGTTTCACATGACGAAATACTTGAGATTCAAAGAATTTGGCACAGACATCACTGAACTCATCCCTTTATTAGAAGGCCAGTCTTATCAGACTGTTCACCTTCTAGATGGACATCTACGGAGAATTCAGCAAGCCCTTAAACTTGCTGTTTCTGGAAAGTACGTTACCAACATTAAGGAGCAGTTGGAAGGTTGTGGAAATGTGTTAAAAAGAGGGAAAATACATTCAGTTTTAGTGAATGCTGGGTCGCATGCTCTTGGACAGCTTGAGATCCGTTGACCCTGGGAACAGGATTTACAAATGTGTGCATTTTATCCAGCAGAAATAGTGCCAATGAACATCAATGAGGACCTTGCAAAGAAAATTAAGAAGTTGCCGGTCTGCGGAAAACTGGAAGAAAGTGAGGTGTTACGAGGATACAAAGAACTGCAAACTTTAATCAAGAAGCAGATGCATGACAGGACCAAGACAGACATTGTTGGAGTTTTGCAAGGAATGACATTTGTATTTCTAAAGTTCTCAGAATCTGTGTTGAAAACCATTTGGATCCCCTGTTCAAACGCTGTGAACTTTTGTTTTTCAGCTTACACTAGCACGTTAAGTGATATGCGTCACCGTTAGTCACAAGGCAATTTGGATCTCTACACTGAAGTATAGTTTGAAGGATGACTGTAATGTGTTATGTTATCCATGATATTTAAAAAATCCCGCCTAAAATTCATGATTTTGAAAGTACCGAAAAGTGCACTTGAAACCACCGAATTTGACACTTTAAAATACCGCTTTCTTCACTCTGAAATCACCGAAAAATTCCAATCTCTATGCATACAATAGCAAAGTTAAATGGGTATGACAAACAAGAAGTAAATAAAATAAGGAATAAACCAACAATAACATTATCCAACAGCGATGAAAAAGACTCAAACTATGCATCCTTCACCTATTTCAGTATTTTAAACACCAGTGTGTTTAAAAGGCAAAATTTGAAAATAGCTTTTAAAACAACCAATAACAATCATAATCTATTATTTAACACACACAAAATGTTCAAAAGGGACAAACATCAAAAATCAGATTAAAGAATAGAATGCAACGACTGTTCTTCCTCTTATGTGAGCCACAGTGGAAAGGATATTTGAGAGAGATTTAAAGAACACATCAACGCAGTCAAACACTACAAATATTCGGCTATGGGACAACACATGCACGATATCAACCATGTTTTCACCGACATAAACAAAGATCTCAGAATTTTACACACGATTAACAAAGGTAACAAAACTAACATCCTGGAAAAGCTTGAAATTTATATTGACCAAAAATTACAGTATATCCAGACAAAAAAATTAAATGAACTATCCAACGGAAATATCACATTGTTTAACGTTGCACTAAATTATATAAAACCTCTTGTCAACCCAATAACGGTTTAAACCTCATCTCTCCCCCGTTAAATTTACCCCCTCCCTCCCATCCCCTAGTATGTCCAGCACTAGCACATTAAGTGATAAGCGTCACCGTTTGTCACAAGAGAATTCGGAGCTCTTCATTGAGTATACTTTGAAGGATGACTGAAATGTGTTATGTTATGCATCCATGATATTTATAAAATCCCGCCTAAAAATTAGTATTTTGAAAGTACCGAAAAGTGCACTTGAAACCACCGAATTTGCCACTTCCGCTTTCTTCACTCTGAAATCACCAAAAAATTCCAAACCCTAATAATATGACATGAGTGGACAGGAAATGACATGCAGTTTAACCCCAATTGTACACTACAAACATTTTTTGAGTAAGTCAGCCTATTCTTAAAACCTGTATACATTTATTACAACGAAAATACTACCGTATTTGCTCGCCTATATCTCGCACTTTTTTGACCGAAAATATGTGTGAAAATTTTCAGTGCAAGATATACGCGGGAAATGACCGCATTCCCGAAAAAACACAAAATTTGCATTATTGAAACAAGGCAAACGGTATTCGCCCTATTCATTGTCACTGCTGCCAATCTCCGAGGTACTCTCGCGTGCATCATTCTGGTATCACCCCATACTGCTTCATCCTGACTTCCGTCCAATGCATTTGTGATGCACATCTTCAAGAAGCTCTTCACAACAATGTCCGTCGACACCATTTATTTCTATTCTTTATGGTTATGCGATATTAAGAACCTATGAAAAAGACGTCATACGCTTGTTAAGATGATCGATCGTATCGATCGCTAAGCGTGCTATAACACTCACGCCGCGTCGCATGTTTGCAAGTTCTTGCA
The DNA here is from genome assembly GCA_946902985.2 of Meconema thalassinum. Lineage (NCBI taxonomy): Eukaryota > Metazoa > Arthropoda > Insecta > Orthoptera > Tettigoniidae > Meconema > Meconema thalassinum. The sequence continues at coordinate 1,572,853,509 of OX336388.2, forward strand.
CGTGGCCGAGCTCCGATGCAATGCGTAACGGCTAAATCATTGAGATTCGAGAATACTGAACTGAGTTTCTCTGCACGTTTCTCTTGCATGCGGCCGAGCTCTGATGCGACGCAAATCAGAAAAGGAATTTAGACCGCAGACGCTTAGCCAAGTTTAGCGATCGATACGATCGATCATCTCCATATCGATTCCTAGCTACATGCACGAGCGAGCTCGAACTTGCCGACCGTGGCCGAAGACTAAAACGATGTACCATGTGCTATAACACTCACGCCGCGCCGCATGTATGCAAGTTTGCGATGTAACAGTCTGCCTACCTGCGCATACGAGCATGTTGACGTGAGTGGTATAGCACAGATTTCCTTTATCTTCGAAGCCAGAGTACCGGTAGGCCTACTGATGTCTACAAGCAACTGACGGACAACAATAAAGGAAACCTCTGCCGCCAAAACGAATGATAACATTGCGTATCGATGACTTGTGGCGCGCTAAGGTATCGCTTCGGGTAAGTTCCTGGACAATGACGACTTGTGGCGCGCAAAATCGAACGTTTTTCTACCTCAATGTCATTACGGTCATTTATATGAAGGAGTCAGAAATGAATGCGAGTACTTTTTTCCCTGAAATTTCAAATAAAAAATGGGGTGCGAGATATACGCGAGCAAATACGGTATTTTTATCATTACTTAGAAAGTGATTTCCTTTATTTTTTTAGAACATTAAGCTGCCACATTCAACAGGATTTTAGTGTCCCATATTGACAAAGCTCATCTCTCTGTGAATTGAATGCATCATTAGCATAGTACTGCATACGAAAGAAGCCACAACAATTTTTACTTTCGACAAGCCTATAATATTCATAATTGACGAAGTACAGTGGATTTACTGAATAAGAGAACATTTTTACATTTTATTCATAATGCATTTAAAAAAAAGTTTATAAATAATCATGTCTTAGTGATGTTTATATTATTGTCACAAGTGCTGAAGATGAGTCAAAAACGACTTGAAACAATTGTTCACCAAGAAACATTATATGTATTGACTAAGTGGATTCTCGAGTATTTTTTAAAATATATATTGTAATTTAATACAGAACAAAAAATAGACTAATATGGTCTTTTTTAAAGCTTGTATGGAAAAATAAATGTAAAAGAAAATAATAATTGGAAGGGAGAAATAATCGGGAAAATCTAGCGAGTAGGCCTACAACATTCCAGTTATGGTAAAATACACGATTCTGCGTGCAACAGCTGTGCACTGTTGCTACTCGTGCCCCCTGCCCTTCAGCTTACGAGTTCCGCGTCCCGCACGCCTGTGTGTAGTGTATAAATAAGAAGCGTGCAGTACGCAAGCAGGACTGAAAATGAGCAAGATAACAAGTGTTTCGGCATTATTCAAGTTGAAAGTGCTAGAATTTGGTGCACATAATGGAGTGAGAACGGCGAGTCATAAAAACGAAGTGCGGCCGTGTATCATTCGTTATTGGCGTAACAAGGACACATTATTGGGAACAAAGGATACTTGTAAGTCCTTCCACTGTGTGAAAAAAGGAAAGTCCGAAAATGTGGACATAAAAGTTCTGGAGTGGGTTCGAGAAACGAGAGACAATGGCCACGCTGTAAATCACGAAATGGTTCCGGTTAAAACGTGTGAAATTGCACAAAGTCTTGGCATTGCAGGGAATGAATTTAAAGCTAGTAGAGATTGGGCAGAACGCTTTATGCGCTTGAATGGACTAAGTTTCCGGAGAAGAACGTCACTGTGCCAGTGGCTTCTATCGGATATACCAACAAAGTGATTGAATTCACCGCTTTGTTATAAGACTTCGGAATGAGCAACAGTTTCTGTGGTGTCAAATTGGTAACGCCGATCGGACGCCACTCTTCTTCGATATTTATTATTAGAGCACTTAATAAAAGTCAAACAAATATTTCGTATTTCAGGTAATTGCCGCGTGACATTGCAACGCTGCATAATCTTGAACTCGGAGCACTTACTGCTGAGCAGTTGCGACTCTGCCTTAATCCTGTGACCTGTCAGCTGTGGTGATGCAAGAGCCAGGTTGTACCAGCTTTGCACCAAATACAACTCTCCAAAAGTGCAAAAAGCCTATTTATTTTTTGTAGATGATGAGGTACTTGATGGCCTTCTGGAGGGCCAGGATGAAGGGTGCACCTAATGAGCTGGCCTTCTGGTGACTCACAGGGATAGTCTTCGGCAGTTTGGACCGTATAAGCCTCCACAATACATCGCCAGACCGACTTTTGTAGACTATTTGGCATTGCTGACCCCTTCTAGGAGAACAGGATCAAAAAAACCATGACGTGCACATGGGAACTTCGGGAACTTGGGTATGTTGTTCGGGACACTTTGCATCAACGGTATTTTTCCCCGGCATAAAATTGACTGGGGTAGGAATTTGGCAAGATTATGATATCTATTTAACATCCCTTTCAACAGCTGTATTTTGACTCTCTGAGGGGTTCCTGAATTTTTGTTCCTATATCTTCTGTCATGGGTCTCACATATTTAAACTCCTTGAAATGCCACCTGACGTTGCTAGGAGTTTATCCTGCACTTTGGGTACATTAAGCACGTGAGCAAGACAGCTGTCAAATCCAGACCAGCAAGTTCTTTCTACCTCAGAACATCATGTAATTGAGATTTTGGTAACATCTTGCCTTGAGGAAGCTCGAGCAGTTGCTTGGGTCATCAAAGTCCATCTATTGCATTCTGTACAGCACTAGACAAAAAATATTGTTGCACTCTCTCAAAATGACATTTCTACTTTTGCAATTCTCCATATAAAAGATAAGAAATTTGCAGCACTCAAGGATTATAATTTACTTTACCAAGTATTAGCAGTGTTTCATGATTAGAGCTGACAGAGTTAAATTGCAGCAACATTCTCAGATTTATTAAAGCTACCACAATAAGATGATTTAACTCCGTTTTGCCATATAGAGAAATAAAAATGACATTTTCTCGAATGATGATGATTAGCTCACAATTTGATTTATTGAGTTCAAAAGATCGAAATATGTGGCATTCTCAAAAGAGAAAAAATGGGTGGCATTTGTGTTTCTTGAAGAAACTAAAAATTGTGATATCCCAAGTGTGAGACGCGCATGTCCCTACCTTGAACTTTATTTATTAAAACACTATGAAACTCGCCGTGAACACCTGATTCTACTTGTCCATTTTCTATCATGAATTTCAAGTGTATACTGTGTTAATTGTGCTCTTAATCATTGTTATTCTTTGGGTTACTCGTTAGAATTTTAAAGGGGAGATTAACTCAATGGCCAGGCATGTTATAATTCTTCATTATTTTATATTACTGTGTATTAATGACTAATGTGCAATAACCTAATTTGTGATAAGGCCTATTTGTCGTTTCGTATCTCCAATATGATGTATCATGAATGATGATTGATCCAATTATGTCAGCAGGTTAAAAATGAACAGGACAGTTAGGTTGATATTTACGGCAGGTGATATTCTTGATTAAGAGGTAGATTGTGAAAAGATGCATGAGCAAGTAGTAAGAGTGGTCTGAGTGATTGGAATAAACGAAAGTGTGGCCATACCGAGCACTAATTCAAGATATCGCCGCATGATGTCATACCCCAACTCTCGCTGGAAAGACTTTAACTAAAGGCTTGCATTATTCAAGAGTACAATATACAGTTGATTGGTGTTCCTTTACATTTTTTGTTAATTAATGTAGAAATAAAATCTCTTGCTTAATGGGTAGTTGACCACAACTTCTCATTGGTTCTGAAAGAAATGAGAAACTTTCCATGTCAATCTCTTGTCAGTGAGCCTTACCTAGACGGTGGAGTTCATTGTCACAGTCAGGTAAAAAGAAGCATGGCTAAAAATTTTCGTATGGCCCGTAATATAAGAGTACAACTACGAATATACCGTAAGTGTGTAATGAAGAAGCAAAATCAAAACAGTTGTTTGTGTCAATAGTTTCAGCTACTCGGAGAGCAGTTAGCGTGCTTAGATTTGAAGGACCGAGTAATGGAGAGAGATTTCGCCTCCTGTGTCGTTACCCCGTACCTCACTTCCTTTCCCCACAAACATACTGTATTCTTTTCAAAGCCATACGGTGAAGGTAATAATGCTTTGTACATTGAGGTGTGTGTTTGTGTTAAGAGGGGCAGATGACCTCACTATTACACCCCTTAAAACAACACACTATTTTTTTGTTCTTAAACAACTGTTGTTCATTCCATTTCTTTTTATAGAAGCGTGCTGAGAATTACAAGAAGAGGAAAGAAATTTTTAAGAAAGCTGAAAAATATGTACGAGAGTACCACAGTCGCCAGAGAAATGAAATACGTTTGGCACGCCAGGCAAAGACTCGTGGGAATTACTATGTTCCTGGAGAGGCCCAGTTGGCATTTGTCATTCGGATCAGAGGGTAATATATTTGTTGTGTTGATTTTAACTTACTGCATGGTATTCATCAGACAATGTACAACTGCCATAGCATGTACATTAAGCGCATTTGACTGGAATGTTGTGTTGCTATTGGCACCTTTTGAGAAGTAAAATTACCCCTTTTAGAGTTAAATTAACAAAGAACAACTTACCTGGCATAAATTAAAGTTGGAACTGTTCAGATAACCAAATTTAATCAAATGTTACCACAGAAAAGATTACTTGCCACCATTGTGCAATACACAGTTCATTCACATTTAAATTAGGATAGATAGATTTATGGTGTTCACAAAGTGATATCTAAATCATGTTTTGAAACTTGGTCCTACAGAACAAAAATGGATTCTCCCTAAGGACTTGCATTTGCGGGAATGATTTGTGACTGACGCCTCTCTCATGCTGATGGATGAGAATTACACTCTTCTTTCCAACTCGAATTAAATACACAATGTGGAGTGCACTCGGATGAGATGAGTGTGGCACAGATTGAATGATTTCTACACCTGACATGAACTGTAAATGTAAAAACAGTGGGTCAAAAACTACTCCATTTCCGCTACCTTGCGATAAACATACTCCGCAACACGCTATACTCTGAATTACCAATAAAACTCGTTGACAGCTGTCAAAGCTAGCAGGTGGGGAAATGCTGCGTTGCCACTTAGGCAGATCATGACTCAATACTAGGGATAGGAATTTTTCGGTGATTTCAGAGTGAAGAAAGCGGTATTTTGAAGTGGCAAATTCGGTGGTGCAATTTTCGGTATTTTCAAAATGTTAAATTTTAGGCGTTTTTTTTGTGAATATCATGGATAACATAACACATTTCAGTCATCCTTCAAAGTATACTTCAGTGAAGAGATCCAAATTCTCTTGTGACAAACTATGACATATCACTTAACGTGTTAGTGTAAGCTGAAAAACCAAAAGTTCACAGTTAGCGTTTGAACAGGGTATCAAAATGGTTTTCAACACAGATTCTGAGAACTTTGGAAATACAAATGTCATTCCTTGCAAAACTCGAACAATGTCTGTCTTGGTCCTGTCGTGCATCTGCTTCTTGATTAAAGTTTGCAGTTCATTGTATCTTCTTATCACCTCACTTTCTTCCAGTGTTCCACAGAACGGCAACGTCTTAATTTTCTTTGCAAGGTCCTCATTGATGTTCATTGGCTCTATTTCTGCTGGATCAAACGCACACATTTGTGAATCTTGTTCCCAGGGTCAACGGATCTCAAGCTGAATAATATTCTAAGAGCATGGGACCCAGCGTTTACTAAAACTGAATGTATTTTCTCTCTTTTTAACACATTTCCACAACCCTCCAACTGCTCCTTAATGTTGGTACCATACTTTCCAGAAACAGCAAGTTTAAGGGCTTGCTGAGTTCTCCGTAGATGTCCGTCTTGAAGGTGAACAGTCTGATAAGACTGGCCTTCTAATAAAGGGATAAGTTCAGTGATGTCTGTGCCAAATTTTTGAATCTCAAGTATTTCGTCATGTGAAACATTGTTCAGGAAATCAACACCAGAGTTATCAGTCCCTACTACTTCATCCATAAATTGCACAATATCTTTCAAGTATACTGACAGGTATACTACAGAATGAAACCAAGAAGACCACCTAGTTAAGACTGGTTCAGGAAACGGTGGCACATTTTGATATGGATATTCATGTCTGACGCCACGCTTCGAGTAGTTACTAGGATGAAGGGGCAGGTGACCTTGCTGTTCTGGCCCTTAAAACCTCAATTACTTAGTAACTTACCAGGATGACCGCCCAGATTGATAAATATCGCTGTATGCAGAAAGCGAGGTCCGTTATCAACCAATAAGTTTCCGATCATTCCGTGTTTGTTGGATGCTCTCCATGCAGTCAAGTCATGAAAGAAAATTACCGCTACTACATTTGCACAAAAACAAGCCTTTGTCTGCTTCTGTGACGACGATATTTTAAACGGGCAAGGTGGTCTCGCTAGTATGACATTAGAGCAAAACCTGGATGAATGCCAAGATGCAGAAGAAAGTGACATTCAGTAGTTAGACTTCGATAAAGACGATCATGGTTTCAGACATGAAAGCGATGAGGATATTGTACGGAATTTGACTGTCGGTGAGGTAAACTGAAATCCAGTACATGTCGAGTGAAGGAGTAATGCAACGGAAATCCCGAAAGTTCCCACAGTCAAGCTAGTGTGTCTTTAGTCACACTTATCTCTTACATAGAAAATCGAGATGAATTTTAGTTCTCATATATTGTTTTCTTCAGAATTGTACAATCTAAAATTAGAAAAAATAAACTAAGAAACAAAAAGCGATGACAGTCATTTCTCTTGGTAAATATTGGTGTAATCCACGTAGTGTGTCTTACAATACTATGTTATAAAGTATTATAATTATTTTTTTTCTGCGTGTTCTAAAAATACATTTCAATATTTTAACCAATAGTTTTCGTTTTGCTAGGCTTAAAAACATTACTGCAGATAATTCGCATAAATTCGTGCATTAATTGCCGCGAAATATCGGGAGTGCACTATAAAGAAAAAAGCTAAAATTCGCGAGCTCAAAAACAATTTTTTTGCCATTTTTAGGGTTATTTTAACACATTATTACCTGTGTATTACTTCTTTTGGAAATTCGCAATTGCGAATTTTTCCTATCTCTACTCATAACATTCCGAGAGGCTTGCAGGAAGACACAATTACTGGGTAAGTTAGCCCCCCTGCCTGGCGCTCTAATGATCGTGACTAGTGAAGACACCGAGTCAAACCATGTGCTTACTGCTGTGTCAGCATACATTGCAACATTGCTCACTGTTGCCATGGAGACCGTTACCCCTCTCGTCTCCACTCCTCACCTCACCCATCAAGCGGATGACAGTTTTCAACGAGCATCTTTTGTAAATCAGAGTATAGCTATTGATCTCTCATCATTACCCAATACCACCAGAGGTACGCCAACCAGCCTCGCACCACCTGGCCGGTTGGTATAAGACTCGATAGCTCGTGTAATGAAATAGGACTGTAGGTCCGTTAGATCTTAACCGAGGTCCTAAGACAAATACGAATGCCTCCGTTTTCGAAGGCATTTCCACTGCATAGTTCACCAATTTCCGGAAGCTGGTTTTCTATACACGGATGGTTCGAAGGTGGACGAGAGAGTGGGTTGTGCTTACGTTATTGATGCTGGCTGCTGATTTCATCATCCTCTTTATAAATGAGAGTGGGTTAGGGCCAGCAATATCTACACGCTTCATATTTGGATTCCGATCCACTTCTTGAAGGATTTTTAGTTTTTCACTGTTATATGCCTCACTTTCCTCTTCTCCATTGCAAACACGTAAATAAGGCCCAGATAAAAATAGCCAAGAATACTAGATCACTATACGGCAAGCTATCGTCACTGAATGAATAGACGACACGACAGGAAACACACTCGCTGCTAAGCTGAGCTACACTCTCGATTGCTGCCGCGTTAAGCGACACAGTCGCTTAACCTTGGCCGAGCTCTCGATTGCTACGTCGCCAAGCTTACGCAGGAAGTACACTCACTGGTTAACCGTGGCCGAAGTCCAAGTGGACCGATAAATACGCAAGGACTGGCCAAAATATTGGACAGAAGAACGTCAAAATTTGAACGTAGTAAGCGGGTGCGCTAAAATTTTCTAAAACTTGCTAAAGCAATATTTTACATACAGTTTAGTGCTTTGGGACCGGGACTTTTATAATTCGACGTAATATGCGGGAAAACGTGGGATTTCACTGTACTTGAAATAATTGATCGTCTGCAGTCCTTACCTGAATTACAGATAACACACCCTAATACAGCCATCACAATGGACACAGATTATCAGATTCTACACACACCCAAAGTACACAGGGTTACAGGACCGCGTTGTCGCAGCCCCTAAACTGAGGAACCAACCGTAGTTTCCTGCTGCTTCATGATTCTAGTAAAGTATATTTTCATAGATTGGGAGACAGATTTCAAAGCATGCACATACTTCTACATATTTGGTTCATCATACTCAGGAGCTGTATTTTCTGTAGTGCTACCAGCAATTTCACTTAATGTATAGTCATAACTTTGGTAGCATTGAACTGGAATATTCAAATGCCAATTCTGTGGGCAATTTATATGGTTGGTATTCAATATACAGGGTGTTCGCAGCAAGCCCTACTTTGTGCTGTAACTCGTTTGTTTTTCAAGATATTTTAATTTTGACACTTGCTTTGGAAAGTACTTTTCAAGCTCTAAAACTTTTATTTCGTTGGTTTTCGTGTGAAGTTCACGCATAACGTGCAAATCAACTTTTTGTGGCATGGTTTTGGCAATTTTTGCCCAAATCGGTTTTTTGACATCACCTATCGAAAGAGCGCCATCGAATTAGCCACCAAAATATCAGTTTTTGCCCAAATCAAACTCGCAAAATGCGAGTTTGTGTTTAGATTCTCGTCCACTTATAGCATGCGATCTACCTCTGCCTGGCCCGGTCGAACCAATCTAAACACAAACTCGCTCGCATTTTGTGAGTTTGATTTGGGCAAAAACTGATATTTTGGTGGCTTATTCGATGTCACTCTTTCGATAGGTGATGTCAAAAAGCCGATTTGGGCATGCCAAAACCGTGCCACAAAAGGTTGATTTGCGCGTTATGCGTGAACTTCACACAAAAACCAACGAAACAAAAGTTTTAGAGATTGAAAAGTACTTTCCAAAGCAAGTGTAAAAATTAAAATATCTTGAAAAACAAACGAGTTACAGCACAAAGTAGGGCTTGCTGTGAACACCCTGTATATATCCCCTAAATCAGAGTGCTCTTGATGGTCTGACATTATGCGGTAAACATTAAAGTTAAGGTTTTCATCTGGTGAAACAGGATGGAGAAAATTAATTGAGCTAGTAGAGTTCTTTCAATTTGCATTCTATAGTATGCCAATGATCCCTTCTTGTTGTGGATCAAATATTTAAAACTTGTTTTATTATGAGTATATTTCCTATAAGCTTCTGGTCTGATGAACTTTCAATGTCAGTTCTAGGCTACATTGTAAGTTATTGGAATGTTTAACAACAATATATTTCTCTCCTTTTAGTGTGAATCAAGTGGCCCCAAAAGTTCGCAAAGTGCTGCAGTTGTTCCGGCTGAAACAAATAAACAATGGGGTTTTCATCAAGCTGAATAAGGTACATATGAACAACAAAGATTTACTTTGCATACAAGTGGAATATTTTATTTCTGGGAACATGCAAAGGCAAGGTTATTTTTCAGCTAAATGTGGTGTTTATTTAAAAATAACTTATTCATGTAATTTTCAACCATACAGATAGTCATTGATATTGTAACTTTTCAGACGGTCAACATGTTTATAATCCCAATTATTGGGAAATAGTGTGAAACAACCTGAATAAAATTACATGCGATTATAAGTTATTGGCACATATTACAAGAAGAGGGAGAAAATGAAGGATGATAATGTTACGCTCGTCAAGCGAGTATCTTAAGATCCTAAAAGGTTAAATCTACAAGACACTTAAAAGGTCTTAAGATGCTCGCTCGATGAGAAAAATGTCACCCATTTACTCCCTCTTCTTGTAATCTGTGTAAATAACTTTTAATCACATGTAATTTTTATCAGGTTGTTTTAACATTTCCCAATAATTAGGACAGACTGAAGAAATGGCTTCAATGCTTTCTATACAGATAGTCCACAATCCTTGTAGAATATTGCATAATACCGAGATTGTTTTCGATCTCTAGAAATGAAATTCATTAAGGCCTTACTTTAAGAAAAACCATGTCTCCATCATTGGTCATGCTCTATTTGATGTTCCTTCATATGAGCTATAGTTCTGCACCTCAATTTCCACTTTTACGTAATACATAAGCCTCCGTGGCTTAGGCGGCAGCACGCCGGCCTCTCACCGCTGGATCCGTGGTTCAAATCCCGGTCACTCCATGTGAGATCTGTGATGGACAAAACGGAGGCAGACAGGTTTTTCTCCGGGTACTCCGGTTTTCCCTGTCAAAAATTTCATTCCATCAACACTCTCCACTATCATTTCATTTCATCTGTCATTCATTAAATCATTGCCCCGGAGGAGTGCGTCAGGCCTCGGCAGCCGGCACAGTTCATATCCTCGCCGCTAGATGGGGGCATCATTCATTCCATTCCTGACCCGGTCGGAGACTGGAAGCAGGCTGTGGATTTTCACTTTTACGTAATACAGTAGAACCTCGATGCATCGTTTTTCAAGGGGGAGGGGCGCATCATTTATACGTTGCGTGATCTGAGAAAGTACAGTAGAACCCCTATTTAACGTTTTTCTAGGGACTGGTATTTTTAGCCTATTTTCAATTTTGAAAAAATAGACTTATGAGATCACCTTTTGTCCGTGTGAGGTGTGTGTGTGTCCCTAATAAAATCTAAACGGCTGGAGCGATTTTAATGAAACTCTGTAAGTTCATAGCACTATTCCCGGCGACCTCGACCGCGCCCTTCAAATTTTGTTACGTCTCACCAATCCAACCTGGCGGCTGTGCGAAATATTTCACTAGGATTCAATATCTCCGAAACTATTACCGATATCGCCCTGAAATTGTGTACGGTGATAAGGGGCACTACTGAAAGTTCACCTATGAGACTTTCAAAAACCTGGTGACTAAAAAACCAACATGGTAGTCAAGTGAAGTTGAGACTTTTAAATAGACTTTTCTCGCGATTTTACTATCCAAATGTAATGAAACTTGGTACAAAAAATGTTTATACACATTGTAATGCACTGGAGTATAATTTAGTTCAATTGTTTTCATAACCTCAAAATGGCGGCTGTACGAAATATTTCACTGACATACTATATCTCCGAAACTATTACAGATATCACCCTGCAATTTTGTACGGTGATAAAGGGTACTGATACAAGTTTACCTATGTATATTTCATAAACCTGCTAAGTACAAAACGAACATGGCGGCTGTGCGAAATTTTAAAATTAAGTTTTTATTTCTTGTGTCGTAATCATGCGATCAAAGTGAAAGTTTGAATGATGAACCTAGGCAATAATTGTCCTTGAATGGTACATAACTCTATGGCCTATACATATAACAATCCTAAATGGCGAGCTTCCGAAATATTTAGACGGTTCTCAATATCTATGAATCTTTTACAGCAACCAAACTGAATTTTTTAATGTTCATAGAGACTATGAACATATGTTCACCTATAGGACTTTCAGTAACCTGGGGAGCACAAATCCAACATGGCGGCGACGCGATGTATAAATATTTAAATGGACATTTCTCGCGAATTAACTATCCGAGTGCTGTGAAACGTTGCACTTTAAATGCTTATACAAATGTTGATCCACTGGCATCTAATTTATTTCAATTTTTTGCTTAATCACAAGATGGCTGCTGTGCGTAATTTTAAAATCTCGTTTTTACTTCTTGTGTTCTAATCATGCGATTGAAGTTTGAAACTGTAGGAGAGGGAATCGTAAATGGGAAAATATTCTCGTAATGAGTAAAAATACATTGTGAAGGGAGCCATTATAAGAGCTAGACACGAAGTCAGGAAACGTAAGTCTGCCGTCAAAGAGGGATTGGCAGCTCTGATAGCCCCGGAGAAAGGAAGAGGTGAGGGAATCTAAGAAAGGTCGGAGAATAAATAAAAGTACGCGTAGTCATGACGTGAACAAAACAAACACAAAACTGAGGCGCAAGAAACCGAAATGACATATATGTAAAGGGAAGTTACACATTACAAAGGTATCCATCAAGATAAGTTCTGTAAAATGGGAAGTCAATCTCATGCGTATGAAAACACAATCCTAAGATAAGGTAGACCGATCAAGATAAAAAGGCAAGGTGCTGGTCTTACTGTGATGTACTACATACCATCCAGTAAACCGAACCATAACCAACATGAAAGGAACGACGATAAAGAGACAAACGATAAAGGAACGATAGAGGCGTACAATGGACATTCTAGAAAAGGCTGAATGCCCTAGTATTCCATACAAAAGCCACAAATCCGCACTCACACACAAGGAATATTAATCCGTGACTCACCCTGATGGATCCAGCTTATTCGACATCCCGAAATAGAACAAAAATAAACTAAACACACGTATCTACGCGCACCTTTAAATAAATAAACATAAAAAGGGGAGAAAACCGAAATAAAGAAAGGCATCTCGAATACGAGAGCGGGAACACAAACAAAAAGGTCCAAGCAGGATAGAAAAAACAGAAGACTGCTTGAGAGGGTACTAAAGAGTTGTTACAGGTGACGGAAAAGAAGATAAAAGAGAAGAAGCGTCGGTAATCGCGATTCGGCATAGCAACAAGTCACTATAACGAACCTTGATCAGTAATTATAGAAATGTCCACTGATCTGCTCGGTTATTCTGGCCAGTAAAAACCCAGAAGAAAAGAGAACAATTCCGATAATTGACACGCCGAAGAAAAGAGAAAAAAGGAAGATTACAGGAGGAAAAGAAAAACGGTTCAACTGTTTTGACGTATAATGAATATATCACAAAAATTTCATGTTTCTACCTTCAATAGTTTTGGCTCTCCAATGATGAGTCAGTCGGTCAGGATACTTTTTTTTTTTTTCTTCCAGAATTTCACCCATTACCATGGGCCCCTTAAATTGGATTTATGAAAACCTGGTCGAACACTTATTCAATTATCTTTTCGGCTGATTTTTTCACCTGGGTTTCAAACTTCTCGTCTATCTCGTTTAAGAGATACACGCTCCGTAGGGAATCTTTCAACCCCCACTTTTCATCCCTCTTTCCTCATAATGTACAATACATGGAAAAAGCCTTAGTCACGTGTCTGCTTATTTTTAATGATTAGTTTAGATGCCGAGTATCACAGCCCCATATGAAACCACTCTTGAGATATTGTTTTTCAATGAAATGCAGGTTTAAACCCCCTTAACACCCCTTTAGAACATGAATATCCAAAAATACACCCTTAGTGAACGTTTTCGACATACAACGAACATATCCTCAATATTTCATGTTTCTAACTGCAATAGGTTTGGCTGGGAGATGATGAGTGAATATCCAAAAATCTTTCCTTAGTGGACGTTTTCCCCCCAGAATTTCACCCCTCCCCATAGGCCCCTAACATTGGATTTATAAAAAAAAACTGTCGAACACCTATTTACATATTTTTCATGTTGATTTTTCCCCCCGAGTTTCATACGTTTTGCCTCTGTCGTTTAAGAGTTACTTGCTCCGTTAGGAATCCTTCATCCTACGTTTCACCCCTTTCTCCTCATAATATACACCACATCGAAAAACCCACAGACACGAGTCTTCTTATTTTTAATGATGAGTTTATATGCCGAGTATCACAGTCAGGACTCTTCGTTTTATGTATTAGATTCATACTTTGCCAATAAAGACTTGCAGGTCTTTTGTGTACCCTCTTTCGCCCACGCAACGGTATACTGCGCATGATGAAATCTATAATTTAAAAAAATCTTCCTATTTTTGACTTCCTAGGGTTGGCAGGCATGTTTACACTTTTATCGCAATAACACAAATCACTGGCGTTCAAAAACATATCCATTGTTGCTTACGACTTCTCTGTCCAAGTGAGTAGCCTACAATTTTGACAGTGTGTTCATGATTTCTCTCTGGGCTACTTCAAGAATTTTCATTTTCTCACCACTTCGTATTTGCTCGCATATATCTCTCGCCCTATTTTAAAATTTGAAATTGCAGGAAAATATATTCCCACATTCTGACACTGTCATAAAGATGATCATAGTAATTTTAAGACACGTCTTGCCCACAATGATATTGTTCATTTTAGTGGCTGTGCTTTCAAGGTATTTGTTGTCAGTTTGTTGCATTGTCGACAAGTAGGTTGACCAGTATTGTCTTCACGTGCCATTGTTGTTTCTCAGTTAATTTTGATTTGTTTTCTTGTGGAGATCTATCTTTTACAGTAGTAATGTAAAAACGCGGAAGTTGCTGGATTTAAACTCAAGTGATAGAAAACTCAGATGTCAGTAGTAATTGATATTCCCTACTGGCGACAACAGAAAAACGTGCGAGATACCACTAACCAAACACGTAAGGTGTCTAAAAAGTGAGAGTTGTATGTGAGGAAATACTTTTTTCTCCATCATTTCAATAAGACTCAACAAAATTATCATAACTTCTTCAGTAGTGTAATGCATATTTGCATAAATACAGTACTCTCTCACGTAAACAGTACCAGTACGGATAGTTCGATATGTAATACTAGTTCCTATTGACACCTAGCCTTCTCAAAAAACTAAACTTGCTGAATACACAAATCCATAAATAGGCACAATGGATTGGGGGTAATTACCGGCTTGACAAGGGAAGTTGCACGTACCATATCTGTTATGTCGCAACCCTCGCCCGCATGTTGGCCGGAGTGTTTTCCCTGAGCGGACGGACTCGCATTCCTCTAGGGGTGAACAAAGAATGCTTTCTGGGCTGACGAAAATGCAATCGTACTAAGTGATAAGCAGCAAAATATGCAACGTGATGAATGAGGTACTTCTACATTATTTTCATTAGATAAGAATCGGGTATTTTCAAAGTGTGTTTGCCCTGTTCAACTATATCAGTTCTAAATACTTACTGGTTCTTTTACATGGCAGTAGATCGCTCAAATGAATCGGTTATTTCAAAAAGGTCATGCGTCACAAAAGTCAAATTTTCCAGGGGAAGGAAAATGTATCACTCTGTATTAACCATCTTCTTATTCGTTCTCATTTACGTATCCATAATTATTGAGATACAAACGAACAATTGTTTGCTCCTGACCTTCTTGCATTGACTAATCCAGTTACCCCATACCATGCAGTTCCAATGTATAACTCACTTTCATAAAAAAAAAGTTGACTTGTGACCTTTCAGCAATGACCAATTCAAATATAACAGGGTGTCGACTACTCTGGAAAACAGGGAATACTCGGGGAATTTTTAAATCCTGGAAAACTCAGGGAACTATCAGGGTATTTTAATGACACTCGGGGAATTTTAGTTTTGTAAGGCCCAACCTTGAATAATTGGAAATTAAGAATTTAAATTTTGATGGGGGAAAAATTTAATTCTAGTGATGATTGTTGTAGATGTATGTTCATACTGACGTTAAATCTGTAAGCTCTCATTTCTTGCAAGATAGAGCACACAAATTACATGTGTAGACTATGTATTTGTATATAAATGTGTAACTGGATGATTTTTGAGAGCATTACCTTTTTTTTTTCATCTTTGTCATGATACGCTTTATTGTTCAAGCACTTTTTGAAATGCTCTTTAGTTACAAACTCTGTTTTATATCAAGGAATTGTCAGGGAAATCGGTTGGTTTTGGTAGACATCCTGTATACACTTCCTTTAATGTTGTCGGTCCATGCTAGGATTTGATCCTACTAACTTGAGCACGATAAGAGAGTGCCAGCCAGACATGTTGCACTACACAACTAGTCGGTGATAGGGATTGATTATGTTTAATATTTTATCCCTTAAGAAAACTATAGCCATCATCATGGAAGTGTGTATTTACTTCACTTCGGGCCGGTTTCACTACGAGGCCGCTGTATCTTACGATTAAGCGATCCTTAAAACAGCAGCTAGAGTCAATGATCTTCGCTTGGTTAGTAATGTCGTATGTTCTTAATCTTCCACCAATTACGTTTGTCTTTCGCAACACACCTTTTGGTGTTTTTTCGATATGGTTGATGACGTGAACATTTCGGATTGAATGAACATTTTGCCCCAATTCAACTTATGACCATCATTGAGAATACGTAGTGATAATCAGTCAGCTCTATAATATCTTCAACAGAACTAGACCGTTTTGCAGCAGACATATGGCAATGATGCATTTGGCTCCTCACCAGCCATTTTTCAACAAGATTGAAACATTATTCAGTGTTGACAACAACCATCTGTACATCTTTACAACATTAATGACTTGGAATGATACAATGATCTATAAATAACATTAACCCTAGAACTGGCAAGCTTCGATGGATCGGCGGTATTCCCATTTCTGTAGCGGCAGAGTCAATTCTTCAACGCTTTTTAATTTCTTCATTTAGTAGCTCTGTTCCGCTGAGAGATGGCGTGACATGCCTTGTCGTGTGTTCCTAGAAGTTTACACATGCTTCTTACTCTTTTTCATCCATAGAATCAATCTCCTTATATAAGATTCCTTGGAAACAAATGAGGGACTTGCTGCCATGCAAACCAAAACATATCATGTAATGGCGCTGTATATGTTATCGCTACCGCTCTTATTTTGAGGATGTAATTAATTTACATATTAGGAAGTTAAAAGTGCACCTTTGTTATAATTTCAGTCTACAATATTTTAGTTTCAGTTGGCTTGTATGTAGCATAACAGCTGTAATAACATTTACAATAACTTAAATTCGTTGACACACTTGGGTTATAGGCCTAAAATGGCTCGTGGAAGATATATTATTGCATATTATGCATCATTTTGTACCGTATATCTTGGATTTAGTGTTTCATGTTTCATCTCGTATTTTAGGTTATTAGAATTTTGATGGTGCTCATGAAATAATAATTCCATTTTCAATTCTCAATTCCTTTTTTTTTTAAATCAAGCTTCACAGAAAAGTTAACATTACCATCTGAATCCGTAGTTTATTAGCTTTTCAACGATATGCAACAGTGCCATGGAATATTGTTCACAATAGGTTGAAAACAAGAATCCACTTGGTAGGAAAATATCACACAAATTGGCTGCCGGTTCTAGGGTTAATTGCTACAATGTTTTTCCACATCACATTTGACTCAGCATGAGTCTTCATAATATTCCCTTAGAGGGCTTTTAATGTGTTTTTATGAATGTGTGTCTTTGTTTCCCCTCAAAGTGTGCATGTCTCCACTATTTTAAGTGTATCACCATTTTTAACATCTCTCACTATTTTAAGCTTAGTTAGTTATGTACTTAATTGTCGGCATTTTTTATGCTTGCTTATGTGATTGTAAAGGCTGATGAAGGGACCAAATATTTAATAGGCATTGGAACATGTACCTGGTTATCTAGTATTGACAGGGTTGATACGCGACCAGGAATACCGGGAAAAGTCAGGGAATTTTGTAAAAAAAAGAAAGAAGAAAAAAGAAGAATTATTAAGGTTTGACAGTAATTTTTGGTAGTTATACCAGGCCGTCTACCGGTAACGAAAAAGTAGCTTATTTTACAAGCGGGTAACGAAAATTCGCTGAGGTTGGTTTAGATCATTTAAACCCGCGCCGCTAGGCTCACGGATTGTGATGAAGCGAGTTTCACGCAAACAGCGCCGGTTGCGTAGGCTTCCCCGTGCACGACCTCAAGGAAATGCATACTGAGGATACCTTCAGTGGTACTGTACATTGGTTCAATGTATATTTTCGGCATCAAGAAGAGAGTTTAATTTTGTGTGAAATGTTTTTCTATATTATTCGAAAACCTGACTTTTTGCGAGACGTTTATTCTTGATAACATCCGAAACTCAACAGAAACCTCTCATTTCTGATATGGACCTATAAATCTCAAATTGAAGTACAGAAATAATGCGATATAATTTATTGTCGCGATATTGCGAAATGATACAGTTTCGAAAGAAAATCGCAAAAATGCTCCAAAATACATAGACGATGGTATATTTTAAAAATCTATCAGTCGCGTAAATTTGCGACATCCAGTTTGGTTAATTCGAAACTCCGTTATATGTCTATTTTTCCCTCAAACATTGGTTTCATTGGATATATAATCTAACCGGTTATCTCGAAAACTTTTATAATTTGAATTCGAAAGAAAATGTGCCTCTTGTCGTATTATTCGTGCTATCCTCTCTGAATGATTCGTAATATCCGATACCTACTTCGAACGTTCATCCTCCAAAATCACATCCTCAAGACGGCCGGCTGACCGCACGACTTGCCTGCGGGAATCTCGTCAAACGGACCAAGATCGATGCCAGTTGCGTAAGTCATAAAACCCGTGCCCAGTCGCGAACTTGTGTCTACGAGGATTGCAGGAATCCTGTCAAAGGTGGTTGGGCACCCATCACGAAACATACCGAACCCTACTAGCCACTTTTCCCATTACCGTATACTTAAAAGTGTACGGGGAGCGAGAAGTGCATCAACCCACTTAGGAATAACAGACTACGTAGCATTGTGATACACATTTCTTCCCGTGATCCACCGTGAACTTCCAACCACAGCATAAGGACGGTGGGAATCACGGCGCCGACCATGTCCATAACTGCTCGTGAATTATAACCATGCCCAACCTCGAGCTTGCCTCCGCCATTCTACCAGGACAGATAGACAGGCAGACAATCGTTGAACGGCCGATTGCATACTATCGCGTTCTCAATGTCCAACCGCGAGGACAACGTGAATCTCGTAAAACGACTGAGAGCGGCAGCGATTGCGATACATCGCGATATTTTTCCGCTTTCGATGCAGAGTACAACTGGATTCTTGTCAAATGGACAGCAAGCGGCGCCAATTGCGTAATAATACTATATTTTTCCGTGCCCGACGTCAAGGACAATAGAAATCTCGTCGAACTATTAAAAGTGACACCGATTTATGTAAATCGCGATTTTTCTCCGTGTTCGATCGTGAAAACTACAAATCACGTCAAACGGCTGAGACCAGCGCCGATCGTGTAACGTGTCGATATTTCTCCGTACTTGACTGCGAAGACATGATTTCGGTGACAATCACGTAACGTCGCATATATTTCGTGATTTTCAGCGGGGACAAAGGAAATCTCCCCAAACGGTCAAGATCAGAGCAACTTCTTGGTAATCATAACTTCTTGTACATAAGACGGCATATTAACTGAAACAACTCATTTGATATTAAATATCTAATGTTAGAATAAAATGTATCAGTTGACAGTTTCTAGATGTACTTTTATTGTGATTGACCAGAAAGTAAGAATTGGTGATTGATTCCTTTCTTCACAGTTATTTTTTTAAAAATTGATGTTAGCAAATTAACATTTATTGTAAAAATGTGTTCCGGTTCTTATCGTAATAAACATTATTTATTACAGGTTAAAATTTATTTTTTGTTATTTGTTTCTATACTTTTAAAGAAACGCGTTAATTTATACAGAGAGCTACATATAAGTCCGGTTTATATAATGAAACATTGCTCGGATATTTTTTAACACTATTATTTTCATCTACTACATTTCTCCTCGCATCTAAGAATAGCCTTGCACAAATAATTAGTCTAAAATCAGTTTTTCTAACTTAATCTATCATACAGAAGAACGTTTCCTAAAGGTAAATGCACTTTTGCTAGGTTTGGAAAACCTAAGGATCAGTGAGGTAAATGTCGTCCCTGTGGTTAATGAATTTTCTATACTTTGCTCTGGAAAATCCGGAAAAGTTAGGGAAATAAACGACTCTGCGGTAAGGGAATTTCTTAAAATTTGGTCTGGAAAACCAGGAAAAGTCAGAGAAATTTGAAATCCTGAAAGCGTATCAACCATGATTGACTAGGTTGAAAATTTAATTTTTTGATATTATTAATGAACTGGTCAGTGTTTTATTTGAAGGGTTGGTTTGTCATGTCTTGGTTATGTTTGAGCAATGTTAAGTTCTATGTTCATTGAAATGTGGGTCTATGTTTTTGAAATTTGGGTTGTAGGAATTTCTCTTGCTGCTTGTTTTCTTTCTTGATCATTTATTTAATGGGGGGGTTCTTTGACAGTTCAGGCTGTTGCAGTTTTAAAAGTTGCTTGAAGTATTTCTTGTAACTATGATCTTTGTAGTAACCAGAGGTGGGATGAATGGATTATGAAATTATTGGTAGTTACCTTTTGCAGGCCGTGCTACCTAATAAATATTGGTCTAGGCTAAAGCCATTGGACTGGGTTTAACTAATTTTTCAGTAGTACCTTAAGTGCGGGGTTGTCAATACTATATTTGACGATAATTCACTCTCATAATGGCGGACACAACTGGAAATTTACTATATAAGTCGTCTAAAACAGCGGAGGAGTAAACATCTATTACTACATCATTTCCTGATTTATGTTTCATCATTAGAAAAGGTATTGTGGCTAATTTCAGAACTTACAGAAAATTTTATCGTACGATGATGTTTCATTCAGTGTTACCTATTCTCTATTTTAACATATCTGTGTTGTACGAACTGAGAATGTTCTAATTTTGGGATGTTAACTGGTGATTTTACATTTGCTCACCTTCATTAATATTTTGCAGGCAACAATCAACATGTTGAGGATATGCGAGCCATATATCACATGGGGATATCCCAACCTCAAAAGTGTCAGGGAATTAGTCTACAAGCGAGGATTTGCGAAGATCAATATGCAGCGCATTCCCATTACGTCCAATGAAATTATTGAGCAGAAACTGGGTGAGTTTGTTATCAAATGGATGTACTTTTTTTTAATATCTCCAATGCAGCAAAATAGAGGTTATAAAGATGTCAGATTGTTACCTTCAATGAAGTAAAAGAGAGGTTATATATAACTTTGGCCATTTTCATGGTAGAACGAGTTTCCAAAGTTCATTTTCTTCAACTGGCGATTTGCTAGTGGTTCCATATAATGTAGAGGTTGTTCCCTTCAAGAGTGGATTCCTTATTTTTCAATAAGTTTCTGTCAGAGCAGCTTGAAGATGTATTTCAGATAAGTTACCATATCAAATCATTCAACACAGTATTAGTTGTTACTGTTCTATGAGGTTATAGACACTCATCATTATTGATTTATTTATCCATTTAACTAATTTTATGTTAATTTAGATCGCTTGGTTTTTTTTTGGTGATTAATAAATTAATCTCCAAAACAAAAGTTTGGTGCTTTTCAGTCGGTCAACACGAATGTACCCAAATAGAGCTGGGTTATGCCCTGATGCTGAAATAAATTACATAAGATTAATAAATACACTAGGATGACCAGTTTCGATCGTCAAGCGATCATCATCAGATCCATTACAATAACATCGAAGTTTGAGAATACAGGTGAAAAATATATACAACATGTACAATTATTTAGTTGCAGTGTTGGTAATGCAACAGTCGGTGTATGTTAAATGTGGTATATCTAATGTTAGGTAAACTTCTAAAATAGTGATGAAAATCCGGAATTTGTCTAAAGAGACAACTCGATAAGTATAAGCTTGCATTATTTCAGTATAACCATAGTTGATTTTGTAAAACTATATAATCACCCCTAACAGACAAATGAGTCACAACTGCCCCAGGGCTGGGCTGTGCCCTGCCTCGTGTATTGCGTGCGCCTTATGCAACAGGGCTACTAGGACAAAGGGATGGTCCAGAATATTCGTGACTGAGCCAGCGATGGAAACCTCGAGAAGCCGTGAACCCTGGATGGATCTAGAAGCATTTATTGAGTCACCGGCCTGCTATATAAGTGCGACCTGTCAAGCAGTGGTTGTTGTGTTTTACGAGCGAGTGCGAGCGCTTATCCTGAGCGACAGAAGTGTGGAGACTTGCGAAACCCCTAGTGAAGCCGATTCTCGTGACAGCGAAGGGAGTGAGGAGCTTACAGGGGACTGCCTGTGTTTTGAGCGAGTGTGCTTACCTAGTGCTAGAGAGGTCATTGTGGTAAGTTGCAAAACAGTGAGTGACAGACCTAGTGCAGCTATCTCCAGCCAGTGTACCGGACCGGACTCATTAGCGAGAGGATTAACTGTGGTCTGTTGACAAGTGAAAGGGGAAGTATTCTCGACGTGAGGAAACTGGAGTAAGGTAATAATTGCTTGTATTTGCTGTTGAGTAGTGTATCTTCCTGGCCACAATAAAGTTAATTATTTCTTTAAGCAGTAATTGGTGTTGTGCTTTCTACCCACCGTAATCCAGTTAACAAAAGTGCCACTAAGGGGGTGGCACGTAACAATATGATAGGAAGTTTAATTATAAGAAATGGAAGCTGAAATAAAGGGAAATAACAGAAAACTAAATGAAGAAGTGGAAAAGATACGGTGAGGTTGTAGAGATATATATCGGAGAGATCATAGCAGGCGAAGAAGAGAGCAGTTGCAGAGGTAGACACAGGTCGCCATCGACGTAGCAGAAGAGGACATTTTGATGAGAATGCAGGAGGTGGATATCGAAGGCGTGATGATGAAAATGGTACTGGGGATACTTCCCGTTCGGGAAGAAATGATAAGTACAGAAGAGCAGTAGGAGTTCGTTACGTTGGAGCAAGTATGAGATATACAGCCCAATACTAAAATTTATTTAATGATGCTGATGACAATGTGCCTAAAAGTATTGATATTTTGAAACTGTTTAAATATGAACTTGTTCTGTTGGAAGGAGACGTGATAGCAGCATCCTTAAGAAAATTCATAGATGTACTTGTATTGGTATCCTATTATCTGCACTGTATTTTGCTAGCATGGAGTAAAGAAACTCTAGAGAAGGTATCATAATGGACTTTTTATACGTAACGTGCAAGATGGCGGCAGAAGCTGTTATGGTGAAATGCAGAACTAATGAAGCTACAATGACTTGCAAGATGGCTACTGCGGCTTTGGATTTGTAGAAGTGGTGATATTATGAAACTATAGAACTGGGTTGTCAAGAAAAGGAGAGCCATAGATATTCGTTCCAAAAGAAGTCAAAAAGTTGTTTCAGGAGTCTAGTATTTGGCAAGCGGGATATGTGTCCAAAAAAGGCAATCCTTCGTTTTTGCATCGTATCAATGATGGATTCAATTTCCTTGTAAAGCTTGTAAAGTATTCATCATCATCATCATCATCATCATTTCCCCTTATCCAGCTCCTGCCGGGTCGGGGTATTTATGGCACTTCTCCACTTTCCTCTTTCCTTCCACAATTCTTCTTCCACGATCTTGTCCCAGTCCAGATTCCTTTTTCTCACGCTTTTCTTCACTGAATCGATCCACCTTGTTCTAGGTCTTCCCCTTGCTCTCTTACCCTTGCACTTGGCCTCCAGCACCTGTCTTGGTATTCTATTTTCCTCAATCCTCTTTACATGTCCAAACCACCTTAGTTTATTCTTCTCAATTCTCTCATTTAGTTTTCCCATCCCAACTTCCTTCCTAACATCTTCATTCCTCACTCTGTCTTTCCTTGTCTTACCTATCATACTTCTTAGGAATTTCATTTCACTGGCTTGGATTCTACTCTCTTGCCTGCTTGTCAGGGTCCAAGTCTCAGCTGCATAAGTTAATATGGGTACATAGTACATTTTATACATTACCTCCTTGCTTTTCCTTGGTACTTCCTTATCCCAAACAAGTTTTCTTACACTTTGATAGAATGCATTGCTCTGCTGTACCCTCCTGCCAATCTCCATGTCCAACCTACCAGTCTGCATCAATTCACTTCCTAGGTATTTGAACGTGTCCACAATTTCCAAACTCTGACTTCCAATTTTCACAGTGCCCTTTCCTTGTCTTTCCCCTCTTGTCATCAACTTGGTCTTGCTTTTCTCTATACTGATTTTCAGGCCGTACTTCTGAATATTTTCGTTCAGTGCACCTAGTTGTTTTTGCACTTCTTCGGTGTTCCTTCCCCAGACCACAATATCGTCTGCAAATAATAGTAACTTCATTTCTTTATGTCCATATGCTTCCTTTGTTTCCTTTACAATTTCATCCATTACCATTATGAATAAAAGAGGTGACAGCACACTCCCCTGTCTTAGTCCAGTCTTGTTCCTAAACCAATCTGTCTTTCCAACTGGGGTCAGTACCCTGCTAACACAGTTGCTGTACATTGCTTGCACCATTTCCAACATTTCTCTTCCCAGTCTCTTCTTAACCATGGTTTCCCATACCTTCTCTCTGGGGACACTATCATATGCCTTTTCTAGATCTATGAAAGTCATGATCAAATCCTCTCCATATTCCCAGTTCTTTTCCATCACCTGCCTCAAGCTAAAGATTGGGTCCACTGTGGATCTTCCACTCCTGAAGCCATACTGTTCCTCTTGCAACTCTCCTTCCACCTTTCTTCTCATTCTTCTTTCTAATATCCTTTCCAGTATTTTTACTATCTGTGATATGAGGGTGATCCCTCTATAGTTATCACACACTTTCTTGTCCCCTTTCTTAAACACTGGTATTATTAGCCCTTTCTCCCAGTCTTCTGGTACACATTTCCGTTTCCACACACACTTTAGCAGTCGATACAGCCATTGCATACCAACAGGTCCAGCAGCCTTTATCATTTCTACACTGATTTCATCCACCCCTGTTGCTTTTCCCATCTTCATTTTCTGTACTGCTAATTCCACCTCCAGCATTGTTATATCATCTTCTGTTATAGAGTCGTCAGGCTGTGTCACTTCGATCTCACCAGTACAATTGCTCACATTCAATAGCTTATCGAAATACTCCTTCCATCGTCCCTTTATCTCTTCTGGGTGTGTTAACAACTCTCCATCTTCCTTTTTCACCAGCTTTGTAGTAACTCTTTCTTTCCTCTTACTTCTTAGAAGCCCATACAGCATCCTTTTACTGCCACTTACATCTGTTTCCATTCTTCGTGTAAATTCTTCCCAACTTTTCTTCTTTTCTTCTCCTACCACTTTCTTACACCTCCGTTTGCTGTCGTGGTACTTCCTTTTGCTTTCTTCTGTTTGATCTCGGTTCCATTCTTTCCATGCAAACTTCTTTTCTTTTACTGCTTTCCTCACTTCCTCATTCCACCACGGTGTCTCCTTCTCTTTCACTCTTGTTGACGTCCTACCACAAGCACTCTCAGCTGCACCAGCAAATGCCTTTTTAAAGTGGGACCATTCCTCTTCTACATTTTCCACTTCAGTAACTGGGATTTGTTGCTTCAATCTCTCCTGAAAATCTTCCTGTACAGCTTTGTCTTTCAATTTCCATACTTTTATTTTACTTTCTCTGATCTCCTTTAGGTTTTCCAATTTTCCCCATCTAAATTTTGCCACCACAGCTCTATGGTCCCCATCAAATGCTTCACCTGGTAAAGCTGTCACATCCATCAGCTTTCTGCGATTTGTCCTTTCCACCAGGAAGTAGTCAATTACTGATTTTGTTCTTCTATCACCCCACCCATATCTCGTAATTTTCCTGCTGTTTTTCTTCCGAAACCATGAATTACCCACTATCAGTCCATTCCTTTCACAAAAGTTTACAAGTTCATCTCCTTCCCGGTTCTTTTTCCCATATCCATATGGTCCAACGACTTCTTCCTTTCCTTGTCTCTCAATTCCGACTTGCGCATTCATGTCTCCCATGATCACCACTTCTACATCTGAGATTACTCTTTCTACATCCTCCAGGAATACTTCAATATCTTCTTCTCTGTTTCCAGTCTGTGGTGCATACACTTGTATGAAGTCCATCACGTCATTCTTCATCTTCATTCTAATTTTCATTATTCTGTCACTCACACACTCTACCACTTCAACATACTCCTCCAGTTGTTTCGAGGTTATCAGTCCCACGCCATTTTTTGCCTCTTGGCCACCACTCCAGTATAATGTATATCCTTTCCTCAATTTCTTCCTTCCTTTACCTTTCCATTTCACTTCACTCAGCCCCATCATTCCAACCTTCTCCCTCTCCATGAAGTCTACCACCTCCTCCACCTTGCCTGTCAGGGTCATGACATTCATGATTCCCACTTTCATTTCGGTTACTGGTCGCCCATTTCTCACAGTTCCCCCAGTACCAAAGGAACTGCGCGTCGCCTGCAGGGTACGCCCTAACCTTTTCCGAATAATTGGAAGTGCCATATCCATTTTAGGCTATTATTACGATGGGGTCGCCACTCCCAAAGGCATTTTATGAAGCTACTGCCAGCTATTATTCAGGCCGCCCCTAACATGGAGAACAGACGCCCTTGCAGCCGCCCCTAACATGGGAAACAGACGCTGCCGATTGATGCTGTACTCATACTATTCCCTGAGTACTGGGTTGCCTCTTCCGCAATCTCCACCGTTCTGAAGTCCATCTTCTCCGCTGTAGATTCCGTTGAGGTCTTCGCACGTAACCCTGTGCACGGGGCTTATGTTATACCCCATAGGACTGGGTCCTCACCAGAACTTAGCCGGTACGGTAGTTCCATGGTATATTACAGTACCGTTGCCCACCCCCGCGACGTGGACGCGCCTGGCAAGAATTATCCATGTAGCCAATTAGGATTGACTCATGGACCGGGTTAAGGAGCTGTCTAAATCCAGCCTCCTGAATTGGGCAAATGTCCCCACTGGCCCTCAACCTGGTGTTTTTTATTGATTATTGAAGAATCCGTCTATCAACCTTCTGTAGTTTGTCAGTTGTTGATCGGGTGTTTAGTTTGAATAAAGTTTCACTTGCATATGTTGCTTCTGGCTTAACGACGGAGAAATAATGTCTTAAGTTTAGCATTAATCTCTTATATGGTAATCTGTTGTGCTCGTCGCAATTATCTATTGATGCTCTTTCATTGGCATTCCATGTGATCTCACCAAGATATTTAAATTTTTTCACAATCTTTATTTTCTGGGCATTATGCAATACAATGTGTGATGTGTCAACTTGAAAAGATGGCATCAGTTCTGTTTTCTCAAAAGAAATTTTCAACCCAACCTTTGCTGCTAATCGTTCCAATTCCTCTACCTGAAATTTAGCTTCTTCGATACTACAGTGGAATCTCGTTAGTACGTTTTTCAAGGGACTGAAAAATTTGGACGTCATATGCGGGGAAAACATACTACCGAAAAACGCCATACTACATTTACAACGTATAAGAAAGAACGTGGCGTATATATGGACGTTAAATCGCCGTCCTTAGTATGTGATTGTATGCACTACTACAGTCACGACATAAACATAGGTTATCAGTAACTTACACGGAATAAATAACATAAAAATGAATTACTGTACCTCTACACTACAGTATAATACAGGGTCTTTATTTTTGCTTAGCAAGGACATTCTCGCTCTCACGCTCCGCCAGTGACGGCTCAATTGCCGGCGACCGCGCAAGCGTATGTAGGCCTACGGCAGAATACGGTGCTTAAAATCAGTAGCCTACCATGCAGTTTTACTGGCCATGATTTACAGTAGATGCTGAAAATGTTCCCCATCCGCTTCCAAACACATATAATACTGGGTCTTTCTTTATATTTGATCAGCAAGGACATTCTCGCTTCGCCAGTGACGGCTCTGATGCCGGTGACCGCGCATGCATATGTTTGAAGCACGGGCTTGCTTGAACCACTTCAATAAAGCGCTTTCTAGTTCAGGAAACTGTCCCTCTCGCACATGTTTCCTTTTGCCGCTCACCCCTTCTTCAAATGCACGTTCGATTTCCTTCCTTTTGCCGAGAATCGTGTTCAGTGTAGACGGAGGAATGTTCCACTTTCGCGCTATATCCACACGCTTCATGTGAGGATTGCAGCCCACGTCTCGAATGTATTTCATCTTCTCATCATTAGTTATCTGCCGTGCTTTCTTCTTATCCATTATGAAACATGCAATAAAATAGGTCATAACTGGACGTGAACACTAAGAACTAGAAGACAATAGGGTGGAACACGAAGACAATAATGCGCATACGTGAGAAATAAACAAAGGGAAGGGGGTGAAGGGCCGCGGGAGAGAGACACGTCACCTGAGTTGCATCATAGCTATAGCCACTTCTACGCCGTCAATAAAATCATCTACACTGTCAATAACTATCAGAGAATATGAGGCAATATCGCGTCGTGTTTTCCAGAAGCCGAATGTTATAATTAGGTATAGGAATTTTTCGGTGATTTCAGAGTGAAGAAAGCGGTATTTTAAAGTGGCAAATTCGGTGTTTTCAAGTGCACTTTTCGGTACTTTCAAAATGTTAAATTTTAGGTGGGATTTTTTAAATATCATGGATAATATAACACATTTCAGTCATCCTTCAAAGTATACTTCAGTGATTTGATCCAAATTCTCTTGTGACAAACGGTAACACGTATCACTTAACGTGGTAGTGTAATCTGAGAAACAAAAGTTCACAGTTAGCGTTTGAACAGGGTATCAAAATGGTTTTCAACACAGATTCTGAGAACTTAGGAAATACAAATGTCAACTCTAACCATGTCTGTCTTGGTCCTGTCGTGCATCTGCCTCTTGATTAAAGTTTGCATTTCGTTGTATCCTCTTATGACCTCACTTTTTTCCAATGTTCCACAGAATGACAACTTAATTTTCTTTGCAAGGTCCTCATTGATGTACATTGGCACTATTTCTGCTGGATCAAACGCACACATTTGTAAATCTTGTTCCCAGGGTCAACGGATCTCAGGCTGATTAATATTCTAAGAGCATGGGACCCAGCGTTTACTAAAACTGAATGTATTTTCTCTCCTTTTAACTCATTTCCACAACCCTCCTACAGCTCCTTAATGTTGGTACCGTAATTTCCAGAAACAGCAAGTTTAAGGGCTTGCTGAATTCTCCGTAGATGTCCATCTAGAAGGTGAACAGTCTGATAAGACTGGCCTTCTAATCAAGGGAAGAGTACTGTGATGTTCGTGCCAAATTCTTTGAATCTCAAGTATTTAGTCATGTGAAACATTGTTCAGGAAATCAACACCAGAGTTATCAGTTCCTACTACTTCATTCATAAATTGCACGATATCTTTCAAGTACTCTGACAGGCACACTACAGAATGAAACCAAGAAGACCACCTGGTTAAGACTGGTTCAGGAAACAGTGGCACATTTGGATATGGATACTTGCCATCTAGATATTCATGTCTGTAAGGCACACTATATGACGCCACGCGTCGAGTAGTTACTAGGATGAAGGGGGAGGTGACCTTGCTTTTCTGGTCCTTAAAACCTCAATAACTTAGTAACTTACCAGGATGAGATTGATAAAGATCGCTGTATGCAGAAAGCGAGGTCCGCTATCTGCCGTTAAGTTTCCGATCATTCAGTGTTTGTTGGATGCTCTCCATGCAGTCAAGTCATGAGAGAAAATTACCGCTACTACACTCGCACAAAAACATGCGTTTGTCGGCTTCTATGACGACGATATTTTAAACGGGCAAGGTGGTCTCGCTAGGATGACATTAGGGCAAAACCTGGATGAATGCCAAGATGCAGAAGAAAGTGACATTCAGTAGTTAGACTTCGATTAAAGACGATCATGGTTTCAGACATGAAAGCGATGAGGATATTGTACGGAATTTGACTGTCGGTGAGGTAAACTGAGATCCAGTGCATGTCAAGTGAAGGAGTGATGCAACGGAAATCCCGAAAGTTCCCACAGTCAAGCTAGTGTGTCTATAGTCACACTTATCTCTTATATAGAAAATCGAGATGAATTTTCGTTCTCATATATTGTTTCCTTCAGAATTGTACAATCTAAAACTAGAAAAAATGAACTAAGAAACAAAAAGTGATTAGTCATTTCTCTTGGTTTTTAATATTGGTGTAGGCCTAATCTACATAGTGTGTCTTACAATACTATGTTATAATAGTACATTATGCAACGAGCCTATAATGGCAATAATTAAGACACGAGTATGTTTATAAAACTAGTTTTATAATTTTACATACGAGCGTCTTAATTACCATTATAGGCGAGTTGCATACGACTGTTTATGTTCGACGATAATTATTATAACTATTTTATGTTCGAACATACAGTAAATATTCATAAATATCTGTAGAGATTTCACCAGTTTTATGTACTGAACAGAGCGCATGAGACGCAGAGAATGCCTTGTATTTGACCAATGCCTCCTCGATTACCCTACTATGACACTAGGCCAGGCAGTGAAATTTAAATTAGAAGGCCGTGGAACTCAGTGCATCTAATTATCTAATTGGTCAAACAACTGTTTCTTGAGCTCTGATTGGTGGGAGAAACTATTTCATAATGCAAAATAGTGTTATAATGAGCCTCATTATAGTACAGTTTTCTGACATATAATAGTCAGGGTCGAACATAAAGTATTATAATTATTTTTTTCTGCGTGTTCTTAAAATACAATTCAATATTTTAACCACTAGTTTTCTTTTTGCCTGGCTTAAAAACATTACTGCAGATAATTCGCGGCTTTCAAAAAATCTTGGCAATTTGTGCATTAATTGCCGCGAATTATCGGAAGAGCAATATAAAGAAAAAATGAAGAAAGCTAAAATTCGGGTTTCATGCGAAAATTCGCGAGCTCAAAAACATTTATTTTCGCCATTTTTAGGGTTATTATAACACATTATCACCTGTGTATGACTTCTTTTAAAAATTCGCGATCGCGAATTTTTCCTATCTCTAGTTATAATGAAATAAGAATAAAATACGGTTCACTAACAAATAGTTCAACGGAAATTTGATCGTTGTAAGCGGGAATAGAGAACGTATTAAGGGGATATATCAACATGAATTTAGTAAGACTTGAGAAAGGAGAGAAAGGGCAGCGGGAGAGAGACACGTCACCTGTGATGCGTCATAGCTAACACTTCTACGTCGTCAAACACAATGAAATCATCTACACTGGCAATAACTATCAGAGAATATGAGGCAATATCGCGTCGTGTTTTCCAGAAGCCGAATTTTATAATGTAATAAGAATAAAATCCGGTTCGCTTACAAACAGTACAACGGAAATTTGATCGTCGTAAGCGGGAATAGAGAACGTATTAAGGGGATGAGGAAAGAAAGAGTTACCACAAAGCTGTTGAAAAAGGCAGATGGAGAGTTGTTAACACACCCAGAAGAGATAAAGGGACGATGGAAGGAGTATTTCGATAAGCTATTGAATGTGAGCAATTGTACTGGTGAGATGGAAGTGACACAACCGGACTACTCTATAACAGAAGATGATATAACAATGCTGGAGGTGGAATTAGCAGTACAGAAAATGAAGATGGGAAAAGCAACAGGGGTGGATGAAATCAGTGTAGAAATGATAAAGACTGCTGGACCTGTTGGTATGTAATGGTTGTATCGACTGCTAAAGTGTGTGTGGAAACGGAAATGTGTACCAGAAGACTGGGAGAAAGGGCTAATAATACCAGTGTTTAAGAAGGGGGACAAGAAGGCGTGTGATAACTATAGAGGGATCACCCTCTTATCACAGATAGTAAAAATACTGGAAAGGATATTAGAAAGAAGAATGAGAAGAAAGGTGGAAGGAGAGTTGCAAGAGGAACAGTATGGCTTCAGGAGTGGAAGATCCACAGTGGACCCAATCTTTAGCTTGAGGCAGGTGATGGAAAAGAACTGGGAATATGGAGAGGATTTGATCATGACTTTCATAGATCTAGAAAAGGCATATGATAGTGTCCCCAGAGAGAAGGTATGGGAAACCATGGTTAAGAAGAGTCTGGGAAGAGAAATGTTGGAAATGGTGCAAGCAATGTACAACTGTGTTAGCAGGGTACTGACCCCCCAGTTGGAAAGACAGATTGGTTTAGGAACAAGACTGGACTAAGACAGGGGAGTGTGCTGTCACCTCTCTTGTTCATAATGGTGATGGATGAAATTGTAAAGGAAACAAAGGAAGCATATGGACATAACGAAATGAAGTTACTGTTATTTGCAGATGATATTGTGGTCTGGGGAAGGAACGCCGAAGAAGTGCAAAAACAACTAGATGCACTGAACGAAAATATTCATAAGTACGGCCTGAAAATCAGTATAGAGAAAAGCAAGACCATGGTGATGACAAGAGGGGAAAGACAAGGAAAGGGCACTGTGAAAATTGGAAGTCAGAGTTTGGAAATTGTGGACACGTTCAAATACCTAGGAAGTGAATTGATGCAAACTGGTAGGTTGGACATGGAGATTGGCAGGTGGGTACAGCAGAGCAATGCATTCTATCAAAGTGTAAGAAAACTTGTTTGGGATAAGGAAGTACCAAGGAAAAGCAAGGAGGTAATGCATAAAGTGTACTATGTTCCCATATTAACTTATGCAGCTGAGACTTGGACCCTGACAAGCAGGCAAGAGAGTAGAATCCAAGCCAGTGAAATGAAATTCCTAAGAAGTATGATAGGAAAGACAAGGAAAGACAGAGTGAGGAATGAAGATGTTAGGAAGGAAGTTGGGATGGGAAAACTAAATGAGAGAATTGAGAAGAATAAACTAAGGTGGTTTGGACATGTAAAGAGGATGGAGGAAAATAGAATACCAAGACAGATGCTGGAGGCGAAGTGCAAGGGTAAGAGAGCAAGAGGAAGACCTAGAACAAGGTGGATTGATTCAGTGAAGAACAACATAAGAAAAAGAAATCTGGACTGGGACAAGATCGTGGAAGAAGAATGGTGGAAGGAGAGAGGAAAGTGGAGAAGTGACATAAATACCCCGACCCGGCAGAAGCTGGATAAGGGGAAATGATGATGATCAACATGTATTTCGTAGAATTGGGACTGGGACTTGAGAAAATCATCGCGCTAAACGGGAAAACGTCGTAAACGAGAACGTGGTAACGAGATTCCACTGTAGTTGCTAATAAATAATAATGCTAGATCATCTGCAAAGGCTAGACAATTTAGTTGAATATTTTTTCCAATCTTCACATTCGGTGGACAAATCTTATTCAATTGACACATAATTTTGTCCAGCACACAATTAAACAACAATGGAGATAATCCATCTCCCTGCTATATTGAAAATGATTTCTTATATTGTCCGAGTTACAGTTACCAATTTTATTATGTACCCTTCTACTACCACATGAGTAAGTTTTATGATCTTCCCTTCTTAACTAATATATTCTGGTTGGTGTTTGTCTCACCATTCCTCAAGAAGGGAGAGTTCTTCTGCGCTCTACCATATACATATACTGTATGTTTATTGTTTACAAGCCATCGGCTATTGACGTCCGAAACGGGGGAGGAGCTTACGGTCAGCTGATTCCAATATGGTGGCGAGATAGTGACGAGAAGTAAACAAGATAGTGATTGGGTGTGCGTTTCTTCTGGCTTCTAATTTATGATGGCAAAATACTACATATTTTCTTTCATTGATAGAAATATTTTTATAATCAATTTAAATGCAGTGCTTAATTACTACCAGTTAAAAATATTACCCACATGTAGATAGTTAATTTACTGTCTGCTGTTACATTATGAAGCCTGTACTCGGGAGCCTAGCGGTATCGATGTTTTTATTAATTTCACATTATATATATCTCACATAACACAAAGGATGACTCCCTGATAATAAATTGAATCCAGCAACCCTGAATTTGCATGAATGTTTTGGGTTCAAAGAATTGTTACTTGGGTTGCTCAAATCATACTTCATTATTGCTAATATTGACCTACATACTTGCTGTTCAAAGTCAAGAATATAAATTTATTAATCTCTTGCCACAGGCAAGTTAAAATGGAGGCATCCTCTTTATCAATATATTTAATTAAATATTTAAAATACAGATACTTAACAAAGCTGGAGTCCCCATTTGAACTTGTCATAAGCAAACGGAACAGATCAAAAACTACACTTTAAGCCAAATCAAATTCACTCCTCAGCTCGACATAGACCATAATACCAAATAAAACCTATAGAAAACATACTCTCCTTACTGTTGTACAACTTTCAAACCAACTATTCACCCTCAAAACCGAAAAACCCTGAAATGGGAAGTAATTAAAGTTAGAATAGCCTAGGCCGATCAGGTCTCCTGCTACATTACCGCATATGTATACTTAACATCACTATAACTTCCAAATTATGGCTAAGTGACCTATCTGCCTGAGTAGTATAAGTGTTACCGGCCTGCCTGGGATGATGGGTCACCAAACCGGTACTTAAAACTAAGATTTTACACATTAATCAACTAAATTCTACAGTAAGGAGATCATAGCCAAAAACACAATTTAAGCCAAATCATACTTCAATATGCCAAATATTGACTGACCTACATACTTGCTGTTCAAGGGCAAGAATATAAATTATCTGGCGAATTAAGGCTAGGAACAGCATTTTTCAAGTTTTCTAACCATTCGCTAATTGTCAATCGGAAGAACCCCTAAAATAAGTTTACGAAGAGCGGATTATATTCTATGTAGGCCTACGGTAAAGAAGTATTAGGCTACAATTTTATCAGTATTTTTGATGTAGCTAAATCCTTGTGAATACAAATTAGAGACAATAACTATC
Organism: Meconema thalassinum; assembly: GCA_946902985.2. Lineage (NCBI taxonomy): Eukaryota > Metazoa > Arthropoda > Insecta > Orthoptera > Tettigoniidae > Meconema > Meconema thalassinum. The sequence continues at coordinate 1,572,888,084 of OX336388.2, forward strand.
AATAATCACCAGTACCGGTGCTTATGCTGTGGAAAGAAGTCATCTTCACAAAAAAGCAGACTGCACTTTGTCATGTAACGTGTAACACGTTTTCCAATTGACAGCGCCGAAGCCCATCTTTCTCTCTGAACTTTTTGTACAGGAAAGTAGTGAAGAGATTTCGTATCCGCTTTATACGATTTGCAACCGTATACAGAGCAGTACCTCCTCGAATTTGACAAATTCCTTTCTGTTTCCATCAAGACATCATTGCTTCACCATGCTCACCAGTCACTATGTTACAGCTTCAACATTCTACCGCGTGGCTGCGCCATCCAACTTTTCTGACGTCAATACTCTGTGAGCTGCCAGAATAGGATGACAGTTCTCGCCTCACCATGTGGTCTGGGAACAAGGTTGCCAAACAGTTAGAATAACAAGCGATCACACTGTACAAGCTAGACATACAGCTTACCAGGCACTGACGCACGTGGGCTGTAATATTGCAGCGCCGAGTATTATGACATCAACTATGCGAACTTGGATTGGTCGAGAGGCAAGGGGTGATGACCAACTTAGAACTTCCGGCCAAATGTCAATCCTATTCAGACTGACACCCACCCAATTATATTTTATTACAACATAGTGATGCACACAACCAAGGAATTCTTATTCCAGTACCCTTTTGCTTTCCTAAAATATTATTTTTATATTTCTTGTCCGAAATGACTGCAACTTCTGGATATTCAGTTGTGAGTTTGAAATTGCTGGTCGATACTTGATCACAACATTGGCAGTGTATCAAGAGCTATTTAGTACATCACATGGAAAAATCCTTTGAATAGATGGGAATGTTTTCATTGGAAGAGACCATTGGGATAAATGAAAATACCGTATATACCCGAATATAGTTAATCTACTGTAAGTTGGCACTTTTTTGACAGTTCTCGCAGGAACAAGTTGTCCAACAGAACATATCAATCCGCCTCTACCACATACACTCCAGCCAATGAGCTATCACCCACATGGCAGCCAGCAATGACCGCTGTATTCCGTCAAGGTGTCCACAGCTGTTATGAGTTGCCTAAACCTACATTCATCTCGCAATATCAATTCATTGCCCTTTTTAAAGGAAACTTGTATTTCTTTGTGACATTTAACAAATAATCGTTCTAACAGCACACCTAAAACCCACTGACGGCTCGCTGACAGAACGTTACATCATTGGATGCACTATGACCAAGACCTTGGCTATGATTCAGCAGCTGATAACTTATATGTGAGTGTGGAATTATTTTAGGCCCATCGTTTCATGGCTCGAGGAAAGTGCTTACTAAGGTATGGTGTAAGATGTCCTTAAGACGATACGATCATTACTTGACCTGTTGGATTGATATTAAAATAAAAAGTACGAAACATTTCACCACATAATTAGGCCTACACAATTCATATTTTAGGCCTACTTTTTTTCACAAATCATGCCATATGAAAATTATTCACCAGGCCAATGTCCTTGGGGAAATCAATAGTTCTGCTGCCTTTTCTTTTACCTTCAAAAAGAGAGAAATAAAATAAATATCTTGAACAAGAAATTCCGTATCTGCTTCCGACTCGATATTCAAATCAAAGATGTCCGACCTGGAGGCATCTCGGGCTACATATTTACACAACGTTTAAGATAACCACTATATATTCATCTGAAAAGTTAACACTCGTTCATATGGAAATAATACTTTCAGATGACTTTGCACAGTATTATCAATTATAATTATTATTATTTAATATAATTAACACGTTATTTTCTCAGGAGGATGAACACAGTAAAGCGTCCATTGCCAACCGCACGCCATGCCACGAGCACGTGGTAGTTCGGTTCGATTATGCAACTGTTCAGTCTGGCCGACAGAATATGTTGCCAATTACTGGAACAAGTGAAAAAATAATCTGAAAAAACTTACATGTGAATAAAACGTGTATATATTTGTTATGGACTACAGGTTATAAATAGAGTCTTTCCTGATGAAGGTTGGCAACCCTAGCTGTCAAAAAAGTGCAAACTTACACAGTAGATGAACTATATTACCCGCCCTCGAATAATCCCCGCACCCTCATTTTTGGATGGAAATTTAAAAAAAAAAAAACTTTTTTGTTTTGTTTTTGACACTTTATTTAAAACAAAATGTATACTATTAACACTGTAATAGGGTAAAACTCGATTAAGAAGTTCCCGCATTAAAAGTTTTTCCACTTAAGATGGCTGATATTATCGGCCCCATAAGATACATGTGTATTTTTCCCGGTTATATAGATCAGATTTTGTATCCCCTTAGAGTATAAGACGTTCACTAGGGACAACTGACTTTTTTATAGAATTAAATCTCGCCAATCGCCGCGAAGATACTACCGGTGTTCCGAGTGAAAGAATACAGCAGTTCCGAGTGTTCACTGGTCTCCAATGAATCATCTGACAAGGCGAACTACGTCAAGGCTTCATGACTTCACGCCATTACAGCAGCAGCTCATTGGACAGTGTTAACCTTGTAACATGTGTGAGGAGAGATGGAAAACACTGGCTTCTGCCCGGAATACTTCCGCAAACTGCAAGAAAATTAAAACTGGGAAATGCGACGAAGTAGAACAAGATCTGCTGGTATGGTTTAAACAGCAGCAAAGTTTATACATTCCAGTGCGTGCGCCGAGTTCGGCTCGGTCAAACAGGACACGGGCTGCCCGCGCTAACGGAACGACCGCAGCCCGTCGCGGACTGGGGTGGTCAAACTGAGGTCAATTAGCTTCTCCATTTCGTGGGCCATGCTTCCAGCCCGCCATGGTAGATCGCCTTCTGTTTAATCAGAATGATGCAATATTACACAATACAGAGTTCGCAGCGGTCGGGCGGCCGAGTTTGTGCGGGCAGCCCGTTTCCTGTTCGACCGGGCCTTTACTGATGCCTTGCTATCACGCAACTTACGAAACTCACGCTTGTGATAGGCTTGTGCGACCGGTCAAGCCATTAGACGGAAATAAACAAGTAGGCTACACCCGAACAAGCACCATAATAGTGGATACTCGCGCGTGGCGTGCAATTTAAATCTTTGAAATTTGGATGACTCAATTAATACCCGCACCCCAATTTTTCATGTCCGATTTTGTATAAATATGTGCGGGTGGTATTCGGGTATATACGGTAGACTATTTAGTTCTTCACAGAATTACTTGTTCCTCTTAATCTCCATACGCTTGTGCCTGTCATTATGCTTGTCCTTTTTCCTTGCTTTCCTGGCCAATGATTGTTCACATTCAATGTTGCTTTGAGTTACTGGAACAATAAATCAGTATTCTTGAAATCTGGCAGTCCTTACTTTTGTTTACTTATGTTACTTATTGATTGACTTCATTTTTATTTATAGGCCAGCAAGGTATTATTTGCACAGAAGATTTGATCCATGAAATCTTCACTGTTGGAAACAGATTCAAGTATGCATCCAACTTCTTGTGGCCCTTCAAGGTAATTACTGAAGATAAGTAGGTTTTGCAAATGATACATTCATAAATGTGGCTATTCTGTTAAAGCTAGAATATAATATTTCAAGCCTTTGTTGGTGAAAGTTTTGTGCTTGTACACACAGAATTTTGAAGCATAGTTATGAGTTTACTAGGGTGTGATGACGCAGCTGTTGAGCTGCTCACCTCCCCCAAGGCTGATCACGAATGAACTTTGCAACTTTTCACCTTGCACTTTACTCTTTTCATTTCAGATTTTGTTCCACCATCACTTTTCAGATTTGTCTTGCAAAGTGAAAAGTTAAGAATCTTTTCACTTTTGAAGCCTGTTATGTTCCTCCATTGGTGCAGAAATGCAAAGTGCAGAGGAATGAAGTGAAAAGTTTTCAGAAATCTTTGCAAAGAGACGATTTCCTTTTTAGCTGTTAATGAACAAGTCTCTACACTAGTTTCTCGGCGCAGAATTTGGTTGTGTTATCATCATCATCGGCTTTAACTCGAATCCGAGTATAAATCTTCCTTCAGTCCAGTTTGTGGATGTGTTAACGGTGACTAAAGAGTCCAATCCTGGCATGGAACAAGCGACCACACAAGTCACATAGTATTGCTGGAGGAGGACGTAGTTGGGCTGCTCGAAGTTTCCTAGCTTGACGCTTGGCCTCTTCATGTGTGCGTCGATCCCTTTCAAACGTCTTGACAGTATCCGAGATGGTACGGTGCCAAGTTGAGCGGTCTTCAGCCAGCATGTCCCAGGTTTGTGAATCACGACCTGTCAATTTCAGGGTCTGCTTAAATTGGTCCTTGTAGCGCCTCTTAGGACCACCATGAGGTCTGGTGCCATAGCATAACTCACCATATAGCATTTGAGGAGGTAATCTCACATTGTAACGGTTTCTCCTTTCCTCCACGTTGGGCGCCAAGTGAAACGGTTTCTTTAGCCCTCACCCCCGTGCCAAATGTAATTCTTCTACTGGCCCTGTCTTGCACTTTGAAATATTTACTCTGACTAAGGCTGTGTTTCTATCTCCCAAAATTTTAATAATGGCACCCCGTCGTGTTCGTTAAGCCGCCATTTTGGACACGATGTCGGCCTAGGGTGGGGGCTTAACGAAGCCCTGAGAATCAAAACGATCTAAAATTTTTCCGAGCATGGTCTCCAATCAAAACGTCCCTGATTGGCTGAGCACTTATTGGGTCCTTCCCGCCACACAGCCGCAATCAAATCCGCCATTAACCTCAATTTAACATAACCTAAGTTACTTAAATTACAAATATTAATAATGTTGGTGAAGGGTGGGTGACTTGTGGATTAGATAAGCCATTTTTAGTGTTGCCTTCTATAGATTTGTGGTTTTTTGGCAATCTCGTTATCTTGTAGGCATTAAGATAAATAGTTATATTTCGGGGGCCTATCACTCGGTAGCGGTTTATCACAACAGTAGCAACTATTACGAATAGCTGTACTATAGTAAGATTTTTCTGCACCTTCGCGAAATAGTGGCGGTGGTTTGAGATTATTTTTGACTACCATTATGGGGTTTTAATAGTTTTTCATAGAGCATTTTTGTTGTCTTGTAGGCATGATTGATTTGACATGTTAGGTCTGCATGTAGCCTACAGTTTTTTTTTCTGTTTTTTGGAATAATGCTCATTCTCATTACCATTAAGTGCAACCGTGTTGACCGACTGAAAGACATTGAATATTTCGTTTACTAAGGCAGCACTGAAATATGGGTTCCTACACGATATGGACTTAGAACTTATGTTCGCTTAACAAAATAACGATACATCAACAAGTCATCCTTGTAATCTCTGCAAATAATAAAAATATTTCCCATCCAATATAGGCCTATTCATGTTGAACGGTAGAAAGTTATCAACCTTTATTAAGGCAACACTGAAAAATGTTCATTTTGATCTAGCCTACTTACTCGGAGTCATCTGCATCAATGTCCCTAGAGATTCAGTTTTTTAAATTATCCCTTTCCTATGGGCAAATAACACTTGGATGTTCCCTAATTTTCTTAAGGGGATTCAATGATCTTATGCTGAACTAATTAAGAATAGGGCATGTACCCCAACCCCTTAAAATATGAAGTTATCAGGATAAAAATAATGTCCATAACCATCAGTGTATTGGCCAACGCGGGTAGTCAACAACCCACCAAGAGTATTCTGGTAATAGTGGACAATGTATAAAAATTTGTTGGCCAAAGCATTAGATAATGATGTGATAATACAAAGGGTTGACTTTACAAAGGTCGCTTGACAATTTAGCAAACATGTGGAGGACCAGACAATATTATTGTCACTAAATAAGGAAGTCCAGGAAGGCATAAAGGACACGACACCACCACTAACTAATAATAAGATATATTATCAAATAAGTGGCACATAAACATAATATCCAAAGGTGACACATAAACATATGAGAAACACTAGCACAAATTTACACAATTGAAGAAACACTCATTAAGAATTAACACACGTTACGTCTTGAGCCTAAAACACACATATTGTCTTGAACGTAGCTGCAGATCAGTACATCATAGAACGGCATGCAATACACGGCGGTTCCATAGAATGATATAATTTAAATATGCAACACAAGTGGAGTTGCAACAAATAATGAAGAAACAGGTCGCATGGAACGAGAATGTGTCGTCGAACCAGGACTGACTTACAGTGATGCGCCGATACTGTAAGCCCAAAATGAATTGTTAATAAAACAAATTATGTGTGAAACGCAGGAAGTCAAAGTAGTTGCTGTCATACAAATACCGGGATATGCCAATCGCACGGTATTGTCACAATAGTAAAGTAGTTAAACCCAGCGTCAACTTCCATTCCAGTGATGTTGCAGGAAGTCAAAGTAGTTGCTATCATACAAATACCGGGATATGCCAATCGCGCGGTATTATCACAATAGTAAAGCAGTTAAGCCTAGCGTCAACTTCCATTCCAGTGATGTTGCGGGAAGTCAAAGTAGTTGCTATCATACAAATACCGGGATATGCCAATCGCGCGGTATTGTCACAATAGTAAAGCAGTTTAGCCTAGCGTCAACCTCCATTAGTGATGATGCCTAGCCTTGTAACATGCTTCCAGACACGATGAATTACTTATCACACGAAGCATCATCATTATTCATACGCGTGAAGACAAATTGTTAGGCAGTAAATGAAGATAGAAGTAAACACATTAACAAACTATCCGACGCCGCGGATTGAAGAATTCGTCGACATGACGCGTATCAACATCACGCATGGTGATGAAATCGAAAATCACCGTAATGTCACTGCCCTAACAAAATATGAATCATGTGCATAGGACATGATTGCTAAGCACAGTTGCTATGAAGATAGCACCAATTATAGAAATGATTAGCTGGATACTTGTTGATATATCACAACCAGCGTTGACGCACAGCATTGTGTCATGGCTACACACTTAGAACACAACGAAGAAGAAACACGTGATTGGTCGCTACAAGCAGCAAGAAGGCCTCTGATAGGCTGGAAGCAGCCAATCACAGTAGAGAGTTTAAAAACCAAATTAGAGGCCTCTGATAGGCCGAAAGCAGCCAATCACAGTAAAGAGTTCAAACAAGTTAAAGAAGAATCAATGTGGCCAACTTAGAAATACCAAATTACCTTCTAAGCCAAAATATCCTACTGGAAACACGGCAGTGGGAATACTACATGCAATCAAAACAAATAAATCATGACAACTAATCAACAGAAACAAAACTAACTTGACAATGAATAAATACAATGAAGACAAATAATACAGATATGTACAACCACACAGAGTGGAAACAAATAGGGAAACACAAAAACTGGTTTGCCAAGACAGTGGCCGAACCATATTGCCCGCACAGAAACAACAGGCAGGTTGTTTATGAAAATACAAGAGTGTTTAGTTCTGCGGCAACAAGGGAGACACCTTGACGATGGGACGTTTCAACAGTCCAGAGGTGGTATGTAGGGAGACCACACGAGCTAGGCCGTCCTTACCACAATGAACCTCAAGAATACGTCCAAGTCGCCAGTAAGTAGGAGAAACATTGTCGTCCATAATAAGCACAAGCGTGCCAACCTTGAGGTTAGGAGACATACGGTTCCACTTGCGACGTTGTTGAAGGGAGAGTAAATGATCTGTGGACCATTTACGCCACAATGAAGTCATAATCTGTTGAAGTAATTGCCATCTAGACAACCTATTGATGGGCACTTCAGAAGCGTCAGGAATGGGCAAGGCATTCAAAGGTCGTCCAACAAGAAAGTGACCTGGCGAGAGATAGCACAAGTCAGTAGGATCCTCAGTCATAGGCGAAATGGGTCTAGAATTTAGAATGGCTTCAATTTGCACCACGAGAGTGGTCAATTCTTCATACGTAAGTACTTGAGCCTTCATGATTCTTATTAAATGAGATTTCAAAGATTTGATGTTTGCCTCCCATAGTCCACCAAAATGCGGAGAACTAGGAGGAATGAAGTGCCACTGAATTAGTAGCGATGACGTAGAATCTTGAACAACAGATTGAAAATCTGCAGAGGAGAGCAACGTACCAAGATCAGCAAGGTCAGACTGTGCGCCTTGAAAGTTGGTACCATTGTCGGAATACACTTGAGCGGGAACGCCCCTTCTACTGCAGAAGCGAGTAAAAGCTACAACGAAAGCATGACTGGAGAGGGAAGTGACGACCTCAGTGTGCACAGCCTTCGTAACCATACAAACGAACATTGCGATGTAAGCCTTCGTCGAGACCTTTGACCTGGGGCCACCGTACCTGATAATGAATGGACCACAGTAATCAACACCAACGTGATTAAAGGGAAAGGTTTGATGGAGGCGAACAGCTGGGAGTTGACCCATTAACTGTTCAGAAGGACGTGCAGCGTAGCGAACGCAAGTAACACAAGAGCGAGATAGGCTACGAACAAGTTTTCGTAGTGACGGTATCCAGAAGCGTTGTCGGATAGTCGCAATCACAACCTGGACCCCGCCATGAAGCAACTTTAAATGGGTATGTCTGACCAGGACTTTAGTGAAATGATGGTCATTGGGCAAAAGTATCTGGTGTTTTGTATCAAATGGAAGGTCGGCCAATTCCAAACGGCCTCCCACACGAATAGTGCCATCAGAGTGAAGCAAAGGGTGCAAATTGCTGATGGTGGAAGTGGATGGCACTTGCTCATTCTTCATTAGGGCAGTAAGTTCAGTAGAGTAGCACTGAGCTTGAATCATTTTCACACATGTAAGTAGTGCAACATCAATTTCAATGGCAGTGAGTGGACCACTGATCCTAGTGGTATTTCTACAATTAGAGAAAAACCTAATACAGTAGGCTATGACCCTCAACAATCTTGTGTAGGAAGAAAAATTGTTTAAAAAATCAATGTCAACAGGTTTAGATACATTTGCGCACGAAATTCTACACTCAGGCAATTCAGACACAGGAGTGTCAAAGATATCTGAAGTACTGGAGCTTGTAAAGGCCTTCAACCATGCTGGACCATACCACCATAGCTGATTATTTTTCAATTCTGAGGGCATACAGCCTCGGGAAATTATGTCGGCTGGATTGTCACGGGAAGAGACATGTTTCCAGGCGCAGTGAACAGTAAGCCTTTGTATTTCAGCAACTCTATTGGCTACAAAGGTTTTCCATTTTGAGGGGGGCGAAGCCAACCAAGACAAAACAATAGTGGAATCTGTCCAACAATAGACGGATTCAATAGGCAAGTTCAAAGCGGGTTGCACCTTTGCAATTAATTTGGAAAGCAAAAGTGCACCACATAACTCAAGTCTGGGCAAAGACAACTGTTTAAGAGGAGCAACCTTCGACTTAGCGCACACAAGTGCAACAGTGACGATGTCGTTGGTATCAATTGACAATAAATAGAGACAAGCTCCATAGGCCTGCTGACTGCTGTCGCAGAAGCCATGAAGTTGCATAGATTTGATTTCTGAAGCAGGCTTAATCAAACGTGGAGTAGAAATCTCAGAAATCGCAGGTAAATTGCTATAAATGTTCAGCCAAGCTTGCGTGATTTCCATTGGAAGGGGGTCATCCCAACCGAGTTTGTGAATCCACAAATCTTGGAAGAGAATCTTACAAGCAACCACAATAGGTGACACTAAACCCAAAGGGTCAAAGATAGAGGCAACAATGGACAAAAATGAACGCTTAGTAAAAGTAATTGAAGTGTCACAGCTCACGATAGGTGACTGAATCCGCAACAAGTCATCGATAGGTTGCCAATCAAGTCCTAGCGTTCTGGCGACTGTTTCTTCACCATCGCCGAAACTACGGAGTTGTTGTTTCTCTTGATGAACAAGAGGAATGTTATCTATTAGAGTCATGGAGTTTGAACTCCACTTACACAGTTCAAAACCACCTAATCTCAAAAGAAGGGTCAATTCATCATACAGAATGAGTGCGTCATGCTCGGAATCACATCCCGAGATACAATCATCAACATAGAAGTCGTTTAAAACAATCTGAGTGGCAGCTGGAAAAGCTGTGCCATCAGTGAGGGCGAGCTCCTTTAGCACACGAGTGGCTAAGAAGGAAGCTGGGGCAGTACCATATGTAACGGTGTTTAATTGATATTCTACTATTGGGTCTGAAGGAGAGTCTCTCCAAAATATTCTCTGTAAGTCACGATCTTTGTGATCTACAAGAATCTGTCTGTACATTTTACTCAGATCAGCTGCAAACGCTATCAAGTGAGTACGGAACCGAAGCAAAATAGAGAACAAATCCTGCTGAATTACAGGGCCCACCAACAAGGTATCATTAAGGGAGCACCCAGACGTAGTAGCCATCGAAGCATCAAATACCACTCTGAGCTTTGTAGAAGTACTGTGCGGCTTGAAAACAGGATGATGGGGAATGTAGTAAACTTCACCATCAGTCGGGTGGGGGGCAACTTGCATATGGTTTAAGGCTAGATATTCATGCATGAATTCAGTGTATTCTAACCTTAACTCAGGGTTACGAGCCAAACGTCTTTCGAGAGAGTGAAAACGTTTTAGTGTAGCGTAGCGAGAGGCACCTAGAGGCTCCGAGTCTACCTTGCGAGGGAGTCTAACCACAAATCTACCATCGTCTTTGCGAGTGGTAGTAGCAACGAAGTGTTCTTCACATATGGATTCATCAACAGACAACACTGGGGTTTCAACTTCTTCAACGTTCCAAAACGCTTCCAGCTGTTGTTCTACATGAGGGCGTGAGAGTGTAAGTGCTGATACCACGTGCGATGGTTGCGAGGTGCTTGCACTGGGCAGCTTCCCAGAAAACACCCAACCCACAGAGGTATTTTGAATGATGGGCAAATCACCAACTGGTATGATTTTACCAGGACATAACAGGTCAAAGAAATATTCTGCACCAAGAACAAGATCAATAGATTTAGTGCAATTGAAATCAGGATCAGCTAAATCAATATGTGATGGAATGTTCCATTCAGAGGTATCGAAACCAGCAGCGGGTAGCTCAAGTGCAATATTGGGAACCACGAGACATTCAAGCTTAGCAGACCAATTAGTAGCACAGGCAAAAACGTTCACATCAGCAACAACAGTAGCAGTGCTTTGATTTTGACCAACACCGTGAATGTGTACCTTCATAGGTTTGGTGTGGAGTCTTAATTTCTTAATTAAGTGTGACGAAATTAAGTTACAATTTGATGCAGAGTCAAGTAGTGCAGTGACAGGTACACGTAAGCCATTGCCAGCTAATATATTCAACTTGGCAGTGGGTAATAGCGTCCTTGAAAATTGATTGTCACGAGCGACGTTACTGCAACTAGTGTTTACCACGTTAGCATGAGCTTGAGAAGCATCATTACTAGTGCCACTGGAGGGCTCATAGTGAAGAAGAGTGTGGTGTTTTCGGGAACAAGTGTTACAAGAGTACTTCGAACATTGATGATTAGGCTCGAAATTACGCAAACAATTATAACACAATTTACGAGACCTGACAAAATCCCATTTGGCTGTGGACGAAAGTTTGATAAAGGTACCACATTTCGACAATTGGTGATCAATGCTCCTACAATATGTACAACGAGATTTGGTAGTAGTTAACATGGGTTTCTGAGGCGAATGACCTTCAGCTTTAAGTTTGGTTACAGCAGTATGTAATGCAGGCCTGGACCCATTCTTTTCAGTTATTTCCAGTACCTTGCATTTTTTCTCTAAGAAGCTAACCAAGTCCTGGAGAGTGGGAATTCTCCCAGAATCAACATGATTCTCCCATTCACGGATGCTATCATTATCTAGTAGCTCCAATATAAAATGTGACAATAACAGGTCTTGAAGGGGAACCCCGTTAAAGTCCAAAGCTTCTAACGCATTGACATGAGAAACAAAGTGGTCGATGATGGCACGCAATGACACTGAATCATTACCGTATGCGGGGGGCTTGAAAAGCTTGGTGACATGATTGTGCGCTATGAGCCTAATGTTATTGTATCGAGTTGTCAGCAAGTTCCATGCAACCATAAAGTTATCATCTGACACAGTAATGTTCTTTAAGAGGAGTTTGGCCTCACCACTAAGACTAGAATTAAGGTAGTAGAACTTAACAATATCAGACAGAGCATGGTTATCAATTACTATAGCCTTGAAGCTATCTCTGAAATTCAACCAGTCTGTGAAGTCGCCACTGAACTGCGGAATTTGAATTTCAGGCAACTTTATATGAGCTGCAGCTACGTTAGCAGTAGGAAATTGTGCACTCTGCAAATTATTCAAAGGGTTATCACTGTCTGTAGTGTTGGATTTTTTGAAATTGTCACAATGTAGTTTAATTTTAACCAGCAACTCAAAATATTTATCTTCGAAGTCACAACGTTCGGCTATTTCTTCGTCGATATTGTCTGTAATATCCTCTAAAGCGACTTGCGCTTCGTTATATTGTTCATAAATTTCCTCGCATTTGTGTTTGCGTAACACTAACATTTGATATTGCTCTTCTGTAATGTCCTGAAAGTTGCTAATTACTTTTTCTTGTGAGGTAAGCATGCCCTTAGCGACTGCACGCTTCCTAACTAAAGGTCGTTTTTGGGCATCCTCCATAATGACCTTAGGATTGCCCGCCTAGATGTAATTACCAGAGTTGCACACCTAACTAACACAACAACTAACTAACACAAAAAATAAACACTGAGACAATGGTCTCGATTAAGTTGTAAACAAACATCTGAACATAGAATACTGTATTGTGTCCTTGGGAAGTTAATGGGAACGTATACAATTTAAATTTATGGCCTTCCTGGTGAAATAGCAAGAAACAAGGGCCCAAAGTGGCCAACACAATGCTTAATAATTCAAAGTAGTGAACAGCTCAATATCCGGCCCGGAGAGGACCAAATAATGTATTGGCCAACGCGGGTAGTCAACAACCCACCAAGAGTATTCTGGTAATAGTGGACAATGTATAAAAATTTGTTGGCCAAAGCATTAGATAATGATGTGATAATACAAAGGGTTGACTTTACAAAGGTCGCTTGACAATTTAGCAAACATGTGGAGGACCAGACAATATTATTGTCACTAAATAAGGAAGTCCAGGAAGGCATAAAGGACACGACACCACCACTAACTAATAATAAGATATATTATCAAATAAGTGGCACATAAACATAATATCCAAAGGTGACACATAAACATATGAGAAACACTAGCACAAATTTACACAATTGAAGAAACACTCATTAAGAATTAACACACGTTACGTCTTGAGCCTAAAACACACATATTGTCTTGAACGTAGCTGCAGATCAGTACATCATAGAACGGCATGCAATACACGGCGGTTCCATAGAATGATATAATTTAAATATGCAACACAAGTGGAGTTGCAACAAATAATGAAGAAACAGGTCGCATGGAACGAGAATGTGTCGTCGAACCAGGACTGACTTACAGTGATGCGCCGATACTGTAAGCCCAAAATGAATTGTTAATAAAACAAATTATGTGTGAAACGCAGGAAGTCAAAGTAGTTGCTGTCATACAAATACCGGGATATGCCAATCGCACGGTATTGTCACAATAGTAAAGTAGTTAAACCCAGCGTCAACTTCCATTCCAGTGATGTTGCAGGAAGTCAAAGTAGTTGCTATCATACAAATACCGGGATATGCCAATCGCGCGGTATTATCACAATAGTAAAGCAGTTAAGCCTAGCGTCAACTTCCATTCCAGTGATGTTGCGGGAAGTCAAAGTAGTTGCTATCATACAAATACCGGGATATGCCAATCGCGCGGTATTGTCACAATAGTAAAGCAGTTTAGCCTAGCGTCAACCTCCATTAGTGATGATGCCTAGCCTTGTAACATGCTTCCAGACACGATGAATTACTTATCACACGAAGCATCATCATTATTCATACGCGTGAAGACAAATTGTTAGGCAGTAAATGAAGATAGAAGTAAACACATTAACAAACTATCCGACGCCGCGGATTGAAGAATTCGTCGACATGACGCGTATCAACATCACGCATGGTGATGATGAAATCGAAAATCACCGTAATGTCACTGCCCTAACAAAATATGAATCATGTGCATAGGACATGATTGCTAAGCACAGTTGCTATGAAGATAGCACCAATTATAGAAATGATTAGCTGGATACTTGTTGATATATCACAACCAGCGTTGACGCACAGCATTGTGTCATGGCTACACACTTAGAACACAACGAAGAAGAAACACGTGATTGGTCGCTACAAGCAGCAAGAAGGCCTCTGATAGGCTGGAAGCAGCCAATCACAGTAGAGAGTTTAAAAACCAAATTAGAGGCCTCTGATAGGCCGAAAGCAGCCAATCACAGTAAAGAGTTCAAACAAGTTAAAGAAGAATCAATGTGGCCAACTTAGAAATACCAAATTACCTTCTAAGCCAAAATATCCTACTGGAAACACGGCAGTGGGAATACTACATGCAATCAAAACAAATAAATCATGACAACTAATCAACAGAAACAAAACTAACTTGACAATGAATAAATACAATGAAGACAAATAATACAGATATGTACAACCACACAGAGTGGAAACAAATAGGGAAACACAAAAACTGGTTTGCCAAGACAGTGGCCGAACCAATCAGAAACTTGAGAACACAGATCAGGAGAATGTTGATCGACCATGGATGCAAGACCAGAAAGTCTTAAAGAGGAGTGTTTCATTTAGAGGCTTGGAACATCATGGTCAAGACCCCTGTACTTGGGTGTGTGCTCAATTTGTTCTGCAAGGCCGGGCACATGATGTAACATAACTCGTATACAGGCGTGCTTTTACGCAAAACTCTTGTAAATTTCCAAAATATTTGTTTGTTGTATATAATTGTACCTCATGCCTTGAAGCGAAAGACGGTACAATATATAGATTATGATACACCGAAGCTCAGAGCGTGATTTTAATGCACACAATATAATAATTCATAATTTTCAATTATTCATGAATATGATAAGGCCTTTTTCTCGAATATCATAGGTTATAATAAATTATAATATGACTTAATAATAATAATTAAAATATATTTTAGTCCACATAATTTACCCAATTTTGTGTGGTCAAGTGGGGTGTGCAGCCGAAATTAAATTATTCATTTCTTGTTTCTTGAACGAGACGTTGTTCAATTTTATATAGTTCTTCACTTACGCCCATACCATTTCGATGGGATTAAGTTCACTGTGGCATGGTGGTGTGGTAAGGTGACGAGCAAGAATATATTTCTTTGTTGTGATAGTCTACATTGTCTATTACTAGGCTAGATCCTTCGGGAACATTGAGCAACAATATTGGTCGGCGAACCACTTTTCATATACTTCACCTGTCATTTTGTTGTGTGTGTCTACCGTGTTCTTTTTGGCACAGAAACGTTAACTCTGCACCATTAACGAACCCTTGTTAATTCCCGGGGCGAACAAAGGCAAACTACGGAAACCACTTCGAGGATGGCTGAGGTTGGAATCGAACCCGCCTCTTCTCAGTTTTGTCTCATGGAGTTGAGTACACCCCGTTCCAGCCCTCAGACCAGAATTACATTTCTTGGCAGAGCTGGGATTCAAACCCGGGCCTCCACAGTGACAGCCAAGAACGCAACGAGGCGGACAATTTATAAAGAACACAAAATCCACTTCATTTCTTAGTTTTACTTCACATCATCACCTACCCTCCTTCAAACGTAGTCGGGGGAGATAGCCTGCGGGCCACATTAGTAAACAAAGTTCCGGTGCGTCAGCGCTGAGCGGGAGGACTAAGCGAAGTGCTATAACTTATGAATGCTACCTAATATTGAGCTCTGGTTTGTTTTAAAAACTATTTCAGACATTAATGATTTTTTCTTCTTTCTTAGTCACCAACGTAAAGTCAAGAGCAAAAACCTTTCTCGCTAGCTGACTTTTATGTGACACCATCCCAGATTTTTCAAGTAACATTTAAGAAAAAAAATCATAACTTTCTTATTATGAAAATAATTACTGCCCTGAGAAGTAGGGTATCTTCTACCAACATCAGGCAATCTAAAAATAAATTCTTGATCTGTTGCGATCATTAGTTCATTATCTATGGCGTGATAAGTTTTATAAATGCAAAAATATTGATTCGCGCTAAAATATCGTAATAGTGAAAATTGGGCTATGTGTTAATTATTTATGGCTTTTATTTTTACACCATCATAAAGAGCGGGAAATTCTCTATAATACCACTGGTTCGGCCACTGTCTTGGCAAACCAGTTTTGTGTTTCCCTATTTGTTTCCACTCTGTGTGGTTGTACATATCTTTATTATTTGTCTTCATTGTATTTATTCATTGTCAAGTTTGTTTTGTTTATGTTGGTAAGTTGTCATGATTCATTTGTTTTGATTACATGTTGTATTCCCACTGCCGGTGTTTCCAGTGGGATATTTTTGCTTAGAAGATATTTTGGTATTCTAAGTTGGCCACTTTGAGCTTTCTGCTGTGATTGGCTGCTTTCAGCCTATCAGAGGTCTCCTTGCTGTTTGTAGCGACCAATCACGTGTTTCTTCTTCGCCTTTAAGCTTGTAGCCATGACAGAATGTTGTGCTTTGATACTGGTTGTGATCTATCGACGAATATCCAGTTAATCACTTCTGTAATTGGTGCTATCTTCATAGTAACCGTGCTTAGTGATCATATCCTGCACATGATTCATATTTTTGTTAGGGCAGCGACATTTTGGTGATTTTCGGTCTCATCAGACCATGCTTGTTGTTATCGCTACGCGCCATGTTGACGAATCCTTCAATCCGCGGCGTCGGATAGTTTGTTGTAACATGTTTAATTCTGATCTTCACCTATTGCCTAACAATTTGTCATCACGCGTATGAATATGATTTTGTTTCGTGTGATAAGTAATTCTTCGTTTGTCTTGAGGCATCTGCTACAAGGCCATGCACTATCTTCCTGCGCCATCACTGAAATGGAGGTTGACACTGGGCTCAACTACTTTACTATTGTGACAATACTGTGCGATTGGCATATCCCGGTATTTGTATGACAGCAACTACTTTGACTTCCTGCATGTCACACATAATTTGTTTTATTAACAATTCATTTTTGGGCTTACGGTATCGGCGCATCACTGTAAGTCAGTCCTGGTTCGACGACACATTCTCGTTCCATGCGACCTGTTTTCATTATTTGTTGCAACTCCACTTGCGTTGCATGTTTAAACTATACCATTCTTTGGAACCGCCTTGGATAGCATGCCGTTCCTTGATGTATTGATCTGCAGCTACGTTCAAGACAATTTATGTGTTTTAGGCTCAAGCCTTACGTGTGTTAATTCCATGCGAGTGTTTCTTCAATTGTGTAAATTTGTGCCAGTGTTTCTCATATATTTATGTGCCACCTATATATCTTATTATTAGTAATTGTTTGTGTTGTGTCCTTTATGCCTTCCTGGACCTCCTTACTTGGTGACAATGATATTGTCTGGTCCTCCACATGTTTGCTAATTGTTATGCGACCTTTTATAAAGTCAACCCTTTTTATCTAATGCTTTGGCCAACAAACCCTTATACATGTCCGCTATTACCAGGATACTCTTGGTGGGTTGTTGACTTCCCGCGTTGGCCACTACAACCACGCAAACATTTTCTTAGATTTGTCAGTTTCAATTATTGGGAAATGGCAACATCGCCGGGGTAGAAGAGGACGAAGCTAATTGCAGGACATTGGAGTGCGAGTGAGAGGCAAATACTACATTTAACTCCATACTGTCTTTTAAGGTTGAGACGCTCTATAGGGACCAAGAGGTAGACCTAGAGATGGGTGGATGAAGCAGGTCCACAGAGCTTTGACTAAGAGGAGCGTTGAAAGGAGGAGAGTGGTGGAAGAAGAATGGTGGCAGGACAGACAGCTATGGAAGGGGGTTGTTCATTCCCACACCCGGCCTGCTGGAGTGGAGAAACGATGATGATGATCACTAGTGGTTCAATTTTGGCAACTGAAAATTCTAAATGTTCCTTTGTTTTTTCCATTGTGCGTATGCCATATGCCTCATTTTATGTAATTCTTTACCCCTAGATTGTTGAACTCGACTACCTTCGCATTGGGATAATTTCATCTAGTGCCTGAATTCATTACCATTTTTAACACCTCCACTATTTTTTCTGCAGTGTCTTCCATATTTCTTAAAGAAATGAAAGGTGGCTATAACATTGAAGAGCTATTGATTTGATTGATGGCATGAATGCCCTCCATTGGTGGTATGTCTGGCTGTGGTTACGGTCTTCATCCTTTAAAACTTTTCTCTTTTGTATTTACCTCCGTTTGCACCTACTTCTTTGTCCTTTATTCAGGGTTGTTTCTCCTTGTCCTGTCGATTAATGTATTGAAGCTACTTTATTGTATACTTTTATCACATGTACCACAAAATTGTCTGGATGACTCTCATTCTGATGGATCGGTGACTTGCACAAAATCTGCAAGCTGTTTTAACGAAAGGCTTGTTTCTCCAGCGGGAACTATTCCTTAAGTCGAGTTCTGACTTTCGCACATGGATGACTCGGATGTTAACTGCAAGATTTTAGTCATCTATAGGACGTCCAGAAAGAGCCTCTCGGTGCCCTTTTCATCCAAGACTTGGATACAAGTCATGACTTGGCCACAGTGGTGGGACTAAATGTGCCTACTCGACAGTAGGAGATCTGTATGAGCATCCTGACTGTGGTCCTCATTTCATGTCTTACTCTACATTTAGGACTGCTCCGAGGAGAGCTACTCCCTAAAAGACTTTTGTCATTCCAAAATTGTCATAGTAGCCTCACAGATATCACTTCTTGCTGCTCTCTTCATTTAAGACTTCTTAAGTCCTAGCCATGGTATGGCAGCAGTAGTGTAAGTGGCTAAACACACCTGCCCAAGATGACATTTTTAATGAACTGCTGAGAAGAATGGTTCAGACATATGTTGCAACTTGTGTATTGAGCTATTCTATTTGTATTTAACGTTTGTCAGTATTTTGGAAGTATTTTTGTTGTAAATTCTTTTGTACTTCACAAACTTCACCATTGTTCCATTTGTACATGATAGTGTTTTAGTGCTCAACATACAATGAATTCCTCATTCTTGTTCTTCTAGCTCAACACACCCACAGGAGGTTGGAGGAAGAAGACAAACCACTATGTCGAGGGTGGCGACTTTGGTAACCGAGAAGACAAAATTAATGAATTGCTGAGAAGAATGGTTTAGGCATGTGTTGCAACATGTATTGATGAGATGTATTTCTGAAAATAAACTGTTGAACAATGTAAATTACCTATTTTTTGTGGCGAATGTTACGAATAAAAGGTTCCTACATTACTTCCGACATGTGAAACCTCGGATATATTATGTGACATACTGTATATATATCTATATTTAACTCGGATCCACATACAAATGAGGTTTGAAATAAGATAATTGTTTGGCAAATTACTTTGCCAGGAATTCGTGAGCTGGGAGCTCCAAATGTCAGTTTTACCTTTTACTTGTATACTTTAATCGACTGAAGCCAATTTCTTCCTAAACAATATCGTGACAAATAAAACAATATATATACTGAGAGAATGTTTTAAACCAGGACCATCAAAAAATCTTGCCCGTTAATAAATGCAGGGTGTCGAGTGGTACGGGATATGCGGGCAATATATGGGAGTTTAGCATTTGATCCAGGAAATCTTGAAGTCTCATAATGCCGAACCCTCGGTAGAGTCCTGTCGCTCGGCCTTCTATTTCGGCTGCTGACTGTGCCTCCACCCCATTTTGTGCCATCGCCTCTTAAAGCTCTTAAGCGGGGCGAGAGCCCAGCCAACTTCACTGCTTTGCCTGGCCAACCGCGCTAGTTGCTAGATAATGACGGACGTATCTCAACGCTGGATGCTCTATATCGACAACATTCCAAACCGTGTGGAGTTTTTCAGATATGACAAGGCAGAAAACAGTTCTGTTTTGGAACTTGGTCAATAAATGAATATTATGAAAACTCAATGCGAAAAATTTAGGTTTGTTTTGCTAATAATAAAAAAGATGCTAAATTCACGAGTCTTTTGCGATATTTTGCAAGTGTTCGGCGAGTTGAAACTTGTTCTAAACCAATGTTTATTTGTTTTCATTTTTTCGTGATTTCCCGAATTTTGACTGTTTCTAACTAGATGATAGAATACTTAAAACCAATACAGTAAAGCTTCAATTACATGTTTTATAGCAGTCGGAAGAAAACAATGTCAGGGTGTCGAGCAATACGGGAATTTTAGTGACCCGGGAAAAATACGGGAAATTTTGAAAAGTCTCATAATGCCTGAATACTTAGCCCCCGAACGCTCGGTAGAGTCCTCCTGCTCAGTCTTCTATTTCGCCTGCAGACCGCGCTGCCACCCGCAATTTGCGCCACCGATAGAGCGCTAAGCGGGATGAGAACCCAGCCAACGTCGAATGCATGCTTTGCCTGGCCGACCGCCGGCCGTACCATCTCCGCGCTCGTTGCTGACAATGACATACAGGAATCAGTCCGCATTCTTATTCACAGAGGAGACCTGGGTTTCTCGACAAGAGCAGCCCTTAAAGAAGCTAACAGCTCAAGATCTCAGAAAATTCCGGACGCGGATGTGCTGCAATTTCGCACCAACTGCCGAAAATTGTACATTCGTATCCTATGGCTGAAAAAATCAAAGAGAGGTCAACTCTTGCTCACGAGAGACCCGTGCTATTTCCTGCCTAGACCCTATAGGGGTCGCTGAGACTACTAAGTTGGAAGAAGTTAGGATCGTCATTGCCCTGGAAATTCTTTGTAATCAGAAGAATTTGCTTTCTGGCGCAATGGCTGACCGCATCAAGAGCAGCTACTCCGCACTTCTGAGACTGCCCTCCGTCACTGCGCGTTTGAAGCAGTTCGGCCGAAAAGAGCCACGGCTTGACGTGCTGTGGTCTGAATTAGTGGCTTCAGCACCTTCCTCAGTTCCTGCCAAAAACGATCTCACAAGCTTCGTTAAAATGATACTGATTTTTTTATCACATCAATGCAGCTCTAGACAGAGGTTTTTCCCTGAACAAGGAGTGCATGATCGTCGATCACATACTGTTCAGGACGCTGTGAGGGCAGCTGTTGGAGAAGAAAAGATAACCATGAGCAAGAGTCCATACTGCACGAAACTCCTACGCCGTGTTCAAGGAAGCAAAACAGGTACGAAGCGATGGCTAAGGTGGCAGTCGAAAGAAAAGCCAAGAAAGATCTCCAGGATTTGGAAAAAAGAAAAGTACTGTCAAAAGAACTTAATTTTGTGCTGTGTATAACTGAACTTCCTAGTAACAATCTTGTATTTGTCAAAGTGACTTATTTAATTTCGTTTTACGTTATTTTATTTTCTATTATCAACTTTAATCAAATAAATCTAAATTAAAAAGTATTCGCGGCGTGTCGCGTGTGGAATGTTACTGTTTTTAGCCTTTCCATGGTCTTCTCTCTAAGGGGAGATGCACATACCAAATTGTTTTCAAGTCCGTGGAAACACTCTAGGCAAATGCGTCACACATGCATAAATTTCAAAAACTACAAACAATATCTCATAGCTCTTGACATTTTACTATCAAACACCCGTCACCAACATGTGGCTACAAAATACATCACACAAGTGACAGAATTCATCTCATATGGGCAGACATTGTTTCAGTCGCTTGTTAACCACTGTGTCGGATTTCCTTTCATTGTTATTGTTTCGTTACTTTTACTTTGCCGAAGTTTGACCCGAGGACTGGACACATCCCGTACAGCATGTACAGAAAGAAATACTGAAGGCTGTCTGGATATCGCGGTGGATGAAATGATTATTAACCTTGGCAATTCATCAAGCTCTGACGAAGACAATGATGGTGGTGGTGGTGATGGGGACAGTGAAGGGATGGAGAGTGTCAAAGAAACACTTGCCAAGTGGCTGAGGATAATTTATGTATTGGTGTCAGTTCGCTTGCACCAATGGATAAAAGAGCACAGGCTATTGTTTCCCGTCATAGTGATCAAAATACCGCCTACCATTCAATAGCCTACAACTCGACAATATAAAACCACGGCAATATCGCCACAGAGGGGCCTGTTTGAGTGCTCAGTGCTTAATATGTCTTGACCTTAACTTTATTTTTGTATTATCACGAAAGCTAATATTAACCATAGAGAGTCGCGATTCAGTGAGTGTGCATGGTGTTAACTGTGAACGACCTCCACTCAGACTCTTGTTTCATAAGGATAATCATTGCATGGTGAGTGTTTTTATATTCATTAGCTGTAGAGTGTTTGCCCTCTTTGTCGTATTTATTGAATCGAATACCGATGCATACCTGCCAACCCTTCCGATTTATTCGGAAACTTTCCGAATTTTCACCTCGTCTTCCGATCTTCTTAATTACTATTATTTCTTCCGAATTTCAGGCCCCAGTGATATATTGTAAAAGAAAAAGGAACTGCAAATAATTTCCATTCTCAACAAGGTGTCGACCGGTAACGAAAAAGCAACGAATTTTACAAATGGGTATCGAAAAAGTAACGAATTTTACATAGCGGTAACGAAAATTTTTTGAAGGCAGATTGAATCGTTTAAACTCGCGCCTCTAGGCTCAGAGAATTCGATGGAGCGAGTTTCACGCAAGCGGCGCCGTTTGCATAAGCTATATTTCCCCGTGCCCGAACTCGAGAAAATGCATACTGAGGATACCCTGAGTGGTATACATCGTTCACCGTATATTTTCGGCATCAAGAAGACGTTTTAATTTCTTGTGAAATATTTATCTGTGTTATTAGGAAATCTGACTTTTCGCGAGACGTTTATTCGCGAAAACTACTGAAACTATTCAGAAACCTCGCATTTCTCGCATTTATTTGGAGACTGTCAAATTGAAGTCCAGAAATAACGAAAAATAATTTAATGTCGCAATCTTGCGAAATGTTACCGTTTCGAAAAAGCTTCGAAATACGTGGGCTATAACTTATTTTAAAAATCTGTCTCGTAAATTTGCGACATCCAGTATGATTAATTCGAAATTCCGTTATATGTCGAGTTTTCCTTCGAACTTTGATTCCATCGGATATATTATAATCTAACCGGTTATTTCAAAAACTTGTATAATTCGTGATTCCCATTCAAAGGAAAACTTGTCCTCTAGTCGTATTATTCGTGCAATCCTCTCAGAATAATTCTTAATATTTGATATCTACTTCGAACATTCATACTCGAGACTGCCGGCTGACCGCACGACTTGTTTGCGGGAATCTCGTCAAATGGACCGAAATCGACGTCAGTTACATAAAATCATAAAACCCGCACCCTAGCGTGAACTTGTGACCACGAGGACTGCGGGAATCCCGTCAAAGTTGATCGGGCACCAATCGCGAAACATTCCGAAACCTACTCGCTACTTTTCCCATGTCCGTATACTCAAAAGCGTACGGGGAGCGAGAAGTGCATTAACCCACTCAGATATGACAGCCTACGTAGCGTCGCGGTACTAATTTCTCCTCGTGATCCTCTCTGAACTGATGAGCTCCCAACCACAGCATAGGGACAGCGGGAACGGCGCCGGCCATACAACTTGTCCATAACTACTCGTGAATTTTAACCATGTCCAACCTTGAGCTTGCCTCCACCATTCTGTCAGGACGAATAGACAATCGTTCAACGGCCGGGTGCGGCGCGGTATGCACAATATCGCGAGGACAACGTGAATCTCGTAAAACGGCCCGGAGCGGCAGCGTTTGCGGTACATCGCGATATTATCTGCATTCAATGACGAGGACAACTGGATTATTGTCAAACGCACAGCAAGTGGCGCCGATTGCGTAATAATGCTATATTTTCTCGTGCCCGACCTCAAGGACAATGGAAATCTCGTCGAATGACTAAAAGTGTCACCGATTATCTAAATCGCGATATTTATCCGTGTTTTATCACGAAAACTACGGGAATCTCGACAGACGGGTGAGACCAGCGCCGATCGTGTAACATCTCGAAATTTCTCCGTACCTGACTGTGAAGACAGAATTCGGTTACAGTCACGTAACGTCCCATAAATTTCTTCGTGATCTACCGCAGTGACAAAGGAAATTCCAAACAGTCAAGAGCAGTGCATCCTCTTGGCAATTATAAAAACTCCTTGTGCACAAGACGACATATTACCTGAAACAACTCCTTTGATAATAAATATCTAGTATTTATTTATTATTTTTAATTTTTTTATAACTCCCTAAGTGAATTGTATTTACCGCTTTAAACACAGTTCATTGTTGTTTTTCTTCACCGCGTGATGAGCCCCTTTACTTGCAGACCGCAGACGTATCTTGAATTCAAACGTAACTAAAAGGGAACTGAAAAGTAACTAATTTTTACTTCATCCTTACAGTAGACACCCTGCTCAGATTCTCTCGTAAGTCGTAATTTCTTTTGTGATTTGCGTAACCTTGGTTTTTGTGCAAGTTTGTGTAAGTTTCTCGCCTGGCAGTGAGCTCCATAGCTGCAATTTCGGAATGGTGAGTCAGCTGATCGCTGTACCGCATACTGATTGGTGGTATATTACGGACAAACAGTTGTCAAGCCTACGTGAATATGTGGTAGCGAATTCGACGTGTAATCCATACGAATGATTGTATGCATTTTCTTTAAACACTTAATTATGTTCTCTTACGTCTAAATATTGGCCAAACATACTACTCGATGATTGATGATTGTTTACATTTTTGTGAATTTTATGCTGAATTCATACTTTGCCAATAGACACGAAGGTCTTTCGTGTACCCTCATTCGCCCTCGCCACGGTATACTGCGCATGATGAAATCTATAATTTAAAAAATCTTTCTATTTTTGACTTCCGAAGGTTGGCAGGTATGCCGATGATAAAGGTATCATAGCTTCGGTATGTAATTTATTTATCAATCTAAAAATATCGTATTTCACTGTTTGAATTTCCTCGGCGTTGACTCAGGATCTTTTTTAAAAATATATTACGTATAATTGTACAGAAATAATGTCTGAAGTGTAGCGCTGTGTCTTATTCAAATCAGTTGATTTACAACACCACTAAAAACTTAGCAACACAGCTCAGCTGTTCCAAGCTCCCGACATATCCTTCGTGTTGTTTCCTTCGAAATACAGGGTGTAGGTGAGAAGCATGCTCAGAATTTTTGTCGTGTGGCGGTTGGACGTAGGGTCTTTTTATGTGGCGACGGTGGGTTGCGGAGAGGAAAAGCGGGGCTAAGTGACAGGAAGGCTGTCAGTACCGAATGCGCGGGGTTAGCAATACTGTATTTGCCCCATAATGTACGCGTGTAATAGCGGACACACCTCCAATTTTACTATAAAAGTCATGATCTAAAAAGGGATAGTGGGTGGGTAAAATCTATTACTACATGACCCCCAAAATTATCATTCATTATTACAAAGGGTATTTTGACTATTTTCAGTAGTGTAGAAAATTGTATCTCCCTGTTCCGGGCTCCTATAGAGCTTACATTTTCTTTCGATCATTCATTTGCCATAGGTTGCGCCACCGGTGTATGGTTATGCATTACCAGCTTCTGGTTTAGTAGTCAGGTAATGGAAGCAATGGGAACTGTGTACTACAATTTTCCTTGCATGTAAATAAGCAAATTATTGTTGTTAAGAGAACGTAAAATGCACCAAGAATGATATGATCTTCAGCTGTGTGCAGTGAGAAAGCTCTGCATGTGTTAATTCCTCATGTATTCATGATGCGAAATGTCAGCTAACTTTGTGCCATATACAACACTCGTAGTTGCTAAATGTTGCACATTTTTCCGTAAATTACATAAGTTTATGTTTGAATTGCTTATAAGATCGTGACAAAGAAAGTGTTTCTCCAATTGGAAGATTGTATTTAACCGTATGAACATCCTATAATCTAGGCGAGGTGGTTTTTTTTTTTCACGGAGCAACATTACACCGTAGTAGGCACGCAGCTTTTTGTATTTAGTTTTCTGGCATCTTGTTTTAAATTGACTAACATATTTCTAAATACAGATAATCTATAACTCCATTAGGATTCGGGTTCCATAATTCATGCAAAATGAGGTTCGTTTGTGAAATTTAGGTCATATCCCCCCTATCCTTTCAGTGATTACCGTACGGTACTTTACGTAGACTAAGGTGAAGATGTAAATGAGCATTTTAAAAAAATTGTCGCCAGTTGTTTGGTTTATTAACTTACGGTAATATTTTCCATAGGTACTAGAAACTGGGCATGGTTGGATTTTAAGGTGGAACCGCATGTGCTATCAAATATCGCTTTCTTGCAATACCTGGAATATGTATAGAAATATAAAATTTTTATTGGTTAAATAAGTGTTAATAGATAGGCTATTATAATTATAATGATTAAATAAATATTAAAGAAGAAACTGTGCGTTGTTAGTAAATATTAGGCCTACTGGTACGGCGAATAGCCTACATCTCGTAGCATCCGTCACAATTTAGCACTTAATCGGGCCACGTTAATGCATAATATATTAATATAACAACCGGATAGCAAATTATAATAATATTGTTACGTGCCACCCCCTAGTGGCACTTTTGTTGACTGGATTACGGTGGGTAGAAAGCACAATACCAATTACTGCTTTAAAGAGAAATTAGCTTTATTGCTTGCAGGTCAGAAATATACACTACTCATCAGCAAATACAAGCAATTATTACCTTACTGCAGTTTCTTCACGGCGAGAGCACTTCCCCTTTCACTTGTCAGTAAGCCGCAAAAGTTAATCCCTCGTAATGAGGAGGCCCCGTGCGTTGGCTGGAAATATCTGCACTCAGCCTGTCACCGTACTACACACTGTTTCACAATGCACCACAATCACTTCTGTCGCACTGGAGAAACACACTCGTTCAAGACACAGTTCCTCTGTAGGCTTCTCACTTCCTCGCTGTCAAGAGAATCAGCTTCACTAGGGGTTTCGCAAGTCACCACACTTCTGTCGCTCAGGATAAACGCTCGCACTAGCTCGTAAAAACACAACACGCACTGGTTGAGAGGTCGCTCTTATATAGCAGGCCGGTGACTCAATAAATGCTTCTAGACCCATCCAGGGTTCACGGCTTCTCAAGGCTTCCTTCACTGGCTGAGTCACGAATATTCTGGACCATCCCTTTGTCCTAGTAGTCCTGTTGCATAAGGCGCACGCAATACGCTGAGGCAGAGCAGCCCAGCCCTGGGGCAGTTGTGACTCATGCGGCGAGCGATGAAACGAACTCACAGCCGTAACAATATTCTCACATATAACATATTTAATTTGCACCAACTTAATTATTGTAGTCTAAGATATGTTAGACCATAGCAGTTTGAAATGTGCAAAACGCACACTTAGGCAAGCTGTTTGTTATGGCCGTCTTTGATGCGAAGTTTACTAATTACTCTTTTAGGAGACACTTGCTTTTGGAATATTCATTAAAGGCCAACCCTCTAGTTCTTATTTCATAAGTTGAACGCCTTAAAAACAAAACCACAATCCGAAATAATAAAGAAGATAATCACGAACGATTCACTGCCAATGAAAATCAAATGGAGATTCGCGACCGGAAGTTCGCTATGCATAAGCTTCAGTGCCATTTTAACTCGAAGCTCTATATGGTTACGGTACCATACAATTCAGTCACTTCCCGTAAACATTTATTATGTGACACTCCTATTCTCTACTCTCTCAACCCTCCTCAGTAAAACAGTCATTTATATCAGCTCTCCCCAGGTAAATGGTATTTTATTTGTGTTCGTAGCATCTCATCCCACCTGCGAGAGAGTTCACTCGCGCGCGCGCTTTGCTCACGCTACTCATTAGGCCTAAATCTCGCCATCACCCGTGGGCTGTGGAAGTGTCGCCAAAAATGCAGTTACACTTGCGCCAGAAAATCTTGGTTCTCCCTTTAAGATTCATTTTTCAGCCATTCGGTATGCGAACTCTAGTCTTATAGGATTCTAAAATATACGGGAATTCGGTGGATTTTCGTACGGGAATTTATAAGAAAGGTCATCGCTCGACACCCTGAATGTGTATGTGAAGCTAAATTTCTAGGTTAGGTTTTGTTGAAACACTCGATCAAAGTTCACCACTAGGTGTCAGTGATATCGGGTAGCGAAAGTTGGAACTACAGGTGTATTTTCCAGAGTTGGAATCTGACAGTTCGGCGGACAACCGTTGAACTAAAGGCAGCGTTGCCACGTATGCTACTCGCCACCATGTGCGTACTTTCACCCTCCCGTTCTTTTTCTCATGCTCATAATATCATTAGCACCGTTATTACATTTATTACAATTTTACTCAGATGGTTTTCAAAAATCTTAAAAAAAGAAATGCTTAAAACTGTTCGGTTCACACTAAAATAAAATAATAGCACGTCAAATTGAGGAGAGGCCTAAAATATTGTAATAAATAGCAATATTACGAATACTATCATAGAGCAAAATTGTTCCAAGCGAAACGACAACACGTGATTATTTCCGTGTTATTTAGCAATTTATATCTCCTGTAGAATAAGTTTCAAGGCACAAGAAACACACAAAATGTATTACAAAATATAGGCCTACGTTCATTGTATAGGCTATTAACTCACCCTTTTGAAGACAGAAGCTAATTACTGGGAAGAGGCTCTATCCCATCCATGTCATCATCATCATCATCATCCAGGTCCTCTCCGTCACTAGTCTTACTAATTCCAAGAGCATAGGCAGTACGCTCCTGCGCGCGACTGAATGGAATTAATGGTTCGCCTGATGCTCAAATATTTTCTCCCTCCCTTTCAAAAAAAATCCCGCGCGGCGGTAATCATCTTCTTCCCATGACTTCGAATAGGTACACCTCGACCAGTTCTTGACGATTCCTGAACTGGATGTATCCTCGGTCTTCCTCTAAGAGAAGTCATCCTTAAAAACGTCACCACTCGCAAACAAAAATAACGCTAACCTTAATCTAATTCACACGAACCTAAGCTTAAACTGACACTAACACTATATAAATAAATAACGGACACTAATGAATTATAAATATAAGTATAAAGTATTAATAAGTATAAATCCTACACGAAAAAGTAATTAACTAATTAATTCAAAACAATTTTAACGCAGCAAGGTCAATGTGTGCATTCTGGAAGCAACCAAACAAGTGACTGGTCAAACGATGAAACGGTTTGACTGCCCCTTACTGTTGGGTGAGAAATGTAACTGTTTACCTTTGCCTAAGCTATGTTGTTTTAATGGGCGCCAAGACCTCAACGCAATGTTGAAATCTAAATTTGTATTTAACAACGTCTAGCTCTGGCAGAACACATTCAAGACTCTATTCACTCAGTTCGTGGTATGATTTGATCATTAACCCAACGAACAATTGTATCAGGAGAAGGACTTGGTCTATATCTAATGCTACCTACTGAAAGCAAAGATTGCATTGTAAAAGAAATGAATTTATTATATAAAACAAGTATAGCAAAATTAATAATAATAATAAGTATAAAATTTAAATTGGAGCGTTGTGATTTGAATATTACAGATAGAAAATTACGTGAAAACGGAGTCTGATAAATTGATTTTACTCTCATTTCCAAGCTATGAAGTTACTGAAATATGAAATATAAAACAAAGAAAAATGAGAGATTGCGTATTTCTGCGTCATTTGCGCTTACCACTGGAAATTGCCAAAGCATTTCCCTCGTACTGGATGATGCTGTGTGCTTCCCACAGTCTCCTGGCCGTCGCCATCTTCTTCGTTATATGATGATATTCTGGTAGATTAGATAATTCTATGGTCCGTACATCGGACCCAAACACTCGTATAACCACACTGGTTAAGTTTTACAAAAGTTAGTCCTCCACTCCATGGAACATCGGAGCGACTCCCGCGTGAACCATACTTGGCAAGTTCCTCACTGATAGTCACTAACTCCCCTGAACATCGGAGCGACACGCACTTGCAACCCACACTCCGCAAGTTCTACACAGATAGTCCCCGTTCCACGGCGCGTCGAACGATATATTCACCCGTTGGCTCCCCCACCACGGTACCGTCTTCCAGCTTACGTCGTCTCCACTGATTGGCTGAGCACGCCGCTACTTCCCATCCTCTGGTTCATTACACACGGTGCGCGAGAGGGAGAAGTCGTTTTCCGTTCCAACAATTCGCCTTTTCTTGACGATGCGACCCAAGATTGCGTAATACTTCTTGACAGGAATCAGCTTGTATTTGAATTCCCAGTGAGTCATGTCCCTCAATATATCCTAACTGACGAAATCTCCGTAAAATTCCGTAATCAGATAATTTTCTATGATATCGTCGTTCGTAATAATTTGCATGATAGCGTTTTCTAAGACATAGAGAACCTATCTGAATGCTAATAATTTTTATAAAATGCTCCGAAAATACCTTAATAATAATTATAATAAATTAATAATAATAATAAATTAACATGAAAAATTCTCTTGGCTGAACAATTTGCCGCGTAAATAAATATAGAATGGCTTCCTACTGACTTATGCCAGTTGCATAAAAACCCCTCGAAAAACACGTTACATATTCGCCTCGGATCATCGGATGATTTACCGTGACGACGGTCCATTATCCGATTATCCCAGACACGTTAATAAACCCCATCCAAAATACATATTACATAAATGAAATCTCCCTAAATTACAGATATATACACTCATAATTTTTCTTCACGCACTTTGCGTCAAAGTTTGTTGTCACTATGGACTGCACTTTGCAACCAGTCCAATGTTTCTCATATAAAATAGTGTCCCACGGATATTTCCGCCTCTCAAATTCCTCTATGTTGGAGAAATAGACATAATTAATGTGTGAGCACTATGTATTTATGATGTCATATCACACGCATTGAAGGTGTTCTGATACATTTATATCACCATAGAACTTCCTAATTTCACTGGAGGTCCCTTCCTTATGGTGAAATTTAATCTCACTTATCACTGAGCACACGATCACACTATTGTGGCAGCTCCTCGTGACCATAATACTTAATCTCTCTTCAAAGCAGATTAAATTAATATTGACTTCTGAAAAAAAAAAAACAGTAAATGTGCATTACATATAACACCAAATATTTCTGTGCCGTAATTGCCCTGTCTTGTTAAGTTCCCGTAGACCATATTCTACTTAGTACTAGTTCTCAACACAGATCAATTCTTCTCACACAAATAATACCTTTGTACAAATTATCTTAAATTACACACTTACAAATCTTACATGGCGAGGCCGTAAACAGAAATCACGTGTGCTGATATGTATGAGTTTCATGAAGGACTGTCTCGCATTCTGATGGCCCATCTTTTGCCTCGTGGACGCCTTAAGCAAAAATACCCTGTTCAAGCGCTCACCCATCTCTTGGAGGCAAATGGGAATTCACCAGCGCTACCAAATTCTGGCCTTGGTGTATCGAGACATTTTAGTGCTCAAGAGCATCCGACAATCCCGTCATATTTCCCTGTACCTTAAAAACTCTCATTTACTTACATACTACCCCCCTGTGCGACTTCTGATACGCCTGCCTTGAAGACCAGCTCCTATCACGCACCAAATACCACACTTACTCATTTGATAGGCTGGCTCGCCAACTAAACACACTCACTTTATGACACATATTTTCGTAGACTATGTATATTATACGTTCCGTATAATCTGTTTCCCTCACTATTCTCCAGCACATATGCTGTTTTTCCAATACGTTTGGAAACTATAAATGTTTCTGCGTCGCCTGCTTCCAACCTTGCAAGTGGCTCCCTTAAATGAACGTCATCACGTTGCTCTACCTAGCATATTTCTCAGTGTCTGTAACGATGCCCTGTTGCTACTGTCCACACATGCACATATTAAAATCCCGTCCTCTGCTTTAACCACAGGATAATCCCTACATAAATTAGTGTCCCTCGATAGCATGTCTGCAAGAATGTTATCTTTACCTTTAATATATTTCACTGTGAATTCGTATTCCTGCAGAGCAAGAATCCACCTACTAACTCTGTTAGAACTGAGTTTACAAGTCCTCATATACAGTAATGTATGGTGATCTGTGTGGATCTCAAATTTCCCCCCTACTAAATACATTCTAAATTTCCCTAAACTGAAAACAATACCTAAAAGCTCTAACTCAGTAATCGTGTATCTTTTCTCTGCTGCTGTCAGTCCTCGCGAGGCTAAAGATACAATGCATAGATTACCCTCATCATCTTTCTGACATAATACTCCAGCAATCCCTATATGTGAAGCATCTGTCATAACCACATATTCCTTATTTTTTTACGGATATTTCAGCACTACAGCTTTCTCAAAACCTTCCTTCAGCGCTCTAAAAGCCTGTTCATGCTTGGACTCCCATCTCCACAGAGTCCCACTTTTAAGCAATTCCCTGAATGGTTCTACCAACCCTGAGTATTTAAGAACGAACCTCCTGAAAAAGTTGCAAATTCCCAGGTATGTTTTTAGCTGTTTAACATTCTGTGGCACCTCTGCGTTAAGTATCTTATTAACCCTACATTCTTCTGGTGTCACACCTCTAATCGACACTATGACCTAAAAATGTCACTTCTGACTGACAGAATGACGACTTAGACAGCTTCAAAGTGAACCCTGCCTGATCTAACTTCTGAAAAACTATATCTAAATGACGTAGATGCTCCTCAAAACTGCGTGAACTAATTACCATATCATCTATGTAAATGGTTACAAACTCTCCTGTGTCATCCCCTAATGCGATGTTTAAAGCCCTAATTAAAGCTGCTGAACTACTCTTTAACCCATAAGGTGTTCTACAAAATTGATAAAGGTTATATTTATGACTAAAAGCTGTAAATGGTCTATCTTCGTACATAAGTGGCACTTGCCAAAAACTGGAACTCAAATCTACACAAGTGAAATACTTCTTCCCCTCAAATGTTTGCATTAATTCCTCTATTGACATAGATTTCAGCTGATCTGAACTAATTCTACTGTTAACCAAACGAGCGTCTAAACAAATACGAACTGTGCCGTCGGTCTTGGGTACCGTGATCAAAGATTTAACATACGGACTGTTAGAGTGCTCAATAATCCCATCTTCAAGCATCTGGTTAATTTGTGCCTCAACTGCAGTCTGATAAGCGAAAGGTACAGGATATCTATGTCCTGTGAATACTGACCTATCAATAACGTTCAATGAATGTGTATAGCAATTGGCCATACCAATGCGATCCTCAAAAACTCTCCTATTACACAATAACACATCATAGAGCCGAACAAATTGTTCCACCTCTATATTTCCCTGAAATGCAGCATCACGTAACGAGTCCTCTAGACTTCCGTTCGTAATCACACTGCCCACAAAACATGGAGAACCCCGCTCTACGGCTGGCGATATCTCATTTAAAGTACAAATCACCCCTACAACATTACTCCTCTGAATATGGTCATTGAACGCTACTTCTACTTCAGAATCTCCCCATTTAAATTTCAAACTCCCTACATCATAACATAAGTTACCAGACACTCTGAACCCAAGATAACACTGAATACTAAATTTGGAATTACAAGGCAAATCTGCTTCTCTACATGATTATTAATTTTAATGTCTACTAAAACTTGCTTAGAAATTACTTTAGACCTCTTCCCAACAGCTGTGATAACAAAAGTGCTTTTAATTGGCATCTCCTCAAAATTTACTCCAGTTCCTTTCATTTTATCATAAAATGCACTACTTATGCAACTCTTCATACAACCACTATCAATTAAAACATCTGTGTACGCCTCGGACACGTTAAATTTAACTATGGGGC
The DNA here is from genome assembly GCA_946902985.2 of Meconema thalassinum. Taxonomy (NCBI): domain Eukaryota; kingdom Metazoa; phylum Arthropoda; class Insecta; order Orthoptera; family Tettigoniidae; genus Meconema; species Meconema thalassinum. Next base: position 1,572,921,901 of record OX336388.2, read on the forward strand.
TCTTACTAACCACTTCCTGAATAATACCTTCATCATTTAGTTCATGTAATAATTCATTTCTCACATTTAGGTCATAGGGATCCTGTATAATTGTATGGACAGGGCATGCTACAGACTGAGATTCTGACCTTACTTCGCAGCCTGGTTCGCGTTTAAAGAACCGCTACAGCTGGCCGTAGTACTAGTTACTACTGCACTGGTCTGGTTGTTCTGAGTTGTGTTGTCATTGTTTGGCTGTATATTACTACCACTAGGCTGTCCTCTTCCTTGACCCCTATTCTGGTTGTAATTATTGTCATTATAATTTCTTCCTTGATTTCCCCTGAAATCATTGTTTCTCCCTTGATTTCCCCTGTAATCATTGTTCCTCCCTTGATTTCCCCTGAAATCATTGTTCCTCCCTTGATACTGATTACCATAGCCATTTCCTCTGTTCTGATTTAGCTGATTATTATTATTTCTATTTTGAGCGTTGGCTCCTTCGCCACCGTTCCCTTGAACTTCCTGATGCCTGGCTTCATTAGGTCTATTATTATTATTACCCTGGTTCCTATTGAAATTGTCCTCATAACCCCCTCTCCCTAGTGCATCAAATGTGCTTAACAAATTTTCTACTTGTGATATTGTCTTTACATTCTGGATACAAGCAGCCTCCTTGATCCTATAGGGAAAGTGCCTAAGTAGCAACCTTACCACATCACTTTCCTCCTTCAACCCATCCAGATATTTACACACTAATACCTGCCCTAAAAAGTATTCGGTCATGGTGGAGCTTCCTTTAGGGTTATATTTACCACACACTACTCCCTCACGATGCTGCGACTGAATAACCTCATTCCAGAACTTTTCACAGAATTGCATTTTAAAATCATTCATATCAGTAAACTTGTCTCTGTAGACAGCAAACCAATTCCTCGTTTCCCCCACGAACACTTGTTTTAAAATTTCAACTACCTGGCACCACTCAATACTACCATTTTCCAACCTCTCCCCGAATTTATTTTCTATAGTATCCATGAACTCCATTGGGCACCCCTGTCGATTGCTGAACTTACCCAGTTCTACCTCCCTGTGTGTGCTATTCACAAAAACTGGCTATTTTCTTGCCTGATCCTAGCTTTTAATTTTAACTCTAATTCTGCGATTTTCTCCTCAGCCTTCCTCTCAATACTGTTTACTGTTAATTTAATGTTTCCTTCTGATTCTTCTACTTTATCATATAGCTTTGCTTGTTTCTCCTCAATCTTGCTAATGCTCTCTCTTAAATCATTTACTTCTGCAACTATTTGCGAGTGGACTTTCTCAATTCTACCCCCCAGCTGTTCCTTAACCTCTTTAGTTGCTACCTGAATTTTGTCAATTTCTCCCCCCAATTGCTTTTTGACCTGCTGTGTTTCCAGTTGCACTAGTTCTTTTAAATTTTCAGCCTGTGTACTGATTCTAATTTCTAACTCCTCCTGTACTTTTCCTAATTTCTTGTCTACATCTGCAATGATCTCTTTAACCTTCTCTTCCATTACTCCTCTGATTTCTCCTCTAATCTGCTCCATTTTCACACTAATTTCCTTGTTGTTCTTATCTAATTTTGCATTATTCTGTTCTAATTTTTTATTTAAAGCTTCTGTACTTTCTTTATTTTCCCTACTGTTTTGTTCTAATTTTGCATTATTCTGTTCTAATTTTGCATTTAAAGCTTCTGTACTTTCTTTATTTTCCCTACTGTTTTGTTCTAATTTTGCATTATTCTGTTCTAACTTTGCATTTAAGGCATCACTACTAACTTTGTTCTGATACATGAACTCGAGAAGTAAAGTTTTTAATTCTGGTTGGCCGCCTACACTCCCTGTTTCAGTATCGGGATTTACCTCCGCTACCCCGGTACTACCATCACTCGACATACTGCTCGTATCATCATTCTCCAGTTGATGACCACTACGTAACCTCATCTGTCTTTCTTTCTCATCCCCCATAATGATATACACTGATAAAGACAAATAACCCCCAAAATATAGGCACAGAAATATATACCCTTCTCCTTCCACAAATGTTATTAGGTTTTCATCCCCACGTTGGGCGCCAAATGAAACGGTTTGACTGCCCCTTACTGTTGGGTGAGAAATGTAACTGTTTACCTTTGCCTAAGCTATGTTGTTTTAATGGGCGCCAAGACCTCAACGCAATGTTGAAATCTAAATTTGTATTTAACAACGTCTAGCTCTGGCAGAACACATTCAAGACTCTATTCACTCAGATTGTGGTATGATTTGATCATTAACCCAACAAACAATTGTATCAGGAGAAGGAATTGGTCTATATCTAATGCTACCTACTGAAAGCAAAGATTGCATTGTAAAAGAAATGAATTTATTATATAAAACAAGTATAGCAAAATTAATAATAATAATAATAAGTATAAAATTTAAATTGGAGCTTTGTGATTTGAATATTACCGATAGAAAATTACGTGAAAACGGAGTCTGATAAATTGATTTTACTCTTATTTCCAAGCTATGAAGTTACTGAAATATGAAATATAAAACAAAGAAAAATGAGAGATTGCGTATTTCTGCGTCATTTGCGCTTACCACTGGAAATTGCCAAAGCATTTCCCTCGTACTGGATGATGCTGTGTGCTTCCCACAGTCTCCTGGACGTCGCCATCTTCTTCGTTATATGATGATATTCTGGTAGATTAGATAATTCTATGGTCCGTACATCGGACCCAAACACTCGTATAACCACACTGGTTAAGTTTTACAAAAGTTAGTCCTCCACTCCATGGAACATCGGAGCGACTCCCGCGTGAACCATACTTGGCAAGTTCCTCACTGATAGTCACTAACTCCCCTGAACATCGGAGCGACACGCACTTGCAACCCACACTCCGCAAGTTCTACACAGATAGTCCCCGTTCCACGGCGCGTCGAACGATATATTCACCCGTTGGCTCCCCCACCACGGTACCGTCTTCCAGCTTACGTCGTCTCCACTGATTGGCTGAGCACGCCGCTACTTCCCCTCCTCTGGTTCATTACACACGGTGCGCGAGAGGGAGAAGTCGTTTTCCGTTCCAACAATTCGCTTTTTCTTGACGATGCGACCCAAGATTGCGTAATACTTCTTGACAGGAATCAGCTTGTATTTGAATTCCCAGTGAGTCATGTCTCTCAATATATCCTAACTGACGAAAACTCCGTAAAATTCCGTAATCAGATAATTTTCTATGATATCGTCGTTCGTAATAATTTGCATGATAGCGTTTTCTAAGACATAGAAAACCTATCTGAATGCTAATAATTTTTATAAAATGCTCCGAAAATACCTTAATAATTATTATAATAAATTAATGAAATGAAAATCCACAGCCTGCTTCCAGTCTCCGACCGGGTCAGGAATGGAATGAATGAAGCCCCTATCTAGCGGCGAGGATATGAACTGTGCCGGCTGCCGAGGCCTGACGCACTCCTCTGGGGCAATGATTAAATGAATGACAGATGAAATGAAATGATAGTGGAGAGTGTTGCTGGAATGAAATTTTGACAGGGAAAACCGGAGTACCCGGAGAAAAACCTGTCTGCCTCCGTTTTGTCCAGCACAGATCTCACATGGAGTGACCGGGATTTGAACCACGGACCCAGCGGTGAGAGGCCGGCGTGCTGCCGCCTAAGCCACGGAGGCTTCAATAAATTAATAATAATAATAAATTAACATGAAAAATTCTCTTGGCTGAACAATTTTGCCGCGTAAATAAATATAGAATGGCTTCCTACTGACTTATGCCAGTTGCATAAAAACCCCTCGAAAAACACGTTACAACGACAAGCACGTGACCAAAGAGCGTCATTCAAATTGGCAGCGCTGTAAGGTTTCCATGGCAACAAGCCTTGCGTGCGATCTAGCCGTCAACTGTTTTTGCATAGTGGCGCCGAAATGTCAGATTCCAACTCTGGATAATACAACTGTACTTGAAATTGAACAGAGCTTGTAGCTCACCCCATGGGTGTCCGCTTAAAGCAGCTACAGCCTCTGGAGAGTCGAACATGTCATCGCACACTCTCGGCGCTAAAGGCCATTCGATAAATAAATAACTTATGTGAAAGAAAACGTGGAAACAAAAATATTGTCGGCGGTGGCCGATACTCGTATCCGAGTATACGTTTCTTCCCTGCAATTCTAATTGTTAGTAACCACTCGGAGAAGTCATTGGTAACTTACAATCCAATCCTTGCATAGAACATGTGGCCACACACATTGCATCTGATGGAAGTTGGAGATCATAGTAGTATTTGGCATAGCTTCTTTCTCTGACAAGTTTCCATTTTCTGTCTTTGGCATTCTTGTTCAAAATGTAATACAGCAGTTTAGGTGGTTACATGCCAACACATGCGGTCTTCTGCAAGTGTGTAGCTAATGGCTACACTCCAAATTTTGCTTGAGCTGGTCTTGGTAACGCTTCAGAGGTGCACATTGAAACTCGATGTAAACACACAATATCAACAAAAAGAGCTGTTACAGGCATAGAACATGAAACTGGATCAATTGTAAATTAGCTTTTTCTCCACATCAATACGGTTACTGCATAGTGCTTTGGTTTATTTCCATTTACGCATGACGTTATAAAAGCCTTTGGTTTCATTTTAATGTGAGGTGCATGCTTCATCTTGTCAAGTGAGGGGGGGAAGTCTAACCACAAGAAGAGCGGATGACTTAATGTCAGGCCACTAGAATATTAGGCGCTAACATTGGTCCCATGCGTTAGCTTACTACTGTCTGTTTCATTGCACTTCGCTGTTTTCCACACTTTTGAATCAGTTTGTTGTTGATTTGTAGTTAATTTGTTGTTTTTTATTTGGTTTGGCAACATTATTTTGTTAGTAGTCTATTTTCTGTCTTAGGTACGGACGTACGGTGTTTTATTTAGTTTGATACCTTTATTTCAAGAGAAGTTTGCTTTTTCTGTGGCGCATATTGTTTCTGCGAAGGTAAATTTGTTTCTTATCAACACGGTTTTTAAAATTTCGTTTATTTTTTTCTATTTCGTACTGTAGCATTATTTAGTAAATAGTCTTTTCGATGATAGAGGGTATTTACCGTAGAGTATCTTGTGCTATTTATATACCTTTGTGTCGAAGTGAATCTTGAAATGAACATGGATCCACCAGGCCCTTCTCATGTCAAACACAAGATAGGCAAACCCCTGTGGACTGGAGAAAAGCAGTGTATATTGAATATTTTAACCAGTTTTTCAGTGCAAATCCGGACAGTACATTTAAAGAATTTACCAAGTTAGTAGCTGAGGCTATGGCTATTTCTAGGCAGACTGTTTATAGTGCACATAAGGAGCTGTTAAGTGTCAGAAAAGTTATTTTGCTCAATTAAATAAGTAATAATGCTTGATATTTACCATTAGTTTTGTACTGATCCTTAGATCTTTGTTCTGGAATACATGACGTAAGAGATTTCCAAACTCTGCATGAGCTGTGTGAATTCTATTATCCACGTTCTTCTCAAGGGCACATAGAGTCGACAGAATACTCCCGAGGTATAAGTGATAGACTTGTTCCAAAGATGGCAGTATCAAAATTTGGGATGGAGGTTTCAGGAACAGGTTGAGCAAGTACTTTGGTCTTTTGAATGTTTATGGTCAGACCAAAACTATCATTTGCACTCTTGAAGCAGTTGACAGATTGTTGCAACTCTTCAGATGTATGAGCTGGTGAAGCATTGTCATCGGCATATTGCAATTCTCTAACCTGGTTAATGTTTTGTTAATCAAAGAAAGCTTTCTTTAATAGAGCTAGGCAACACTAAAAATGGCTTCTATCACTTCACTTTTTATGTTTTGGAATGAAGCCTGGCTTGGTTGAATAGCTCTTATCTTATGTAGCAGTATACCATGTTTGCGGTACTGTGTAAAAAGCTCCGACTGCGGTATCTGTTGTATTGAAAATTTTAAATATTTTCTATCACATGGTAGAGAAACATACATAAACACCAAACTATAAAGTCAAAGTAATCACTAGGGACCTGAAAATTTAGCATCTATTTTCCTTTAAATTAGCATTTATTTTTCCCCTATTTAGCATCTATTTTTGGAAAATTAGCATCTAATTCTTTCCGGATTCTTACGGACTATATGACTTGAGATACAATTTAATGTTCAAATGAAAGCATTGTAAATAACTCTGCGTTGCACTCTTAAGTTACACCTTCTGTCTGTAACAACTGTATTGTAGTGCGACAAAACACGCTCACTGTCCACTTTGTTGGTGTCCACAAAAGATCTAAAGAACTCTTGGCAAAATGTTCATGTTCATATTGAACAGCAGTCAAGGCACGTACTACTTCACACTCCTCATTTTGTTTTAACTGCGATTCAATAACATTCTTGAAAGAATCCTTATTTCATGACATGGAATGTTTGTAAAACCCGGAAGTTTTTGAATATCGGTTTCTTTGTCATTGTTCAATACTACGTGTCTAGGATAAAATATCTGTGCTATGGCTTCAAAGTTTTTGGGATTGGGATCACTTGCCTTTAGTATAGCAAGCTTGCTCCTAGCCTGAGCTACTTTTACAAACAAATCTTTCCTTGTAGCACATTCTAAGGCTGTGAGTTTAGCTAAGGCATTATTTGTCACTTCAGAATAATGGCCTTGAATTATTGCACCAAAATTAGCATCTTAAGTTTTCAAGTTTGGGATAAAGCAACTGTGAGGGTGGATACTGGGACCCCTCAAGCAGAGTGAGAAGTTCAACAAGTTCACTAGCATGCGCTTTCATAAAAATTATATCAGAATAAATCCTATCTACATCTCTATCTGTCAAGCCTCGCAGAAATGTACTACCACTGTTACTAACATCTTTCATGTCAGGTAGCTTAAAAAAACTCACAACATCATAAAAAAATAACTTGCTAAGTAGAAAACAGCTTCAAACCAGCTGTTCCATCAAGTAAGTACCGGCGATGGAAAAAGTTTTGCTGCCTTTAAGTCCCCATTTTGACTTCAGAAAGTGCAAGTAGTTATATTTGCGCTTCCTTGTGTTTAGAAAGGCCGACTTGACCATTGTTACAACCTGATTTAAATCGGACATAGCTGCTTTCTGACAATTACCAACAAGGCAAAGTTTGTGTGCCCAACACTGCACATGGAGCAAATGATCCCCAATGTTGATCTTCAGTGTTTCATAACGAGTCATATATGGAGCACTGTCACTTACAAATACTTTCACGTCATCATATTGCACACTGTGATCACGCAATGAATCTAACACAGCACGGGAACAGTTTGTAGCATTTCCGGATTCGAAGTATTTCACTCCAGCAACAAATAATTTGTTCTCAATATTGCTGTTGGCACTTGGAACAGTACAACAAAAACACAGCGACCCATTCTGTCTGTGGTTTCATCACAATCAATGTTAATTATATTCCCAACTAGAGCTTCAGTTGTTGATATCTTGTGATCAGTTGCAACTTCTGAAAATAAAATATTATGAAGTTGGATTACCTTCACAATTTCATAGGTTAAGGTATGTCTTGGAAAGGTTATGGAATCACTGGCTGTAAGCTTAGCCTCTACAGAAGTTGGATTAGCTTTGCTTTGTATAGGTTATATGAGCAAGAGAGAATCAAAATGCAAATGTATTTATTTAAACCGTACTTACCAGGCAAATATTTTTCGCGGAGAGTTCTCGCGTTAGGCAGCTACCCTTGACTAGAAAATTCAGCAATCCACGCTCTTCGAGTTTCATTTTCAAGCTTTTCTAAGGGAATATTTGCTTGTGCAAATACTTCAACAGTTCCTTTTGTGAAGTAGTCCTTGTCATGCTTCTGTCGTTTGGCACCCTGTAGTCTTTCAATAACAGAGGTTTGTTTGGGTTCAGAAACTGTTGCGCATTCTCGTCGCTTCACAACAGGTTTTACCGATGTAATATGTTTCTGAATATTGTCCTTCTTCTCCCACCCAACATGGCAGTTACAATATTTACAAAATACTGTTGCAGAGTTGGAACAATAAAAGCCATGATTAGCGTACTGCAGTGCTCTTTCATGACCAGTTACAGCAATACGTCCCATTTCTAGAAAAAAAACTTTGAACCTTGAAGTGCTTGAAGGTTACAAAAAGAATAAGGTTACTATTCAAGTGGCAAGCCGCAAAATTTTCCGTGTAGCGAAGTCCACATGTTCGACAAACCACCAGTCGCCGCGATGCGCCAAGTACACAAACAAGTTTCGTTCGTCAGCTGTCTGAATAAGTTATAGATAGTCGAAAGTTCGTATCGATACAGAAATCGATTGTTATATCGACCCATATGCGTAGCACACGGCGAGTCCGAGATGAGGTATCGCTAGCAAGGGATTAGGCCACCTACTAAACATTTTCTTTTGGTTAATAAACAAATTCGCAAATAAATTAGCAGATTTAAAGTAATTTCGCTATAAAATCACACTTATTTGATATTTTTGCATTTTGGGTCACAATTCGCATTTTGTCGCACTTTGATTTACTCGTAATTTTTTTTTTTACATTAAAATTAACGTAGGCTTGGATTCTGTACGAAATTTAAAAATTTGCATTTATCGCAAATGCAATTTTTTCAGGTCCCTAGTAATCACTTACCTAAAGAATTGTGGTTTTAGGCTGTGTGTTCACTCCTATAGGTGGTATTGGTGCGACGTCATGGTAGTATCGATAATATTCTGAGAACCAGTGGTGGCCATTAGGTAGAACACCTTGAACCTTAACTGTATTTGTTTATCAAACTTGGAGATCTTTGTGTTGTATTACTAAAAACAGTCTACTATTATAAAATGACTATATGTGCAATATATGGCTGTTCTCTTGGATGTAGCCAAGATCCAATTGGATTTTGTGGTCTGCCAAGTGTCAATACGAATAGTGTTACCTTATGAAGGATCCCTTCAGAACCCATACTTATGGTTCCCATGATTCATCCGTACAGACCTCCAAGGGCAGCAAATAATAAGATAAATAGAAGGTTTCACCAAGCACTTAATTCCTGGAAAGTAATACAATTTCGTTATGACAGGCCTCTGCTACATATCGAGCACTGGGACATTAAGGTTAAATATGGTATTTCGTATTTGATGTTGATATTCAGCCCTTTTCCATTTATTAGTTTAACTATTTGTTATTGAGCACTAACTAGCTGATGTTTCAGTTCATCAAGACTTCGGGTTATATCGCCTACATTAACACTGCGTTTTAAAAGATAATTAAGTTAATCTTTTATATGGAAACATTTTAAAAATAATATACAGTGAAACCCCTATTTAACATTTGCCCTGGGACCTGTAATTTTGAGGCAAACTTAAAATCGAGGTTTAGTGAATACACTTACTGCCTGTTTATGATTAGTTAAATACCTATGTAGCCCTACTACTGTATTGACATAATTTTACGAAAGTGTAACTTCTAATACTTCTTTCACTTAATGAAATATAAAATTTTGAAAATCATATGTTAAATACTACAGTGCACTCCTGATAATTTGCGTGTGGTTAATTCGAGTATTTGTTAAAATAGAAATTCTCACAGCAACTAATCATCACACTAAGTAAAGCAATCTCTCCGTCATTTAAAAGAATTTTCTTGCGACGCAATGCGTAAAGACGAAATCGTTGAGATTCGAGAAGACTGAACTGCATTTCTCTGCGATGTTACATTAGGCCTACTTGCGCAATCTTCGAAACATACGAACATGTTGCCACGAGTGGTATAGCACAGATTTCCTTTTTCTTCGAAGCCCAAACAATACAAGAGGAATGCACTTTCACTCGGAACCTACCCTCCCTTTCCCAACAGCCACGCTCCAAGGTCGCTGATCTGTGAGTTGTGAATGGTGGCTGCGGGGACAGTGTATTGTAAACAGCGTTTATTGCCTAATGGTTGCGCGTCACTGAGAGCGTGTTTGTTGGATGCTCTTCATGCAGTCAACATGTCATGGGAGAAAAATTCAGTTACTACGCTCGTACAAAAGCAAGCGCTTGCCGACTTGTGTAACGATATTTCGAATGGGCAAGTTAGACGATAAAGACGATTATGATTTAAGACATGAGAGCTGGTTAGGATCCGTCGATGATAGACCTCCCCTTTCGGATAGAACTAGAGGTGAAGCCTCTAGCTTAATATACAAGTGAACTTTACTATGTGGAGAAAAATGGGACATCAAAAAAGAAAATAGCTAATAGAAACAGTTTGCTAATAACAATGATCTTTATTTATAATTTGCATAAAGATCAACAATAACAACAACCTTATAAACAGACAATAGAAACACTGTAGGCACCAGCCAACAACACTTGAAAAACAATGCATAGCCTATAAATTCTAATGAAGTATAAATTAACAAAAGATAAAGATTAATTAACCATTTTATGGTCTAAGGTAGCATAATCCTAGCATGATTTACAAAATTAAGGCTGCTTGCAAAAATTTACAAAATTAAGGCTGCTTGCAAATGCAGGGCCAAAGTCATAGGAGAATACCTTCATTGCTCCAGATGAGCTTCAAAGAGTGACTAGAAAATAGAAATATGCTTGGTTGGCATGCTTTGGTTTGAATGAAACAATTTCGTCAATCAGTAAGATCGACAAGCACCAAGGGAGTAACTTACATCCCGCAAGTCGTTTCAGACAGAATTTGTTGAAATGAGTTATAACGAACATGCAAGAAAATAAAATGCAATTGTTTTAACATACCGTAGTTTTCACTTTAAAAGGGCAAAGTACTTGCGGCCACATTAAACAAATAAGTTAGGTTAGGTTGAACACTGCAGATACACTTTGCAATTTGGAGGTTAGAGGTAGCACTTAACTTGATTAGGGCAGTTCTTTGAGAGATTTCCGGGAACACTTGTGGATCACTTTCAAAATGTTGTAGATTGTTTAGCACTGGAGATAAATGCCACCTTGAGTAGATGCTGTCAAAATCGATGATTGCAGTAGGCCAAATATCGACACGTTGTCGATTGAGAAGAACTCGCTAGCGATGACGAATTGAGTTGTACTAGCGATTTAAGGCAATGTGCCAGTACTTCAGTAGAGAAGTAATTTTGTAGAGTTTGTGCAGAGACGATCTTCATGACCCTTATCTTTAGAAGTTCTTGGAGTAAGTTGTCATGTTTGAAGAAAGCGACAGGTGCCGAGTCGTTCCTTGACTGGCATGGCCCAATTTCTGCACGTAGTTTCTCGAAGTTTCACGTAGTTGGTGAAGACAGCCGAGACAAGTGAATGGCGAAGAAAATGCGATTGATGTAGGCAGCGTTCAGGTTTTATACCGGCGATCATGCGTGATGCGGACAGGTGGCGTCGGCCAATCCGAGAGCGTGGAGATTTCTCGAAAACTGCTGAGGCCAATCAGAGTAAGGGGCCAACTGAAAATGAACCTCGTGACCAACATTAGTTCCGGAAATCATTTACAGTGTCATGGAACACGTGCTAGCAAGAACAGATTGAAGAAAAATGGAACGACATGACAGGTGAGAGGTTATGTTATAATAAAAAAAAAGTGAACTTTGTAAATTTCACTGAAAAGTGAACAAAAGCAAAGAAGAAATAGCACGGAATTTGACTGTTGGTGAGGAAAATGGAGATCCAGTTGATATAGATTGTGGGAGTGATGCTAGCAGATCCTGAATGTTTTCCGCAGTCAAGCCAGTGTCTCTAAGTCACACTTATCTTATATATAAAAGTGAAAGTCTGTATGTATGTGGGTGGGTGGGTTGGTTCCATATACAAATCTATACCTTTTCACCAATCTCAACCAAATTTTGCATACACATAGTTTAGGACCCAGAAGGAACCGCTGGCTACATGAATTTTCGATAGTCTTTCTTATTCTTCTGATTTCGGCCCTTTTGCACCCAAGCACAGGCTAATCAAATCATAAAATATACTCGTGAAGGAATGGCAAGGCAGATAGTTTCCATGGCAATATAGCTCAAGTCGAGACACGGCCGACTGGATTCGAGTTGCGCTTTGCACTACCGGTATAGAAAATGAGGATCTTTACTTGAAATCCTGTTAGTTACTCAACTGCTCACACAGCACTGTCAACCGAGTATAGCATAACAAAGACTTGACACTATCTACTAGATATTTGTCAAATACCACTCACTCACTCACACATTCATCACGAAATCTCAGAACCCACCCAACGGATTGGAATGAAATTTAGTATGCAGCTTACTCAAGGCCGTAAACGCCCACTAAGAATGGATTTTTGAATATTCAGGTTCTAAAGGGGTGTTAAGGGGGTAGACCTGCATTTCATTGAATAGCAATATCTCCCGATTGGTTTCATTGGGGATCTGATACTCGGCATATAAACTCATCATTAAAAATAAGAAGACACGTGTCTGAGGGTTTTTCGATGTGGTGTATATTATGAGGTGAAAGGGGTGAAAAGTGGGGGTTGAAAGATTCCTAACGGAGCCTGTAAATAGGTGTTTGACCGTTTTTTCATAAATCCAATTTAAGGGGCCTATGGGGAGGGGTGAAATTCTGGGTAAAAAACAGGAAAGAAAGTGTCCTAACCGATTGACTCACTCGCTCTTCAAACTCAGGGGGAAAAACTGCTTAAAAATAAGTATAACTTATATGTGTTCGACAGTTTTTTTGATAAACCAAATTTAAGGGGTTCATCGGGAGGGGTGAAATTCTGAAGAAGAAAAAATTGAAAGAAAATGTCCTCACTCACTCACTCACTCATCATCGCCCTTACCTTACCTAGAAGGCCACTCAAACCTAAGCAGGTTTTTGGCCTCGCCAACAGCACGGCGCCATCTTTCTCGATCATCCATTATGTCCTCCGTGACTCCGATTGTTCTCATATCTTTTTGAACTTGGTCCCACCAGCGAAGTCTCGGTCGTCCCAATGGTCGCCTTCCTCTGGTTACACCTTCCAAAACTGCCCTTAAATTCAATTCTCTACTTCTTCTATGTACATGACCAGCCCAGCGCAGTCTTTGGCTTTTGGCACGAGCGACGATATCCGGTTCTTTGTAGAGATCCCGCAATTCCTTACTTGTTCTAATTCTCCACTGGCCATTTTCTACTATCGGTCCGAAAATGCGTCGTAGTATTCTATTTTCAAAAGCCAAAAATATTGAAGTTGGAATCATGGCATTTTCGGGATGTTGTTTGAGTCTTCAGTCTTTTGACTGGTTTGATGCAGCTCTCCATGCCTCCCTGTCCTGAGCTAATCGTTTCATCTCTACATAGCTACCACACCCTACATCCGAGGCAATCTGTTTAACATATTCTAACCTTGGTCTACCCCTACAGTTCTTGTCCTCGACCCTTCCTTCCATAACTAAGCTTGCTATTCCTGGGTGTCTTAGTATGTGTCCTACCAACCTATCTCTTCTCTTCATTAGCAGTCGCCAGAAACATCTCTCCTCTCCCACTCGTCTTAATACCTCTTCGTTTGTAACCCTATCTACCCATCTGATCTTCATCATTCTCCTGTAACACCACATTTCAAATGCTTCAATTCTCCTCTTTTCTTCTGCACCAATAGTCCAAGTTTCACTTCCATAGAGCGCCACGCTCCAGACAAAGGCTTTCAAAAATGACTTCCTAATACCTAAATCTATATTCGATGTCAGCAGATTCCTTTTTTGTAGAAATGCTTTCTTTGCCTGAGCCAACCTACTTTTTATATCCTCTTTGCTTCGTCCATCACTGGTTATTCTGCTTCCTAAGTAACAGAAGTCTCCTACTTCCTTTAGCTTTTCACCTGCCAATTTGATCTCCATAGAGGTTTCTGATTTATTTCGGCTGCATTCCAGTATTTTTGTTTTACATTTATTAATTTTCATCATGAATTCTTTCCGTAAGACGGAGTCCATACCATTCAAAAACTCATTTAAATCCTCAGGCTTGTCGGCCAAGATGACGATGTCATCTGCAAATCTCAGAGTTGAAATTATTTCTCCTTGAATCTTCACTCCCACTTTAAATTTTTCTCTAATTTCCTTCATTGCTTGTTCAATGTAAAGATTGAAAAGTATGGGTGATAAGTTGCAGCCTTGCCTTACACCTTTCTGAATACCAGCTTCTCTCTCATGTCCTTCAACTCGAATGACTGCTGTCTGGTTTCTGTATAGATTATTTATCACCCTCCTATCCCTGTACTTTATTCCAATCGATTTCAAAATGTCAAACAATTTAGTCCAATCAACGTTATCAAAAGCCTTTTCTAAGTCTACAAAAGCCATGAACGTTCTCTTATCTTTCCTTATTCTACCTTCCAAAATCAGCCTAAGACTTAGTACAGCTTCCCTTGTTCCTACATTTCTCCTGAACCCAAACTGGTCTTCACCCAACTCCGTTTCTATCTGGCTTTCAATCCTCTTGTAAATTATTCTAGACAGGATCTTTGAAGCATGAGTAATCAAGCTGATTGTACGGTAATCTTCACATCTATCAGCTCCCACTTTCTTTGGTATAGGGATGATAACATTCTTCTTGAAATCAGGGGGTACCTCACCTGTCTCATAAATCCTACACACCAAGTGAAATAACCTGATCAGACCTTCATCTCCTATGCAGCGTAGCAACTCAATCGGTATATCATCTATGCCTGGTGCTTTGTTCCTGCTTAAGTCTTCCAAAGCTCTATCAAATTCTGATCTCAATATTAAATCTCCTTTCGCATCCTCATCAATTTCCTCCTCCCTTTCCATTACATGATTCTCTATCTCCTTTCCCTTATACAAACTCTCTATGTAAGCTTTCCATCTCTCAACCTTTTCTTCCCTATCTGCTAGAGGCTTTCCATTTGTGTCCTTAATATTACAGCATTTAGTCTTCTTTTCCCCAAAAGTATCCTTAATCCTTCGATAAGCTGTGTCTACTTTTCCTAAATTCAGACAATTTTCTATACCTGCACATTTCTCTTTCAACCATTCTTCTTTCGCTTCCTTGCACTTCTTGTTAACCTCATTTCTCAGACGTCTGTATTCTGCTTTCCCCTTTTCATCTCTTACATTCTTGTGTTTCCGCCTTTCATCCATCAATTCTAGTATATCCTGAGTGATCCACGGTTTTCTACCTATTCTTTCTTTCCTACCAATGTTTTCTTCTGCGGATTTTGTTATTTCATTCTTCAAAAGTGCCCATTCGTCTGCAATTGAAGTTTGTTTAGGGTTTTTCATTAGTCCTTCCTTTATACTCTTCTTGAATCTTTCGTTTACATCCTTCTCTTTCAGTCTGTCTACTGCCCACCTTTTTGGCTTTTGACTTTTCTTCAGTTTCTTCAACTTTAATTTGCATTTCATTACAACCAGATTGTGGTCAGAGTTTATGTCAGCACCAGGATATGTTTTACAATCCAAAATCTGGTTTCGAAACCTCTGCTTGACCATAATGAAGTCGATTTGGTAACGCCCTGTATCTCCTGGTCTCATCCATGTGTATATTCTTCTATTGTGGTTATTGAATAAGGTGTTAGCTATGACCAACTCATGCTCGGTGCAGAATTCTACCAGCCTGCTTCCTCGATCATTCCTTTCACCTAATCCGAAATCTCCTACTATCTTCCCTTCTCTCCCTTTTCCTACCACAGCATTCCAATCTCCCATTACTATAACATTTTCATCACCCTTGATATACCTCAGAATTTCGTCTATTTCTTCGTAGACCTTTTCAACATCCTCATCATCAGCTTGACTGGTAGGCATATAGACTTGTACCACTGTGGTGCAGGTAGGTTTAGTATTGATTTTTGCTACAATAATCCGTTCACTATATTGCTCATAATATTCCACCCGCTGTCCAAGTTTCCTACTCAATATAAGGATATGTTCGTTGTATGTCAAAACCATACACTAAGGGAGGATTTTTGAATATTCAGGTTCTAAAGGGGTCTTAAGGGGGTTAAACCTGCATTTCATTGATTAACAATATCTCACGAGTGGTTTCATTTGAGGATGTGCTTGCCACGGTGGGTGAGTGGTTATAGTGTCGGACTACCAACCCCAAGCTTGCAGGTTCGCCCCTGGCCATGGTAAGTGATTTTTGAAGGCGACAAAAATCACGACACTCATGTCATACGTTGTTGGCATGTTAAAGAACTCATTTGAATTCAGTAGGCCGTGTTCAATGGCAAAATTAATCTCGGGATTTTCCGCCAACACAAAGTTCCTCCATTCTCTACTCGAAAGCGCTGTAGTGTCAAGGAGTTTAGATATCTAACCTCCTTGACTTTCATAGCGTTCAAAGGAACAATGAAATTCGACATGCAAGCTACCCTCCGGGTGTCAATTAACAAAGCTTGCACCCGAGGTCATACGATATTATTATTATTATTATTATTATTATTTGTGGATGTGATACTCGGCATATAAACTTATCATTAAAAATAAGCAGACATGTGTCTAAGGGTTTTTCGATGTGAGGATTCCTAACGAAGCGTGTAGGCCTATCTCTTAAACGACATAGGCGAGAAATATGAAACTCAGCGAAAAAAAATCAGCTTAAAAATAAGTAAATCGGTGTTCCACCGTTTTTTTCATAAATTAATTTAAGGGGCCAATGGGGTGGGGTGAAATTCTGGGGGGGGAAAAGGAGAGAAAGTGTCCTAACTGACTGACTAACTCACTCACTCATCAAACTCAGGGGAAAAGGACAGCTTAAAAAATAAGTTAATAGGTGTTCAAGCATTTTTTCATCAATCCAATTTAAGGGGCCCATGGGGAGGAGTGAAATTCTGGTAAAAATAATTGAAAGAAAATGTCCTGTCTGACTCAGTCACTCATCAAGCCCAGCGAAAACTATTAAAGTTAGAAACATGAAATTTTCGGAATATGTTCGCTGTATGTCGAAAACGTCAACTAAGGAATGATTTTTGTTTCTTCGGGTTTTAAAGAGGTGTTAAGGGGGTAAACGTGCATTTCACTGAATAACGATATCTCATGATATGTTTCTTTGGGGATGTGATATTCGGTATATAAACTAATCATTAAAATAATCAGACATATGTCTAAGGGTTTATCGATGTGGTGTATATTTTGAGGTGAAAGGGGTGAAAATTGGGGGTTGATGGATTCTTAACGGAGCGTGTATCTCTTAAACGACATAGGCGAGAAGTTGGAAATTCGGCGGGAAAAACAGCTTAAAATATAAGTAAATAGGTGTTCGACCGTGTTTTCATAAATCCAATTTAAGGGGCCCTTGGAGAGGGGTGAAATTCTGGGGGAAAAAACAGGAAGGAAAGTGTCCTAACTCACTCACTCATCAAACTCAGGGGGGAAGAACAGCTCAAAAATAAGTAAATAGGTGTTTGACCTTTTTTTTTTTTTTTTCATAAATCCAATTTAAGGGGTTAATGAGAGGGGTGAAATTTTGAAAAATAATTGAAAGAAAATGTCCTGACTTACTCACTCACTCATCGCCCAGCCAAAATTATTGAAGTTAGAAACATGACATTTTGGGGCTATGTTTGTTGTATGTCGAAAAATCCACTAAGGAAGGAATTTTGGATATTCAGGTTCTAAAGGGGTGTTAGGAGGGTAGACTTGCATTTAATTGAATAACAATATCTCCCGATTGGTTTCCTTTGGCATGGGATACTCGGCATATAAACTCATCATTAAGAATAAGAAGACACAAGTCTGAGGGTTTTTCGATGTGGTGTATATTATGAGGTGTATGTGTGAAAAGTGAACCACTGGGTCCGTGGTTCAAATCCCGGTCACTCCATGTGAGATCTGTGCTGGACAAAACGGAGGCAGACAGGTTTTTCTCCGGGTACTCCAGTTTTCCCTGTCAAGATTTCATTCCAGCAACACTCTCCACTATCATTTCATTTCATCTGTCATTCATTTAATCATTGCCCCAGAGGAGTGCGTCTGGCCTCGGCAGCCGGCACAGTTCATATCCTCGCCGCTAGATGGGGGCTTCATTCATTCCATTCCTGACCCGGTCGGAGACTGGAAGCAGGCTGTGGATTTTCATTTTCATGTGTGAAAAGTGAGTGTTGAAGGATTCTTAACGGAGCATGTATCTCTTAAAAGACAGAGGCAAGAAGAATGAATCTCAGGGAGAAAAATCAGCTTGAAAAAAGTAGTAAATAGGTGTTTGATCGTTTTTTCATAAATCCAATTTAAGGGGCTCCATGGGAGGGGTGAAATTCTGGGGAAAGAAGTCCACTAAAGAAGGATTTTTGGATATTCACTCATCATCCCCCAGCAAACCTATTGCAGTTAGAAACGTGAAATTTTGGGGATATGTTCGTTGTATGTCGAAAAAGTCCACTAAGGGTGGATTTTTGGATATTCATGTTCTGAAGGGGTGTTAAGGGGGTTAAACTTGCATTTCATTGAATAACAATATCTTACGAGTTGTTTAATTTGGGGATGTGATATTCGGCATATAAACTAATCATTCAAAATAAGCAGACATATGTCTAAGGGTTTATCGATATGGTGTATGTTATGAGGTGAAAGGGGAGAAAATTGGCGGTTGAAGGATTCTTAACGGAGCATGTACTGTATCTCTTATTCAAATTAGGCGATAAGTTTAAAATTCAGCGGAAAAAGCAGCTTAAAAATAAGTAAGTAGGTTTTCGACCATTTCTTCATAAATCCAATTTAAGGGGCCCATGGGGAGGGGTGAAATTCGAGGGGGAAAAAAACAGGAAAGAAAGTGTCCTAACTGATTGACTCACTCATCAAACTCAGGGGGATAAACAGCTTTAAATAATTAAATAGGCGTTCGACCGTTTTTTCATAAATCCAATTTAAGGGGTTCATGGGGAGGGGTGAAATTCTCAAAAATAAATGAAAGAAAATGTCCTGACTGACTCCCTCACTCATCATCGCCCAGCCAAAATTACTGAGGTTAGAAACACGAAATTTGGGGGATATGTTCGTTGTATGTCGAAAACGTCCACTAAGGAAAGAGTTTTGGATATTCAGGTTCTAAAGAGGTGTTAAGGGTGTAAACGTGCATTTCATTGAATAACAATATCTCACGAGTGGTTTCATTTGGGGATGTGATACTTGGCGTATATACTAATCATTAAAAATAAGCTGACACATGTCTAATGGTTTTTCGATGTGGTGTATATTATGAGGTGAAAGGGATGGAAAGTGGAGGTTGAAAGATTCCTAACGGAGCGTGTATCTCTTAAACGACATAGGCGAGGAGTTTGATTTTCTCCGAGTTTCAATCAGCTTAAAAATAAATAAATGAATAAATAATTAAAATAAGGCCGTTTTTTCATAAATCCAATTTAAGGGGCCTATGGGGAGGGGTGAAATTCTGGAAGAAAAACGTCCACTAAGGAAGGATTTTTGGATGTTCACTCTCATCGACCAACAAAAACTATTAACGTTAGAAGAAGGGGACATGTTTGTTGTGTGTCGAAAAAGTCTACTAAGGAGGGATTTTTGGATATTCAGGTTCTAAAGGGGTGTTAACGGGGTTAAACCTGCATTTCATTGAATAACAATATGACACGACTATGACGCGAGCGAAGCGAGGCTAAAAATGAGATGGTGTGTGTCTGTGTATTACTTAATCACGCAAGAATTTTACATGGAAGTAGCTGATTTACCTGGTTAACATATAGGCTACTTTTGATTTCAATACTTTGCACTATTTCAAGATGGCGACCATTTTAGTGACGTCACTACACCCTTTGGTTTCAAACTTTCATATTTCCATTTCAAATAAAAAGTGAACGCTAAGAAATAGCAAACTTTTGATGGCATATACGAGGTTTAAAATTACATTTTCTATCCGAAAGGTATCTCCAACGGTTAGCGAGTAAAACCTAAATTTGTGCTATAAAACACGGTCAACGCCGAACGGTGTAGTTGGACAAAATGTTCCATCCTTAATCTCCCTCTGCGCAGCACCTCGCCTATCCCCTGTTTTAACTGTCACCTTCACATTTTAATTTATTTATGACGCGTAGCGAAGCACGGGTACTTCAGCTAGTCTCTTATAAAATAGAAAAAAGGTATGAATTTTCGTTCTCGTATAATGTTTTCTTCGGAAATGTACAATCAAAAATCAAGATACACGCTCTAAGAAACAAAACTTGATGACTTTTTTTTGTGTGTTAATGTAGACATAATCCACTTAGGCCTACACGACACTACAATCAAGTGTTATAATTATTATTTTGAGTGTTCAAGCCTATTTCAATATTTTAACCAATAGTTTTGTTTTTACCAGGCTTTTAAACAAAGATAACTGCGGATAATTCGCGGTTTTCGATAATTCACGGAAGTTCGTGCATTAATTACCGCGAATTATCGCGAGTGCACTGTAGCTTAAAAAGTTGTTATTGCTAGTAAAGACAAATACATATTTGTGTCACTACGGGTCTTAAATCGAATTTGCATATTTTTTAAACTGTAAGTAGAACATTGTTTAATTAAAACTTGGCAAGTACATATTGGATGAATGGTTAGGATGGTTGTGTTTAATGCACAGTGAATGCCCTCCCAGAGGCCGTGCTGCGGGTAGGTTGCAATGACTCGCCGTTAGATTTATAGTATGCACCGAATACAACAGCAGGTTGGGAAGCCCTGGATGTTGTCATAGCATTTATTAAATATGCAACTGGCAAGATAATTAGAACTTGCTGTGAAGTATTATAGCCTACCTCGTATCCCATGAACATAATTACGTATAGAACAAAACATAGAATTTTCCTAGTGGAAACTTGCCTTCTCAAGACGTAGTTTGCAGTAAATTTGTTCGTAAGTTTTAGCACCGTGTGATTTTTCCTTGTGCAAAAACAAAAGGTACCGTATACGGAAACAATCCGCGTACTCTGAAGGCTCTCGAGAATTAAATATCAGTGAGGCTTAATAACAGCGAGTGTGCCAAAACTTCCTATGTCGGTGCAACGTTTGTTAAGAAATAGCACAGCATTTTCAGCAACTACTATGAAATTCATGTCAGTAATAATGATTATTAAATATGCTAAAAAGTGTAAATGTGTTAAACTAATTGGGTGCTACACTGCTGCTAACGCCAATGCCTTGCTCGACACGCTGCAATACACAGTGCCCCGGCCGCCAAACCGTCTCTGCGAGTCTCCGTTTTATAGGGAGGGCCCTCACTGTAGACTACAATGTATAGGTTTCTTACAAGCATTCAGAGTGGTTTACATGCCCCTGAAAACGGCTCAGCTGTATGTCTAACGTAAGTTTACTGGTGTTTACAATAATCCCTGACACCGTTGCTAAGCTCGAGTAACCCTGCTGTTGCAAAACCTAAACAGCTGCAAATGTGTGCTCATTCTTTGAGAAACTGGATGTGTTGGGGAGAGAGATTTGAGTGACTCGAAAAGTTTGGAGAGTATGTCTTTAACTTTGACGACATTTTTTTATACCATGTTACAACAAATTTAATTGATATTTTACATAATGGAATATTAGTAGAGATTGGAATTTTTCGGTGATTTCAGAGTGAAGAAAGCGGTATTTTAAAGTGTCAAATTCGGTGGTTTCAAGTGCACTTTTCGGTACTTTCAAAATCATGAATTTTAGGCGGGATTTTTTAAATATCATGGATAACATAACACATTACAGTCATCCTTCAAACTATACTTCAGTGTAGAGATCCAAATTGCCTTGTGACTAACGGTGACGCATATCACTTAACGTGCTAGTGTAAGCTGAAAAACAAAAGTTCACAGCGTTTGAACAGGGGATCCAAATGGTTTTCAACACAGATTCTGAGAACTTTGGAAATACAAATGTCATTCCTTGCAAAACTCCAACAATGTCTGTCTTGGTCCTGTCATGCATCTGCTTCTTGATTAAAGTTTGCAGTTCTTTGTATCCTCGTAACACCTCACTTTCTTCCAGTTTTCCGCAGACCGGCAACTTCTTAATTTTCTTTGCAAGGTCCTCATTGATGTTCATTGGCACTATTTCTGCTGGATAAAATGCGCACATTTGTAAATCCTGTTCCCAGGGTCAACGGATCTCAAGCTGTCCAAGAGCATGCGACCCAGCATTCACTAAAACTGAATGTATTTTCCCTCTTTTTAACACATTTCCACAACCTTCCAACTGCTCCTTAATGTTGGTAACGTACTTTCCAGAAACAGCAAGTTTAAGGGCTTGCTGAATTCTCCGTAGATGTCCATCTAGAAGGTGAACAGTCTGATAAGACTGGCCTTCTAATAAAGGGATGAGTTCAGTGATGTCTGTGCCAAATTCTTTGAATCTCAAGTATTTCGTCATGTGAAACATTGTTGAGAAAATCAACACCAGAGTTATGTCCCTACTACTTCACTCATAAATTGCAAAATATCTTTCAAGTACTCTGACAGACACACTACAGAATGAAACCAAGAAGACCACCTGGTTAATTCTGGTTCCGGAAACAGTGGCACATTTTGATCTGGATACTTGTCATCTAGATATTCATGTCTGAAAGGCACACTATATGACGCCACGTGGCGAGTAGTTACTAGGATGAAGGGGCAGATGACCTCGCTGTTCTGGCCCTTAATACCACAATAACTAAGTAACTTACCAGGATGACCACCCAGATTGATAAAGAAAGCGAGGCCGACTATCTACCGTTAAGTGACCGATCTTTCCGTGTTTGTTGGATGCTCTCCATGCAGTCAAGTCATGGGAGAAGATTACCGGTACTACACTCGCACAAAAACAAGCGTTTGTCGGCTTCTGTGACGATATTTTAAACGGGCAAGGTGGTTTCACTACGATGACATTAGGGTAAAACCTAGATGAATATCAAGATGCAGAAGAAAGTGACATTCAGTAGTTAGACTTCGATAAAGACGATCATGGTTTCAGACATGAAAGCGATGCGGATATTGTACGGAATTTGACTGTCGGTGAGGTAAACTGAGATCCAGTACATATCGAGTGAAAGAGTGATGCAACGGAAATCACGAAAGTTCCCACAGTCAAGCTAGTGTGTCTATAGTCACACTTATCTCTTATATAGAAAATCAAGATGAATTTTCGTTCTCATATATTGTTTTCTTCAGAATTGTACAATCTTAAATTTAAAAAAATAAACCACCTAAGAAACAAAAAGTGATGACAGTCATTTTTCTTAGTTTTTAATATTGGTAAAGCCCACATAGTGTGTCTTACAATACTATGTTATAAAGTATTATATTTATTTTTTTGCGTGTTCATAAAATACATTTCAATATTTTTAAACAATATTTTTCTCTTTGCTAGGCTTAAAAACATTACTGTGGATAATTCGCGGAAATTCGTGCAATGATTGCCGCGAATTATCAGAAGTGCAGTGTAAAGAAAACAACGAAAAAAGCTAAAATTCGCGTTTTCGTGCTAAATTCATGCAAAATTCGCGTCTTCATGCGAAATTCGCGAAAATTTCGCGACTTCAAAACCCATTTTTTTCGCCATTTTTAGGGTTATTAAAACACATTACCATCTGTGTATTACTTCATTTAATAATTCGCGATCGCGAATTTTTCCATTCCCTAAATATTAGGTTTTTATTCAGGAGTTAACACAACTTATTGGTTAAAATCCTAAATTTTCAAATAGTCATTAGCTTATCACAATTTTTGACTGTGGTGAAATATTTAAAAACTGCCTTCTACGCTAACGTATGCCTCAATGATCTCTGAACGAAATGTCTCAGCTTCAGAGTTGCTAACTGTATCATATGGAAAATTACTAATCACGCTGAAAAATAAAATAAAAACCGCAAGATTCCTATTATCAATGCAGAAATATTTATTTCTGTTTATTACGTCCCAAAAATCCAATAGAACAATTTTTGTTTTAGCGCAAAAACATAGGTCAAACTCGTAGCATTTGGCGACAAGAGAGTTAAATTGGCGGCATTGCTTGACTTGATTTGTAAATAGTGGTTATCAGTAGCGAGAGTAGAAAACTCTAACGGGAACAAAAAAAACATGCTTCGCCAGTCGTCTGCTTTTACTGCTGAACAACATATTGTAATGATTTGTTGGGTGCAGACAGAACTCTCATCGAAAAAAACTATTGACTATCACCAGCGATTTTGACGTGATCCTTCTCCGAAACTTTGCTTATGCGGGGACATTAACTCTTTTCCACAGGTGATGGAAATGATCAGAAACAAAATGATGAATGTTCCAAAAAAGACTTAACAGTGCTTGATTTGTAAAAAAAGAGGTTCCGGTACTGTGGGCTACCGGGTGGGGGGTGGGGGGCTTTATGGAATATTGAAATATAGAGTTCTAAAAACGACATTTCGAGAAGTGCGTGAAGAGATCGCTAAAAAAATCGACATCGTAGGCAATCTGCAGAATTGTTCATACCCCTGTCAATCATGCAGAAATATCTGGATCTTGTTAGTTTCACAGGAGGATCCCGTCGAATACTCTGTCGAAACAGAGGTGGCCCTAGCAAGGATTTTTGGTGATGCGAGATCTCGTTGCGGCGCCCCCTCCCCTGTGGAAACTAAACTGTGCATAGCAACGAGCTAGAGAAAGGTATATAGTGTGGAAATGGCGCCGCCATTTTGGAAGCAGGTTGAACTGGCAGCCGCCATGATATACACTGTCAAGAGGGTGGGAGTCAGTGAGGGAGAGGCGTGACTAACGAGGCGTAATATAAGATTGGGCCTACGCAAGACCTGACAATTTAATTTGTACATTGAACGAAAACTAACACAATCATCTTACAAGACAATACGCTACTTTGCTTATGCACAGTACATTGCATGATTTCAGTGTCCTTTAAAAAGAATAATTTTTGTGTACAACTGACGCACCTGTTTACCTCTCTCACGTTGAGCTGTATTTCTGCAGAAGTGGTGAAGCCTGCATTTATAATACTGTTTCACAATTCGCTCGATGAGTGAAGCATAGTGAGACTTTTCCCCAGGTTCAGTAGCTGTAAATAGATGGTCAGATTTCTGAAACAGACAACCCGGTAGCATAGCATAGAAATCTGTCT
The DNA here is from genome assembly GCA_946902985.2 of Meconema thalassinum. Classification (NCBI taxonomy): domain Eukaryota; kingdom Metazoa; phylum Arthropoda; class Insecta; order Orthoptera; family Tettigoniidae; genus Meconema; species Meconema thalassinum. Next base: position 1,572,946,858 of record OX336388.2, read on the forward strand.
GCAACTTCAGCATGAGATTCTTCGTGTTCTTTCGCAACATACTGTCATTATTCCTGATGACAATCTCAGCTGTTTTACATAATTTCACTACACCATTTGATAGATTCAAAAGGCCATCTTTCACATCTTTCTCTTTAATCAGTCCTTCTTTCTGAACATCTTGACCCGATAAAAGCACTTCTAGGCATTCAATACAAGTTAATTTTTTAGACACTTTGCGAACGACACTTCCAGCAATGTATTGAACAAAATTTTCTACATACATATCGTTCATATGCATACCCCGCCCAGGGGCTCACAACTTGTGGGACGTGGATTGGCGACCACGGGACCTCAGCTGAGACTGGCATTGCTTGCAAATCCACCCGTCAACCTTCCTTAGTCACGTCTTATTCTCTTCAGGCACTAACGGTATCTGAGACCTGGAGAGTCTTTCAAATTCATGTCTTATTTGGCCCTTGTCTCATCTTTCCTGATACCCTCATTTTTCGAGGGATCAGACCTGATCTTTTCATTGTATCTCCTGCCTTGTGCACAAGACCCTATTGGAGGCACGGCGTGAGCAGCCTCTTGAGAATTAGGCATCGTTACCAACGAGCTACCCCCCCCCCCCCCAAGGGGCTCACATCTAGTGGGACGTGGGTTGGTGACCATGGGGCCCCAGCTGAGTCCGGCATTGCTTCCACTTACTTGTGCCGGGCTCCTCTCCGTCTTCTTTCCTGTCGACCTCACTTGGTCAACTCTTTTTCTCTTCCGACCCCGACGGAATTAGGGTATCCCAGGCCTAGGGAGTCTCTTCCTTTCCCGCCTTAATTGGCCCTTGTCTCATCTTTTCTGATACCCTCCTTCTGCGAGGGGTCAGCCTTCCTTTTCTTTTCCTGTTATCTCCTGCCTTCTACTCAAGGCCCTCAAGGAGGCAGAGTGTAGGCTATGTAGCTCCACCACTTCTGGTGCACCCTGGATATTGCTACACCCTCAGGGGCTCACGGCTGGTGAGTTCGGGAGTTGGCGACCCCGGGGGATTCCTGAGCAGGGTCCGGTTTTCCTCCTTTTATCCAATACCTCTGGGGAGGACCCTCTCCTCTTTCACTTTCCTATCTGCCTTTCATGGCTCTCCTTCCTTCCAAGTCCCTCAATCCTTATTCTTCGAGGGTTGAGGGCATTTCTTTTCCTCCTGTCCTTTATTTGCCTTATTCTCCTTTTATTTTCAGTTTCTTCTTCTAGTATAGTCTATAAGTTAGTAGTTAGTTTTAGTTATAGTTTACATTTCATTTTCATCTTCACGATCACCCAAACCATTAGGGGCCGATAACCTAGATGTTAGGCCCCTTAAAACAACAATTATCATCATCATCACCAACGAGCTAGAGAAAGGTATATAGAGTGGAAATGTTAGTTCCTGCTTCTGCAGAGGGAATCTGAAATGTAAATATCACACAAACTTAACGACACTCCTGTTGTCTTATTACTTCTATTCGTACAATTGAATGACGAACACACTGACGGCATGGTCTATGTATTTTTAAATAAATTTCATTCGACGCATGTTCCTGCACTGCCCGAATAATCGCAACAAGCTCTTGTCAGACGACGTTCTGAATCGTGGCCGCCTTAACTCAGGTTGCCTCTGCCCAGAGCGCTGCTACGCGGCTCCTTGCCTCTCTATATACCTTTCTCTAGCTCGTTGGTGCATAGAGACTAAAGATAACTTACATTATTGTTATTCAGACCTCCGAAAGATTAATATAGTAGTAGTGTGGATAAGAAACAATAACAGTAAAAAGAAATATTTTGTTTGGAAAGGTCTGGGGAGGACCCTCTCAAGGAGGCAGAGTGTAGGCTATGTAGCTCCACCACTTCTGGTGCACCCTGGATATTGCTACACCCTCAGGGGCTCACGGCTGGTGAGTTCGGGAGTTGGCGACCCCGGGGGATTCCTGAGCAGGGTCCGGTATGCATGATGTAAGCATTGTCTGCGACAATGCTTACATCATGCATAGGTCAAATTTACATGGTAAATTAATTTAAAATTGAAACAAATTAAAAAACAAATGACCAAAACGCCTCACTTCTGCGCTTGCAATTTCTTTTATTAATACTGAATAATTCAACTCTTGGGCTATACTATTTTCTAGAGATAAAATTACCAGATTTGTCAGTCTATCCTAACACATGGTTGTATGCAGTGCTTGATTTGTAAAAAAAAGAGGTTCCGGTACTGTGGGCTACCGGGTGGGGGGTGGGGGGCTTTATGGAATATTGAAATATAGAGTTCTAAAAACATTTTTACGCTTTTCTGAACACCTATAGGGATTAATCAGTGGACAAAATGGCAGTCTAATTTTGATTGCAATTTTAAATTAAATTGAGACTGTTGTAGCAACATTTTTCTTACCATAGCCGTTGGTTAACTAGGCTACCATTCAAACAATTAACATTATTTCATTCTTTTTTTTAACGTAATTTAGAAAATTAAAAGCATACTGTTTGAAAATACACACACGTTTACCAACAATCTCTTTTTTATTTTTTATATATATAATTTTGTCTTTACAGTTTTCTAAAATAATTATTTATTATAAAAGGTACTGTGCTTAAATATGTTTTACCTCACAGTTTAGGAAAGTTTTCGTTGTATGTGCCTCCTTTCTCTCTCATCTTACTGTTAGTATCCAAAGTGGAGTGCCGTCCCCGAAGCAGCCAAGATTCCATGTACTTTGAAGTACAGTCCAGTCAAAGACCAAGTTGACCTTGACTTACAACTAAGGTTCCACAGTTCAAAAAAATGTTATATATTCGACTTTTCCCCCGATCAGAGGTTTCGGTACGGCGTACCATCACAAATCTAGCCCTGGTTGTATGTAAATAAGTTTTAATAACTGAAACTTCTCCTTTAGCGATGGTTACAGATATGGCTAGCAAAATTTGAAGTGCTGTCCTCACATTTGGGAATCCATCCTGCCAACCATTTAGTTTAATAAGTTGAAAAACATTTATTGGTTCTGCTGATTCAAGCTCTTTCAACAATGGATTCAAGTGTATAAGTTTTACAACCAGGCTGTCACATTTTTCTCATCGGTTAAAGTTCTTTCTAAATCTGCACAGGCGGTTTCTAATTTGAAGTTTTCAGGAGTTCTTTTGATATTGTTTAGTGAGAGCCCTCCCTATAGAATGGAGACTTGCAGATTCCGTGTGGCAGCCGGGGGCGCTGTGTATTGCAGTGTGTCGAGCAAGGCATTGGCACTAGCAGCAGCGTAGCTCCCAACTGGTTTAACACATTCACACGTTTTACGTATTTAATAACCATAATTACTGATGTCAATTTCAGAGTAGTTGCTGGAAGTGCTGTCGTTCAATTTCTAAACACACGTTGCACCGACGTAGGACTGATATTTCGTATCAGAGCAGTTATTTCTTTCTCGAGAGCCTTCAGAGTACGCGGATTGTTTCTGTATACCTTTTGTTTGAGGTTCCCACACAAGTAAAAATCTCACGACGCTGAAACTTACAAACACATTTACTGCAAAATCTTTCTGATAAAATAAGATTCCACTAGTAAAATTCGATGTTTTGTTCTTTACCCAACCATGTTCACGGGATACGAGGTAGTCTACAGTACGTGACAGCAAGTCTCAAAACTAAGGTATCTTGCCAGCTGCGTATGAAATAAATTCTATGACAGCATCCGGGACTTCCCGACCTGCTGTTGTAATCGGTACAGACAGTACTATAATTCTGCCTGCGAGTCATTACGACCTACCCGCGGCACGGCCTCTAAGAGGCTCCGCTGTATAGGGAGGGCCCTCGCTCTATAATGTTCGTATAATATTATTTGGATCCGACATAATATTCTAGGAACACTCCAGTGATATAATATTATCGATTGTTACTATAATATTGTGCGCTTACAGGATTGTCACGCATCGGCCAGGTTAGGTATGAATATTATCCACGCAAAACAAATGCAGTATGCCGAACATGATGTTTCTAACATGTTACTAATACAGCGAGAGCCTTCCCTATAGAACGGAGCTTTGGCGGGCGGAGAGTGATTAGTAACCGCCAGTTGACTAGCATCTACCGTTACATAACAGTGGGTTGGGAATCGCCGCAAGTGGTCATAGCATTGATCACATTCCCAGCTGGCAAGATACCTTAGTTCAGAGAGCTAAGACTTGTGGTGAAGTGCTGTAGCCTGTCTCATATCCCGTGAACATGGTTAGCTATTGAACAAATCATCCAATTTTCCTGGTGGTAACTTGTCTTCTCAAGAAGCAGTCTTCCAGTAAATGAGTTTGTACGTTTCAGCACCATGCGATTTTTACTTGTGGGGGAACCTCAAACAAAAGGTATACCCTATAGAAATAATCCGCGTACTCTGGAGGCTCTCGAGAACTAAATAACTGCACTGATACGAAATATCAGTGAGGATGAATTACAGCGAGTATACAAAAACTTCCTACGTTGGTGCAACATATGTTTAGAAAATTAAGTGCAGCATTTCCAGCAACTACTCTGAAATTCATGTAAGTAAACATGTTTATTAAATATGTTCAACAGTGTAAATGCGTTAAACTAGTTGAGCGTACTCTGCTGCTAGCGCCAGTGTCTTGCTCGACACGCCACTACACTGTGTCGCGGCCGCCACACGTCGCCTGCAAGGCTCCGTTCTATAGGGAAGGCTCTCTCAGAGGCGCTGCGGCGGACAGAACTATAGATGTATAGATATTGGTTTCAACACGTTAATATTTCTAGAACGTTAAGAGCGAATTTTACGCTATGTATATACCTTTCAAATGCGCATACCCCGGCTCACTGATATATATAATTATTTTTTGCGGGTAGAGTTAAATAGTAATAAGATGATTGGGTTTTGTTTTTTGCGCAGACAATCTATCGTTGCCTTTTCTGGTCCCCCATATGACGGTGCGGTTGCATTGTTCGCATCGCCCTAAGGCCACCCATGCGTCCAAAGTCAGAATGGGCCTCTTCAATCTGCCATGCACCCAACAACTTATTATAATACACTGTTCAATAGTGTAAGTAGACGCATCAGTCATACTGTCTGAAACAAATACACAAAGATACAGTACCTTTAGTATGATTTACATAGGGGTAATGGGACTTTGTGGCTACCCTGTACAATCTGGAACGTACCGTCTTTTCCTCATGCTACATACGATTTCACCTGCACACATTTGAATATCATTAGGAAACAAACTTTCCTGGTATTCGAGCTCGGAGCTTGGTCAATTTGCACCCAGTGAATGCTCACTTTGTCCATGACGATAACTGTATGTGGACGGAGGTATGGCAATAATTGTTCACTAAATTATTGTTTAAAACGAGCGTATCATTTCTGAATGGTAATCTTCGATTTCTTAGACTAAAAAAAAATAATATTTATTCTTATTAAGAATCCCCCCAGGGCCTCACATCCAGTGGCGAATTCTCCCATACACCGCATATACCGGCGGTATACCAACCGAGATTTAAAAAATGTAAAAATATTTTCTTGTCACTTTTTAGACATGTTGCAGTCATGAAAATCGTCCTTGTCATATATTTTCTGCAGAGTGTTGTCACGAAAGTCGGTGGTCATAGCAGCGGACCATACTTATTTATATTTGTGGTGTACAGTTTTAGTTATGAGTGACTGTACTGAGTTACCGCAAGGGTCTCCCGGTGGCGCTTGCCGGCTCGTCAGAGGGACGGGGGGAAGGAGAGGGGTAGCTTAAGCCCAGCAAATTTCAGCCCGAGGTATCGCGCAAGGACCATGCGGTTCAACTATGCCTAATGCTGATTGGCTGTTTCAAGGGGAATTTGTTGACCAGCAGAGGCTTGCCAGCGCTCAGCCGGTTCAGTTACTTGTTCTGTGTGCGAAACAGTGTCATTGTACGTTTGTTTTAAGTCAGTCTTGAAGTGATTTAGTCAACAGTGAATTAATATAGAAATGTGTAGTGTGAGTGAAGCACCGGAAGTGGATTGTGGGTGCGTCATTGAGGACGTGGTAACCAAGGGATTTAATTTAATTGGATTCCCTCACAAAGTGGAAATTAAGGAGAAAGGAAGGCCAACTCCTGAACTTCCAAATTTAGTTTCAACTTGTATAGACCGTAAGCGAGAGTATACTAGACATTTTTGTTCCTCAAACTATTCACGCCATCAGTGGTTAGCTGGATGCAAAACACTTAACAAACTATTCTGCTGACCTTGTCTCCTTTTCAGTCGTGAAGGAACGGCGTGGTCAAAAGATGGATTTGACAACATTGCTGGTCTTACTAGTAGCTTAAAGAAACATTAAAAAGCGAGGAGTCATATCGCGTGTGCTTTTGAATTGTGTAAATTCGGTACCTCGCGAATAGATGTTCAGTTGAATGCTCAGAAAGCAATGGAGGTCTCAAAGCCCAATGAAATGGTAAAAAAGAATAGGCAGATTTTATCTAGGCTAATAGATGTCGTTTGTCATTTAGGCAAGCAAGAGCAGGCACTACGAGGACATGACGAGTCAGACCAGTCACTGAACAGAGGTAACTACATAGAAACCTTAGATTTGCTGAGCAAGTATAACCTTTTGCTACATGACCATTTACTTAATTCTACTATATTTCGAGGTACGTCATCTACCATTCAGAACGATTTAATAGAAGCCATTAGAGCTGTAATGGTAGATGCTATTGCGAAGGAGCTTGACAGAACAAAATTTATAGCAATTCTTGTCGATGAATGTTCTGATATGATTAATAAATCACAGCTATCCACAATTTTGCGCTATGTTGACAGTGCTGGAGAAGTTCAAGAACGATTCATTGGCTTCACGGATGTTAGTGCTAACAGGTCGTCTGAGGCTCTGTACGCCCACGTTTCATCAGTATTAGAAGAGTTCGGATTAGGTAACAAGCTTATAGCACAGACGTACGATGGCGCGAGTGTCATGGCTGGTCATTTAGGAGGACTACAGGCTAGAGTAAAACAAACATTTCCACGAGCGCTGTTCGTTCATTGCTACTGTCATGTCTTGAACTTACATTAGTATTGCAACAGGCAGCTATGGGAATAACAAAATGTCGAGTATTTTTCTTATCTCTTTCCGGAATGTCTAATTTCTTTTCCCATTCTTCCAAGAGAACTGAATATCTCCGAAACTTTGTAGAAAATAAATTACCGAGAACTGCACCAACTCGCTGGAACTTTAACTCGAGACTTGTTAACACAGTTCAAGAGCAGAAAGACAACCTACTCATGTTTTTCGAAAGCTTAACGGACGATGAAAATAGTGGAAATTGGGAAAACCATGCTATAGTACAGGCTCAAGGATTTTTGTATTTTTTGAAAAAATTTGATACAATTTTTCTTCTTAATGTATACTCATTCATTTTCTGTCACACCGATGTTCTTTTTAACATTCTGCAAAACGAGGCTATGGATATTGCTTTCTGCCACTCAAAGATAATAGAGACCAGAGACAGATTAAACAATTTCAGGAGCGAAGGCTTCCAAAAAGTCTGGGAAGTAACATGTTCTAGCGCAGCCGATGAACCAGCACAGAAGAGAATTAAAGGCAATGGATCACCAGAAGAGGGTTTTAGGAGACTATTCTGTGAAATTCTGGATAATGTCATTTGCCAGATAAATGACAGATTTTGTGATATGGAGCGTTTTTACTTCTTTTCCCTCCTGGATACAGGAAAATGTAGAGAATTTGGCATTTCGTTCCCAAACAAATTGTTTTTAAATCTCTTAGAAAACTACAGTCAAGTTTCGATCAAGTAGGTCTGAAAAACGAACTGATAGTGCTCTATTCGGCTAATGATCAAGAATTTACCGAGAAATCAGTGGCCGAAATCGTAAGAATTATGAACCGAATGCAGTTAGTTAATGCTATGCCTGAACTGTACAATTTAGCGTGTTCAATACTTACGATACCATCTACTACAGCCTCTGTTGAACGTACCTTCTCAACACTCAAACGAGTGAAGTCACACTGCAGGTCCACTATGGGACCTTACTTACTTCCCTATCAATGATGACAATTGAGAAGCAGCTGCTTTGTTCACTCAGGAAGCACCTTAACGGTAATTTTACTGATGCTGTCACACAAGTGTTCTTGAAGAAATCCAGACGAATGGAACTTACCTTCAAATAGATTAATCCTGGTTTTGGCAGAAGACTGTTGGAATATAGATATAGAGGTAAGTTATCGCTCGAATTATTTTATTGATTTCGACCAGTTTCTTAGAAGTGCTCTTCACTTTTATTGTATTAATACCTTGGCTATGAATGTTTTAGTAATCTTTGGATATGTCTAACGAAGTGTAAATGGTTTAGAACGTTGTTGTTAATAGGGGCCGATAACTAGATGTTAGGCCCCTTAAAACAACAATTATCTTCATCATTGTTGTTGTTAATAGTTCATTTTAAGGGTTTGTGTTGAACTTGTATAATAAGTTTCTATGATGAACTGAGGTACTATCGCTGCATTTGCCTGGAAATAGTGTAGGAAACCTCGGACAAAAAACACACTCATGGTAGCCTCTGTCGGCGTCGAGATTCGAACCCCTGATATGTGGACTTGCTGCAGCTCCCCATGGCATGATTCAACGTGCACGGCTATGCCACGGGGTGTTCTTGGAACGCAAATACAGGTGGCCAGTGTCATATTTTCAAGAAAAAATACGACACTTGTCTGGAGCGGAGAGAGAAGGTGGAGGTGCGAGGATGAAAGGAGGCGTTTGAAAGATGTAACCAAAATAAACTGGGGAATGAGGGGATGTGGGAAGTGTTCAGGAGTGAAACAGAAATTCTTTAGGTATACAGTATAGACATGATCTTTCTTACAAATTACGGATATGTTTTTCTCCAACTCTAATAATAATTATAATAATAATAAGAGTCTGAAGGAATTGGATCTTCCGCCGACCATCTACAAGAGTATGCAGCGTTCTGTCCTACTGTCCACATGCAATATTGTGCGATCCTTTCTGGCTAGTGAATGAGTGATAATGAACTCTATCTATATTTTGTATACACATGATATGTATGTATTATAGTTTGTATTTAAGTTTTTATGTATTGTTGTAAAACACTTGGTTTAACCCGAGCTTTAGAGTAACCCATGTTTGTAGTGGTGAATTGAATAAATAATAATAATTCTGACTTATTATTAGTATTATTATTATTATTGGGCATATTGATATTGGTTGCAAGGGGTGGGTAAAGAGGAAGGGTGCACTTGCGGTATACCAGGTACGGAGACCAGCAGTCGCCACTGCTCACATCTAGTGGGACGTGGGTTGGCGACCACGCGACCCCAGCTGAGTCCGGCATTGCTTCCACTTACGTGTGCCGAGCTCCTCTCGTCTTCTTTCCCGTCGACCTCCCTTGGTCATCTCTTGTTCTTTTGTGACCCCCGACAGTATTTGGGATTCTTTCATTTTCCTGCCTTAATTGGCCCTTGTCTCATCTTTCCTGATCCCTCCTCCTTCGAAGGGTCAGACCTCTTGTTTTCTTTTCATTATATTTCCTTTTCTCTTTAAGATTCCCTCAATGGTTTTGTTAATTGTAACCAAAATAATTTCGGTTACAGCATTATGTAATGTGACTGCAAGGATCAATACTTGACCTTGGACGTCTATATAAGCGGGAACTCGGAGAGCCAATTAGCGATTTTCTTTTTGCATCTACAGTCCATTTTGTAGGTAATTTCAATCTACGTTGCATTTTGTACGTTTTTTCGATCTAAATTGCATTTTACGAGTGTTTTCAACATCAATTGCATTTTGTAGATATTGACAATCTAAATTTCTTTTTAGTAAGTATTTCAATATAGGGGAGGATTTTGAATTTCAATTGCATTTTGTAAGTCTTTTCGACCTAAACCGCATTTTGCAAGTATTTTCAATCTAAATTGCAATCTCTCATCACCATAGAAACCTTGCCCTAAGCCAAAGCTACCTGCCACCCACTGCCGGACCCACAAAGAATCTCTATGCCACAACACACTGGGTTCTCCGTGGTGCCCCAGCAATAGGTGGCCATGGTTGGTAACCTCATAAAAAATAAAAAATACAAACCGCACAAGGCGAAAACCTGAGGGTGAGCTATTGTAACCAAAATAATTTCGGTTACAGCATTATGTAATGTGACTGCAAGGATCAATACTTGACCTTGGACGCCTATATAAGCGGGAACTCGGAGAGCCGAGGCATGCTTCGTCATCGTGCTTGACATCGTGAGATGCTTCTCATCATTATTATCGAAGTGTTGTTATTGACATGTATGTCAGTTGCGTTGTTGTTACAATATTCAAAAGTGAAAATACAACCTTACTCTGCACGTTTGTCTAGTGACATATTCTGCGGCAAAGTTATTACTTGCACTAGTGTGTGTAAAGTGAATAATAACAATAATAATAATGTTACCGTGTTTTGAAAAGTGCTGTCAAAGTGATTGTGAAAAACTACGTTTGAAATTTATTACGAACATATTACGTGAATATTGGAAATACAAAGGTATGTGGATATGGACTTGTTTTTATATAAGCTGACTGTTTATGAGCTTTGCTCAAACACTCAACACTTTGTGGACTGGAAACATATTACAGATGAAGTTGTTTGACCATGATGTTATGCACTTGTGAAATATCACGATTCAATGAACACTGTGCTTAAGAAATCCATTATTACGCCGATATTTAAAAAGTGATAGTTGTCAGTGGAACAATTCACCATGTTTATTTGCGACATTATTCAGTCAGCCAAGCAATCTATAAAGACTGTGGACTTCAACACTATAATGCCGAATACGTATGACCATATTTGGATGAGTGATGTCACCGACCAGCTGCTTGAAGAAGATGTCAGGCTAGGAAGCCTAATGGTGAGGCGAACAGTACCGAGGTTGCAGAATGGGGTACTCTGAACGATGCCAATCGCTGACATATTGCTGTGGACATGGAGAAGGCAGTAGGCGAATGCTGGGATGCAACCTTTCCCAAGGATGGGATTCTCACGGAATCGTGCTTGGTTTTATTCCGCGACGAGGGATCTTCAACTTCAAAACATCTATAAGGTAGAAACCTTCCAGCTTGTCATATGAATCTTATTTTTGCCATGAATTTCCTAAGTTACAATGTTGCCTGAAGTTTACGCTTATACTTGTAGGTGAGGTGGATCCTCAAGTTATTATTCTTTTGAGTTAATTTCATATTATAGGATATCTTACCCTATGTTTTTAAGAGGCAGCAGGACTAGTGACACCTCAAAAGCATTAATTGACACTATTTCGAACATGCATTAAATATTAAAATATTTTCCATGTTAAGTAAGAAAGGGAAGCAAGATCTCAAAGGATGTGGCAGTACTGGGCTAAATCGTATGTTATCACTTTCATTTACTTCCAAAAGGCATACGACTCTATAGATAGGGAATCCTTATGCTTGGTTCTGACAGAACTAGACCTCGATAACAAAACTACAAACCTAATCAGAGAAACACTAATACATTCTCCAAAGTTAAATTCATGGGGGAACTCTCCACCCCTTTTGAGATTAAAACAGGTGTACGGCAAGGAGATGGACTTTTTCCACTGCTATTTAACTGTGCCCAAGAAAAAGTAGTCAGAGAGTAGAATGTGAAGACCCACAGTGGAATCAGAATAGGAACTAAAAACATTGGCATTAAGGTATTGTAACCGAAATTATTTTGGTTACAATAGTTCACCCTCAGGTTTTCGCCTTGTGCGGTTTGTATTTTTATTTATTATTTGTTTTGAGGTTAATAACCATGGCCACCTATTGCTGGGGCACCATGGAGAGTCTTGTGCTTTGTGGCATAGAGATTCTTTGTGTTGGTCCGGCAGTGGGTGGCTTTGGCTTAGGGCAAGGTTTCTATGGTGATGTGATATTGATATAGTTTATGCCATGCGGAATGGAGGTGATCTGATGATGTTATGCTCTCTGGTCTGGCAATTGGTTTTGATGTTGGAAATTATGTTATGTTCGGTGCTGGCAATTTGTTGGATGATTCAAGATGATGGTGATGTTTGGTTTTGGAAGTTGGGTAGTATCTTCCTTGGGCTTGGAAAGAAAAATAGAGTTTTTGGTTGGAATGAATGATAGTGAGGATATATTTTAAAATGGATTGGGTTATCTCTGAAGGAATGTGACTTGGTCTATGAGAATGAAAAGGAGAGATTCAAAATGTTGTGATGTGAAGATGGATTTTATTAGAGGAAAATAAAGAAACGAGTTATATATGAATTGCGGGTGTGTCAAGTATTATGAATTGGTTTGTCCATGCAGACAGACCAGTATTAAGGGTTGAATTACCCACAAAAGGTGGAGTAATAATAAAGAATGGAACAGAAGAATATTAAGCTTTGTAAGTGGAGAAGAAGGAAGGTTGTTGTGGACACTGTACAAGAGATGCAGGTAATGAAGATTGCTTACATGTAGACAAAAGGGTAGTAATAGTATTGTATTTCTGATTTCGTTATGTGTGCAACATCATCTTGACCCCGGAGATTATTATAAGAAAGAAGGTTACCAATTTTAATGAACTACCAGGTCTGTATGCTTGATGTATTCTTTTAAATTTATGTATTTTGTGTGATCGTCGAGAATGAATCTATAACCTTCAATTAGAGATTGATTCTCGAGGGGGCATTTCTGTAACCGAATTTTAGGTTACAGAGCTTACCTTTGGGTTTCTGTTGGTTTGTATGATGTGTTTTCTAGGTTACCCAGTCTCTCTCTCTCTCTCTTAACACAACAGCCCTGGGGCTGGTTTGCAGCAACTCGCCAATCTTCTCTATTCTCCGCCATCCTCTTCAATTCACGATATGATTTTGTGTTCATGTCTGCCATTAACTGTGTGATGTATGCAAGTGGTGGTCTTCCTCTTGTGTTTTTCCCTTCTAACATCCCTTCGATGACTCTTGCTAGCAGCCTATTATGTCTGAGAATATGGCCCAACATATTTGCTCTTCTTGTTTTCAGGCTCTTCATAAAGCTTCTACTTTCTCCTGCTCTTCTGAATTCCTCTTCATTTGTCATATGTTGTATCCAACTGATCTTAAGCATTCTTCTCCAGCACCAAGCCTCAAAAGCCATCAACTTCCTTTCTTCTGACTTCCCTATTGTCCAGGTCTCACTACCATACAAAGCCACACTCTACACGTATGTCTTCAACAGTCTTTTCCTTATTTTTAGGTCTATACTTCTGGATGTGAAGAGATTCTTCTTTCTATAAAAGGCGTTCTTTGCCTGACTAATTCTACTCCAAATTTCTCGTTTGCTGGTTCCATCATACGTTATGAAGCCTCCCAGATACTTATATTCCTTCACATGTTGTATTCTATCATTCTCGATATAAATTGCTGGTGCTCTTCTATGAGCTTCCTGGTTCCGACTGCATACGAGTATTTTTGTTTTATTTTTATTCGTCTTCATGTTAAATTCGTTTTTAAGGTTGTTATTCATTATATGAAGTATCTGTTGAAGATCATCTTCATTATCTGTTGTTAAAGCAATGTCATCTGCGAATCGGAGCATGTCAATCTTTTCCCCATGTATATTCACTCCAACTTGAATCTCTTCTCTTATCCTATTTATGGCATCTTGGACATACAAATTAAATAAGTAAGGAGATAGCGAGCATCCTTGTCGTACTCCTTTTCTTATTTCAACCTATTCCTGGTTATTGTCAGATCTTATTATTCCCCTTTCATTCTTATACAAACTATGTATTATTCTTCTATCTCTATAAGAGATTCCCACTTTCTTTAGTAACTTGAATAGTATATTCCAATTCACGTTGTCAAAAGCTTTCTCCAGATCCACGAATGCTAGATATGTTGGTATTCCTTTTCTATTTCTCTTTTCAATTATTTGTCTTAGAGTTAATATTGCTTCTCTTGTTCCAATGCCCCTTCTGAATCCAAATTGGTCATCTGTAATGTAGTTATCAAGGTTGTTCTCTATTCTCCTAAGTATAATACTTGTAAGAATTTTAGATACGTGTGTTGTCAGGCTTAATGTCCTAAATTGGTTGCAATTTTGTGCTCTGGCTTTCTTTGAAATTGGTACTATTCCAGTTTCATACATTTTGCATATCATTCCATACATTGCATCTTCAGCTTTCTCTCCGCAGTTATTTAATAGTTCTGCAGGGATTTTATCTACACCTGGTGCTTTTTTGTCTTTTAAATCTTTCAGTGCTCTTCAGTGGCGGCGTGTGGATAAAACATCTGGGGGCTCACTACTTTGAAAAATAACGTGGCCAAATTTAATGTTACTTGATGTTTACATAGACGTAAAATAGTGACATTGCATGACTAGAAAGGTGACTTTCCTTTGAAGACACACGATTGCAGCTCGAAGAAGTTACCAAAACTATGAGAAATGAAAGACAGAGAATATAAGGTGTAATTACCTTAAGCTGATCCAGTTTCGTCTGATGTTGAAGACGTTGCTGGCGTTGGTATAACAGCTGTCGTCTGTGTGTACAGGAAATCCATCCTCCTTTCCTTCCTGGCGGCGAATAAGTCAATTACCTTCTCATTTAATCGACTAATTTATGAGTCATCTCCTTCTCGATGGACAACATAGCGAGAGCAGACAGTCTATCTTCATGCATTGAACTCTTCAGGAATGTCTTAATCTGCTTTAAAGTGTAAAAACATCTTTCTGCTTCAGAAGTAGTCATGGGGACAGTAATAATTCATTTCAAAAGTTTCATGACTTCTCCGAAAGGTTCCTTGAGATTGTTCTCTATCAAAAAGCAAGGAAGTCAGTTGCATCTTTCATTCCTTTAAAATCACTTCTTGAATAAATCACCTGCAGTTTGGTTTTCAGTTTATTTTTATCAAGAAAAGGATAGGATTCTGTAACATACGTAAGATTCTCCTCTGGAAAATTATTTTGGAAGGATGGGAAGACTTGGTGGTCAAAGAAGGTGGAGGCCAGTAAGTGGTTGGAGAAGTTGAATCTCTCTTTGCTGTGATTTATAATCACGTCACACACATCCTTCGTCGCAATGTTTCTCGAGTAATAACCATTTTCGCATCTTCTTTTCCCTCTGTTGTCTTCTACATTTTCCTCCACAACGATACTGTCAACATTGTCCCTTACTTTCAAAATTGCAGTTTCGAAGGAGCTTACTGCACTTCGCACTGATACAGGGTTAGCAGAAAGCTTTGGTAATTGGTTGTATAGAATGCCCACATGAGGCATAACACTGTAAAAGAACTCTAACCAAAAAGTAAACGTTTGCTGTTGTATTTTCAGACGCAGTCCATGTGCTTGGTTCATAGTAGCTGTTTGTCTGATCGTGTCTTCGATTTTCTCCAAGCATTCCAGAATTGCATCCTTATGCTCATGCAATGTAAGAACGCATCTTGATTTAAAGTTCCATCTCGTAGCTGAGCCCTGTGGAACTCTTCTGCCCACAACCTCATCAAGAATGCCCACTCTCTGAAGCGAATGAGAAAAAAAATGCCGGAATCTCTCCAATGGTGGCAAAGAACAATCGCACTTCTTTGTTGTGGCTAGCAGCCTGAGCCAGAATTAAATTCAATTGATGGGCGTAACAATGCACAAAGTAGTCTTGTCTTACAATTGTTTGTACTCCGGAGTGTCGGCCACTCATAACATTGTCACCATCGTAACTTTGGGAGACTACTTTTTTGTTGTGCTCTCCAACTACAATCGGCTAATGACCAGGCGTCGTTTCCTGCTGGTTTAAGAAAGTCCAGAACCTTTCAACAGGCTTCCCATTAGCTAATACATATCGAAGTACAATGACTAACTGACACTTTGAAGGCACATCAGATGTTTCATCTGCTATCAGGGAGACGAAGTCTGCAGTAGCTACTTCAGCTAAAATATTCTCGTGACACACATGCAACATACATTCCAGAATGTCATTTTGAATGTCCTTCGACGTACCCTTGATGACTGTAGCACTGTTGAAATGACCCCTAACGAAGGTATCCAATGCCGAAGTAAAATTAATGAGTCCTCTGAATACGCCTGGATGGTTTGAATCGAGTGTTTCATCATGACCTCTCAAAGCAAGTTCAAATTCACCACAGAATTTCACGCAGTCAATGATCTTCGAGAGCACGTACCTATTTTTTTCTGACACTGCCTCTCAATATTCCTTCTGAAAGCGCTACTTAGCTGCTGCCTAATATCTGTTTTCCCCAGAACCGAGAGATCTAAACATGCACTCTTATGTGTAATAGATGCTTCGTGCTTATCGATCTTTTGTGTTAAATGGCTGAGACCTGATACCCCTGTTTTTGTCCAATTCGTGTCCTTACCCTTAGCAAAAAGTAAGCACGGGAAACAAAAAAGCCTATTAATGGTATCGCAACCACATTCCTCTCGTAAATCTGTGGCTTAATGTTCTACATAAACCTTTACCTCTACTAGTTTGCTTCTGAATAATGTTCAGGGAGAGAAGAGGCCTGCCAAGCTGCTTTATTTTGCACTTTTCTTCTATACTAAGTGTTGGAAAGGTATTCTCTAGAAGAAACCGAACGGTATTCATTTTCACACTGATGAATACACGACACACGCATCAAGACACCGCCACACACCGTGATAACGAACGTCAGATACAATAAACTATAGAGCACTTCGATAAACACAGACTTGAGAAGATATTCGCTAAGGTACTGTTCCAGAGATGGTTGAACTGACGGGTCAGAAATAAACACTGCTTCAAGAACGTGTTAGGCAGACTGTTATTTATGTTCTTATCTTGACGTATTTTGCCTTTATGAGCACTTCTAAATAATTAAAAATTTACATTAATTACATAAACATAGGCTACGTATGCCTATTGATGTTATACAAATCGTAGTTACATAAATATTCTGGTTCATTGCAGTTAATTATATCTAAAATGCAGAATCGTAAAATTAAAATCCCTTCAAAACGTACCATAACAGACAAATTTTAAACTGCACGCTTGGAGACAATACATCGCCCAGGGCTGCAATGGCTAACTTCTGGGTGGTTCGAGGTAGATCGTGTCTAGCGCTGGCTTGAGCTGGTCCTTTCACCAGCGATAGTTTAGCTTTGTTCTCGGCTTACCCCCCTTGCCTCACACGACTCCGCGCCCATCGCTCCCTCCTTACATCCCACTGCCGCTTGCCAGCGATCCAGAAATTGAACCTTTTCGCTTGTTCCGGAGAACAACCGACTGTTGATGTCAAAATTATCCCTCCGAGCGCAAATTTACACATGTAATTAAAGAAATACACACTTGATTAACCATTTTATTAAGAGTTATATATTTCTAGGGGGTTCACTGAACCACTGAACATATAGAACGCGCCGCCACTGGTGCTCTTTGAAATTCCGATTTTAGTATTTTGTCACCTCTATTCTCTGCATCTGTCTGGTCTTCTTCCTCTATTACTTCCTTATTCATAACTTCATCTCCATAGAGGCTCTCTAGATATTCTTCTTTCCCTCTTCATACAGGTATTGTTCATTCTCATCTTTAATACCACATGTCTTCTGTTTCTCCTCACCAAAAAATTGCTTCACATTTCCATATGCTTTTTCTAAGTTATTTGCTTTAAAATCTGTGTCTATTTCATCACATATATCACATAAGTATTTCTCTTTGTCCCGCCTGCTTTTCCTAACGATTTCATTTCTCAGTCTTCTATATTGTTGTTTTCCTTCGTCACTTGTGACGTTTTTGAACCTTCTTCTTTCAGTTATCATTTCTACAACTTCCTCGCTTATCCATGCTTTCCTGCTGTTTTTATTTTTATTTTTCAGCAGTTCCTCTGCAGTTCCTAGTATTTCCTCCTTCAGAATTCCCCACTGACTTTCTATTGGTTTCTCGAATATGTCAGTATTTCTTTCAATCATTTCATCTGTTCTTCTTTGGAACTCATCTCTAATATTTGGCATCTTAAGTTTTGTCACCTGTGGATACTCAGTTTTTCTCATAATGATTTTCTTATATTTGAGTTCCGCGTGCATCATGACTAGATTATGATCGCTTATGATATATATTGATGGGGCGCCATGGAGAGTCTAGTGTTTTGTGGTAGCTAGATGCTCTTTGGTGACCTAGAGATGGGTGACAGGTGGCTTACTTAGGGCAATGTTACTATGGTGATGTCATGTTTGAACGAACATTAGGTTATGTTCTGAGAGGAAAATGTTCTGTTTTAGGCTTGGAAGAATGGAGATTATCTTGTGGGGAAAAGAAATGTTGAGATAAGAGATTATTAGCTTATGTTCTGTGTTATGGCAATGTGATTATTTGGAAAATAGATGTTATGTCTGGATATATGCTGATAGAGAAAGAGAAGTTTTATTTTTATTTTAAGAAAATGCGAGAAGATAAGAATTGGAGCAGAAGAATATTAAGCATTGTGAGGGGTATGTAGTTACAACATGAAGGTAGTTGTGGATACTGTGTGAGAGATGCAGGTAAAAGGAAGCTGGCTTACATGTACACAAACAAGTAATAAAGGCATTGTATTTCTTATATTCCTTGCATGTCCAATGCTATATACACCCCGACGATTATAAGTAAGAAAAGAGATTAGTTACATTGAGCACCTAACTGTGGTGTTGTTGGTTTTACCCCGACCAATTAGAAAGAAGATAAATTTATCAATTTTAAATAACAATATATGAATAGAATAATTTCATAACATACAACTTAATATGGGAAATACTCACTTCTACAACTTTCAGCAGGTCTGATTTACCATGAGGAATTTCATGGGTGTTGAAATAGATAATACGAACTGCTTTCAGATGCTGTCATATGAAAATAAGCAATATTTATGAACAAAACTTAGCATGTGATCTTACGTGTTTATACAACTTAGAGCCCTCAGCCCGCGTTGCAAATTCTACCAACAGCACGGCTTGAGAATAATAGACGTTGATGGCATATTTTTTTCATATCAAATATTTCATGTAGCCTATGTTACATACGGTATCTTTCATCTTTCTTTGTTTTACTACACACAGGATCGCCTGATAACTGACGCTGAATGTCGATATAGTAACACAAATACAGTCCGTTTGACTGTTCCTAAATGTCACTAAACCTGCCCATAGCTGTACACAACCATGCATGAGCAGGGCCTATTAGACGGAGGGCGTACGACAGCCGATCAGGTCCAGTCATTCCGCCAGGAAGAAGGTACACTGTACATTGTACGTGTCGTCTGTAGTTCTGCCATGCCTAGAAGGTCAATACCACCGTTTGATCTATCCGCATTGTTACCTTGTCTCAGGAAGGGCTCTCATCAAGGGAAGTATCCAGACCTCTCCGAGTGAACCAAAGCGATGTTTTTCGGACATGGAGGAGGTACAGACATACAGGAACTGTCGACGACATGCCTCGCTAAGGTCGCCCAAGAGCCACGACGGCAGTGAATAACCGCTACTTACGAATTTCAGCTCGGAGGAACCCTGAAAGCAACGCCACCATGCTGATTAATGCGTTTCATGCCGCCACAGGATGTGCTTCGACTCAAACTGTACGCAATAGGCTGCATTATGCGCTCCTTCACTCCCAACGTCCATGGCGAGATCCACCTTTGTAACCCCGACACCATGCAGCACGGTAGAGATGGGCCCAACAACATGCTAAATGGACCCATCAGAATTGGCATCACGCTCTCTTCACAGATGAGTGTCACATATGCCTTCAATCAGACAATCGTCGGAGACGTGTTTGGAGGCAGTCTGGTCAGGCTGAACGTCTTAGACACACTGTCCAGCGAGCGCAGCAAGGTGGTGGTTCCCTGATGTTTGGGGGTAGCATCATGTGGGGCCGACATACGCCACTGGTGGTCATGGAAGACGCCGAAGCGGCTCTACGATACATGAATGACATCCTCCGACCCATAGTGCAACCAACCATATAGGCAGAATTTCTGGGAGGCATTCGACTTCATGGACGACAATTCTCACCCTCATCGTGCACATCTTGTGAATGCGTTCCTTCATGATAACGCCATCGCTCGCTTAGAGTGGCCAGCATGTTCTCCAGACATGAACCTCATCGAACATGCCTGGAATACATTGAAAAGCTGTTTTTGGACGAGATGACTCCCTAACCAAACTGATAGATCATCGCCGTTGAGGAGTGGGACAATCTGAGCCAACAGTGCCTTGATGAACTCGTGGGTAGTATGCCACGACGGACACAGGCATGCATCAATGCAAGAGGACATACTACTCGGTATTAGCAGTACTGATGCATGCTGCAATCTGGACTCTTAACTTCCAAAAGGCTCGCTGTATGATTGTACAACTGGCAATGTGTGGTTTTCATGAGGAATAAAGAGAGCTGAAACATTGTTTTTGTATATCTCTAAGCCATTATGTATGTCAAGATGCACGACCTCTTCGCAGCAAGGTGATGCAATACTTTTTTTGATGTGTGTATTTGGCAATGTATTAAAAATTACATTTTTTTAAACATAAAAATATGTTTGTGTTTTCTTGGTCCCATATTCAGCAATGAATATAGGCTAATTTTTCTTGACTCAAATCATGATACCACAATAAAAATATTTTTAAAAATGTTGTTAAAATGTATGAAAAATCACCTTTTCTTTATTTTAACTATGGGCAGTACTTTTTTTTTCAGGGGGAATGCGGGGGGGGGTATGGGTAAACATTTAAAAACATTTAAGAAAATATATTGGAACATTTTGTATCTAGTCCGGCAAATATATCTTCCGACTTGATAGTTCATCGATCAGCTGGCATCAACACGCTGTTTACAACAGCTGGAGGAGATTTCGAGCTATCCTCGATTTAAATAGATCTATCGAATCAGTTTCTTATAAGCACGCAGGCTAAACTATTTAACATCCACCCAGGCATCGAAAAAGCTGAAAGTTAATAATTTGAAAACAAACAATGACCGGACTTTGCAAATTGCCGAAAATTGCAAGATCGTGATGTTTTGTCGATAACTGAGAGTACCCCTAAATTTCTTTTGTAGAAAAAGAATCACTGACTACAAGTAATGAATTTTTTTATAACTTTTAACATGCCAATATTAAACTTTTAAATGCTTTATATCTTTTCCTTTATTTGTTTGTAATTTTACTGACACTGAGTGGATTGGCATGAGCAACTTCCGAGTGGACGCCGGGCAAATTGTGTACCCCACATGGATCAAGAGCCAGAACTGCCTTAGTGACACTTAGATACCACCTTAGGAGTTGTTCCTAATTAGCTGCAATTTCTCCCTTAATGCTGCTTTGTTTTGCCTTTAGTGTCACTTAAATACAACAAGTCAAAATTTAATGTTTTTCATTTGGTCAACTTATGCGTGATGCAATTGTGTGTGTTAATAAGGTTCTAAAGTATGCAAGTGGATGTGAAAACCACTTTCTACACCAAGAGTAGATGATAACCTGAATAGGCAAATCTCTGTCAATAAATTTTAATTTCTATTTCATTTGAATTATTCCTCATTGTGCAATTATCAAGGTACTTTCCTTTCTCTTTCCCTAATAGTGGCCAAAATCACCAGCTAGGTTCCGGTATTCATCTTTCCTTGTAAGCCTGACTTGGGGGTCAGCAGAGAATGGGGTGCACGGTGATGGTACAGTATGGATGTGTTGTGGAGACACAATCTTTCCACAAAAAATGAAGTAAAACCAATAAAATTCTTGCTTTTTGTAGACATCAAAACAGCAGACATATTGAGTCCTCTAAAATTGTTGAAAATTCAAAAATTTATGCAAATAATGACCATTAAATTTCAGCCCACTTACTTTCCTTCAGAGAACATAACAGTTTGATATTGTGGAAAGTTGATTAGGTAAAACAGTGCATCCTTCTGAAAGTTGGTAAAGTTTGGAAGAAGTTTGTTAATCATCCTCAGGGTCTCCACGAGTACTGCTTGCACCTGTGGCCACCATTTGCTTGCCATAGAAAGTCAAAACACACCATTGGCAAGTAATCCTGAAAATCTTGTATAGATTAAAAAATATGGTATGGATTTTTTTAAATGAGAAATAAGTCTTGTTTTGCTAGGTAATTTAAATACCACCCCAAGTTTAGCAATGTGGGTATTATAAAGAGTTGAAAATAGGACCATCATCACTCATTAGGAATCAGGTCATAAAATGTATGCTTGTCTTTTATCATCATAGTGGAAAGGATGACAGATTAGTCAATGTTTTGTTTTGATGTTGTCACCTTGAAAGTAGCTACGGTATCCTGTAAGTACCCATCTGCCCTAATTAATTTAATTTTTATTGAATGCTTGAGGGTGAACAGATAGGACAGTTTATTTCTTTGTGCTCCATGTAACCAGATAGCAAATATTTCTTTCAGTGATGTTGTGGATTGAGAACACATTGTTGAGAGACCTAACCTGAATAATGAGTATCTCAGGGAAATACCATGGAATAGGACAGAACTATCTTTGTCAACAATGGGTACATAGCCTACTTAGTTAAAATGTTTCAGGTTAGGGCAACGTCTTGCATTGTGAGATCTATATTGTTTCGCAGTTCAATCTTATATGCAGGAATAGTCTAGTCTTGTTTGTAGCTATAATCCTCTGTCATCTTTAATTTATGTGTAAAGCAGCAACCCGAAATTATAAGTTTCTGATAAACTTTCACTGCTGAGACATGCAAAAGTTTTTACCTCAAATTAAGCACAAATTGGAGGCATGCATACTTTTTAATATTTTTATGCCATATATAAATCTACATGAATAAGTTAAACAAAGTAACAATGTTGTACCGTAAAAATAAAGTGGCATCTTACAGCTTTTTAGTAGGTTTGTAAAAGTACATATTCAGAGCCACAGTTTTTCTCAGCTTTCAATATGTCTGTCTGGAAACTCCTTTTGTCTCTGTCTGAAGAAATTGATACATGCTTTACTTTAGGTATCAAAACTACAGTTGTATTTTTAAACCCTGTATTTAATAGCCAGCACACCCCATTTTCAGTACAATGAATAGGCAGATCCTTAATTAGGAACTTTTGGTTTGTCATTATCACCAAAGTTGATACATAGAATGAAATAATACAATTGAATAATGCAACAAAATATATTTATAACAATATACATTATTGTTACTTTCAAATACTTCTATTACAATACACAAAACTTCTGACATTAAACTGGGCAATTAGTATCAAGTGGGTTTATATGTGCTTAATTTTGATGCATTGGCGAGAGGATGGTTATTTTTCTTTTGGATCAAGAGATGTAAGCACAGTATTTTCACACTGATGACTGGTTTGTGAGTAAATAAATCAATTATTTTTGGAGGAATTGAGAAATACCCTAAATCCTTTAAGAAATGGTACTGAATCACATACCCATATACATAAATATATATGTATGCCTGGGAGGATATACAAAAAGACAGAAAATTAGAGAGAAAAGAGCATGAGGCAAGATACTTCATGATATCATCTCTGTAATTCCCTGTTGAAACTGGTGAATACACTGTAAGATACACTTAAGATGTACAAATGTCAGTCAGTGACTTTAGCTCCACTTTGCTTTTTTCTGCCTTCATGGTACATACCTGTATATATATATTATATATCATAGCTGGTTAACATAGCAGTACACATACACAAATTAGGCATTGTTTAAAATTAACCAACAATTACTTATATGTAGTTAATTAGACAATGACTTGACACATATTTCTTTGGTGAACACAACATTGAAAATAACATTCTCAGCACAGTTAAAAAAAGACTGCAAAACATCTGGATTATAACTCTTCCCACAATATATCTTCTTTTATAATAAAAATATATAAATATAATGATTAACACATAATTATGTGTAAATACATTCACACATTTCTCATCACTGGACACGTTGATTTTTATTTAAATATGGTACATATATATTTTTAAACATTTTCCAATAGGATGTACCAAACATAGAAACGCGATGTTTCATTAATTCTTTTAATATCTGATGGATTTTATGACATATAATTTGCTTCATTCATGTAAATGCCATCCTTTTTGGCTTGGCAGGCAATAGTTTTATATAAATATATTTACAAGAGCTTTTTATGTGGAATCACTTGCCAATTTTTTAGTGCCATTTAATAAATGCACTACAAAAGTGGCACTCTTACCACAAAGAGCAAAACTAATTTCAATAATCTTTTGGCAACTTTGGAATAAATAATACACCCTGGTATAAAATAGTACCATCTTTTATCCCATGATTGTTGAGCAAGGTCCATGCTCATCATATGATTGAGAACAACAGTAGTTCAACCTGTCCATAAATTTCCTTTTTTGATTTTGAAATGCAAAGAGGTAGGTGATATATACAGTCCTCTTGGCATCACAAAACACTTGCTGCTTCATTTTGTTCTGGTATCACGTGCAGTTGGCACACAATTTATAATATTCTTAAAAAAATTATACACACATATACACTCTCGCACGCACACACGCACCATATACATTAAACGGTATAAACATTTCGTGTTCATTGTTTATTTTACGATCATTAAATTTTTCATCACATTTAAATTAGTATATCAAAGCCCATTTATATCTTGTCATCATCTCATTTCCATTATATAATTAAACCGCTGGTAAATCACAATTCTCATTACCATCATCAGTCTTCTTCTCTGTGTTTTCTCCATCTTTTTTTAACAATGAAGAGACACACGCAAATCACTCATAATCTTATCTTAGCTGGATGATACTTCAATGTAAAATTTCTGAGTGTTGTGTTGTATTAAACACTGACAGAGAAAGGTGAAATGGCTCTTTTATTACCCCTCCCCTGTGGTCCATCCTACATGCTACTCCATTGTGTGGCTGTTACTCTCTCATGAAGTATAAAAATTAAATTTGGAGATATTATTTATCTTGAGTGTTAATAATAATTCTGGTTTTATATAAAAATGCAAATGAGCATTTTGATTCCAGCAAACGTTTGGAGTATGCACATTAATCAAACCTTTGAATGTTGTTTTATGAGACATTTTCATAACTTTACCGTTTTAGAGATGTTCTGAAAAAAAATATATCTGTATGTTAAGATCCCTGTTTAGCAGGATGGGGTTTGGTGTGCCCATGGTAACCACCAGTGCTTTTTATTTATACAAGTTCTTTTTGAATATAGCTTTGAAGGTCCATTTATAGACTGCAGGTTTTCCTCTATTGAATTTAAAGAAGAATCGTTTGAGTTCAAAAGTTCTTCAGCAGAATAAACAATCTCGTTTCTCCTCAATTGAGTGCCTTTTGCAAGGTCTCTCTTTTTCCTTCGACGTCTGCTTGAATCATTGGTAGATGTAGTCGTTTTCTTTACAAATCTTATATTGAAAGGATCTTCAGCTAATTCTGGGTATCGCTGAACATCATGAACGTATTCACCATCATAACTGGAAGCATAGCCAACTTTAAGTATTTCTTCCATCTCAGTTGCTGACCAATCAACTGCACCAGCAAAGCTGTTCCGCAGAGCTTCTCGTTCACGGTGCCAAGCTTTCCTCACTGCTTGACCTTTAGCATGGTGTAGTAACCTCTGTTTTTCTTTATCTGGAG
Source organism: Meconema thalassinum (assembly GCA_946902985.2). NCBI lineage: Eukaryota > Metazoa > Arthropoda > Insecta > Orthoptera > Tettigoniidae > Meconema > Meconema thalassinum. The sequence goes on from OX336388.2 coordinate 1,572,972,431, forward strand.
TAGTGCCATAACGAAGATTAACTACTGCACTTATGCCATGTATTTTGAGATCAACAACTTTACCAGTACCTCCACTTGCTTCTGAGGATCCAGCTTCTTTTTCATGAAAAGTGGTATTCACTTGTCCTCCAAGCCGTTTCAATTGTCCTCTATCTTCTCCTGCACGCCATGTATCCTCCTTCACAAAAAAGAATGCATCCTGTTGTGCATTATGCATTAAAAAAGTGAATGGTAGCATGTATGATTGGTTAAATACTGATGTGAATACATCACGGTAAATAGCATTCGCCGCAGGCACACTGCTGACCACTGCACGTCCATCTTGAGTCCGAGAAACCACTATTCCACGTCCAAATGGTGGATCGGATGCAGCACCCAGACGGCGGAATGGAAACACCGATGCAGGGTTTGTTGCAGGAAAGTCATTTGGAGGCCAAATATCTCTTTTCACAGCAGAGCGTGGAGGAGAAGAGAGTGTTGATGAATCTCCCAGTCGCCTTTCTGCCAAGTGAGCTAAAAAGCCTGAGGCTACTCCAAAAGCGGGCAGATTGGAACTTTGCCGTAATTGTATTGATGATCTAGAAAGCATCAGCTGAGGCATTGAGATTGACAGCAGAGTTTTTCCAGGATCTCCAGTCATTGGACCCAGAGAACCTCCAAATCCAACTGATGAGGGAAATCCTCCTCCGGGAAGACTTTCAGGATAAAGTTGAGGGGCTAGGCTTCTCAAATCATAGCCAAGCAGAGACAGCCAACTTTCATGATCTGTAAGCAAAGAAGATATTTTATAATAGTTGCTACAAATCGTATGAATTCAAATTAATACTTATTTTAATAATTCGGAACTTCCCTTGGTAGAATACCGGTCACATTAATCCTCAAAAGAATTCAAACTTTATAAATTACTTAATATACATGGCAAGAATTCCCAAAAATAAACTTAAGTATTGAAAATGACCGTGGAATTCAAAAAACGATCAATTAAACTAATTTCATAGTCATTAACTGAATACATTAACTTTCACCTTATCTTACATTCTTATGTGATCAGCACAAACATTTCAATTCCCTGGTCTTTGTTCATGTTTATTTAAAAAAACTTCCAATTACAATGTGAGCTTCCTCCTTGGTAAGGAAATCACACTGAAATATGACCTTAATAGAGGATGTCAACTAAAAGAAATTATATTCAGTGTTAACATGCCAGGCAATTAATTATAAAAATAATGGTCAAGATTGGACATGTTTACAATTCTTCCTCTTGTTTTGTGTCAGGAGTACATTCTAAATTACATTGGATCAACATTAGACCACTTGAATTGCATTTGGGTTGGCACATGTCACATTCTACTGAGAACACTGTGATGGACAAGCTGAACACACACACAAGTTTCATAATTTGCATTTCACCACAATCGCATGAAGTATCTTCTGATGAAAAGTCCCATCTCATGTTGACTTGGAACAACCAACTCCAGTCCTCTGTCGATTGAGCGACTTACACATTGTCCAGGTCTCATTATGTCCAGTTGGTTCATTGCATATTTTTACAATAAGCAGTTCCAAGATTCCTTTATAATGAAAGTGCAAATCATGAAACACATCGAACTATACCCTTCCTATAAGTTATCTAAGTCGGCACTTGATTTTGCAATTGAGTCAGGTGCTACATACAGTACATCACAAAACCTTCAATGACTGACTTGAGAGATTAAGACAGCATGAATTTTAATTCAGAGCATTTTGTTGGGATGGTGAAGTGTCCAAATGAATTGGAAGGAAAAGTTGCCTTCACACACCAGAGTGTGCTCTTTGACAAATATTTTGAAAATCAATGAAAATGAACTTTTTTAATGCTATATCTATTATATGACAAAACTTTTGAATGGAAAATCCCATCCACAAATTCATGTCAGAAGCTCTTATAAACAGGCAAAACTTCAAAGTCGTGAATTTTAGAAATACTGTATGTACATAACAAAGCTTTGTACTAATTGGAAATTTAAAAAAAGTAAGATATAGATGACAAGAGAAATTAATGATGGAGTGGCTGGAGCACAATTTGACTGTCAAGATAACTTAAAATAATATGTAGAAACTGAGTGGCAAAATGTCAAGACTGTGATTCTTCCATCAATTGTCACATGCTTATTAGATCAAGGAACAATTAAACATTTTAAATTAAATTGAAATCCAGGCAGTTGATAGTGCAGCATATTATTTTACAACTTCACTTAGAGCTTTGATGAAACAGTATTAAATGTCTTTCAAGCCACATCCTGGACAACAAATGCATGAAACCTGTTTTCACCATCAACAATCTGGAGCTGTTTCTAGAAATCAGGTTATTCTGCTAACCGAGATGTGACAAATTAAGATTCAGAAATAGTGATTAAAATAATGTAATGAATACTAGAACGTTTTCTTTTGGCATGTATGTTTATGTTGATATCAATTTGGACAATTCAATAAAAGTGATCCTCCGGGCATTTCAAGAAGAGTGCCAATGATGGCAAAGGTTGTGATAATTTAAATGAAAGTGATTAGGTCACCTGATATGCCACCAGTGGTATCATATTGTGAAGCACTAGACGACTACCACCACTTGAAAATGTCAAAATGGTCTAGGAAATCAAATGCATTGCATTCTACTTTTCTATTGCCTTTCAGTGCATATTAGCTGTAGCTATCACTTCCAAAGCCAAGAGCATTAAAAAAAAAAAAAAAAAAACAGTACTCAATACGGTATACTAATGGTGGTTTTGATAATACAATATTTGTGCCTTTACTCTAAATCTATAATTTTCAATATCGTTTGCTTTTATCAATTATAACAGAGTTAAGACAACTTAAAATATTGATTTAAAAAAATAACACTGTATTTAATGAATACTGGAAGGCTCTCTGCTGGTCATTTTCAGGATAATATACTCAGGTTTCACATCACAGTTTATGGAGATGAAAAGTATGGACAATCAAAAGCCTTACAGCAGGATAGTAGACTTACTACAAGAAACAACAAGTAAAACTAACCTGTGAGATGCTGAGGGTTACGACGCACATTTATTGGATCGTTGCCATTAAAGCGGTAAAGGTGAAGCTGTGTTGGATTCGCAACTCTGTCCAGTACTCCTTCCCACATTGGTGACATCCACTGTCCAATCAATGGATCATAGACTTTACCATTTGGCATGTGAACCAATGATGTAACCTAAAAGAAACAAAGAAATTAGCCTGGTTGTGTGCTCATATAGCAAACAAATACGGTTATTTTTAGAGATTTATTTCTGGAAGGATTTCATTTAAATAAGTATTTGTGCATCAGTATATAAAGGGGCAGATGACCTCGTAGTTCCGCCCCTTAAAACAACAATAACTAACTAACTATCAGTATTTAAATAAAGTCCAACATGGTAGAAGTACAGGAAGAGAACTGATCACCATCGGAAAATGGCCTAGGAAATCATACCGTACGGTATGCATTGTATTCTACTTTTCTGTTGTCTTCTCAGTGCATTAACAAATTCACAAAGAAATTTGATACAATGGTCCGGCTAGCTCAAAACAGTTGCCAGCGTTTCGTCCCAGTGTACCAATGGGCTCTTCAGTTGGTTATGGTACACCTCACCAAGACGCGTGGCTAGTACATACTGTAAAGGCCGCTGCAAGGCACAAATGTTGCCACGAGCAGTGCCAATGTACTATGGAAGTCAAAACTTCCTTTCAAAAATAATGTTAGCTTACCTAGCTAATCCATATTGGAAATATCTGTTCCCGTAGGAAACAGGATGTAAAATTGTCCGATTGAGCTATGTACATTAACAAATTCACAAAGAAATTTGATACAATGGTCCGGCTAGCTCAAAACAGTTGCCAGCATTTCGTCCCAGAGTACCAATGGGCTCTTAATGCACATAGCTCAATCGGACAATTTTACATCCTGTTTCCTACGGGAACAGGTATTTCCAATATGGATTAGCTATGCAAGCTAACATTATTTTTGAAAGGAAGTTTTGACTTCCATAGTACATTGGTGCTGCTCGTTGCAACATTTGTGCCTTGCAGCGGCCTTCACAGTATGTACTAGCCACGCGTCTGGGTGAGGTGTACCATAACCAACTGAAGAGCCCATTGGTACACTGGGGCGAAACGCTGGCAACTGTTTTGAGCTAGCCGGACCATTGTATAAAATTTCTTTGTGAATTTGTTAATGTACTTAGCTCAATCGGACAATTTTAAATCCTGTTTCCTACGGGAACATATTCTCAGTGCATCTTAGGCAAATTTTTAAAATGTCTTCTGTGTTGTTTTCTATGAATATGTAGTTTTTACTAATGATCTCCTCCTGGGTGTTCATCAAGCAATAATCAATTAAAACCATGATCATCATGCTCTGGAGATAAGCTTCATACTGTATATGTGGAAACAATTGTGTGTAGCCTATATTGGATCAGATTTCTATTTTTTTTTTAAATATTGCAGTCCATCTCTTATTATGATTTTTTTAAACTTTTGCGATTTGCTTGGGTCCTAATTCTACAGTCCTATTAAGAAAATAGCTGCTTTTAAACGAAATACATGAGGTGGAACTTTTTACTAAGTTAGATGAAATTTTATGTAGTTGAAAGAACTATTAGTAGATTATTCTTACCTGATCCAGCAATCCACCACAGAAGTCGACAGGTAAATACAAGTACGGGTTGGAATCATAAACTATGTGGCCATATGGTGACCGCATAATTTCCCTTATGCCTTCTCCATACTGATTGAAGACCATAATTGGTGTCCCACATTGGTCAGTAGCCACATAGTATTTATGACGATACACCTGAGCAAATATGAGGTGTCCTCGATCATCATACACTAGTGACATCAGTTTCCCATCCCGAGGACTGTAGATCTGGCTCACCTGAAATAAAAACAAGAAGTTCCGTGACGAACTAAAGAGCCTACTTTTCTTAAAATTTAAGATTCGTGCCAATGATTAATCTATATGGATCTATCAAGAATAATGACGAAATTAAGTTGCTAATATCGAAATTTCTAATTAGTTCGAAATACTGTATAATTGGCGTAATGTAGCCTAATAGAGCACTACAGTTGGCAGCCCTGGTGACTTAGTTCCATCTCTTAAGGTACAGAATACAAAATTTGGTTGATGTCCAATGAATAGCATGGACGTTACATGCAGTTAAACATTGGATCTAACAGCACGCGTAAAATCATGTTGGCAACAATGTCATGCATGTAAAATTCAGAAATAATGTGAAATAATATGATCTTTTGTTGTGCCAATTTTGAATGAAATCCATTAGTTAGTATAGAAGTTACATGCATTTTAAAATTGGACCTATCAGCAGGCTTAGAATCATGTTGGCAGCACTGACGTATATTAGTTACTCCAAATTCATCTAGAATGCCAGGTACTCTACGTGTGCAAAATGTAGAGCTATTGGCTTGCATACTTTCTGATATGTTGATATTAGGGTAACAAAAATAGAGACAGCACATATTAACAGTTGGCAGCCCTGGTTGCTCTTAAGAATACGCATAGTCATATCTGTTATGGTACACATAGCACATACGAAATTTGGTTGAAATCCAAATGATAGTATGGAAGTTACATGTATTTAAAGTTGGACCTCTCAGCAGGCTTAGAATCATGTTGGTAGCACTGACGTATTTAAGTTACTCCAAATTAATATAGAATGTCAGGTACTATACGTGTGCATAGTTTAAAGCTGTCGACTTGCATACTTTCTGATATATTGGTATTTGGATATAAGAAATTAAGAGCATTTATTAACAGTTGGCAGCCCTGGTGGGTCTTAAGAATATGCTCAGTCATATCTGGTTATGTACACATACAACATACGAAATTTGGTTGACTTCCAATTGATAGTGTAGAAGTTATATGCATTAAAAAATTGGACCTATCAGCAGGCTTATAATCATTTTGGCAACACTGCCATGTATGGCCTCCTGGAAATTAAATTGCAATATTATTATCTATACGTGTGCCAATTTTGAAATAGCTCCCATTCATACCTTCCAAGATATCCAACATGGAGCTGAAATTTCAATTGCGATTTTTTAGCAGTTGGTAGCACTGACATCATTTTCTAATATGGCCGTGAGATATTCAGGTATAGATCTTTACTCCTACCAAATTTTGTTTCGATTGCTCCAGCCGTTTAGGAGTTGATAGGGGGGGACACACACACAGCCAGACAGATAGACACGTATTTGCCCAATCTCATAAGTCTACTTTTTCCTCATTTTTGCAAATTGTGAAAAGTAGGCTAAAAAGGTTGTATGTAAACTGGCATACAAACTTAAGGAAAGAAACATAAAACCATCAGAACTGAAGCATTTTTACCAGACTTGAGTCGAGTGGAAATATACCTAGGAAACAGTCTGTCAGAAGGCCTTTTATACTGAGCTCCATTCAAAAAGACTAACCAATCTCACCAAGGTAAAATATATCCCTAGAACAAACAGGCCGCTTCTCCTATCTTGGAAGTATTCTTTCAGCTTGTTATACTTTGGAGAAGGCTGTATAAAACAGAATCCAAGCTGCCCATAAAGGTTTTGGGTGTCTTTTCCATCGGGTATTTCTGATTAAAGATCTAATTATATGCACCAGCTGATGATGTATCAAGCTGTCCTCATTTTAACATTACTGTAGGGAAGTGAAGGCTGAACCTTGACATTACGAATCTAGAAAATTTTCACCAGCAGAAGCTACAGACTATTATGAACATTAGATGGGAGGATTATATAAATAATGTGTCTGTTCTCAAAAGGGGACAGATGAGCTGCTTAGAAGCCCCTATCATCTCAGGTGGACCAGTCACATCCAATGTATGAAATGTATTTTTGTCATTGTATAAAGTTATGTTGTCATATTTCGCTGCACATTTCTAATAGTTTGTCAAGTGACTGTCATCTTGACATTTTATTCATAATATATTCCAATATCATCATCATTAACTTTCACGTATTAGGCCTAGTGGCCTGTTACGGTCTCTTGCCAGCATTTCTTTGGTCTTCCCAGGTTTCTTCGGCCACTTGGAGCATACGGAAGAATCTGTTTAGAGACTTGGCTAGGACTCACCCTGTCCACATGTTCTTTCCACTTTTCCCTATGCTGTACAACTGGGGTGATTTTTAGTTCTTACAGGATGTCTTCATTCCTCCGATGAACGAGTATCCAGAAGTTCGTCTCATGAATCTCATTTCTGCTGTTAGTCTTTCTTCATCTGCCTTCCTGATGGTCCAGGCCTCACGTCCATATGCAAGAACTGGTCTAACAAGAGTTTGATATACTTTCAGTCTAGTGTGTCGTCATACCCGAGATGGCCTGAAAACTTGATTGATTACTCCTGTCTTCTTCTTATTCTTCTTCTTAGCATTTGTCCCACCTGGTGGCAGGGTCTGATGTGAGGATTCGTTGTCTCCATTTCTTTCGGTCTTTAGCCATATCTGGGTGTAGATCTGCAGTCTTCAGGTCATTAGGGATCGTATCAACCTATCTCTGCCTTGGTCGTCCATTGGGCCTCTTTCCTGTGACTCCAGGGTATATGCTGACTTAGCTATTGTGACTTCTTCTGCACACATAGCCAAACCAGCTTAAACGGCCTTCCCGCATTTTCTGATGGATAGGCGCCACTCCGAAACGTTTCCGTATATCAACAGAGGTAACATGATCCATTCTAGTGACGCCGCCTGTCCACCTAAGCATCCTTGTCTCCATGAAGCTTAGCCGGCCAACACTCGGTACAATCGAGTGCGACTGGAGGGATAACAGTGCGGTAGATCTTGGATTTAAGGTGGTCTTTCATCTGGCGGTCACAGGAGACACCTGTCATCGCACGCCATTTCAACCAAGACGCCTGCGTCCTTGCGTTGACCTCGTCAATGATTCTTCCATTGTCAGAGACAGTAGATCCAATATATTTGAATTTTGTTACTCGAGGGAGATCTTCTCCGTCAACGCTGATGGTCCCAACTTCTTGGGGATCTAAAGTCATATACTCCGTCTTCCTTTTATTGAGTCGCAGGCCATATTCAGTTAATTGGTCACTCCACATTTGTGTTTGGTACTGGAGTTCAAGTTTGCTGTTTGCAGCTAACATGACATCATCAGCATACAGAAGCGTCCATGGGATTGACTTGTGCAGGTCTGATGTGACTATCCATTACAAGAATGAACAGCAGAGGTGACAAGGTAGAGCCCTGGTGGACCCCTACCATGATGTTGAAATCATTGGTAGCTCCTGCAGCAGCTTGAACATAACTCGTCGGTTCTTTGTAGAGAAGCTGCACCCAGTGAACAAGATATTCTGGAATTCCATGCTCTCGGAGCGCCAACCAGATTACATCATGAGGCACCCGATCGAAGGCCTTCTCCAGGTCTAGAAAAGCGAGATGCAGTGGCTTATTCTTTTCACGATGCTTCTCGACCAGCAACAGTGCTGCGTAGATTGCATCCGTTGTATCGCAGTTTTTCACAAACCCAGCTTGGTTCTTTGTGAGTTTTGCTATCTTGCGAATCCTTTTGTCGAGAATGCATTCGAAGATATTCATCGCGTGGCTCAGAAGTCTGATTGGGCGATAGTTTGAACACTCAGCAGGGCTTCCTTTCTTCTTGAAGATTGGGACAGTGATGCTCCGCTGTCAGTCTGTTGGTATCCGACCTTCTTTGATGATCTGGTTGAAGAACTGCATTAACCATCTTGCTGCATCCCATTGTTGAGAGCGCCAAAACTCTACTGGAATATCATCTGGGCCAGTGGCTTTCCCCAGTTTCATCTCTTTCAGAACAGCCTCAACTTCGGCGATCTCGACTTCCTTTATTGGTCCTTCAACAGGAGAGGTGGGTGGAATTGCTGGATGGGGAAATTCCTCAGTCGACATTTTCTCGAAGTAGCTCCGCCAGCGTTCTCTCGCCTTCTCCCAGTCGACCAGCAGTTCACCTGTTTCGTTATTGATGCCATAAAAGTGTTGGATGTCTTCCGTTTTGCGGTGCCTTGATTTGACCAGACGGTAAATGTCACGTTCGCCTTCACGAGTGTCAAGTTTTGCGTAGAGGTCAGCGTACTGATCTGCTTTTGTTGCAGCAACTACCTCACTACAGGCAGCTTTATAGGCATTCCAACGAGATGGTGTTTTATCTTCGAGGAACTCATGGTATAGTTGTTTCTTCATGTGTACTGCCTCTTTAACGTCATCATTCCAAAGCCACGCGGATTTATCTATCCTTTGTCAACCTGGTTTCGTTGATCCGGGCACTGAACGTGCAGCTTCATGAGTAGCATCTTTCAATCAAGTCCAGCTCTCTTCAACTGCGGTGACTGGAGGTACTGTGAATTTTGCAAGAACATTGGCCTCGTTCTCCTTGAATCGCCACCATTTGATTCTTTTTGGTCCATTTCTGACTAAGTATCCGGTTCTTGGAGAATGTATCCGCAGTTTACAGATCACTGGTCGATGTTGTGTGGCAACAGTTTCATATGGAATAACTTTCGTATCTAACACATCTTGAAGATTCTGCAGTCTGACAAGGACATAGTCAATCTGGGTTGCATTTGAGGCACTGTAGAATGTGATTAGGTGGGTATCACATTTCTTGAACCAAGTGTTCGTAATTACCAAATCGTGGGTTTCTGCGAAGTCAAGGATTCGTTGGCCATCATCATTTTTCCCTCCATATCCATGTCCACCATGGGCTGCGTGGCCTTCTTTCCTTTGTCCAACATGACCATTCAGATCGCCAGCAACGATGAGGTAGTCTTCAGGTGGCACTTCAGAAGTCTTCATAAGACGATCGTCATATCGTTGCACCTCAGAGACAGAACCATCAAACTTGGTTGATGTGATGATGCCGACGCCGCTGGTTGTTCCACGGGAGCCGTAGTATATCAGTTTGTAACCACAGCCAATGTCATAAGACTTTTGTCTGTTCCATCTTGTTTCTTGCACTGCACAGATGTCAATGTGCCTCTTCTCAAGTGCTGTAATTTTAATAAATTTTGAGATTTTGACTGCCATGCTCTTTTTCATCCAGGAATGATAAGTTGTAACCAAGATATAGTTAAAAGAGTTGACCCGTTCAATGATGATGTTTTATACACAGAGTTTACACTGAATTCCAAATTTTGAAACAATATTTTGTAGATTTAATATAACATGTTGGAGATCATTTTCAGTTTTAGCAACAATGGCTCTTGGTCATCTGCAAATAGTGTATCACAAAGAAAAATCTGATTCATATATTCCATATGGACATAAAGAGAACCCTTGGCTTGCTTTGAACTTTCTAATCTATATAAATAATATCTTACCTCATTAGCTCGATGGTAATTTGTATAGAAAAACTGAGTCACATTTCCATAGTTGTCTTTTCTAGTTGCTAATCTATCAAGGTGATCGTAGTAATAACGCACATCAAAACGCCCTCGCTTAGTAGCTCGTACCTACGAAGAAAACAACATTATAAAATTATTATTTACAATAAAAATTTTACAGAAGGTCACAGCAACAGATAACTTTGATATTCCACCTCTTTAAACAATGATCCAAAGCACTCACTAAGACAGGCAGCACTTCTACGTTCTTTGATGTTTTGCTTTAAGAATTAAACATTGCTGGGTATCAAAACTCCCTTTTCCTACACTTTTGCTCAAAACTATCTGTGACAGAATGGAGGAAGCCGAATAAAGTTTTATTCATTCCTCTTAGGCCTAGCTTTTTTTTTCTTTCTTTTCCACAACATTGGTGGACTGTCTGCCATGAAGGTGTGGAGTTATACTCAGGTACTCAGAGACCACTTTGATCTGGGGACTGGTCTGTTTAAAAGAAAGAGAGAAAGACAGAAAACATGGGGTAGTACTACGAAAAAGAATTCTTCATATTGACATGACATAGACCTAGTGAAGGGTATCGTTGTTCTCCATAGTAACACTTCTGTGTGATTAGCATGTTGTTTCAGTGACTGGCTGTATGGCTCAGAAGTAATGTTCTTGCCTGCTGTTCCCAAGGTTGCAGGATCAAATCCTGGCACAGTCAGCTGGCATTTGAGGGTACGCAACTGTGAGGGAGCCATGTTAGTAGATTTACTGGCACGTTAAAGATCCCCTTCAAGGCAAAATTCCGGCTCACTGGCGTCTCTAAAAGCCGCAGCAGTTAAAAGGGATGTAAAACAAGTAACATTATTACAGTATCATTAATGTTTCAGTCCATTCTTTTCCATATGACTGGTTACCAGACTGATTGAACAAATACTTATCAGGGAATTTCTTCCACTTTTGGCTATTGTATGATTCAATGGTCGATAATTCTGTGGTAAAAGCCCTGAAGCTGGCTATGATGCAAGGCTGTGACTACCTGCTGCACATCCTAGAGCAATGTGAATTGACAACTTGTGTGGGGCTTTTTAAGCAGGTCAAGAATATTATTCTCATGGGAGTAAACAGTACACATCAAAGACAGGTCTACTGCCAGATTTGGCCACCTCTAGCCTTGGTACAAGACAATATTATGGTCAGGAAACCTACGAACACCGTTTGGTATCCTGCAACACACTGTCAATACATCTCTTTTAATTGCAAGTGGGGCTGTTCCACCGATATTGCAACTGGTCTTCTGTGTTGACAACATGGCAATCTACATGTTCCTATGTCTAATAAGGCCAACAAATGAGGAATGGTTCCAATATAGCGTTTATCTGTGCCTCAAGTATGTGTTTTATTTTCAATAACCCAATGAGTGGTCTTTAAAGTACAGTGATTGTATTTCTTCAAAATATCAACAAGATATTTTAAGCTTTTATTCCTCGATTGTCTTATGAACCCGCGCAACAAATAAGGGACTTGGCGCCACCTTGGTCTGTTTTGAGATTATGATGGAAATAGGTACCTGAAATGAAATGAAATGACGTGTTAAACGTGCACACAAGTGCCTCCTACGGGTAGATATTTGTAATTGAAATACCACGTGCGTGGAAGAAGGACTCTGGTATTCCAAGATGGAGGACGTCAGGAAGTTAAAGATCTCTCAGTCAGAAGCAAACGTGACAATATCAGCCGTGCACGTAAACGGAGCATGCAAAAGTGAAAGGATTTCGATAGAAAGATGTTGAAAGATGCTGGGGAAGCATATGAAAATCGTCATGGACGTAAAATTCTAGAAATAATACAACCAAAAGAGTTGACTAGAAAAAGGACCTCCGTGTTTTCACCTGGGTGTCTGCATGCCGAAATGTGTTATTAATAGGTCTCAATTTGGGAATGAGACATTTGAATATATCCCTGTTGATAATGTAGGGAGTAAGTTGTTTTATTTAGGGACATAGGGGCATCGTTGTCATCAGCCCCATGTACTTGAGTGTGTGGGCTGTCTTATAACCTGCGTTATTGTGGTGATCGCTAGGGTGTGTACGTGTTTGCGGGTCTAAGTTTGTAGGAATGTGAATTTGGCATGTTAGGTAGGCTATCATCCCGATATTTGTTTGGAGTAGAAATGGGAAACTATCGAAGACCATTTTTAGGATAGACAAGGGAGGTACCTGAAATCTACTCCTCGACTATCCTCACAATTTTAAGTGTACTTTGTTCCAACACTCATACTAGGATTTAAATTCTCCATAGCAAACCCGGGGATCTCACCCGAATATTCTAAAAAAGCGTAGTTATTACACTTGCCCCTAAACCACTCACAGTCATAGAGAATAAGTGGCTCTACGATAATCAATGTCCTCTTTGCCATAAGGATGAAATTAACCTTTTCAGGGGGAATACACCATAGTACAACCTTGACCCCTGAAGTCCTAATTTATATAAATTTAGGGTAATATCCTCAGTTCTGTGAGACCTGCATCGTAGGTTCCAGATACGATCCCCAGCTCTAAGATGGAGGATCTTTAATGCTGGTATGAGAGTTGGAGCGCATGGACGCAGGTAGCCAAGGGGTGCTAAAAAGTGCTAGTGCACATGCACTCTCAATGTTGTGGGGGAATAATCAAGAGAATGTTTTAAAATATTCGAAACACATGTTCTTTTAGAGAACCAAGTCTATGTTTGCAGCCCAGTAACGTTCTGTGTGTGGACGTGTGAATGAGACCCTCTGCAAGATGTATCTTTTCACATCATTCGGTGTTGTCATCGGTTTCATTATCGCCACACTTATAAGGAAGACGTTATTTGAATGTGATAACCCATTGAAATCCCGCCTAGCTCACTATCTGATGTACGAATGACTCACTGTTTCCTTAAATATCTTTGTCAATCTTCACTCTTCCTCAATCATGTCAGTAATATGATTCTGTTTCTTCTCACCCAAAAGAGAAAAACCACTATAGGATTGTTAGAATAGGTCTGGAAAAGAAAGAGAACTACATTTTAGTTGTTCCCCAAGAGTAACTTGAGCGTCCTCTCCACAACCCTTGGTAGCATGCTGAGCTTCTATGCCCAAGATCGCGGGTTCAAACCCGGCCGAAGTCGTTGGATTTTTAAGAGTGTTAAAATTCCCTCAGATGCCCTCATTCGGAGGAGAAGTAAAGCCGGCGGTCTCATGTCATAGATTTGTGGCATGTAAAAGAACCTTCCACTAACTACAATTGTGTGAAGACAAATTTGTAGGTTAGTTTTGATTAACGCTCTGTAGTTCCAACGTTCGTAGACAGATGCCGGTTGCAGTGGCATGTAATTGCCAAGTTTGCGGCTAGGTGTCGTTGACAGTAGCATTTGGTAGCAAAAGTAGGAACTACTTGAAATTGATCGTCTGCAGTCCTTACTTGAATTAAAACAGATAACACACGCTAATAATAATAATAACCCCTGGCACTACAGCCCGAGAAGGGCCTTGGCCTACCAAGCGACCGCTGCCCAGCCATTTGGCCTGCAGATATTGTGGTGACACATGATCAGCACATCGGGTCCCCTCGGCCGTTAATCTTGGTTTTCGTGATCGGGGCGCTGCCTCACTGTCGGACAGCTACTCAATTGTCCTCACGAGGCTGAGTGCACCCCGTTCCAGCCCTCACGTCAGTTTCTAAAATCCCTGACGGAACCGGGAATCGAACCCGGGGCCTCCGGGTGAGAGGCAGGCGCGCTACCCCAACACCACAGGGCCGGCAACACACACCAATACAGCCATCACAATTAACACCGGTTATCAGACAGATTCTACACACACCTAAAGTACACGGGGCAACACGACCGCGTTGTCGCAGCCCCTAAACTGAGGTACCATCCAAGCAATGTTTTGTCCGCCTCGTTCCGTAGTGGCTAGCATTCTTTGTTGTCACCGTGGAGATCCGAGTTCGATTCCCGGCTCTGTCAAGAAATTTAATTCCGGTCTGAGGGCTAAAACGGCGTACACTAAACCTCTTGAGGCAGAATTGAGAAGAGACGGGTTCAATTCCTATCCCAGTCATTCTGGACGTGGTTTTCCGTGACTTCCCTCTTCTACTCCCGGAAAATTTTAGGATGGTACCTAACTTAAGGCCATGGTCGCTTCCTACCCACATCGTACCTCAGTTACAGATACGCACACTAGTACAGACATCATAGTGACACAGGCTATCAGACAAATTTTACACATTCCCAAATACATGGGGTTACATTACCGCAATGTCCAAAGCTTCTAAAAGAATCAACAACAACTACAACAACAAGCAACAAAGAACAGTGTGTGTATTAATATAGCTATTACCGTCCATTCAGTGGAATAAGGACTCCAGTCACAAGAAAGTGGGCTCCGAGACAACAAAACCTGTTAGGGGGGTCCTTCCTATTTTATAGACAAAGATATGCCTATATCTATGTTCAGTGATCACTGAAGCACCACACAAGTTAACTACAATGTTTATATGGTTGTAGGGACCACTCACATAAAATTTGGACGAAATTCAGGAAATAGCGTGCTTTCAAACAACAAAAACGTACTTTACACAAAACTACAAAAATGGTGCGGAGTCCCTTATTCGTTGCGCGGGTTCTTATGAAGGGGTTCTTGCACCCCAAAATATGTAACACATAAGTATTTTAAGAATTTAACATTTGTATCCTATTTTTTAATATTACAGGTGGCCAAATTATTATGATAATTATAATCATTATACATAAGTCCAACCCCTCGTCCACGTCGTGGGAGACAGGCAACGGCACAAAGTAGGGGATTGCCTGTAGGGGCGAAGTACAGTGGGGACTTCGTGTGCCCCGGGACCGTTACGGTAGCTGTGAAGATCCTACAGAAACCCTGAAAAGTGACGGCTGACAGGGCTCTGGTGAAGCTACGGTAGGCCCAGCAAGCCAGTAGTGGATAAGACTTTTGCTTTCAAGAAGGGAACAGGCCTCGGACAGGACGGATACAATGGACGACGACCTAGCTGTGTTCATGGACTAAGATTTGGAACTTTAAACATAAGAACGCTGATGGGGAAGGTGGAGGAGATAGTGGATATGATGGAAAGAAGGAAGTTGGATTTATTGGGATTGGCAGAAACAAAGTGGAAAGGGGAAGGAAGGAGAGAACTGAGAAAAGTCTATAGACTGTACTGGAGTGGGAATGAAGAGGGAATGAGGAATGGAATGGGAGTAGCAGTGTGAGATGGTTTAAAAGAAGAAGTGTAGAGAATATGTGACTAGATGATGAAAGTGAAGTAGCACTGAGGGGAGAGACTGTAGAAATAGTGTAAGTGTATGCTCCACAAGTAGGCAGCGCCTCTGAAGAGAAGGAGGAGTTTGAAGAGGAATTGCAGAAGCAGCTGGGAGGAAAGAAAATGATTGTTATGGGGGATCTGAATGCCCATGTAGGAAGAGAAAGACAAGGGTATGAGAGTGTGCTTGGACCAGAGGGTTGGGGCAGAAGAAATGAGGAAGGAAAGAGATTGTTGGACTTCTGTCAAAGGAACAGCCTGCTAGTTGGGAACTCCAGGTTCAAGAAAAGAGAGAGCCACACAATCACATGGTACAGTGATGACTTGACCAGGATGTCGGTGGTCGACTATATACTGTATGAGAAAGAATTAAATAAGAACATCACGGACATCAAGGTTATACCATCGGAGAACTTGGATAGCGACCATCGATTGCTGGTAATGAACCTGAGAGGGACTAAGGAGAAGAAAGGGACTGAGAACCAGGAAAGACGTATAAGGATGTAGAAACTGAAAGAAAGAGATAGAAGGGTTGAGTACCTCAAAATGGTAAAGGAAGGAATTCCAACAGATGAAGAAAGAGGGGTGGAAGAGGAATGGGCTAGATTTAAGAAGACACTAGTAGGTGCAGCAGAAGCAGTATGTGGGAGGACAAGTAGCAAGAAGAGGTGGAAGGAAACACCACGGTGGAATGAGAAGACAAAAGATATAGTAAGGGAAAAGAATAGAGCCTTTAGGAGGTGGTATCAAAATAGGACGGTAGAGACAAGGGAAGAGTACCAGGAAAGAAAGAAGGAGGCAAAGAGAGGAGAGAAGAAAGTGGATGGAAGAGTGGACAAAGATGATGAAGGAGGATAGTGAAGGTACAAAAAAGGTCCTGTATGGGATGGTAAAAAATAAGAGGCAGAAGGATCCTACGGATTATGTTAGAATGGTGAACAAAAGGGGACAAGAGATAGAAAATAAGGAAGAACTGAAGAAAATGTGGAAAGAATATTTTGAAGAACTTCTGAAGCCAAATGGAAACCACGGCGAGGAGGAGTAAATCGGGGAAGAGGAAGATGGAATGCAAACAGAAAAGGACTTAACATGGAAAGAAGTGGAAGATGCAGTGAGGAAGATGAAAGGAGGGAAGGCACCGGGTGTGGATGAGTTGAGTGTGGAGATGGTGAGAGCAGCAGGAGAGGTGGGGATACAATGGTTGTACCGAGTGATGAAGACAGCATGGAAGGAAAGGAAGACCCCAGAGGACTGTAAAAAGGGAATAATTGTCCCGATCTTCAAGAAAGGTAGTAGAACAGAATGAAGAAACTATCAGGGAATAACACTGATGAGTCATTGTGCAAAGATGTTTGAGAAAGTTTTGGAAAGGAGAATTAGGACAAGGATAGAAGGAGAGATGAGGGAAGAACAACATGGCTTCAGAGCAGGAAGGTCCACAGTGGATTTGATTTTTGCTGTAAGGCAGTTACAAGAAAAGCACTATGAGTATGGAACAGATCTACTGATGGCCTGCCTGGACATTGAGAAAGCATATGACATTGTATGAAGAAAGAAAGTATGGAAGTCCCTGGAGGATAGACGAGTAGAAATATGGACTATAAGGAGGATAAAGGAGATGTACAAGGGAAGAGTGAGCTGTGTGAAAGTGGGAGGAGAGAGATCGGACTGGTCCAAGATTAATTGGAGGATTATCCATTTCACAAGGTCCATATTGACGTGTACAATAACGATTCTAATGGGGTGAGGGGGTCTCCGCCCAATCAATACAATTTATTACTGGCAAATAACAATTTATTGCCTCTGGGGACATGTTTCGGGCCTCATGGGCCCTTCTTCAGCCGTATAGATTATGTGCATATTCACATCGATCATATTAATTAGACACAAATCATGCATATTTTGAGAAAAACATTAAAAGTAACACTCTAAAAGCTATTTCTAAAACATCATAGCCTATTATTAATAATTTCTTGAGTCCTCTCCTCGAATTTGTTTCTAATGTTTTTCTTCTGCATGAACTTTATGTGCATAGGAATTAGATTGTGATTCCTGCATTCTTTGACAAAGTAAATGTCTTTGATGGTTGTGGATAGTTTTATTTTAAGCTCTTTATATTTGAATCTTAACCTCTTGGCATAGCTCGCCTTATCTTCAAGATTAATTGGAGGATTATCCATTTCACAAGGTCCGTATTGACGTGTACAATAACGATTCTAATGGGGGAGGGGTCTCCGCCCAATCAATACAATTTATTACTGGCAATAAACAATTTATTGCCTTTGGGGACATGTTTCGGGCCTCATGGGCCCTTCTTCAGCCGCATAGATTATGTACATATTCACATCCATCATATTAATTAGACACAAATCATGCATATTTTGAGAAAAACATTAAAAGTAACACTCTAAAAGCTATTTCTAAAACATCATAGCCTATTATTAATAATTTCTTGAGTCCTCTCCTCGAATTTGTTTCTAATGTTTTTCTTCTGCATGAACTTTATGTGCATAGGAATTAGATTGTGATTCCTGCATTCATTGACAAAGTAAATAATGTCTTTGATGGTTGTGGAAAGTTTTATTTTAAGCTCTTTATATTTGAATCTTAACCTCTTGGCATGGCTCGCCTTATCTTCAAGATTAATTGGAGGATTATCCATTTCACAAAGATGTGAATATGTACATAATCTATGCGGCTGAAGAAGGGCCCATGAGGCCCGAAACATGTCCCCAGAGGCAATAAATTGTTAATTGCCAGTAATAAATTGTATTGATTGGGCGGAGACCCCCTCACCCCATTAGAATCGTTATCGGACTGGTTGGAACAGAGAAACGGCCTGAAACAAGGAAGTGCACTTTTCATTGTGGTGATGGATCACACAATGATCTGAGTGGCACAAGTAATTGGGGAAGGAAAGATGAAAGCAATGGTGTTTGCAGATGATTTGATGATTTGGGGAAACAAGGAGGAGGAGGTACAGGAACAGTTGGACGTGTGGGAAGGAATAATACAAGGATATGGGATGAAATTTAGCATAACTAAGAGTGAGATGGTGATCACAACAAGGAAGAAGGAAAGAACCACAACGGGAATAACAATTGGTGGGTAACAGCTGAAGAAAGTGGAGAGTTTCAAGTATCTGGGAAGCCTGATACAAGATAATGGAAGAAACGATAGAGAAATAAATGAGCGGGGGAGACAGGCAGAAGCATTCCGGAGGAGTGTGAGAAGCATGTTGGATGCCCCTCAGAACAGCAAAAAGATCATATATCGGACGTAATATGTCCCTATCCTGACGTATGCCTCGGAGACCTGGGTTATGAAAGGAAGGGAGAAGAGCAAAATACAGGCCAGCAAGATGAGATTCTTGAGAAGCAGTATTGGAGCTACAAAGATGGACAGAATAAGAAATGAGAGGACCAGAGAATTAATGAAGGAGGAACCATTACAGGTTGGTATAGAGAAATCTAGACTTAGATGGTATGAACATGTAAAACGAATGGATGAGAAGAGGATACCCAGGAGGATACACGAGACGAAGTGGGAAGGAAAGAGACCGAGAGACAGGTGGCTGAAGGGGGTTGAAGAAAGCGTGAAGAAGAGAGGAGAAGACTGGACAAGGGTGGAGGCTGAGGGATGGTGGGAAGACAGAAGACGTTGGAGAGGCTTGTGTTCCAAACAGACCCGGCCAGTGGCTGGAATGCAGGATGATGATGATGATACAGGAGCAGTTGGACGTGTGGGAAGGAATAATACAAGGATATGGGATGAAATTTAGCATAAATAAGAGTGAGATGGTGATCACAACCAGGAAGAAGGAAAGAACCACAACGGGAATAACAATTGGTGGGTAACAGCTGAAGAAAGTGGGAGAGTTTCAAGTATCTGGGAAGCCTGATACAAGATAATGGAATAAACGATAGAGAAATAAATGAGCGGGGGAGACAGGCAGAAGCATTCCGGAGGAGTGTGAGAAGCATGTTATGGAGCAAGGATGTCCCTCAGAACAGCAAAAAGATCATATATCGGACGTACTATGTCCCTATCCTGACGTATGCCTCGGAGACCTGGGTTATGAAAGGAAGGGAGAACAGCAAAAAATACAGGCCAGTGAGATAAGGTTCTTGAGAAGCAGTATTGGAGCTACAAAGATGGACAGAAAAAGAAATGAGAGGACCAGAGAAATAATGAGGGAGGAACCATTGCAGGATGGTATAGAGAAATCTAGACTTAGATGGTATGGACATGTAAAACGAATGGAGGAGAAGAGGATACCCAGGAGGATACACGAGACGAAGTGGGAAGGAAAGAGACCGAGAGGAAGACCGAGAGACAGGTGGCAGAAGGGGGTGGAAGAAAGCATGAAGAAGAGAGGAGAAGACTGGACAAGGGTGGAGGCTGAGAGATGGTGGGAAGACAGAGGACGTTGGAGAGGCTTGTGTTCCAAACAGACCTGGCCAGTGGCTGGAAACTGTGCAACATAATGATGATAATCATTATAATTATAAAGTCTTAATGTTCCACTGCAGTGTGTAATAATCATAGGTAATATAAAATATGTAAGAAATTATCAGAGAGGGCAATCTTATTTATATACTCTGATGACATGGTACTTGCTTAAGTTCACAAATTGCAATCTGCTCTTGACGCGTTAGAAGGATAGGCGTTAGACAATGACCTTAGGTTAGTTAGTTAGTTAGTTATTGTTGTTTTAAGGGGCAGAACTACGAGGTCATCTGCCCCTAGACCTTAGGTCAGAAACAAGACTAAATCTATGACCTTTATAAAAGGGGCAAAAGCCAGCAATTTTTCACATTGCAGGAAAACCCCTTGAGAGTGTATCACATTACAAGTAGTTAGGTCTTACACTGCAGACAACTGGCAATGTTTTCACACTGCACATCAAAGATAGACTCAACGTCGCTACCAAAGCCATGAATGACATAAAACATTTGACCAAACTATCTATAAAAACAGCTTTAAAACTTTTTCGGATAAAAGTTACCCCTATTGTGACTTGTGGACTGGAGAGCGTTTGGACACATTTAAATATGAAGTATTTGGAACAATTGGAAAAGCTGAAGGTGACTTACATAAAGAAGGCTTTGGGTTTATCAAGACTTTCAAGACCTTCAAGACTGGTGTATGAGTTGACTCGCGAGGTTTTTTAAGTAGAAGAACTCTGGCTTCAACTGCTGCTACCTTCTACTCCAGGATATGTAAAACTCATGGACACACTACAGTCAAAGAAGAAGGACATTTGGTGGGATTTTTACGCCACGGACGCTATGATTCTCGACGATTGGAAGAGTGGGGGATACGAGCTGAGACATATTCTCACACACTTTGCCATACAGGGTTTCATTATAAAATGTGTCGGACCAAAAGGTTCCATCATCCGTGTGACGAATGTTTGTGTGAGCGCTGTGGAGAACCATGTGAAAGATATCACGCTATGTTGAGCACATTAAGACATGAATCTTTTATATTCCTAGGGAGTAACATTTAGTTTACTGATTGATTTTTAGATTTTATTTATTATATGTATGGCCATTACAATTTTGCAGTTGTCAGGGTTATTTTGATGAAGACACGTGTCCTTGTGGTATTTGCATTACCCTGATGTGCATTGGATTTTATTATTTTGGTATTAATGTACAGGTTGTTGCTATGGCACCATCGTTTCACTAGTCGTAGCATTAAATTTTACTGAAGGGTACTGAAGAGTGAAGGGTATTGTAGATATTGTAGGGATAATTTTAGATGATTTGTTTTTAGGTAGCCCCCCCCAGGGGCTCACTTCTAGTGGGCGTGGGTTGGCGACCACGGGAGCCCAGCTGAGTCCGGCATTGCTTCCACTTACTTGTGCCGGGCTCCTCTCCGTCTTCTTTCCTGTCGACCTCACTTGGTCAACTCTTGTTCTCTTCCGACACCGGCGGTATTAGGGTATCCGAGGCCTAGGGAGTCTCTTCCTTTCCCGCCTTAATTGGCCCTTGTCTCATCTTTCCTGACACCCTCCTTCTGTGAGGGGTCAGCCTTCTTTTTCTTTTCCTTTAACCTCCTGCCTTGTGCTCAAGGCCCTTAAGGAGGCATGGTGTATGTAGCCCCACCACTTCTGGTGCACCCTAGCTAATGCTACACCCTCAGGGGCTCACGGCTGGTGAGTTCGGGAGTTGGCGACCCCGAGGGATTTCTGAGCTGGGTCCGTTTTCCCCTTTTGTCCCTTACCTTCGGGGCGGACCCTCTCCTCTTTCACTTTCCTATCTGCCTTTCATGGCTCTCCTTCCTTCCAAGTCCCTCAATCCGCATTCTTCGAGGGTTGAGGGTATTTCTTTTCCTCCTGTCCTTTATTTGCCTTATTCTCCTTTAGTTTTCCATTTCTTCTTCTAGTATGTAGGTTGGTAGTTAGTTTTAGTTTTAAGTTTACATTTCATTTCCATCTTCACGATCACCCAAACCATCAGGGGCCGATAGCCTAGATGTTAGGCCCCTTAAAACAACAATTATCATAATCATCATTTTTAGGTAGCGAGTACCGGTACTGTATATTAGTAGGGCTATTCTACGATAGTGTTGTGGTATATTATTGAGTTAGTGGTATTGTTATGTCAATCGAGTTGTTTGTAATTTTACGATTTTGTGTATTTACATGTACCGGTAGGCCTATATATCTATAAAAAGCATGTATGTTTACCATGATGGTTTGGTAAAGGTTCATCCATATTGACTATTGTAATTATTTGTATTATTTAATCCGCCTTTTCAATACTAAAACTATGATGTTTATTAATATTTAAACGAACATGTTTCGATATTCAATGATATCAGTGTTAATAGAGTTTAACATTAAAAGAATAAAATAAAATGGATATCCTTACAATAATTTGATTAAAATAAAATAAAAGTTCCACAAATAAATACAAATTTTCAAGCACTAGAAGATGTTGTTTCTAAACTGGAGTTGCGATGTATACTGGTGAAAATAAACTATCATACAGGAAATTGAGGATTCTACCTTCACCATCTGCCAAAGTCACTCCTTTTATTAGCTGGCTTATTTTCGTAGTAGTTGTTCGAATAGCTTCAACAAACATTAGAAGGCGGCTTCGGTGGCGTAGTTGGTAGCATGCTGAGCTTCTATGCCCAAGATAGCGGGTTCAAACCCGGCCGAAGCCGTCGGATTTTTTAAGAGCGTTAAAAATCCCTCAGTATGCCTTCCTTCGGAGGGGAAGTAAAGCCGGCGGTCCCATGTCATAGATTTATGGCATGTTAAAGATCTTTCCACTAATTACACCTGTGTGAAACTAAATTGGATAGGTTAAGAATGTAAACAACGCTCTTAGGTTGCTACGTTCGTTGCCAAGAGCCGACTGCGGTGGCGTCTAGTAGCTAGTTCTGAACTAGGCCTAGTAGTCGTTGACGGTGGCGTTTGGCGGCAAAAGTAGGAACTATTTGAAAATTCAAAGTTGCAGTCTCTACTTGAATTAAAAAAACAGATACACACACTAATACAGTCATCACAATTAACACCGGTTATCAGACAGATTCTACACACACCCAAAGTACACGGGGCTACATGACCGCGTTGTCGCAGCCCCTATACTAAGGAACCAACCAACCAACCAAACATTAGAAGATGTTGTTTCTAAGCTGGACTTGCAATGGAATGTGGTGAAATTTTAAAACTGATATAGGTAATTGAGATTTCTACCTTCAATATCTTCCAAAGTCACAACCTTATTTGCATCAAGAGTATCAGCTGTTCTTGGAGGCATTACAATGCATGGGGTAGTTGTGACACCCAATATCTATATTTACAAATGCACATGTTGGTTGAATTATTTCGATGCCTCAAATATTGAGATACTCCCAATTCAATACCTTTGCTTCCTGGCAAATATTAGGGGGTCCATATAAGTTGGTTATAATTTTATGACAATAACAAGTATGCAAAGGGATAATATGATGGGGCTTCAAAATAATCAAAGATGTTGTGCAGATGCATGTTCCAAGGAGAATTGCATTTAGTTGTTTTGGTAACCATTGTTGTGCTGTTTTGAACCGTGTTGCACTCTACTATGCCAGTATGCAATTCACCTTCTAGTGCTAGAACATTTGTATTTATATGTGGACCTTTTATTTTATTTTAATCAAATCATTGTAAGGATATTCATTTTATTTAATTTTTTAATGTTAAACTCTATTAATGCTGAAGAAGATATCACTGATATCGAAACATGTTCGTTTAAATATTAATAAACATTATACTTTTAAATAAAACAAATAATTAAGGAATATATTTGCCACCGGGGCAATAGCCCCACTTGCAATAAATTGATATTTGTCTACTTTCAAGGTAACTTTGAAAGAGCATATAAGTAGTGCCTCTTATGTGCAATATCTTGTAGTTTGTTCTATAGTTTATCATTATTTATTGTGTCAAATGCCTTAGAAAAGTCTTGGAATAATACCATAATGTTCATTGTAATTTAAGCCATCAATATAATATTAGCAAACTCTCTTAATAAAAGTTGTGTGTTTTTTCCCTTCTTAAAACCATACTAATGTTCTCTTAATACGAGTACGGGTATCTTGTATTTATTTAAGTAATTGTTCAGTCATTTATGCAGGCATTTATCCTTGAATTTCCTTGAATCTTATTTTTAGGTAAGTATTTAATCAATATCTGAAATTTAGTCGGTTAACATTTAGTGAAGTATCTTTGAGAGAGATATTACAGTAGATAAACTCATTTGCAAATGTATTGCCCAGTCACTGTGGAGGTGAAGTTCATTTGTTTACCATGCACCACTTTGATTAGAATCAATTGTAGTATTGTAGGTTGATAGTCTCCCACTCTCAAATTGACAGAGAGTCGTTTTCCATGCTTGATTAGTTAGAAAGTACGAAGAGTGCATAATTGGTAATATAACCTTGACTTCAATCCTGAAAAATCAGGCCATTTTGCATCCTGTGCAAAGATGATTGGTCATGTTTGAAATGTTATTCCGTGGTTTCCCACCTTTAACTCAATCAAATGCTATTGTCCTCATCTTCATTCATTTGTTTCCTTCCTTTACTTCCATTTATAATCTCTCAACAATACTTCTCATGAGGCTGGTGTCAGGAAGGGTACTCAGCCATAAAAACTATCTTTCACCTTATCCCGAGCCCACAGGAACAGGAACAATAATAAGCGAGCAAATATATCCATACAATGTTTACATGCCAGTGGCCCAAAGCATAGCCCCTGGATCAGTCATATAATACAATTAAACTTAAGAAATTGATACAGCACATAAGAATAAGACAATTATGCAACTCCTTAAAAAGCATCCAAGCTTTACTTACCAGAAGTCCTTTTGCATTGTAGTGGAATCTTTCCTCTCGTGCATTCTGGACCACAAGACCACGATTGTCATAACGGTAAAGTCCTTCTCCAAATTTGATAATTCGATCCATCACATTATACTCCATTGGTATAGTGTTGCCCCTGTAAAAATTAGTTGAAAATGAAGTCTTAAGTCACAGCCACTGCTGATGTAGTTGATTTGAAGGTCATAAAACTCATGCTCATCTTAATGTCAGTAATAGCTAAGTCAGCTCAATTAATATAAACAGGTTGCATCTCAACTTTTCCATTTATTGACGTAAGATAACATGAATATGTTTTAGAGATCACTTTGTGAACACCATAAATCTGTCCATCCTAATTTAAATGTGAATAAACTATATATTGTGCAATGGTGGTAAGTAATCTTTTTAGTGGTAGCACTTGATTAAATGTGATAGTTCTGAACAGTTCAATTATGCCAGATCAGTTGTTCTTTGTTAAATTTACTCTAAAGGGGGTACTTTTAATGAAATTGTTGGTAGCATTACAGCAGATACATCTCCTGAGTATGATGGACCAATTGTGCAGAAGTACATACTTTCTTTGAAATCAGTCTCCCAATCTATGAAAATATACTTTACTAGAATAATAAAGCAAGAGGAAACTTCAGCCATTATGATCTTTCTGAGGATATGCACCTCTTTATGTACAGTATAATTACAAGTGATGACGGACTCCTCTCTTCTAAAGTTCCAATCTGGCGGTAAACCAGTCTCCTGTTTGGATCTCTGGGTGAGGACTACTGAGAGGAGGTTAACATCACAAAGGTGACAAAGGGGAAATCTGATATTCTATGGGTTGAAGTATGGAATGTTAGAAGTCTGATTAGTGATTGGTAGTGGTAGGTTAGAGAACTTGGAAAGGGAAATGGATTTGGTTGGGATTAGTGAGAAATACTGGCAGGAAGAACAGGCCTTCTGGTTAGGAGACTACAGTATCATTAGTACTAAATCAAACGACGGTTACAAGAGGATAGGTCTCATTGACTAGGAAACTGGGGTAGCAAGTTGAATAAGTTGAGCAATATAGTGAAAGGTTTATTGTAGCTAAAATCAAAACAAAACCTAAGTGCACCACAGTAGTACAATTCTACAAGTAGTCCAGTAGTACCAATGAAAAAAAATGCATTTGGAGGCCCTGGGTTTGATTCCCAGCTCCACCAAGAATTTTAGAAACTGACATGAAGGCTGGAATGAGGTGCACTCAGCTTTGTGAGGACAATTGAGTAGCTATCTGACAGCGAGGCAATGCCCCAGTCACAGAGGTATGTTAAGGGTGACAAAAATGTTACAGCATTGGGAGACTGGAATGCTGTTGAAAGAGAAAAAAAGTGAAGGAAAGATAGTTGGGAATTTGGACTGGGTGAAAAGAATGATCGAGGAAGCAGACTGATAAAATTATGCACTGATCACAAGTTGGTCATAGCTAACACATTATTCAACAACCACAACAGAAAAATATTATGCATGGATGAGACCAGGAGATCCAAAATTTATTCCAAATTGACTTCAAGACAGATTCTGAAACCAGATTTTGGAACATTTCCTGGGGCCAACATAAGCTCTGACCACAATCTGGTTTAGTAAAAGAATTGCTTAGTCGATCAACACAAATGTACCCAATTTAATAGCTCCTAAATTTAATGGCTTCTAAAATGTCTATACAATCTGGTTGTTATGAAATGCAGATTAAAGCTGCATTGGTAGAAAAGGTAGAAAACTTTGGATCACTCAAGATATACCAGAATTAATGGGTGTAAGGTGGAAGCAAAAGAATGCAAAAGATGAAGCGGGAAACTAGAACACACATGTATGAAAAATGAGGACACAAAAGATTCAAGGAAGTGAAAGGTAAATGGTTGAAAGGGGCTTTAACCCCATAAATCTTATAAATTAAACTCGTGGAAAATAAAAAATGAGCACCATTAAGGATGAAAGTGATCCTATTTGAATATGGTGTTACTGGAGGGTAACATTTGGGATAATCAAGGGTGCAGTTCTAGGGACAAAGTAGGAGAAATATATTGGTCATGGGAATCCAAACTTACATCAGAGTTGTAGATGTCCCAAATGAGTGGCTGAATGTATCCAGCACAGTATTATGAGTCAAATTGATGGTGAATGTTGTAGATATGCCAAGATACATAGTCTAGCACAGTTAATGCAGTTAACTTAATTTGAACAAGGTTATATTGTGGACTAGGTATTGGGGTAACTCGCCTGCCTCTCACCTGGAGGCCCCGGGTTTGATTCCCAGCTCCACCAGAATTTTAGAAACTTACATGTGGGTTGGAATGGGGTGCACTCAGCTTTGTGAGGACAATTGAGTAGCTGTCTGACAATGAGGCAGTATGCCGGTCATGGAAAGAAGTTAAATGGTTGAGGAGATCCGATACGCTGACCATGCATCATCCTGAAATCTGTAGGCCAAATGGTTGGGCAGCGGTGTACGCCAGGGCTCTTCATGGGCTGTGGTGCCACAGGGAGGAGAGGGGTTGAATTGTGGAACTGAACAACTTGTTTCATTCAGTATTGGTACCATTACACCGAGAAAAAGGCACATGCTTGTCGGCTTGGACCTGGATTGCAGCTGTATACCGATACATGGCAGGAAGGTTGTATCGTAAGAACCACCATAGCGGATTGCATGGTGACCACATAGAGTAGAACCAGGTTGGCAACTAGGATCACCTACAGTAGCTTGCTGACAGCTAGACTACATCCTTCAGAATTCCCCCCACATCTTTATTCTGTGTATTATGTCTTCAATGATGTCACAAAATAAGCAACTGGAGGGATGAATGGACCAGCATGACATTTAGATGTAGCAGGTTCAGTCTGGGGCAGATGACCTCGTAGTTCCACCCCTTAAAACAACAATAACTAATAACAGGTTCAGTCTCCTCGATGCGTGGACCACGCGTCGCCCCATAATCTGCAGGCCAAATAGCTGGGCAGCGGTCGCTTGGTAGGTCTAGTCCCTTCCTGGGCTGTAGTGCCACGGGGTAAGGTAAGTAAGGTTCAGTCTCAGCTCCAGTGACAGTCATTTTGGCATTGATCAGGTAAGCAGCTCCGTCCAAAGTTGTTGCTGTTGTTGTTTTATGGGGCTTAGGCATTGTGACCACCAGCTCTATGAACTTGGGTGTGTGTAGAATCTTTCTGATAATCTATGTTATCATGGTATTTGTAATTGAGGCTAGGATTGGGAAGGAGGCAGCTGTGGACATACATTAGGAACCTTCCCAGCATTTGCCTGAAGTAATAGTGGGAAATCATAAAAAAAACACTTCTAGGATGGCTGAGGTGGGAATCAAACCCATCTTTTCTCAGTTTTGCCTCAGAAGGTCGAGTGTATCCCTTTTCCAACAATCAGATCAGAATTAAATTTCTTGGTAAAACTTGAAATCGAGCCCATTCCTCAAGGGTGACAGCCAAGAATTTTGGCCGCTACACCACAAGGTCATTTTCTTTCCAAAGAATATATGGCAGTGACATACTAACTTATGCCTGATATCATGGTGTGTGACATCATTCATACATCATGTTCATACAGAGCAGGCTATATCCAAAATGTAATCCGTTTCATTATATTGCTGTTCCTACAACATTAGTGAGATGTGCTTTCCAACAGGACAATGTCCAATATGGTATTCAAGATGTTTGTCAATTCTCTTGGCCAGCATGATCACCAGATCTGTCCCCAATCGAGTATGTGTGCGATGGAACTGGACAGCATCTTGTCTGGTGTATACTGCATTGGTCGTCATTACCTAGGATGAGATCCAGCACGGCTCTTGCAAGAGGGCAGACCTGAAGTGCAGCTGGAGGAGTGTGTACAACATACCGATATGGCAGATTGACATATCTGTTGCCTCTATATCAGTGGTTCTGAACCCGTAGAAGTCTGCGGACCACTCAGCGTGAAATTGAATCATGTACGGACCACCCCCACCCCACCCCCTCCCACTCCCCTGCAATACACCTTATCAGTCGTAACCCTTCCTCAATAACACTTATTTTAAAGATATTTGAATTCAAAATCTCATAGTCATCGCCGCGAATATATTCGGACGATTCTCGTTCAACGCACATCGTTTTCGAAATCCCCATTTATTGGCCACTTTTTATACGTGCTGGTGGACCCTTTCCTCCCGCGGACCACCGTTTAAGAACCACTGCTCTATATAAAGGTGTAGAGCCCTGTGCACAGAATCATGTGGAATGGACAATGTAAAAGCTCATTCTCCCGGGACTACGGCTTCAAGAAGTTGGTGTTTAATTTTCTACCAGTAGAATAAACAGTGAATAGAAATGCTATGAAAACCAGCATTTCAAAGTTGAAATTGATGGGAAAGAAATGCAAGAAGATAGGATAGCAGTTAGGAGATTACTAAATTGGAGCAAGGAGATCATTTTAGGTAGTTGGGCTGTGCATTCTCCCAGGATAGCAGTAGGGATAGTCAAGGTGTAGAAAGGCAAATTCTCAGTTGTGATCTCTTGCTTTCTGTCATATGGAAGTTAGTTTATGAACCAAACTATCTTTACATTGTTCAGCACAGGTTCTGCTGTAGTATGCACAAAAACAAAATACAATGTCATATTGAGATCCTACTTACCTGTATGTAAGAGACAGCATATTGCCATTTGGATCATATTGAAATCCCCATGGTTCTTGTGCTTCCACTCCTGATAATTGACCGTCAGCATCCCATGTATAGTTCTTTACATTCGTGTATGTATTTACTCCAACATTACGTGTATATGTACGTGTCTGATTAATTCGACTGGAAATGAAAACCATAGTGTTAATAAAATCCTTCTTATAATATGTACCACAAAGCTCCTTTAAAAGTACCAGGAGAGAATAAAGAACATAAACAATGAGTTCTACGACAACTTAAAATTGTTATATCTCAAGCTTTGTTCGTTGTAAAAGATGGTATAGAAATAGATATTATGATGCAACTGTAAACTGACCTGTGTGTGTCGTATGTGAACTCCATTCGAAATACCTCCATTCGGTGAATTGTAACTGAGACTTGGGTCTCCTGGAAGTGATAGTTGTTCAGCCGAGAAAATATTGCTGTTCCATCATACACTGAAGTTTCATTAGGTCGGGAATGGGATACCTGTTCATACAAGTTACTTATAAATCGGATTTGTAACACATAAAATCTTGTCATTCTTTTAGGGACATACAACATTCGCATTTGCAATAATGTGAATTTTGCTGTTTAGCTGTAAATATTGGAATTATTGCTTTTTTCAATAATATCACAAGTTTTTGCATATTTTAGACAAATTCAAAAATGTTATTTGAGAAATACAGTCAAGCAAAATATGCATTTGGAATAACACAAAATTTTATGCAAATCGGTGAATTGTTGCGAACATTGCTTCATATGCAATTTTCATGGGAATATATAAAATAAAAAAATTTAATCAATAAACATAATTTTTTAAATCCTCTGTCAGCTGAGTTAGTTTCAACATTATATCCCAATTTGATAGCTCAATGTTGAGTGATATACTGCTCGGGTCCAAACTCTGTGAACTTGCGGGGTGAGGTGAAGTGGCAGGCGGGAATGTGGAATTCCAATACTGCTAACATAGGGCCGTTGCTCAAACCACTGTGGTGTTGCGAATGAGTGAGTAACTCACCGACCAATGTATTTGGTTCTGTTACTATGCACAGACAGGGAACCCTCATCACTCGTCACTATCACTCCTCATAGTGCGCGATCCACATTCCTCTCAGGTTCACGGAGATTGGACCCGAACAGTAGTAATGGTGTCACTTATAGCTGATGATAGGCAAATTCATGGTCAGGCGTATAACGCTTGCTAGTGCTACATAAAGCATGTCACAAAACTTGAGGGCTATTACCCTTCTGCCCATCTTTTAAATGAAAAATGTTTTTAAAGAAGTGCAGCATAATATTTTTTTTTCTAGTGCCATAGTGATTAACGGATTGATTCAACCAAAAAGGATCCTGAGGTTTCTTCCTGCATAAGTGATCAGTTTTCAAGGTAGAAGGTTACAAAGAAATTCGTATGTAAGACTATGACATTTCTACCAGAGGAACTATAGGCCCATATAGGCTATTGATCTAGGTATGTTTATTTACTATTGTGATACTCTTATTTTATTGTTTGGTGCCTATCTGTGCTTAGGATTTTCCTTTGTGAATGTTCTAGCTGTTCTGGCATTTGTATATGTGACCACATGGGTTGCATTACCTGCATTACAACATTATTGATTCTTGAATTTAAGTGATTTTAGGTTAGGGTTTTCTCATGCAAGTTTTATTTTCTGATAGGCTACTTTGATTTAATTTTTTTAAGGATAGTACGGTATAGTTAGCTATGATAGTGGGTCAGCTTAGTTAAACATTTTAATCTGTATTTTTTTTGTCTGTAGGCCTACACCATTTACTTATAATTTTGTAAAAAGTAAAGTCAGGTTTTAAAATGATTTTCTAATATAGTGTAATTTTCTTTTTAATGGTGGCTTCTTCATATAGCCTACTGTGACCAACTTAATTCCACAGAACTGCTCCTGAATTTTATCCTCAACCAAAGCACCCCCCCCACTCAACGCCCAGTACGGATCCCTTCTTATTCCTTCATGAACCTTCATGTTAGGGTCGGGAGGGGTAAAAATACAATGAAGGGTTCCAACTAACCTCAAATGAATTCAATCAACTACCAATTACCATGGAACCATGCAACAGAGCTACCATGACGAATGGAAATAAATAGTGCAATTCGAAGAAGTAGCCTATCCATTTCAGGTTCCGTGTTGACAGTTTGATTATGAAATATAAGAATTTCCAAAATTTTCCGCCTAATCAACACAATTTTATTATTATTTTAGTGTCATTAAGGGTACATGTTTCAGAATTACAGTAATTCCTTCTTCAGCCCATCACACTTAATGTTAGGATTCATCAATAAAAGATAATGTTGCAATCCTCATCAAAGGTCAAAAACACATATTTACAAAATACTGAAAGCACTTAAAAATTGCTAAAAATCTTAAAATAACAACATGCAGTTTTTAAATATAAGACACTCATACTTCTTACAACGTTTTCCTACATGACTGCCGTATTGACATACATTGTACTGTTTGGTATATAATGATTAATGAACCACGGATATGAATAAATAAAAGTGGAAAATTCTGGGGGGAAAAAAAAAAGTAAAAATTTCTTCTAAAATGCTGTTCGTATCCTCGAACAAATCAATTTTCTTAAATTTGTGGTGCTGAAAGATGATGATGATGATAATTGTCGGTCCCTAAAGGTGCTGAAAGATGAATTCTGGTAAGACATGGCGCTTTAAGTCTCCGAAATATTGAGGTACTGTCAATATGTGCTAACGGTTGTGGTCTTGGGACAATGGCAGACTTAGGGCTCTGTTTATGAGGCTGGTGAAGGTTGCCTTTTTATGACTACCATCCTCATAAACAGAGCCCTAAGTCTGCCATTGTCCCAACAAGATTTGCAACAAGAAATAAATGTTATTCATCAAATAGCCAATATCAATGGTTATAGTCACAATTACATCAACTATCTAATCCATAAAATAAAAAACAAACCCACAAATAAATTAGTCGAAAATGAACCCTTTAAGAAAACATTTGCCACTTTCACCTATGTAGACCAAAGCATATATACCAATACCAATATTTTAAAGAAACATAACTTAAGTAACCTATCGCTTTCCAAATGAACAATTCCAACTTCAATAAGTTTTTCAACTCAAGTAAAATTAACACCACCAACAAATACTCTAAATCGGGAGTGTATGAAATCAAATGCAATAATTGTACAGCTAATCACGTGGGGCAGACGGGTAGGAGCTTTCGCATTCATTATGCTGAGCATTTTTCAGCAAAGAAACATAAAAAAAATTAATATCATCAATGGTGTCACTTATGGAGGAAAGTGAACATGAATTTACCAGCATAGACAACGACGTCAACGTATTGCATTATGTGTCCGAAGGCAGGTTAATGAACATATTGGAGAACATACACATCAACACATTTCAAAGATCTAACTCGCATAAAAATTTGAACGAAATTAATTTTGATACCAATGTGTTATTTGATACGATAGCAGACCACCTCAACTCCAAAAAAATTTAAACCACCATAGGCAACAACAGTTTTTTTCTTAAACATCAGTCATCGTCCTACCCCCCCCCCCCCCCCCCCGCCTCTCTGTTCTCTTCAAACACCTCGTGAATCCATCCCCCCCCCCCTCTCAGCGCCCACCCACACTTCCCATCCCCCTCCACAGCAGAGCCAGAGCCAAGCAGGTCAGTTGTGTACATTTCGTCCTGCACTCAGCATGGAGTTTGACCTCCCGTGAACCACAGTGTGTGTCTCTCACTGACCTCAGTAAGTAGTTCATCTTTAGCTTTCATGTCCGCAGTAATATATTCCATTAACGTTACCACAATAACGTACTACAATGTCCATTCCTTTCTTCTTCAGGTGTTAGAAACAATCGATCACATAGGATTTTTTCAACAGGCGCATTCAACTTAAAATTTTGACTAATGTAAGTTTATTTAAAATCAGTCCTTTAGACTATATTTGTTAATATTATTTCCATTTTGTTTCAAATCTTACCCTCCAAACGAATTCATTTCAGGACAAGAATTTCAAAACATACATCTCAATGTTCTTCTCAAACATCACATTTGAACAACACGTTCGAGTCAGCTTCTATAGACAATGTTTTCAGCAATATAATCACAAGACCACAACAGTTAGCACATATTGACAGTACCTCAATATTTCGGAGACTTAAAGTGCCAGGTCTTACCAGAATTCATCTTTCAGCACCACAAGTTTAAGAAAATTGATTTGTTCAAGGACACGAACAGCATTTTAGAAGAAATTTTTACAATTTTTTTTTTCCAGAATTTTCCACGTTTATTTATTCATATCCATGGTCCATTAATCATTATATACCAAACAGTACAATGTATGTCAATACGGCAGTCATGTAGGAAAACGTTGTAAGAAGTATGAGTGTCTTATATTTAAAAACTGCATGTTGTTATTTTAAGATTTTTAGCAATTTTTAAGTGCTTTCAGTGTTTTGTAAATATGTGTTTTTGACCTTTGATGAGGATTGTAACATTATCTTTTATTGATGAATCCTAACATTAAGTGTGATGGGCTGAAGAAGGAATTACTGTAATTCCGAAACATGTACCCTTAACGATGCCAATAAAACAGGTTTAAAGATTTCTGTAGAAAAACCAAAATTTATGACAAATACTAAAAATGCTCTAGAAACCCTAATAACAAAAATTGGTCAAATTAAGAGGGTAGATAAGTTCAAATATTTCGGGGAAATAATTCAGAAGAATGGCTTAGAAAAATCTGCTATAGAAGAAAGAGTGCACAAGATTCAAAGAGCATATGGCATAACGAGGAATATCTATAACAAAAAATTGTTTATCTAAGAAATTGAAAATACAGCACTATAGAACAGTAATTAAACCAGAATGCTTATATGCCAGTGAATGTCTAATACTAAATTATAAATTGGATAAATTAGAAGTATCAGAAAGAAAAATTATACGCAAAAATCTCGGTCCATTAAGAAGTACAGAGTTTAGGAAATTAAGAAGTAACGAAGAAATATATCGGAACATTGAAAACATAACGGAGACAATAAAGAAGAGGCGATTATTATTTTTCGGACATTTATATAGAATGAATGATAGATTAACCAAGCAGATTTTTAAATATCTTTGGAAAAAGAAATCGACAACAGCCTGGTTTCAAGAGGTAAAGAAAGATTAAAAAAAAAACAATTTAGAGAAGAAGATGCACTAGAGAGAGAAATTTTCAAAAAAAAAGGTATTGGGAATGGAAGGACTCCAAGGAAGGCAATATAGGAAAACAGGCTCAAAATGATCGGAAGAGAGAAAGAAGACACACAGCGAAAAGATGAAGGAGCACTGGAGGAAGAAGAAAGAACAACAAAGGACTAAACATTGAAATTGGTTCGTGGTCCTCAGAAGACCCTGACGGAGAAAGAAAGAAAGAAAATTGTGTTGATTAGGCGGAAAATTTTGGAAATTCTTATATTTCGTAAATAGTGCAATCACTCCGCTGCCTTTCAGCTGCTCGCAGTGGACCTAAGAAACTGTGGCGCTTTGCATGATGGGCTTGCATGTGCAGCAGCAGACCCAATGTTAGTATTATACAGAGTGCAGTTTTAATATACTTTTTATAGTGACAGTATTTTTCCTTT
Source organism: Meconema thalassinum (assembly GCA_946902985.2). Classification (NCBI taxonomy): domain Eukaryota; kingdom Metazoa; phylum Arthropoda; class Insecta; order Orthoptera; family Tettigoniidae; genus Meconema; species Meconema thalassinum. Next base: position 1,573,007,774 of record OX336388.2, read on the forward strand.
GTCTTCTGATAGTTGTCAATAATATTTTTAATCTTAATAGATCACGTGTCTCTGAACAATTCAGAATTAAGTTATAAAATATCAAATGTCAGCAATGATATTAGTGATCACAGTATATTAATTCTTGATATTTCCAAGACCAATTACAGCACGTACACTCAGTCACAAAACTCAACAAAATCAACAACACACGAGGACTCTTAGGATAAACAACACACTCCTGTAACTAATATATCTATAAACGCCGATTTCCATAACGATGCAGACAGTACTGTTAACTCTCTATACAACTCTTTCATCAAACAATTGAATCAAAGGAACAGGCATAGTCAAAGAAAAAAAAAAAACAATACTAACAATAGAAAACAGACTACTAACTTACCTTGGGTTACGGCTGATCTCCTTACACTTATAAAACGAGACACTTTGCATGCAAAGCTCAAAAATCCCCTTCACCAAAATAATAATGATATCAACCAAGAATATTGTAGATGCAGGAATAGTGTAACAAACTTAAAAAGAAGACTAAAGGCAAATTACTACTCAGAAAAGTTCAGAACATATGGAAACATTTCCAATAAAACTTGGGAGACTATCAAAAAAATCATACACAACAAAAAACCAACAGTTGAGACATGCACTTCACTTGAAATAGACAGCAAAATAATCACAGACTTTCAAGAGCTATATGAATCATTAAACTTTTTCTTCACAAACATTGCCGGAAGTCTAGCAATAGCTATTCCTGAACAGAAGAAAATCCTCAGTAAGGACCACAAGCAGTCAAAATCCCTCTACTTATATCCAACAGATGAACCAGATGTCAAGTCCATAATCACAAATTTAAAAAATTAAAAGAGCTGTGGTTTATGTAGGATAAAGACAAATTTCATTAAAAACAATATGCAATCATTTATTAAAATCTTGATTGAAATGATTAATGAGTCCTTAGTTACTGGCATGATACCAGATGTAGTAGTTCCTATATTTAAGGGTGGTGACAAAAGAAATCCAAATAATTATAGACCTGTTTTTATTTAATCAGTAGTTTCAAATTTTTTGGAAGAAGTGGTAAAAACAAGATTGCTTTCATTTCTGAACAAAAATATATTCTTTCATAATATGCAATATGGGTTAAGGGAAAATTCTAGTACTGAGGCAGCACCTATTGACCTCATAACAATGCTACAAGAAACAATTGACAAAAATAATATGGCAGTTGGGTTATGTATTGATCTCTCAAAATCTTTTGATACAGTAGATCATAAAATACTGTTATCAAAATGAGAAAATGCTGGTGTCCGAGGTATAGCTCTAAAATGGTTCGAAAGCTACCTTATTGGAAGAAAGCAGCATGTAGCTTTGAATAAATGCATAAGTTCAAGAAAATATATAACTCATGGAGTTCCACAATTATCTATACTTGGACCTGCATTATTCTTAATTTATATAAATGATATTGTGGAATGTAATTTGGGAGGACATATCAAATTGTATGCAGATGATACAAATATCTTCTACACTGGGAAAGACATAATTGAAATCATGAAAAATGTGCAGCAAAATATAATAATACTCTCTCACAATGGTTCCAGGCCAATAAATCAACAATGAACATACAGAAGACCAATTACATGGTAATTTCAAAACAAAGCATGAAAGAAATCACACATGACAAAATATATGTAAATAATATTGAAATAAAAGAGGTTAAACAGGCAAAATATTTAGGTCTAATCATCGACAAACACCTGACCTGGATTGAACACTTTGAACGAATTGCAAAGAAACTCTCACCTATAGTAGGGATCCTAAGGAAACTTCGGTATCTTATTCCCCTAAACCTTGTAAAACAAATCTACTATTCACTTGTACAAGCAAGCTCCAATATTTAAATGTTATTTGAGCTCACTGCAGAAAATCCACACTGAATGATTTAATGACTGTTCAGAATAGGGCTATTAGAAACATATTTAACCTGCCTTACTGCACTCCAGTAAAAGATCTGTACATCAGAAGTAAAATTTTACCCCTCAGTGATAAAGAACCAATGCGAACTCAAGAAGAAACGAGCAGCAATGTTAATATTCATCTTGAACTCAGACAATCATTCTTATGGAACTAGGCATGCAAAGGACGTAGTCTTATATATCATTCACTCTTCTAAATACGGTAGAAATAGTTTCACATTTTCTGCATCACAGTAATATAATAAACTTCCTGATGAAGTAAAAAGTGCACCAACTTTGTCAGTATTTAAGAGGAAAACTATGAAAATATTGTGGGGAAAATTCTATGCATCTTAATAAATCAAATAAGTTATGCATAAGCTAAAAAATCCTAAGTGGTTATCATTTTAAGGGATCTTGGTACAACTGAAGGCTTGGGAAGAAACAGTGGGAGAGTACGGATGGAAGTTCAACATCAGTAAATGTGAGATCCTGTTAACGACTAGGAAAAAGGACAGACCAATGAGTGGGATAACACTTGGAGGTGGACAGCTGAAGAAGGTGGAAAGTCTCAAGTACTTGGGAAGTATAGTGGAGGAAAATGGGAGAAATGACAAAGAGATTACGGAACGTGGCAGACAGGCAGAAGCATTTCTGAGAAGCATTAGGAGCTTAGTGTGGAATAAAGATGTCCCACAAAAAAGCAAGGAAGTGTTATACAGAAGCTACTATATCCCGATACTGACATATGCTTCAGAAACGTGGACAATGAAGAAAAGAGATATAAGCAGAATACAGGCAGGTGAAATGAAGTTCCTGCGAAGTAGGATCGGAATAACAAGAAGAGACAGGGTGAGGAATGAAAAGGTCAGGGAAATGGTGAAAGAGGAGCCCTTGCAAGATAGGATTGAGACATCAAGACTGAGGTGGTATGGACACTTAAAGAGAATGGATGAGAAGAAGATTCCCAAGAGGATACATGAGATGCAGATGCAGAAGAAACGACCAAGGGGAAGACCAAGAGATAGATGGCTGAAAGGAGTGGAGGAATGTGTCAAGAAGAGAGGCGAGGACTGGACCAGAGTGACAGCGGAGAGGTGGTGGGAAGAAAGAACTAAGTGGCGAGGCTTATGTTCCAAACAGACCCAGCCTGGGGCTGGAAACTGTACAAGATGATGATGATGATGATGGTACAACAATCTTAGATATGGTATCAACTTTACTAATAGGCCTATGCCCTTATTCATCAATTTATGTTACCATCAGACTTTTCTTCCTAGGTGTGTAAACACATATTACTGTACAATTCCTCTGTACGAGCCTCTGTATGGCTCTTTGGAATTAATTGCATTAAAGTCTCTTTCAGAACAGCCAGGGGACCCATTCCATACCAGGAACATGCACCCCAGACCATAACAGACACACCACTTCCCTGGACCACACCTTCGAGGCAGGCGGGATCCATCGATTCATGTGGTCTGCGCCACATACGGTGCCTCCCAAAGGCATGGTGCAATTGAAATCATGATTCGTCCGACCATATCATGTTATGCCATTGTTCCAGTGTCCACCCCTGGTGATTGGCGACAAATGCGCGTCGTTGTGTCGATGACATTGAGTTAACAGTGGCACCCGTGTGCGGCGCTGGCTCCCATACCCCATGGAACCGATGTTCCTACGGATAGTCCACAGAGAGACGTGCCTAGCACGTCCCGTGTTGAATTGAGCCGTGATTTGTTGCACTGTTGCCCTTCTGTCACTATTGACAATCCGTCTCAGATGTCGCCAGTCACGGTCATCGAGGGTAGCTGGACAGCCAGTGGCACCCACATTCAACAATTCACCATACACCCTGGACATGGTCGACTGTGTGAAGCCGAATTCCCGCACTACTGCCGAAATCGCACTTCACATTCGTCGGGCACCGACCACCATACCTCGTTCGAACAGTGTCAGCTCAATATATAATCGCAGGCAGTGAACAAAAATCCAACCTTTTGGTCGGATGTTTGAGGGGTAGAGTAAGGTTTGACAAATACTTCTCCACAAAAGGCATTTTTATCACTAAAAGTTGATGCTCCTATGCTTCTCACCACACGTATTTACTCCGGCTTTTACAACAATATGGCGGATGCTTTGTTTCTCGGGAGAGGCAATAGATGGCGCTCGCATCAGCCCGCCCCACCCCCGACTTGTGCAACCCACCGATACTGTTTCATTCTGTGTTGTAGATTGGGATACAGCAGGAAAACTGAAGGTAAAATAAATGAAGAAACAACAGTAAAGATGGGTGTGTTGCTGATGAATCACTAATGAACACATATAGCTTATGGTAGGCAAGTTCAAGTGAGTCTAGCAATATCCATGTTAAATGTCCTAGTTTCCCCACAAGTGATGAAAAGACCATAAAGTCTCTGACGAGGCAACTGAAAGTGCGAATTACAATCTAACATGAACTTGGTATTATCTGTCCTCAGCCAAAGCTCGAATTAACTTGCTATAGAAAGGAGATAATTTTGGTGACAAATTCATGTCATTGTAACCATTAATACTTCTCAAATGATTGTGTATTTAACCTGTTTTACGTTTTGGGTACCAGTACCTACTGAATTGAAGTGATAGAAGCCATTTTTCAGTGTTGCCAAGTTGACTGGAAAGCTTTCTTTAACAGTACCTATTGAGGTTTCTTTTCAATGTTTTATTTGAATCTTGCAATGGACTATCGCTTTTTCACTACCTAGTGTTTCTCGTTATCTTGACTCCCCTTTTACCAGGCATAGTGCAAGAGGTGGATCTAACCACACAGAGCTGATGACCATGACGTTCCTAGGTCTTGGTCTTGTTACGATATTTCTATGAGATCGCCAGAAATTCGTCAAACTAGTTGAATTATCTGCCCACCCTCTGCTCATCTTGTGAAGTTTGGAGCGAATGCAACCTTTTACATTATATTATTATAGGTACCTACTGAAGTTTCTTTTCAATGTTTTATTTGAATTTTGCAACACGCTGTCACTTTTGTGCTTCCTAATGTTTCTCGTAATCTTGCTTCCTCTGCTACCAGGCACTAACTTATCCGTTATTTGATACTTTCACCACAAGTTTGATCTAGCCTACCCTAGCGCTGGGATTCCAGCCTGAATTTGTGAGTAGCTATGCTATTCGTTATAGAGCTACTATATTTTGGGTCATGTGTAAATACACTGCATAGAGGAGGCCAGCAGAAAGAATAATAAATTGTCCATAGAGGGTAAAAAGGTTAAGTGATTAGAATTGACATAGTTACACTGGACTAATGCACTCTTCATAAAATTTGTACTTTCATACAAGAATATAATATTATGAAAAATTAATTGTAATTTTTATATTAAATGCTACTCATAATAATAGCATGAATTTATTAAAAAGTACTTTAGTATTTTTCCATCTTCATAACATTTGAGGAATCTAGTAAAAGGATGGTTTTCAGTTATTCTGTAAATGTAGTCTTACACAGTGTCCATTATAGGAAAATGTTGAATATTTATGCTTACCTTAAACTGTCCAATCTGTTCTGGAGCTCCGGTCCTGCTATTGTAGCCAAGAGAATGGTCGGGTAGGTTTTGACCACCTATTCTTCCTTGTACACCAATTAGTCTGAAGTTTGTGTCATATTCATAAGTAAATTTGGCATTACTGAGACCTGTCTTGGCTCCAAAATCTAATCGCTCCTCAGTTAAAAGACCAGCAGTATACTGATAGTCCCAGCGATATTCGAAGTCTTTCTCCGTGTGAAGCACTTCATTTGGGAAACCAGTGAGAGGAGAGTAATTGATCTGGCTACGACCATCTCCATGTAAAACCTGTAGCAGAAAAAAATTAGAATGAAATAAAAGAAAAAAGGAAACGTATTGAACAAGAAAAGAAATACAGAAATGGCTTTAGAACATAACTCTCCTTGGAATGGTCATATCTATTGAGTAAGAATTGAAAATGTGACCAGTTGGGATTTGCACCCATCTCCTGCTGTCTGGATACAGGTTTGAATTCCAACTGCAGTCACATATTCAAGTCTTTCTCAACAGAAAAGAAAAAAAGTTAAAATTTTCATGTTATTATGGGGTCGTCTTTTTAACAGCCTAAGCCAGTCATTATGGATATTGCATTTATCTTTTTTAGCAAATTTTTATCGAATAAACTATAGGCTTATGAGATCACCTTTTATCTATGTGTGTGTCCCCCTAATAAAAACAAAATGACAGGAGCAATTTCAATGAAACTTGGTAACGGCTGAATACTACCTTGTCCAACATTGACCGTGCCTTTCCAATTATAATAAGTTCCACGAATCCAACATGGTGGCCACACAAAATATTTCACCGGCATTTAGGCCTAATATCTCTTGAGACTATTACTGCCCTCAATCTGAAATGTCGTATGCTGATAGAGAATACTAAGATAAGTTCACCTATGTGGCTTTCAAAATCCTGATAAGCACAAAAACAACTTGGTGGTCAAACAAAGTTCAAATAATTAAATGAGTTTTCTTGTGATTTGATCATCAGAGCACAATGCAACTTGGCATGGCAAATCAGTTTACAAGGCTTAATATTACTGGCATATAATTATTTCAATTGTTTTTTAAACTCAAGATGGCAGCTGTGCAAATTTTCAAAATTAAACTTTTATTTCTTGTATGCTAATGAAGTGATTAAATGTGCATGGTGGTGCAGAGGTCAAGACGTTTGCCTCTCACCAAGGTAAACCGGGTTCGATACATGTGAGATTTTTGAAGTGAAATGTCATATCCTGTGGTTCGGATTCCACATAAAAAGGAGAATAACGGTCACCTAAAACTACAAGCTTCCTTCCTTCAAAGTGAAAGTTTGTTTAATGAACCATCATAACAATCTTCATCTACTGGTACATAGCTCTATGGTCTACATATAAAACAATCCATATAAAGAAAGGTCTATGGAAGTGATTTTAATTTATGGTAAAATTAATTTGAAAATGTATTTTGGTGCTATTGTTTAATATGGATTTCAGGTTAACCAACGAAGATTCCTGTTTGAACTCAAAATATTTGGTGTCATTCTACCTTGTTTGAAATAGACTTCTCCATATAAATATGGCAAAGCCCATATTTAACTTCTTTTTAATATGAGGCAGAATTCTTTTTTTACAGTTAGTCTGAAGGAGCTGTAAACTGATAGGTATGGTAGCTGAAAGCAAAACCACAAAAACTTAGTTGAATCTGAAAGAGGAACCACAGAGTTCATATTTTAGCATAAGTGCTTGAAAGGACACCAGATGACTAGTAGATTATGTCCACATTTCACTGCACATGTCTTGTTAAAAAAGGCTGATGAAAAAAATTAATAGTTTATCAAGCAAGGCCTATAAATTAAAGTAATTTGAAATAGACTTTTCCACATAAATATGGCAAACTTTTTTCTAATATGAGGTAGAGTTTCTTTTTAACAGTTGGTGTGATGGAGCCATAAATTTGTGCTAAAAAGTGCAATGACTTAATTTAGTTTTATACATGTGTTTTGCATTGTATTTGCTATTCAAACCATTCATATCAGGGTGGCGGGATAATATTTGCTTAGTTTTCAAAGAAAAGTCAAATATTCATGTTATAATATCTTATGAATTTCACGAACCTCTAGTTATAAATAATGATTATCAAGCTCAATTCTATGAGCTATTAGGTGGGAATACATTGTGGTTCAGAAGTTGGCTCTGCTATTTAATTTTGTGGCAGGTGTAAATGAGAGAGCTTATTCCTCACCTCAGCCAATTGTCCTGAGCTGTGATATCTATACAACACTCTTGCACCATCTCCAGGAAACACAGTTTGTAAGAGTGCACCAGAATGGGCATAATGCTGAATATATGCTCGGGCACTACCCGGAGGAATATAAGTCATTCTCAAGAAACCAAGTGACGGTTGACAAGAGAATGAATGACGGGTGCTGCTGGGAAGAGAAACATGGCGCAAGCCTCCATCTTCATCGTACAGCAAGGTGAATCGCCGTTGACTTGGTAGGGTGATGTGTGCAAGCTATAAAATCAAAGTTCTTATTGTACATAATTTAGCTATGAACACTTAAAAAGGTAAAACAATAAGTTTTCCACAACAAGAAATTAAGAACAACAGAACAGTGGATTAATTTCAGCAAAGATAAAAAGCTTCACCCTTTCTTAAAGAAGGAGCCAGTTAAGACATTTAACTTACATGGAAAATGTTGAATTTTCTGCTCATAATATTCAAATAGTGTAATATCTAATACTACAGTAGTTGATTTTGACTTTATAAAATCACTGCTTCTATTTTTTATGCTGATGTACATTTGACTGTTAATGTTATCTGGTCAATTAGGCAATCCACATTGGTGGAAAGTAATAAATATAGTACATACCATATTTAGTTCATTGTAAGCAAATTGTGTTGTACCATCTTGTGGTGAAGTTATTTCAGACAGTAGGCCATGACTGTCATAGCTGTATTTTTCACTCTGAGTGCCCCATTGCCAGCCATCAACACGATTGAACCTATATAACAAAAACCAACATTATGGGTATGTAATGGATAGTTCAATTCCTAAAATCTGAAGAAATAAACTAATGACCATTTAACATTTCTATAATTAAACCTTACCTATCATAAGAAATGTTAACTGAGTAGGCCCCATTTGCAGGAGACCATGACAATGGTTGTCCAGCAGTATCGAAGGTCACAGTCAGTAAAGGTTGACGATCACGGTCGTAAAATGTCTCTCGGCCATTGGCTTGGTCAAACTCAATTCCCAGAACTCGTGAATGATTCACCTGTAATGATAATTAACAACTAGATTTTTTTTTGCGTATGGCTTTTAGTGCCGGGAGTGTCCGAGGACATGTTCGGCTCGCCAGTTTTGTAGCTGCTTCGAGACGGACACCCAATGGGTGAGCTACAAGTACCGTTGGGGAGGGAAGGAGGGAAGTTGGAATGTAAGGACGAGGAGTTGGAAGGTAGCGGCTGTGGCCTATAGTTAGGGACCAACCCCGGCATTTGCCTGGAAGGAAGATGGGAAACCACAGAAGACCATCTTCAAGGTTGCCGGCGGGGGGATTCGAACCTCCTCGCCTCCCGGATGTGAGCGACTGCCATCAGTCATGCCGTAACCACCACGGCTAACGCACCCGGTAACAACTAGATTATATATTCTAACAAACAAATGAGCCTAGAGCAGTAAATATTTTTAGAATTTAACAGAAAGCTTTTTTGTAGAATTTTCCAATCCACATATTTTTCTTCCTGTGCCTTCATGATCCAAGGGTTTGTATTGAAATGCCTGTCCCAAAGGACCTGAATTCTAGCTTTATCAGGATATTTAATGCTGGACATGGTTTACTGAGCCTTGTGAGGACAACTGAGAAGTGATGATTTTCTTTCTTATTGTGGGAGGGTTTCCATGGATTTTCCAGAACTACTCTGGGCAAATACTGGGACAGTACCTAACTTATGGCCATAAATGCCTCCTTCCCAATTCTAGCCCCCAATTACACACACATACGAGTATGTCTCTAAGTGGAATGACAACATATTGTTCTTATCTTACCACATTAATTGTTGTACAGATGGCAAGCACTATGGCAATTTTTCTCTATTTTTTTGTTACCATAATTTTTAACATATTTCTGGATAACTTTAATTCTTAGGAAATGATGCAGGATTAACTTGAGCTTGTTTAAGTACATTACACTCCCAATATTTTGTATGCAGTTAATTCACTTCATTGTTAATTTTCAGGCCTCCTACAGTAATTTGTTAAAGTTGTTGAACAGTACAACATTAAACAGATGAAGTAAGGTTATAATTTTCACAAAATACTCTTCACATCAAATTTGAGAAAACATGATGTAGCTTTCACTTACACTAGAGGAGGTGGGGGGCTCCTAAAGTGCCAATCACCAGTACTTCACTGAGTACCGTGCAGATCAAATCAGTCTATAGACTGAAGGCACAAACACGCTGCTTTTATAACCGTTAAATGCACTGTGAAGGGAGAGATGCTTGTCTGCTGCACCAATTTTTGCATGAATTAGATGGACTTTTAAGAAGCCTGTCAGAAATATTCAAAAGCTTTCCTTGTGTTAAATCTGGTGGTCTACCGCTCTTTAGAGCATCAAATACAACACTGCAGTCATGAAATTTATTTGTGTTTTACCAATCTTGCACAGTATCATGATGTGGTACAGCTGAATTAGGAAAATATTTAGAAAGTTTTGAAGTCATTCTTCAGTGTTGTCTTACTAACAATTGAATGGCAACTTTCAATTGGTCAATACGAATACATGTCCAATATGGATTAGTTGGTGGAGGGTGACTGTTGATGGCTTTGTGATTTTAAACTTGCAACCTTGTAGGTATTTAAAAAAAACAGTAGTTCTTATCAGGGGGCTTAACGTTTGAGTATTTTACAGCCGCACTTTATTAAGATTTTGCCACACGCGGGTTGGTACTGGAGGGCCGCGACCTTTTGAAGTTAGCATTGTGTGAATTGGTTGTGTTTTGCAACACAATTTTGTCCTGTATATTTATTGTCCTGGATCTGATGATGCTTGCTTGATGCGTGAAACATGACATCCTTTTAAATTCCCCCCCGGCCCCGGCTCTGTAATTGGTGCAATTAATAATTCTTTTCAGGTAGAATCACATATTGCCGACCCAATATATTCGTGTTGGTAACCGAAAGTTACTATTCAATTGTCAAGAAAATGTTTGCAGAATCTTTTCACTGCATCCATACATTTATCACCTTCCCAGAAAACCCACTCCACTTGAACATTCACTCCTTTATAGTGAGCCTCTCCAGGTGTACGGCACAGTAAAACCTGCCAAAAGTGGAACGCAATCGTTCCGGATTTATTTTTCCGTTTTCATAGGTTTACGTTACGTTTACGTTCTTTACAAGAGAACATTGTATGATCTCCTTTGTATCCTGCATTAACTCCAGGAGTTCTGGAACATTCTTGGAAGCTGCAAATTTCTGAAGGTCACTCACAATAGATAGTGCTTCTCCAAAAGTGTGTATTTTCAGCTCCCTTTCGTTGCCTTCATCGTCGTCCATTTCTTCCATGACTTCGCACCTGCTGCTTTTGGCAGCAGTATCAGCTGCACTTTGAATGTCTTCAGTCGTTAATATTTCCTAGAACTCTGGTGCGAGTACAGTTGTGCTCAAAATACATAGGTTTGCATTATGGATAAGATAATCCATCTTAGCCAGGTTATTTACGCCTACAGTGTACCAGAATTTCTTTCTGTTTCCGCGTTAGGCAGTTATCCGGTTTACAGTGACATTTTACATAGGAAATACCTCCATTCCGAATTTTGTTTTCCGTTTGCCCAGGTTTCCAGTTTATAAAGGGTCCGGTTTAGGCAGGCTTTACTGAATTAATCAGATCACTTTACGCAGGAGTATTTCTTGCATGCTCTTCACCATTTCCTACCCTTCACGTTAACAGTATTGCATCGTCTGTCGCTCTTCAAAGATCAGTGCCTCATTCACCCAAAATAGAAAGCTTGCTCCTGAACACAGACTCAACATTGCCAACATAAACTGTCTCACAGACAGACTCAGCCACTGTAAAGAGACATTTCTAAAGCATTATATCAGGACACAGAGTAGCAGGGCACTGACATGCATATCAGTGGCGGGTCCAGGCCTTGAGGGCCCTGGGCGATTTGATAAGGTGGGGCCCACAACAATAGGAAATAAAAAAAATATCAAATCAAATGGTAAATAGTTTTGTAATAATAAAATAAAGAATAGTTACAATATTTTGAATACACTACAGTACATTCTTTTAATAATATGAAAGAAACCTTTAAGTCCTCTTGAAGAAGATTATGTAAACTATGAAATATTAAAATATTACTTTACGATTTCTTTCCCGGCTGAAGTCTTCTACCATTTCACTGAAATCTAAACTTGCTAAACGGTCACGGGAGGTCATAGCTGTACTGAAAAAAGAATATGAATTATAAATTAGTTTGAAAAGTTTGAAAAGTATAATTAATGAATCAATTAAAATCTCGCCAACCTGGACCCATGATTGGGAAGCCAGGCTCTGTCTGTCACAAGCCAGAACAAAGTAGGGAGTGATAGAGGAGTCACACCTCTTTAAAAACCTAGGTCCAGCTGACCCGGCTGGTAGTACCTTGTAAGGGTCCCTTGCCAGGGTTACGGTGAAGTCCCCAACGGTATCTGCAGTGGAAGAGGTGGACTCTGGAACAGTGTAGATGGCGGACGAGGCAACCTAGTGCTCAGGTTAATAAGGGCATAAGGTATATGGTTGCCATATATCAATTTTACGGGCACGACGGTCCCACATGTTAGTGGCGGTACCCCGACAGCGTCTGTCCACAAGTTAGTGGCAACTGATATACCAATACTCAGAAGTGGAACTCTGAGTTTAACTCGACTGAAAACTCAGTCAATTATCCAAGTTAATCAACATGAATAGTGCACCTATACTAACATATTACCCCAGTGGGTCAAATCCCACGGTTGAAAAACCGCTTGTGGTCTATTCGGATTCTGGGGAGACCACAGTAGTGTGTCATGAGGTAAATCGGAGTGCCTCAAAACCCTGTAAAGACAAAATCAGACCAAATTCAAGACTGTGGTTAATGACTTTTAATGTCAACTCCCTCTTGAAAATGGGAAAACTTAAGAATATTCTTGACAAATCTCGAGAACGGAGAATCCGAATCATCGCTTTTCAAGAATCAAGGTATACTGATGAGTATCCTTTTGACTCTGAAGGGTACAGAATATATAAGGGAAAGCCTGGTGTAAGAGCTATGCCAAATTGTCCTCAATTCGGTACTGGATTTATAGTAGAAAAGACAGTACTTGATTCTATTGTGGACTTTAAATCCTTCTCAGGTCGACTTTCCACCATGACAGTTAAATCAGCTAATAAGATCTACACGCTAGTCAATGGACATGTTGATAAAGTAGACGAATTCTGGAACTTGTTAGACGATGTTCTTCAGAGAATCCCAATAAACCATGTTAAGATCTTAATGGGTGATTTCAATGCCCAGATTGGCAAAGAAAAAGAGTATAAATACTGGGTTGGTAAATGGTCAGGTCACAAGCAAACTAACAGCAATGGCATGAGACTAATAGAGATATGCAGGAACCATGATCTATTTTTTAAATCAACATTTTGCAAGAAAAAATTATCAAAAACTAAGACTTGGATTTCACCAAATCCACTTTTGGGTGAATTTTAGTTGGATCATGTACTGATCTCTCGTTCCAACACGGCGGAAATCATGAAACTTAAAGTCCTCAAAGGATTAGATCTGGACTCTGACCCGTCGATATGATGTCCATCTTATACAAAATAGTATGGAATTCGCGCAAGAGACACAAAAGTTAACCCCACAGAATTGGCAGCAACTTCAAGCTGAACTTCTAAAAACGGCTGAAAAAATTGCACCTCTAACCAGGGTACGGAAACATGCATGGTGGACTGATGAGTGTGACCACCTCATAAACCTAAGACAACAAGCATGGCAGAACTGGATGTGCAACAAGAATGAAAGGACGCTACAATATCTTCAAGACGTTAGAAAAACATTAACAAAATCGCTAAGAGTGATTCGTAAAAAACATGAAAACACTAAATTGAAAGATATAGAAGAGGACTTCAAGAAACATCATTCTAGAAATTACTATAGAACATTCAAGAAGAAATTAACTAAATATTCACCACCTTCTCTCCAGTTTCAAAACAACCATGGGAACATCGCCCACTCCAACTCTGAAAATTGTGCACTTCTTGCGGATTATTTTGGTAAACTACTCAATTGTGAGAAACCTCAGGAAAATTTCAATTTTGTCATACTCTACGGAATCCTGACTCTGAACCACCGGACTTACAGGAAATTCGTGAAATAATCCAATCCATGAAAAACAACAAAGCTTCGGGAGAGGACCAGATCGTTGCAGAACTATGGAAAAATGTAGGTGAAAAACTCATCATCAAACTCAAAGAAATTATTGATGAAATCTGGCAAACAGAAAAAAATCCTCCAGATTGGAAGATGGCGATCATCCATCCAGTATACAAGAAAGGTAGCAAAACGAACCCAAGCAATTACTGAGGGATCTCATTACTCTCGGTAACTTTCAAAATTTTGTCCAAAGACCTTTTGAACCGTGCCTATCTTCAACTGGATCCGCAGATTGGTGAATACCAAGGTGGGTTCCGGAAAGGCCGATCGTGTACAGAGCAAATTATCAATTTGAAAAACTCAATGTCTTACTTCCATAAAATGTCAAACAAAAATTATGTCATTACTTTTGTTGACTTTGCAAAGGCTTATGACAGCATTGACCGTGAATCCCTTGTTGCTGTACTCTCAGAATTTGGATTAGATCGCAAGACAACATCAATCATCAAAGATACCCTCTTGAATACAAGTTCAAAGGTTAAATTTATGGGAGGACTGAGCGCAGAATTTTCAATTGATACAGGGGTGCGTCAAGTAGATGGATTATCTCCATTGTTGTTTAATTGTGCGCTCGAAAAAGTTGTCAGAGAATGGAGACGATCTGGTGCACCATCCCATAGACTAGGACCAAAACTCAAAGGGCATTGTTTGGCATTGGCGGATGACATTGTAATGGTTTTGCTAGCCCACACTGTTGGGAGAGAAATGTAACTGTTTACCTTTGCCTAAGCTATGTTGTTTTAATGGGCGCCAAGACCTCAATGCAATGTTGAAATCTAAATTTGTATTTAACAACGTCTAGCTCTGGCAGAACACATTCAAGACTCTATTCACTCAGATCGTGGTATGATTTGATCATTAACCCAACAAACAATTGTATCAGGAGAAGGAATTGGTCTATATCTAATGCTACCTACTGAAAGCAAAGATTGCATTGTAAAAGAAATGAATTTATTATATAAAACAAGTATAGCAAAATTAATAATAATAAGTTTAACATTTAAATTGGAGCGTTGTGATTTGAATATTACCGATAGAAAATTACGTGAAAACGGAGTCTGATAAATTGATTTTACTCTTATTTCCAAGCTATGAAGTTACTGAATTATGAAATATAAAACAAAGAAAAATGAGAGATTGCGTATTTCTGCGTCATTAGCGCTTACCCCTGGAAATTGCCAAAGCATTTCCCTCGTTCTTGATGATGCTGTGTGCTTCCCACAGTCTCCTGGACGTCGTCATCTCCGTCGAAATTTGATGATATTCTGGTAGATTAGATAATTCTATGGTCCGTACATCGGACCCAAACTCTCGTAAAACCGCACTGGTTACGTTTTACAAAAGTTCGTCGCTAACTCCACTGAACATCGGAGCGACACGCACTTGCGACCGTACTCTGCAAGTTCTACACAGATTGTCCGCGTTTCACGGCGCGTCGAACGATATATTCACCTGTTGGCTCCCCCCCATGGTACCGTCTTCCAGCTTACGTTGTCTCCGCTGATTGGCTGAGCACGCCGCCACTTCCCCTCCTCCGGTTCATTACACTCCGCGGGCGAGAGGGAGAAGTCGTTTTCCGTTTCAACAATTCGCCTCTTCTTGACGATGCGACCCAAGATTGCGTCATGCTTCTCGACAGGAATCAGCTTGTATTAGAATTCCCAGTGAGTCATGTCTCTCAAATACCCTAACTGACAAAACTCCGTAAAATTCCGTAATCAGATAATTTTCTATGATATCGTCGTTCGTAATAATTTGCTTGTTAGCGTTTTCTAAGACATAGAAAACCTATCTGTATGCTTATAATTTTTATAAAATGCTCCGAAAATATCTTAATAATAATTATAATAAATTAATAATAATAATAAATTAACATTGTGGTGTTTGAAGCCATATTTTCAGTGTTGCCTTAGTAAACAAGAGTTTAGTGCTTTTCAGTCGGCCAACACGAATGTACCCAAAAGAGATGGGTTATGCCCTAATCCTGAAATAAATTACATGAGATTAATAAACCACTAGGATGACCAGTTTCGATCGTCAAGCGATCATCATCAGATCCAATACACTTAGGCTATAAAATACATGTTTGAAATACAGGTGAAAATATTTACAATATGTACAATTATTTAGTTGCAGTATTGGTACTGCAACTGTCAGTGTATGCTAAATGCAGTATATATGTTAGGTGAAATGCTAAATGGTGATAGCTATCCGGAGATTGTACTTTAGAGAGATTATATGGTTGTAAACTATGGTTAAACTATAAAATTTTTAGGCTAACTACTTATCTGATTGTCTTCCGTACTACAGCTATTCGCAGTTTTCGTGCTCACTTGAACTCGCTGTGCGGTCAACTGCGGTGGTTATCTTAACGACTGGTTTTTCCCTGCCTTCCCCCCCTGTCCCTACGTGCTGTGGGGAGTGATCGCGATGTGTTTATGTGAGGTGTTGCCAACCTAGATAAGATGTATGTTATTGAATGAGGTGGATCTACAACTATTAAAGACCGTGGATTAGTCCTCGCCACGCGTGGAGCATAACCCATTCGAACTAAGCGTTGACGGTCTTATGAGGACGTCCCGGCACCTTTAATACTGCCTCTAATATGGGCCTTGGTTTATTGCAGAAGAAAAGTACATCGTACACCTGATCCAGATAACATTTACCTATTAAAAACCCCCTAATTTCCCCCCTTTTTTATCTAGCTTGGCTGTGTCGCTAAATTGTGTTTTGTTTCCGACAGGGTGTGTTTTTTAGTAGCGTGAAGAGGGGTGAGCTCTCCATGAACGTGTGTTCATTTAGATTGTTGGGATTGTTTCGTTTGGCTAGGTGTATTTCGATTGCTTCCTTTATGTCAAGAGCTCTGCCTTTCGATTCGTGATGGATTATTTTAAGGTCCGACTCTATGTTGGTAAAGCTATGCCCTGCGTCACACATATGTTCGCACACGGCTGAATGTGTTCCGTATCTTATCGCATTTCTATGTTCATTATAACGTGTGTCTACTCGCCTTCCACTCTGCCCGATGTAATTAGCTTGACAATCGGTGTCTTGGCACGTTATAGAATATACCCCTGACCTTGAATACGGGTCACGTTTATTTAGATTACTATTTAGGAGGTGCCTAGCGGTTGTGTTTTTCGTCGTGAAAGCTATCTTTATGCCTTGCTTTTTGAATAGGTTAGTGATTTTATATGTATTCGCATTCACATAGTTGAAACGCGCAAATTTTTTCTCATTACTGTCCGGTTTGGAAATCGTTTTATCTTTATTTTTATGTTTGGCTATAATTTGATTTATTTTGCTTGGCGAGAAGTTGTTTTCCTTTGCTATTTGCATAATAGTTCTTATTTCCTTATTATAGTTGTCTTTTGACATGGGTATGTTTAAAGCCCTGTGCACCATTGAATTGAAACCCGCTAGTTTGTGCGTACTGGGGTGATTAGACTGATTGTCGATTGCATGCGAGGTTTGTGTTGCTTTCCGGAATATGGAATATGAAAGGTCGTTGTCTTTACGTTCAATAGTTATATCGAGATAATTTATTTTCCGGTCTATTTCGGATTCCTTAGTGAATTTGATAGAATGGTGAAGGCTATTAATGGATTGGAGAATTGTTTCTTCGCTTGTTAGTTCAGTATCGTAGATGCAAATTACATCATCTACGTATCTTTTCCATATTACTATTCCCTTTGTTGAAGTATTTTCTAAGAACGCATTTTCTAGTGCATTGATGAAGATGTCAGCGATTAACCCACTTAGTGGCGATCCCATTGCTAGGCCTTCTCTCTGTGTGTATATTTTATTGTCGAATTGAAACACGTTTTGGGTGAGAACGACCCTCAGTAATCTCACAATCTCTTCAATTTCTTTTACCGAATTGTTGGATTTTAAGTTGTTTTCGATAGTGTTGATTGCTTCAATAATCGGAATATTGGTGTACATGTTAGTTACGTCGAAGGATACTAGCCTGAAGCTAGGTTTCATTTGTAGGGTGTTCAATGCTGTTACTAGTTCTGTTGTGTTCTTTACAGAGTTGTTTTTGTCGTTGGAAAGACGGCATTTTAAGATTTTTAGTAACTCTTTGCTGATTTTGTAATTAGGGGCATTCCTACAATTGACTATTGGTCTCATTAGGCATTCCTTTTTGTGTATTTTTGGTTGTCCCCTCAATGACGGTATTTTCGGGTTCATGTTTATTAGTTTTGATTTTTCGGCTTTGGTCAGTATGTATTCTGTTTCTTTTAGCGCACTTTTTATTTGTTTTTGGAATTTGTGGTGGAATTAACATGAAAAATTATCTTGGCTGAACAATTTGCCGCGTAAATAAATATAGAATGGCTTCCTACTGACTTATGCCAGTTGCATAAAAAACCCTCGAAAAACACGTTACATATTCGCCTCGGATCATCGGATGATTTACCGTGGCGACGGTCCATTATCCGATTATCCCAGACACGTTAATAAACCCCATCCAAAATACATATTACATAAATGAAATCACCCTAAATTACAGATATGTACACTCATAATTTTTCTTCACGCACTTTGCGTCAAAGTTTGTTGTCACTATGGATTGCACTTTGCAACCAGTCCAATGTTTTACATATAGAATAGTGTTCCATGGATATTTCCGCCTCTCAAATTGCTCTATGTTGGAGAAATAGACATAATTAATGTGTGAGCACTATGTATTTATGATGTTATATCACACGCATTGAAGGTGTTCTGATATATTTATATCATCATTGAACTTCCTAATTTCACTGGAGGTCCCTTCCTTATGGTGAAATTTAATCTCACTTATCACTGAGCACACGATCACACTATTGTGGCAGCGCCTCGTGACCATAATACATAATCTCTCTTTAAAGTAGATTAAATTAATATTGACTTCTGAAAAAAAAACAGTAAATGCGCATTACATATAACACCAAATATTTCTGTGCCGTAATCGCCCTGTCTTGTTAAGTTCCCGTACATCATATTCTACTTAATACTAGTTCTCAACACAGACCATTTCTCCTCACACAAATAATACCATTGTACAAATTATCTTAAATTACACACTTACAAATCTTACATGGCGAGGCCGTAAACAGAAATCACGTGTGCTGATATGTATGAGTTTCATGAAGGACTGTCTCGCATTCTGATGGCCCATCTTTTATCTCGTGGACGCCTTAAGCTAACAAGCCCTATACAAGCGCTCCCCCATCTCTTGGAGATAAATGGGAACCCATCAGCGCTGCCAAAATGGCCTTGGTGCATCGAGACAATTTAGTGCTCAACAGCATCCGACAATCCCGTCATATTTCCCTGTACCTTAAAAACTCTCATTTACTTACATACTACCCCCCTGTGTGACTTCCGATACGCCTGCGTTAAGACCAGATCCTCCACGCACCAGATACTACACTTACTCATTTGATAGGCTGGCTCGCCAGCTAAACACACTCACTTTATGACACATATTTTCGTAGACTATGTATATTATACGTCCCGTATAATCTGTTTCCCTCACTATTCTCCAGCACATATGCTGTTTTGCCAATACGTTTGGAAACTATAAATGTTTCTGCGTCACCTGCTTCCAACCTTGCAAGTGGCTCCCTATAAATGAACGTCATCACGTTGCACTACCTAGCATATTTCTCAGTGTCTGTAACGATGCCCTGTTGCTACTGTCCACACATGCACATATTAAAATACCGTCCTCTGCTTTAACCACAGGATAATCCCTACATAAATTAGTGTCCCTCGATAGCATGTCTGCAAGAATGTTATCTTTACCTTTAATATATTTTACTGTGAATTCGTATTCCTGCAGAGCAAGAATCCACCTACTAACTCTGTTAGAACTGAGTTTACAAGTCCTCATATACAGTAATGCATGGTGATCTGTGTGGATCTCAAATTTCCCCCCTACTAAATACATTCTAAATTTCCCTAAACTGAAAACAATACCTAAAAGCTCTAACTCAGTAATCGTGTATCTTTTCTCTGCTGCTGTCAGTCCTCGCGAGGCTAAAGATACAATGCACAGATTACCCTCATCATCTTTCTGACATAATACTCCAGCAATGCCTATATGTGAAGCATCTGTCATAACCACATATTCCTTATCTTTTAACGGATATTTCAGCACTACAGCTTTCTCAAAACCTTCCTTCAGCGCTCTAAAAGCCTGATCATGCTTGGACTCCCATCTCCACCGAGTCCCACTTTTAAGCAATTCCCTGAATGGTTCTACCAACCCTGAGTATTTAAGAACGAACCTCCTGAAAAAGTTGCAAATTCCCAGGTAAGTTTTTAACTGTTTAACATTCTGTGGCACCTCTGCGTTAAGTATCTTATTAACCCTACTTTCTTCTGGTGTTACACCTCTACTCGACACTCTATGACCTAAAAATGTCACTTCTGACTGACAGAATGACGACTTAGACAGCTTCAAAGTCAACCCTGCCTGATCTAACTTCTGAAAAACTATATTTAAATGATGTAGATGCTCCTCAAAACTGCGTGAACTAATTACCATATCATCTATGTAAATGGTTACAAACTCTCCTGTGTCATCCCCTAATGCGATGTTTAAAGCCCTAATTAAAGCAGCTGAACTACTCTTTAACCCATAAGGTGTTCTACAAAATTGATAAAGATTATATTTATGACTAAAAGCTGTAAATGGTCTATCTTCGTACATAAGTGGCACTTGCCAAAAACTGGAACTCAAATCTACACAAGTGAAATACTTCTTCCCCTCAAATGTTTGCATTAATTCCTCTATTGACATAGATTTCAGCTGATCTGAACTAATTCTACTGTTAACCAAACGAGCGTCTAAACAAATACGAACAGTGCCGTCGGTCTTGGGTACCGTGATCAAAGAATTAACATATGGACTGTTCGAGTGCTCAATAATCCCATCTTCAAGCATCTGGTTAATTTGTGCCTCAACTGCACTCTGATAAGCGAAAGGTACAGGATATCTATGTCCTGTGAATTCTGACCTATCAATAACGTTCAATGAATGTGTATAGCAATTGGTCATACCAATGCGATCCTCAAAAACTCTCCTATTACACCATAACACATCATAGAGCCGAACACACTGTTCATCCTCTATATTTCCCTGAAATGCAGCCTCACGTAACGAGTCCTCTAGACTTCCGTTCGTAATCACACTGCCCACAAAACATGGAGAACCCCGCTCTACGGCTGGCGATATCTCATTTAAAGTACAAATCACACCTACAACACTACTTCTCTGAATTTGGTCATTGAACGCTACTTCTACTTCAGAATCTCCCCATTTAAATTTCAAACTCCCTACATCATAACATAAGTTACCAGACACTCTACTTAGCCACTCTGAACCCAAGATAACACTGAATAGTAAATTTGGAATTACAAGGCAAATCTGCTTCTCTACATGATTATTAATTTTAATGTCTACTAAAACTTGCTTAGAAATTACTTTAGACCTCTTCCCAACAGCTGTGATAACAAAAGTGCTTTTAATTGGCATCTCCTCAAAATTTACTCCAGTTCCTTTCATTTTATCATAAAATGCACTACTTATGCAACTCTTCATACAACCACTATCAATTAAAACATCTGTGTACGCCTCGGACACGTTAAATTTAACTATGGGGCTCTTACTAACCACTTCCTGAATAATACCTTCATCATTTAGTTCATGTAATAATTCATTTCTTACATTTAGGTCATAGGGTTCCTGTATAATTGTATGGACAGGGCATGCTACAGACTGAGATTCTGACCTTACTTCGCAGCCTGGTTCGCGTTTAAAGAACCGCTACAGCTGGCCGTAGTACTACTAACTACTAAACTGGTCTGGTTGTTCTGGGCTGTGTTGTCATTGTTTGGCTGTATATTACTACCACTAGCCTGTCCTCTTCCTTGACCCCTATTCTGGTTGTAATTATTGTCATTATAATTTCTCCCTTGATTTCCCCTGAAATCATTGTTTCTCCCTTGATTTCCCCTGTAATCATTGTTCCTCCCTTGATTTCCCCTGAAATTAGGCATCCCACTCAGACATGATCTAATGGAAGAATCGTGTGTCAACAAGGAGGTAAAGAGGACGAACAAAAAGCTTAGAGCACTATCCAGACTATATCAGCATGTTCACTTTCTTGATATTGATGTACCAAGAGAACTGTTTACCCGACATGGTCTTCACTTAAACACCAAAGGAAAGCAACAGATCTGTTCACAAGTAGCGGAGGAAATCAACAAAAAGTTCCACTCCCACGGACCAGTCATCCCACTACCGCATACTGCAAGTCCGACTACTGTAGAATCAGTGAATTCACTTGGTGGCGAGAGTTTTTTAGAACAGAGGTAAGTGCTCCTGCAAGAACTATAATCCCCAAGCTTAACAACAGTACAAATGCACAGAGTTCCTCAATCAGAATATTTCACCAAAATGTACAGTCACTTAATAATAAACTAGTTCATATCGATATGCTTCTGCAAACATCACTCAAAGATATCCACATCCTGTGCTTGTCTGAACACTGGATGAAACCTGAACAAATCAATCATGCTGTCATACCAGGGTTTACATTAGCTAGCTACTACTGTAGATCAACATCAGAGCATGGAGGTGTATGTATCTATATCAAAGGAAACATAGAATTTAAGCCTATACCAATTCCCGATGACTTATGCATAGATAAATATTTTGAGGCAACAGCTATTTCTATCCCAAAGGAAAATTTAATTCTCATCTGTATATATCGTTCACCAGGAAATAGTGCAAAGTTATTTCTGAATAAACTAGAAGTGATAATAAATAAAATAAATAAATTTAATAACAAAATAGTTCTTTGTGGAGATTTCAATATTAACTTTTTAGAGGAAAGTACGGAGAGAAGGGAATTGCTAAATTTGTTAAGCTCCCATCATCTAATTCACACAGTAACAGTACCCACAAGAATAACAAAAACTAGTGCAACCACACTTGACCAGATAATAATTAATGACAATGTGAACTGCAACTCTCTCGAAGTAATCAACACAGGTTTCAGTGACCACCGAGCTCAAATAATAACTCTAAATGTTTCAAACCCAGTTTACAATGCTCAGTTTGATAAATGTCGAAGCTTTAGTCAGCACAATATAAACTATTTCAACAACTTGTTAAAAGGAGAAACTTGGGAAGGTGTGTACAAGTCAATAGATACAAACAAAAAATTCCAGGAATTCATTAATATTTTCATGTATTATTTTGATATTGCATTTCCTTTGAAGAGTATCAGACTGAAAGGTTCTTCTCCATCAAAACAATGGCTTACTCTTGGAATAATTACTTCATGCAAAAGAAAGCGTTTCCTCCACGATTTTCAAAGTACGCACGTAACCTCCAATGAATTTAACATGTATTTCAAGACCTATAAGACCATACTTAACAAAGTTATAAAATTAGCAAAGAGAATGTCAAATGATAATTATATCCTGGAATCTAAAAATAAAACTAAGGCTATGTGGAATATCATAAAAAATGAAACCAGGCAAACAAAACCGGCAGTAAATAACATAACGTTATCAGAAGACTCCAAGAAGATCAATGACCCACAAAATGTCTCAAGAATTTTTAATGAGCATTTTGCTACCATAGCTGAAAAACTACTAAATGTAAACAATATACAAGCAATAAAATCAACACTCGCGAATATAACATTTAATGGAAAATCAATGTTTGTTGAAAATGTTACAGAAGCAGAAATCCTCAATATTGTAAAGAACCTACAGAATAAACATTGCTCAGGAGTTGATAACATTCCTGATATACTAATTAAAAAATGTATCCAAAATATAATTACCCCCTTAACACACCTCTGTAACCAATCTCTCATGTCAGGAATATTTCCAGATATCTTTAAAATTGCAAAAGTAATTCCATTATTTAAAGGGGGAGATAGAGAAAACGTAACCAATTATAGACCTATTTCTTTATTGTCGATATTTTCAAAAATTTTAGAGAAGATAATGTACAACCGTCTAATTAGCTTCATAAACAAATATAAATTGTTAACTGACTCTCAACATGGCTTTAGAGAAGGAAAATCAACAATGTCAGCAATTTATGAATTTTTAAATCCTGCTTTTGAGTCACTTGATGAAAGGAAGAGAGTATGTGGCCTGTTTTTGGACCTGTCTAAAGCTTTTGATGTGATAAATCATCAGATACTAATTGATAAACTCCATCAATATGGTATCAGGGGTATCGCTAGTAAGTGGTTTCAGTCATATTTAAATAATCGCCAACAGATCGTCGAACAAAAAAGTTTAGAAAATACCACAAACATATTTAAATATTACCACTCAGATCCTATGTTTTTGAAGTATGGCATTCCGCAGGGGTCCGTTCTAGGGCCACTACTTTTTCTCCTTTACGTAAATGACTTGCCATCTCAGATACCTGCATTTAAAACTGTACTATTCGCAGATGATACAAGTGTTTTGATGAGGGGTGAAAATGACACTGAACTTCAAAAATCAGTAGAGGAAGTAACAGGTCAGCTGTCCTTATGGTTCAACAATAATGGATTCCTTATCAACACTAGTAAAACAGTGGCTCTTAACTTTCACACAGCTCAGAATAAAAGTATTAATTCTCCCTCCATAATCTTAAATGACCTAAAAATTGGTAACGCCTCTTCTACTAAATTCTTAGGCCTTTGGTTGCAGGATGACCTAAAATGGAACTCTCATACCACTAAACTTGCCAAGAAACTAAGCTCAAGTTGTTATGCATTAAGAGTATTAAGACAATCGACTAGCTGGAGAACTGTTCTTAGTACTTATTTTGCTTATTGCTATTCGCTTATGAAATATGGAATCATATTTTGGGGAAATTCACCTGCTGCTCACCAAATCTTTATTATCCAGAAAAGAATAATTAGAACAATGAAAGGAACTACTAGATTGCATACATGTAAGCCTCTGTTTAAACAACTGAAAATTTTACCTTTGCCATGTATTTACATCTTTGAACTTCTATTATTTGTCAAACAAAGCTTAGGAAATGAGGATATCTTTGAGATGAATTCAAATATACATAACTACCAGACCAGACAAAAGAACAATCTTCATGTACATGCTGCAAATACAACACTATGTAAAAATGGTGTATTCCATGCAGCTATAACGCTGTATAATCATTTGCCAAATAATATTAAAAGTACAGCAAATTACATCAAGTTCAAAATAAAAACTAAAGAGTTCTTGCTGGAGCACTGCTTCTACTCAGTTAAAGAGTTTTTAGAATATCAATAGTTATGTTTATGTATTCATAGGACTAAATGATGTAAGGTTATCCTTGTGTAGGCCTATATTATTATTGTGATTGTAAATTAGTATTAGTATAATTTGTGAATTGACGTGTCCTATATCATTGTACAATGTACATTATATGATTGAATGGATGAATAAAAAATACAAATACAAATACAAATACAAATCATTGTTCCTCCCTTGATACTGATTACCATAGCCATTTCCTCTGTTCTGATTTAGCTGATTATTATTATTTCTATTTTGAGCGTTGGCCCCTTCGCCACCGTTCCTTTGAACTTCTTGATGCCTGGCTTCATTAGGTCTATTATTATTATTACCCTGGTTCCGATTGAAATTGTCATCATAACCCCCTCTCCCTAGTGCATCAAATGTGCTTAACAAATTTTCTACTTGTGATATAGTCTTTACATTCTGGATACAAGCAGCCTCCTTGATCCTATAGGGAAAGTGCCTAAGTAGCAACCTTACCACATCACTTTCCTCCTTCAAGCCATCCAGATATTTACACACTAATACCTGCCCTAAAAAGTATTCGGTCATGGTGGAGCTTCCTTTAGGGTTATATTTACCACACACTACTCCCGCACGATGCTGCGACTGAATAACCTCATTCCAGAACTTTTCACAGAATTTCATTTTAAAATCATTGATATCAGTAAACTTGTCTCTGTAGACAGCAAACCAATTCCTCGTTTCCCCCACAAACACTTGTTCTAAAATTTCAACTACCTGGCACCACTCAATACTACCATTTTCCAACCTCTCCCCGAATTTATTTTCTATAGTGTTCATGAACTCCATTGGGCACCCCTGTCGATTGCTGAACTTACCCAGTTCTACCTCCCTGTGTGTGCTATTCACAAAAACTGGCCTATTCTGACTATTTTCTTGCCTGATCCTAGCTTTTAATTTTAATTCTAATTCTGCGATTTTCTCCTCAGCCTTCCTCTCAATACTGTTTACTGTTAATTTAATGTTTCCTTCTGATTCTTCTACTTTATCATATAGCTTTGCTTGTTTCTCCTCAATCTTGCTAATGCTTTCCCTATTACTCTCTCTTAAATCATTTACTTCTGCAACTATTTGTGAGTGGACTTTCTCAATTCTACCCCCCAGCTGTTCCTTAACCTCTTTAGTAGCTACCTGAATTTTGTCAATTTCTCCCCCCAATTGCTTTTTGACCTGCTGTGTTTCCAGTTGCACTAGTTCTTTTAAATTTTCAGCCTGTGTACTGATTCTAATTTCCAACTCCTCCTGTACTTTTCCTAATTTTCTGTCTACATCTGCAATAATCTCTTTAGCCTTTTCTTCCATCACCCCCCTGATCTCACCTCTAATCAGTTCGAATTTGTCACTCATTTCCTTACTGTTTTGTTCTAATTTAGCATTTAAAGTTTCAGTAATCTCTCTATTTTCCTTACTGTTTTGTTCTAATTTTGCATTATTCTGTTCTAATTTTGCATTTAAAGCTTCTGTACTTTCTTTATTTTCCCTACTGTTTTGTTCTAATTTTGCATTATTCTGTTCTAATTTTGCATTTAAAGCATCACTACTAACTTTGTTCTGATACATGAACTCGAGAAGTAAAGTTTTTAATTCTGGTTGGCCGCCTACACTCCCTGTTTCAGTATCGGGATTTACCTCCGCTACCCCGGTACTACCATCACTCGACATACTGCTCGTATCATCATTCTCCAGTTGATGACCACTACGTAACCTCATCTGTCTTTCTTTCTCATCCCCCATAATGATATACACTGATAAAGACAAATAACCCCCAAAATACAGGCACAGAAATATATACCCTTCTCCTTCCACAAATGTTATTAGGTTTTCAGCCCCAAGTTGTCGGCGACAAATGTAATTGTTTTGCTAGCCCACACTGTTGGGAGAGAAATGTAACTGTTTACCTTTGCCTAAGCTATGTTGTTTTAATGGGCGCCAAGACCTCAATGCAATGTTGAAATCTAAATTTGTATTTAACAACGTCTAGCTCTGGCAGAACACATTCAAGACTCTATTCACTCAGATCGTGGTATGATTTGATCATTAACCCAACAAACAATTGTATCAGGAGAAGGAATTGGTCTATATCTAATGCTACCTACTGAAAGCAAAGATTGCATTGTAAAAGAAATGAATTTATTATATAAAACAAGTATAGCAAAATTAATAATAATAAGTTTAACATTTAAATTGGAGCGTTGTGATTTGAATATTACCGATAGAAAATTACGTGAAAACGGAGTCTGATAAATTGATTTTACTCTTATTTCCAAGCTATGAAGTTACTGAATTATGAAATATAAAACAAAGAAAAATGCGAGATTGCGTATTTCTGCGTCATTAGCGCTTACCCCTGGAAATTGCCAAAGCATTTCCCTCGTTCTTGATGATGCTGTGTGCTTCCCACAGTCTCCTGGACGTCGTCATCTCCGTCGAAATTTGATGATATTCTGGTAGATTAGATAATTCTATGGTCCGTACATCGGACCCAAACTCTCGTAAAACCGCACTGGTTACGTTTTACAAAAGTTCGTCGCTAACTCCACTGAACATCGGAGCGACACGCACTTGCGACCGTACTCTGCAAGTTCTACACAGATTGTCCGCGTTTCACGGCGCGTCGAACGATATATTCACCTGTTGGCTCCCCCCCATGGTACCGTCTTCCAGCTTACGTTGTCTCCGCTGATTGGCTGAGCACGCCGCCACTTCCCCTCCTCCGGTTCATTACACTCCGCGGGCGAGAGGGAGAAGTCGTTTTCTGTTTCAACAATTCGCCTCTTCTTGACGATGCGACCCAAGATTGCGTCATGCTTCTCGACAGGAATCAGCTTGTATTAGAATTCCCAGTGAGTCATGTCTCTCAAATACCCTAACTGACAAAACTCCGTAAAATTCCGTAATCAGATAATTTTCTATGATATCGTCGTTCGTAATAATTTGCTTGTTAGCGTTTTCTAAGACATAGAAAACCTATCTGTATGCTTATAATTTTTATAAAATGCTCCGAAAATATCTTAATAATAATTATAATAAATTAATAATAATAATAAATTAACATGAAAAATTATCTTGGCTGAACAATTTGCCGCGTAAATAAATATAGAATGGCTTCCTACTGACTTATGCCAGTTGCATAAAAAACCCTCGAAAAACACGTTACAACATGGCGTTAATTGCTCCAAGCATTTCCGATGCCCAAAAACAACTTGAATTACTCCAAGAACAAGCAGCAAAAATCGGCTTACGGATTTTTTTTGACAAAACAAAATTTATGACGGATATTAAAACTGCTCCTAATACACTCGGCATCGGTAATTGTCAGGTCTCCCGAGTGAAAGACTTCAAGTATTTAGGTGAATGGATCAATAAAACTGGCAACGAAAGAAAAGCTATAGAAGCAAGACTACAGAAAATGGAAACTGCTTTCCATTTGACAAAACAAGTTTATAACAAAAAATGCCTCTCTTGGAATTGTAAAATTCAACATTATAAAACAGTAGTCTTGCCTGCAGCCCTTTATACAGCCGTGACACTTAATCTACAACATAAAACACTGAGAAATCAATTGGAGATTAAGGAACGCAAAATCATGCGAAAAATTTTGGGACCAAGAATTAAAGATGGAATTCACCTTCCGAAACCTAATGCTGACATCTATTTAAAAATTACTAAAATCACAGACACAATCCGTATGAGAAGGATCCAATTCATGGGACATTTGGACAGAATGGACCCAACTAGGTTAACAAATAAAATCTATACGTTTTTGCAGAAAAAGGCAACAAGGTCCAATTGGTACAAACAGGCGGAAAAGGACTTGGCTGAATTAGGTTTTCCCAATCTCAAGGATCGAGAGGAAATTAGGATAATTACTCATACACGGGGTTTTGAGGCAGAAGAGAGAAGACCTACCAGACACGTCTGGTCGCAGCAACGAAGACTAGCTCAATCGTTGCGCATGAAGAGTTGTTGGGCAAACATCAAGGCCAAGAAGTGTTGATTCCGCGTGGTCCTAGGAGACCCATTCGCGCAGAAGAAGAATCAATTGAATTTAAAACAATCCATGGCGCGGGGACCCCGGATCGTGGGGCCCTGGGCGGTCGCCCTCCTTGCCCTCCCTTGATCCACCCCTGTGCATTATTATCAGATAATCACCATTCCTGTCCACCAATTCTTCCAATGGTATATCTAGGCATCAATGCTGACATGAAAGAAATCTGAGTATAGTTACCTAGATGGTAAGTATATCACAGAATTCACTGTCACTCTCCTGGTGAGGAAATAAACCAGTGATCCCAAGAGACTGTCACCATATGATTCTTCGCAAAAGGAGCTCTTGTGAGGTATGCACAGAGAGTGTTTTCATGACATTGATGCTTGATTTGTCTGTGGTGACTCATGATGTACTGTACCCACATTTCATCTCCTGTTGTGATATGTAAAACCTGGATCACCCTATGCTCTTGCATGTTTGACCAAGTTTCTATGTGTGCAGCCATCTTTCAAATGATACTGTGAGGGTCTGATGCAACATCTAATATTTGCATGATAAAGCTTCAGCCCTGATGGAATATTCAAACATGAGGGGGATATGTCTCCCTTGAAAGTTCTTGTTACACTATATTTTAAGAGCTCCATTGTGTACTCTTGAAATTGGAAAATTATTTTATGCTCACCCGGTTTTTATGTATAAAAAATGTGACTCTGATTATTTGATAATCTGGACAGAGAAACTTGTACTCACCCACAGCTCTCTTTGGAGGGTCTGCTCTGAAGCTCCTACATCTCCGACCAGTGTGTAGGTCCACTGCATACCATTGACCAGCCCATCTCCCAGTGTGAGCACCTGCTGACTCCACATGGGCAGCATCTCTGCCTCAACTGGCAGGGCTAGCTCCAGTAGAGGGTGCCGTGCGAGAGCTGAGCACTGCAAGTTACCTCCAAATGACCAGTGCATGGAGAATGAGCCATTAGGGAAGCTCATTGCTTCACTAACAGCAGAACCTACAATATCAGAATCACCACAAATTAGAGGGGGAAAAAGTTTATTATTTACATCCCCTATCAGGGATTGGCCAAACAACAAAGCACACTCAACAAATGAAAACATTTCCAGAGTATTAAAAACAGAGGTACCATACCAACCATCTGCAGAAATCACTAGTAGGGTTCAACATGGAGCACAATTTTATCATCTCGTGAGAGGGCTTCTTTGGGATAAGCAAGTTCCTTTAAGATCAAAACTAATATTCTACAAGAGCTTCTGTACCTGTTACTACATATAGCTTAGAAACCTGTACCCAGTCCAAGAGAAATACCAGCAAACTACAGGCAGTGGAGATCAAGTTTTTAAGAACTATGATTCAGAAGACAAGAAGGGACAAAATAAAAAATGATGAGATATGCCATCTTGTTCAAGTAGAACAATCTCTTAATGAGATCTGTGTTGAAGCCAGGCTGAAATGGTTCAGTCATCTCAAAAGAATGGACACACAAAGAACAGCTAGAGTGTGGTTTGAGAAAGAACTGAAAGGCAAGAGACCAAGAGGTCGACCAAGGAAGTGATGGATCGACCAGGTTAGAAATGATCTTGCAGGGAGAGGTCTGGATTTGCAGCATGTCGTGGAAGAGGAGACATTCTTGGAGAGAACTAAATGTAGAGCGCTCATTCACCGCACCCGGGAAACTGGAGCCGGTTCATGATGATGATGATGAGGTACCATACTGGATTAAGAAATCTCCAATAAAGAAATAAATCCTGTTAACTTAACTGAATATACATTTATTACGTAAACACTAAATCTATTAGAATTCATGTTATAGTTCTTGGAATGTTAGGTTGTGTCAAACTGATTAATAAACTGATGTAACATTCCACTTGGACATCTGAGATCCTCTTCTAAAGTTTGAAGAGCCCAGAGGATCCTTGACAGAGGCAAGCTATGGTGTCACCCTGGATGAGAATTGCTGAAGAGAGATGGAAACGTCCTTTTCCTAAGGTGATTAAATTGTTTTAAGAAGAAGAAAACTTAAAGATTGTACCTTCGGTGATGACAAGTCGTTTAGTTCCTCTCCCTTCGATTTTCAATGTCACCGCATGCTGCTGTTCAGGCTGTAGCTGCAGCTGCTGCTGCTGGATATGAGGCTCCAATGATTGAGACTGTGCCACTGCAGCCACTTCAATTGCAAGTCCATCATCAGGGGTCAACCGAGAAGCCAGGTTGATTGTTTCGCCAGTTGGCAGTATCACATCTGTCAGCCGTCCATTAGCTTCGTAACGATACATGTATGTCTCACCACCCTGTTTCAACACAAGAATATAATATAGTCAAACTGTCTAATACACGTACATTTAGGCAAGAGACAGAACAACATCATAATATTAAGTTATTTTTTAAGATTTTCTAATATTAGATACCCCTTGAAAAAATCATTTCATTTAGTAGGACAATTTGTAAAAAACTGAATGAAGCTCAACTGTAATCTGTGGATATGGTGAAGGCTGCTGGGAGAATATTCCTGGGGGTTGTACAGGCCTATGTCTCGGCAACAGGTGGTGTGTTTTAATTTACTGTGGTGGAAATAGGGTTTTGTCTGTACTTTTCTTGGAATGAAAGAGAGAACATTTTGTATTTGTTTCATATCACAACAATGATAAGATAACTGTTTGTTTGATTTCGTCTAGATGTTTGGTCATGCATTAATTGAAAACAGTTGAACAAAATCTCAAGAAATTTGATGTTTCCCACAGATAAGGTTTTGTGTTTTCTAAGCTTTGTATTTTCTAAGGTTGACAATACCATGAAAAAAAATACACAACATAAGGGTTTGCTTTGTAGATCAATGAGTGCCATTTGATGCAGTGAAATCCTGCATCTGGGTTTTAGTGGTATGATCTTAGTTTGTGGCTATTGAGTCGTGCCACCGTTGCTTTGGTCTTCCAAGAAAAGTACAGACAAAACTGGCACTTGTCATCATACAGGAATTCAAGCAGACAGTGTTAGGCAGTATTATTTATTTATCGTATGGCATATATACACAAAAACAGGTAAGCAAGTACATTATATTTTAATGTCCAATGTTCTTATCCAGTCCAGAGCCTCTGTAGTGGCCTCTAGAAAATCAAACCAATCCCCAGGGTAGGCTCTTCTACTACACTCCCTTACAATGTGCTCGATGGTTTGAAGAGGGGCACCACAGTTACACTTGGGGGATTGTATCTTTCCCCATTTGTAGAGAGACGCAGCACAGACTCCATGACCACAACGAATCCTGTTGAGGAAGGTCCAAGTTCTTCTTGGGAGATCAAACCTTGAATTAGATGTGAACAAAGGCCAGAGATGTTCATCTGTTTTTAAGATCCATTCTTCCTTCCATTGGGCATAGGGGTCGAAATTATCTTCTGTGAGCTTCTGAGCGAACTTAACTGGCGAATGTCTAGATTTCAACCGGTTCCTCTGAAGGTCAGGAATATTGGAGTGGATGGGCAAGTCAGGGTTCTCAAGTATCTTGGAGTATTCTCTTAGCAGTGCTTGTGCTCTACGGAACAAAGGAGGCATGATGCTGCTCAGGACAGGAAGCCAGTGGATAGGGGTCGATCTTATTACACCTGAAATAATCCTCAATGTGCTGTTGAGCTGAGTGTCCACAAGTTTCACATGACAGCTGTTGATCTACACAGGAGCACAATACTCTGCCACAGAGAAAACTA
Organism: Meconema thalassinum; assembly: GCA_946902985.2. Taxonomy (NCBI): domain Eukaryota; kingdom Metazoa; phylum Arthropoda; class Insecta; order Orthoptera; family Tettigoniidae; genus Meconema; species Meconema thalassinum. The sequence continues at coordinate 1,573,040,772 of OX336388.2, forward strand.
AACCAAGGGCAGAACATCTCAAGGTAGTTGCAGAAGCACCCCAGGGGTACCACACAACTTCTGAAGAATGTTGTCAAGAAGTATAACTTTAAATTTCCCGCCAAATCAACACTTAACTTACAGAAAAATTCTACGGGTATGGAATGAGTGCTGCTCCTAAGAAGAATGTTGTTACGACTCCTAATCTTTGCTGCTGTATTTACTAGATGTTGCCTGAAGGAGAGTGTCCGATCTAATGTAATACCTAAGTACTTCGGGTAGTTATTGTGTCTGAGGACCTTACCATTAAAAGACACTTGGAGAGTACAGCTTGCCATTTTGTTGTTTAGATGAAAGCAGGACACCTCAGTTTTGCTGGTGTTTGGTTGGAGTCACAATTTCCGAAAATAGTCACTAAGAATGGAAAGGTCAGGCAGTGCTCTCAGGACATGTCCATACCATTTTCAAGTGCCTTTTCCACATTTTTTCATATATAGGAGCAACTCTCATCAAATGCCAGATTGTGTCATTGCATATGGGGTCAAGGAGAAACACATCTTAAGACCAACAGAGCATGTGCATTTTCATGGAGCGTAATGGAAGCTCGGCATTGTCATGACAGATCAGCACTCTGCTCTGTACTTTGCCAATGGGTGATTCTGTTGTAACTTTGGTGGTTTTATTCTTATTTATCAAGTAAGCGGTTCTATATATGTAAGGTGCTGCCACCTGCCCTTTTATACTTCAGTTTTGTCTAAAACTCGCGCCATGTTCACACATGTTTAGTTTGTGCGGTTCCGCTATTGCCAATCCATGTACATCAGTTCGTTATTATTATTAAACTCACATCAGTCCGCTTTGCTTATATATCTCTGGTTTCCTTATATCCTCTTACAGGTTATGAACCCAGATGCGCATGACTAAGTGCGTAAATAACAAATCGTAATTATTCGTAAAAACGTGCCAGAAGTTAAACTCAAAAATGAACGCCGGAAGTATTGGGAGAATTGAACCCCTCCGTAAGGATAATTTCGACACGTGGGCTGTGCGGATGCAGGCTATCCTCATTACGGGCGATTTGTGGGAATTCGTCGGCGGGAATTCTACGAAACCAGAACCAGCGGCTGGAAATGCAAACGCGGCGGAAATTCAAGAGTGGGACAAGAAGGATCAAAAGGCTCGGTCGCTGATCATTTTGTCGATGTCTCCAAGTGAAATAAAGCAAGTCAAGAATTATGTCACGGCACGTGATACATGGCAACGACTGAAACTGATCTACCAATCCCAGGGACCGGCTCGGAAGGCGACCTTACTGAAAAGGCTAACCTTACAAAAATTGGCGGACGATGGTGACGTGCGTGACCATCTGAACGATTTCTTCGACACCTTGGACAAATTGGGAGATATGAACATCACGATCAATCCGGAATTGTTGACAGTTATGTGTTTATAGAGTCTGCCGGCACGGTTCGAGAACTTAAGGTGTGCAATAGAGTCACGTGACAACCTACCGACTCCCGAGGCTCTTCGGACCAAAATCATCGAAGAGGGTGACGCACGAAAATCGGACACACAAGGTGAAATAGCAGAAGCTATGTTCGTCAAGAAGAAGACTGGTCCAGGTAACAAGAACTATAAGAAACAAACACCCAAACTAAACAACAATAGTGAAACAGAAGGAGGCGGATCTGGGTTCCGGTGCTACGTGTGCAAAAAGCAAGGTCATCGAGCCAGCCAGTGCAGATTTAAACAAAGAGATCCATCGAAGAACAAAGGTAAAGACAGTTCTAATACCCAATCGGCAAATTTCACTCGAGAACTATGCTTACAGGCGACAACTCAGAGCAGTGGTGTACGCAGAATATGGTGTCTCGACAGTGGCGCCACTTCACATATCTGTGTCGACTCAGAAATTTCCGAAGATCGACGAGTCACGAAGGGGTGTGGTGAAATTGACTGATGATTCAACGGCAGAGATCGTGGGAAAAGGCAGTGTTCGCTTATCTACCCGCATTGCGAACAAAGAGATAGATGTCTCTCTCTCAGATGTTTCTCACGTTCCAGACCTCAGGACAAACTTACTGTCGGTGGGAAAGATCACCGACCGCGGCCACGAGGTGATTTTTGACAAGAAAGGCGCAGTTGTCGTGAACGACAAAGGAGAAGTCTTGATGTGAGCTGAGAGGAAGAATAACCTATATTACGTCAGTGAGAGTCAAGAACGAGCAAATATGGCTGCATCCCCCAAAATAATTGATCTAAAATTGCTACACCGTCGGCTCGGACATGTCAACGTGGGTGACATCTTGGTAGCTGTGAGAAAAGGGAGGGCTTCTGGCGTTGAGCTGAGGAATCCATCGACGACTCTGGACTGTAGAGTCTGCCTCGAGGGGAAGATGTCTAGGACGCAGTTTCCAAAGAAATCCGAACGACGGACGGAGCTACTCGATTTGATCCACACGGACGTGTGTGGATCGATGCCGACTCCATCTATCGGATGTTCAAGGTACCTCTTGGAATTCATCGACGATCACTCTCATTGGTGTGAAGTGAGATTTCTGAAGGCAAAATCAGAGGTCTACGAAGCTACCGTCGAGTACGTTACCAGGATGGAGAATCAGAAAGGAAAACTAGTAAAGGTGATCCAGTCTGACAACGGCAGGGAATACCTGAATCGAGAGTTCGACAACTACCTGAAGAAGCGCGGAATCACAAGACGCCTCACAGTCCCTCACAACCCTGAACAAAACGGGAAGTCGGAGAGGATGAATAGGACTTTGATGGAGACTGCCAGGTGCATGTTGTTCGACACTGGATTACCTCACCGCTTCTGGGCGGAAGCAGTGAATACTGCAACTTACATCCGTAATCGCCTGCCATCAAAAAGTATCGGAGGCAAAACACCGCACGAATTGTGGACAGGAGAGATTCCTGACGTCTCACAATTCAGAACGTTTGGAAGCAAGGTTTACTTCCTGGACAAGAATCCCGGAAGAGGGAAACTGGATCAACGAGGCAGAGAAGGCGTGTTCATGGGTTACTCCGAAGAAACCAAGGGCTTTCGCATATACTCCCCTGACAAAGACAAAGTTTTGATTTGCCGAGATATAAAATTCTTCGAGAATGAAAAGCCACAGGAAGAGACTAGGATGGAGCGCCCGGAATCCTCGAAGCAAGACATTTGTTGGGAGCTGTTCTTTGCAGAACCACCGCCACAATCACTGAGAGAAAAAGATCAACCAGCTGTCGTAGAGGAACCAGTTGTAATGGTTATTAATGCCCCATGTTGGTAGCGACAAATGTAATGGTTTGACTGCCCCTAACTGTTGGGTGAGAAATGTAACTGTTTACCTTTGCCTAAGCTATGTTGTTTTAATGGGCGCCAAGACCTCAACGCAATGTTGAAATCTAAATTTGTATTTAACAACGTCTAGCTCTGGCAGAACACATTCAAGACTCTATTCACTCAGATCGTGGTATGATTTGATCATTAACCCAACAAACAATTGTATCAGGAGAAGGAATTGGTCTATATCTAATGCTACCTACTGAAAGCAAAGATTGCATAGTAAAAGAAATGAATTTATTATATAAAACAAGTATAGCAAAATTAATAATAATAAGTATAAAATTTAAATTGGAGCGTTGTGATTTGAATATAACCGATAGAAAATTACGTGAAAACGGAGTCTGATAAATTGATTTTACTCTTATTTCCAAGCTATGAAGTTACTGAAATATGAAATATAAAACAAAGAAAAATGAGAGATTGCGTATTTCTGCGTCATTTGCGCTTACCACTGGAAATTGCCAAAGCATTTCCCTCGTACTGGATGATGCTGTGTGCTTCCCACAGTCTCCTGGACGTCGCCATCTTCTTCGTTATATGATGATATTCTGGTAGATTAGATAATTCTAAGGTCCGTACATCGGACCCAAACACTCGTATAACCACACTGGTTAAGTTTTACAAAAGTTAGTCCTCCACTCCATGGAACACCGGAGCGACTCCCGCGTGAACCATACTTGGCAAGTTCAACACTGATAGTCACTAACTCCCCTGAACATCGGAGCGACACGCACTCGCACCCATACTCCTCAAGTATTTCACAGATTGTCCACGTTCCACGGCGCGTCGAACGATATATCCACACGCCGGCTCCCCCACTCTTCAGTCCCAACTAGCTTACGTCGTCTCCACTGATTGGCTGACCCACCACGCTATCTTCCCCTCCTCTGGGTCATTACACTCGGCGGGAGGGTTCCGTTCCAACAATTCGCCTTTCCTTGACGATGCGACCCAGGATTGCGTCATGCTTTCCGACAAGATTAAGCGTGTACTTGAATTCCCAGTGAGTCACGTCTCTCAAATACCCTAACTGACGAAAACTCCGTAAAATTCCGTAATCATGTAATTTTCTTTGATATTGTCGTTCGTAATAATTTGCTTGATAGCGTTTTCTAAGACATAGAAAACCTATCTGAATGCTAATAATTTTTATAAAATGCTCCGAAAATACCTTAATAAAAATTATAATAAATTAATAATAATAATAAATTAACATGAACAATTCTCTTGGCTGAACAATTTGCCGCGTAAATAAATATAGAATGGCTTCCTACTGACTTATGCCAGTTGCATAAAAACCCCACGAAAAACACGTTACATATTCGCCTCGGATCATCGGATGATTTACCGTGACGACGGTCCATTATCCGATTATCCCAGACACGTTAATAAACCCCATCCAAAATACATATTACATAAATGAAATCTCCCTAAATTACAGATATATACACTCATAATTTTTCTTCACGCACCTTGCGTCAAAGTTTGTTGTCACTATGGATTGCACTTTGCAACCAGTCCAATGTTTCTCATATAAAATAGTGTTCCACGGATATTTCCGCCTCTCAAATTCCTCTATGTTGGAGAAATAGACATAATTAATGTGTGAGCACTATGTATTTTTGATGTCATATCACACGCATTGAAGGTGTTCTGATATATTTATATCACCATAGAACTTCCTAATTTCACTGGAGGTCCCTTCCTTATGGTGACATTTAATTCCACTTATCACTGAGCACACGATCACACTATTGTGGCAGCGCCTCGTGACCATAATACTTAATCTCTCTTTAAAGTAGAATAAATTAATATTGACTTCTGAAAAAAAAAAAAACAGTAAATGCGCATTACATATAACACCAAATATTTCTGTGCCGTAGACCATATTCTACTTAATACTAGTTCTCAACACAGACCATTTCTCCTCACACAAATAATACCTTTGTACAAACTACCTTAAATTACACACTTACAAAAATCTTACATGGCGAGGCCGTAAACAGAAATCACGTGTGCTGATATGTATGAGTTTCATGAAGGACTGTCTCGCATTCTGATGGCCCATCTTTTGCCTCGTGGACGCCTTAAGCAAAAATACCATGTACAAGCGCTCACCCATCCCTTGGAGGCAAATGGGAATTCACCAGCGCTACCAAATCCTGGCCTTGGTGTATCGAGACATTTTAGTGCTCAAGAGCATCCGACAATCCCGTCATATTTCCCTGTACCTTAAAAACTCTCATTTACTTACATACTACCCCCCTGTGTGACTTCTGATACGCCTGCCTTGAAGACCAGATCTTCCACGCACCAAATACCACACTTACTCATTTGATAGGCTGGCTCGCCAGCTAAACACACTCACTTTATGACACATATTTTCGTAGACTATGTATATTATACGTCCCGTATAATCTGTTTCCCTTACTATCCTCCAGCACATATGCTGTTTTTCCAATACGTTTGGAAACTATAAATGGGCCCTCGTAGAGATAAAAGAACTTGGACATGACTTTCTCAAGCTTATTTGACTGTTTCGGCACTCTAAGTAAGACTCTGTCTCCCGGCTCGAATAGGTCAAATTTAGTTCCTTTTTGTTGGCGAATTCTCTTTTGTGCTGACTTAGATAAATTCTGTTTCGCCAACTGGACAATGTAATCCATCCCCGGTTGCTTACCCTCATTTAATCCCAACACCCTCGCTAGTTCATTTTGTGGCCTTTTTCCGAAGTGAACTTCGTATGGCGTCAATTTCGTGCTCTCATGCTGGACAGAATTAAGCCAAGTCTCGACCTTGGGAAGATGTCCAACCCAGGCCGCATGCTTGTCATGCACTAGAGTCCGAAAAAGACGAGCCACTTCCCTTAATGGGCGCTCTGCAGAATTACCCTGAGGGTACCTTACAGAGGAATGAACGTGTGTTATACCAGCTTCCTGCATACTGGTTCTCCATTTCTTTGCAGTAAACTGTGGTCCACTGTCAGATAGTATCCTGAGAGGAATGCCAAACTCAGGTACATACTTATTAATGATCAGACGGCTACACGCTAGTCCCGTGGCTTTCCTTAGCGGATATAGCTTGACATACTTACTAAAAGCGTCAATAACTATAAAAATGTACTCGTAGCCGTACTGTCCTTTAACGATCGGGCCAAATAAATCCACACACAGTAGTTCGCCGGGACTACTGGTGAGAACTGCAGATCTCTCCCCCACTAAATATTTAACTGGATATTTACTCCTTTGACAGGTGTCACACTTAGCTAAAATTCTCCTAACGTCCCTTCCCATTTTACTCCAAATGAAGTCACGACCAATTTCATAGAAGACCTTGGCAGCACCAAAGTGTCCTAATTCCCTATGGATGAACCAAATTAGCTCCTCCCGCAAAGTGGCAGGAACACATATTGCCCACCGATTATTCCTACATTTCCTTGCAAGAAGCCCATCCTGCATCTTGTACGTGAACCGTCCTACTTTCACATACTCTTCTTCACCTATTTCCAACCTAGCCAGTGGCTCCTTTAACTTAACGTCATCACGTTGCTCCACTAGCATATTTCTCAGTGTCTGTAACGATGCCCTGTTGCTACTGTCCACACATGCACATATTAAAATACCATCCTCTGCTTTAACCACAGGATAATCCCTATATAAATTAGTGTCCCTCGATAGCATGTCTGCAAGAATGTTATCTTTACCTTTAATATATTTTACTGTGAATTCGTATTCCTGCAGAGCAAGAATCCACCTACTAACTCTGTTAGAACTGAGTTTACAAGTTCTCATATACAGTAATGCATGGTGATCTGTGTGGATCTCAAATTTCCCCCCTTCTAAATACATTCTAAATTTCCCTAAACTGAAAACGATACCTAAAAGCTCTAACTCAGTAATCGTGTATCTTTTCTCTGCTGCTGTCAGTCCTCGCGAGGCTAAAGATACAATGCACAGATTACCCTCATCATCTTTCTGACCTAATACTCCAGCAATGCCTATATGTGAAACATCTGTCATTACCACATATTCCTTATCTTTTAACGGATACTTCAGCACTACAGCTTTCTCAAAACCTTCCTTCAGCGCTCTAAAAGCCTGTTCATGCTTGGACTCCCATCTCCACCGAGTCCCACTTTTAAGCAATTCCCTGAATGGTTCTACCAACCCTGAGTATTTAAGAACGAACCTCCTGAAAAAGTTGCAAATTCCCAGGTATGTTTTTAACTGTTTAACATTCTGTGGCACCTCTGCGTTAAGTATCTTATTAACCCTACTTTCTTCTGGTGTTACACCTCTACTCGACACTCTATGACCTAAAAATGTCACTTCTGACTGACAGAATGACGACTTAGACAGCTTCAAAGTGAACCCTGCCTGATCTAACTTCTGAAAAACTATATTTAAATGACGTAGATGCTCCTCAAAACTGCGTGAACTAATTACCATATCATCTATGTAAATGGTTACAAACTCTCCTGTGTCATCCCCTAATGCGATGTTTAAAGCCCTAATTAAAGCTGCTGAACTACTCTTTAACCCATAAGATGTTCTACAAAATTGATAAAGGTTATATTTATGACTAAAAGCTGTAAATGGTCTATCTTCGTACATAAGTGGCACTTGCCAAAAACTGGAACTCAAATCTACACAAGTGAAATACTTCTTCCCCTCAAATGTTTGCATTAATTCCTCTATTGACATAGATTTCAGCTGATCTGAACTAATTCTACTGTTAACCAAACGAGCGTCTAAACAAATACGAACAGTGCCGTCGGTCTTGGGTACCGTGATCAAAGAATTAACATATGGACTGTTAGAATGCTCAATAATCCCATCTTCAAGCATCTGGTTAATTTGTGCCTCAACTGCACTCTGATAAGCGAAAGGTACAGGATATCTATGTCCTGTGAATACTGACCTATCAATAACGTTCAATGAATGGGTATAGCAATTGGCCATACCAATGCGATCCTCAAAAACTCTCCTATTACACAATAACACATCATAGAGCCGAACACACTGTTCATCCTCTATATTTCCCAGAAATGCAGCATCACGTAACGAGTCCTCTAGACTTCCGTTCGTAATCACACTGCCCACAAAACATGGAGAACCCCGCTCTACGGCTGGCGATATCTCATTTAAAGTACAAATCACACCTACAATACTACTCCTCTGAATATGGTCATTGAACGCTACTTCTACTTCAGAATCTCCCCATTTAAATTTCAAACTCCCTACATCATAACATAAGTTACCCGACACTCTACTTAGCCACTCTGAACCAAAGATAACACTGAATACTAAATTTGGAATTACAAGGCAAATCTGCTTCTCTACATGATTATTAATTTTAATGTCTACTACAACTTGCTTAGAAATTACTTTAGACCTCTTCCCAACAGCTGTGATAACAAAAGTGCTTTTAATTGGCATCTCCTCAAAATTTACTCCTGTTCCTTTCATTTTATCATAAAATGCACTACTTATGTAACTCTTCATACAACCACTATCAATTAAAACATCTGTGTACGCCTCGGACACGTTAAATTTAACTATGGGGCTCTTACTAACCACTTCCTGAATAATACCTTCATCATTTAGTTCATGTAATAATTCATTTCTTACATTTAGGTCATAGGGTTCCTGTATAATTGTTTGGACAGGGCATGCTACAGACTGAGATTCTGACCTTACTTCGCAGCCTGGTTCGCGTTTAAAGAACCGCTACAGCTGGCCGTAGTACTACTAACTACTAAACTGGTCTGGTTGTTCTGAGTTGTGTTGTCATTGTTTGGCTGTATATTACTACCACTAGGCTGTCCTCTTCCTTGACCCCTATTCTGGTTGTAATTATTGTCATTATAATTTCTTCCTTGATTTCCCCTGAAATCATTGTTTCTCCCTTGATTTCCCCTGTAATCATTGTTCCTCCCTTGATTTCCCCTGAAATCATTGTTCCTCCCTTGATACTGATTACCATAGCCATTTCCTCTGTTCTGATTTAGCTGATTATTATTATTTCTATTTTGAGCGTTGGCTCCTTCGCCACCGTTCCCTTGAACTTCCTGATGCCTGGCTTCATTAGGTCTATTATTATTATTACCCTGGTTCCGATTGAAATTGTCCTCATAACCCCCTCTCCCTAGTGCATCAAATGTGCTTAACAAATTTTCTACTTGTGATATTGTCTTTACATTCTGGATACAAGCAGCCTCCTTGATCCTATAGGGAAAGTGCCTAAGTAGCAACCTTACCACATCACTTTCCTCCTTCAACCCATCCAGATATTTACACACTAATACCTGCCCTAAAAAGTATTCGGTCATGGTGGAGCTTCCTTTAGGGTTATATTTACCACACACTACTCCCTCACGATGCTGCGACTGAATAACCTCATTCCAGAACTTTTCACAGAATTTCATTTTAAAATCATTCATATCAGTAAACTTGTCTCTGTAGACAGCAAACCAATTCCTCGTTTCCCCCACGAACACTTGTTCTAAAATTTCAACTACCTGGCACCTCTCAATACTACCATTTTACAACCTCTCCCCGAATTTATTTTCTATAGTGTCCATGAACTCCATTGGGCACCCCTGTCGATTGCTGAACTTACCCAGTTCTACCTCCCTGTGTGTGCTATTCACAAAAACTGGCCTATTCTGACTATTTTCTTGCCTGATCCTAGCTTTTAATTTTAACTCTAATTCTGCGATTTTCTCCTCAGCCTTCCTCTCAATACTGTTTACTGTTAATTTAATGTTTCCTTCTGATTCTTCTACTTTATCATATAGCTTTGCTTGTTTCTCCTCAATCTTGCTAATGCTCTCTCTATTACTCTCTCTTAAATCATTTACTTCTGCAACTATTTGCGAGTGGACTTTCTCAATTCTACCCCCCAGCTGTTCCTTAACCTCTTTAGTTGCTACCTGAATTTTGTCAATTTCTCCCCCCAATTGCTTTTTGACCTGCTGTGTTTCCAGTTGCACTAGTTCTTTTAAATTTTCAGCCTGTGTACTGATTCTAATTTCTAACTCCTCCTGTACTTTTCCTAATTTCTTGTCTACATCTGCAATGATCTCTTTAACCTTCTCTTCCATTACTCCTCTGATTTCTCCTCTAATCTGCTCCATTTTCACACTAATTTCCTTGTTGTTCTTATCTAATTTTGCATTATTCTGTTCTAATTTTTTATTTAAAGCTTCTGTACTTTCTTTATTTTCCCTACTGTTTTGTTCTAATTTTGCATTATTCTGTTCTAATTTTGCATTTAAACCTTCTGTACTTTCTTTATTTTCCCTACTGTTTTGTTCTAATTTTGCATTTAAAGCTTCTGTACTTTCTTTATTTTCCCTACTGTTTTGTTCTAATTTTGCTTTATTCTGTTCTAATTTTGCATTATTCTGTTCTAATTTTGCATTTAAAGCTTCTGTACTTTCTTTATTTTCCCTACTGTTTTGTTCTAATTTTGCATTATTCTGTTCTAATTTTGCATTTAAAGCATCACTACTAACTTTGTTCTGATACATGAACTCGAGAAGTAAAGTTTTTAATTCTGGTTGGCCGCCTACACTCCCTGTTTCAGTATCGGGAATTACCTTCGCTACCCCGGTACTACCATCACTCGACATACTGCTCGTATCATCATTCTCCAGTTGATGACCACTACGTAACCTCATCTGTCTTTCTTTCTCATCCCCCATAATGATATACACTGATACAGACAAATAACCCCCAAAATACAGGCACAGAAATATATACCCTTCTCCTTCCACAAATGTTATTAGATTTTCAGCCCCACGTTGGGCGCCAAATGTAATGGTTATTAATGCCCCATGTTGGTAGCGACAAATGTAATGGTTTGACTGCCCCTAACTGTTGGGTGAGAAATGTAACTGTTTACCTTTGCCTAAGCTATGTTGTTTTAATGGGCGCCAAGACCTCAACGCAATGTTGAAATCTAAATTTGTATTTAACAACGTCTAGCTCTGGCAGAACACATTCAAGACTCTATTCACTCAGATCGTGGTATGATTTGATCATTAACCCAACAAACAATTGTATCAGGAGAAGGAATTGGTCTATATCTAATGCTACCTACTGAAAGCAAAGATTGCATAGTAAAAGAAATGAATTTATTATATAAAACAAGTATAGCAAAATTAATAATAATAAGTATAAAATTTAAATTGGAGCGTTGTGATTTGAATATTACCGATAGAAAATTACGTGAAAACGGAGTCTGATAAATTGATTTTACTCTTATTTCCAAGCTATGAAGTTACTGAAATATGAAATATAAAACAAAGAAAAATGAGAGATTGCGTATTTTTGCGTCATTTGCGCTTACCACTGGAAATTGCCAAAGCATTTCCCTCGTACTGGATGATGCTGTGTGCTTCCCACAGTCTCCTGGACGTCGCCATCTTCTTCGTTATATGATGATATTCTGGTAGATTAGATAATTCTATGGTCCGTACATCGGACCCAAACACTCGTATAACCACACTGGTTAAGTTTTACAAAAGTTAGTCCTCCACTCCATGGAACATCGGAGCGACTCCCGTGTGAACCATACTTGGCAAGTTCAACACTGATAGTCACTAACTCCCCTGAACATCGGAGCGACACGCACTCGCACCCATACTCCTCAAGTATTTCACAGATTGTCCACGTTCCACGGCGCGTCGAACGATATATCCACACGCCGGCTCCCCCACTCTTCAGTCCCAACAAGCTTACGTCGTCTCCACTGATTGGCTGACCCACCACGCTATCTTCCCCTCCTCTGGGTCATTACACTCGGCGGGAGGGTTCCGTTCCAACAATTCGCCTTTCCTTGACGATGCGACCCAGGATTGCGTCATGCTTTCCGACAAGATTAAGCGTGTACTTGAATTCCCAGTGAGTCACGTCTCTCAAATACCCTAACTGACGAAAACTCCGTAAAATTCCGTAATCATGTAATTTTCTTTGATATTGTCGTTCGTAATAATTTGCTTGATAGCGTTTTCTAAGACATAGAAAACCTATCTGAATGCTAATAATTTTTATAAAATGCTCCGAAAATACCTTAATAAAAATTATAATAAATTAATAATAATAATAAATTAACATGAAAAATTCTCTTGGCTGAACAATTTGCCGCGTAAATAAATATAGAATGGCTTCCTACTGACTTATGCCAGTTGCATAAAAACCCCACGAAAAACACGTTACACAGTCTCTCAACCCGAAATCGGAGAAGATGATGAACCTTTCCTGGGTTTCGATGTGACGCCAGTGGATGATCATGATAGAACGACTGTCGAAACATCCGATACTCCGCCTCAATTGATACAAGGACCTGGTCGACACAAGATTCTGCGAACTGGAAAATGGGGAAGACCGAAGAAACTTTTTCAAACAAATCTCCAAGATGTGGAGGAGCAAGAAGAAGACGAGGAGATTTTTCTAGCAGAGATTCCATTCAAGGAGGCAATAACGGGACCAAACTCTAACGAGTGGCATGGTGCCATGGTCATGGAAATGGAATCTATCCTGAGAAACAATACATTGGTGCTGGTGGATCCTCCCCGTGATGTCAAAGTCATCGGATGCCGAATGGTGCTGCGCGACAAACTAAAACCTGATGAAACACTTGAGAAGAGAAAGGCCAGGCTGGTGGCTCAAGGTTTCAACCAGGAGTATGGAATCCACTACTTTGACACGTTCGCACCGGTGGCGCGAATGGAATCAATTCGATTGATGGTTTGTCTCGCTGCCAAGCTCGGTGTAAAAATCAGACAGTACGATATCACAACGGCTTATCTGTATGGTGACCTAGACGAGGAAATATTCATGAAACAACCAAAGAACTTCAGGGAGATGTTAGAGAGTATTGCGATTTCTGGAACTGACGAAGAAACCAAGGAGAAGGCCAAGAACATGCTTCGCCAGTTGCAGGGAGGCGACAAGGTCTGCTTACTACAAAAATCACTGTACGGATTGAAACAGGCCGGGAGAAACTGGTATGCCAAGCTGCGTGAGGTCTTGAGGTGTCTATTCCAAATTGGTTCCGGAAATAACATAACTTTGATTGCCGTTTACGTTAATGACATGATGGTGCTGTCAAAATGCAAAAAGACGATCACCGAGATTTCCAGAGTTCTGAGTGAAAATTTGAAGGTCAAGGACTTAGGATTGGCCAAACACTTCCTAGGCATCGAACTAATCCAGGAGACCGGATGTATAGCCATGCAACAGCAAGGTTACATTGAAGAGCTTCTCCAATGCTACGAGATGGCCGACTGCAACCCTGTAGTCACACCACTCGACCCTGGAACGAAGTTGAGCAAAAATGAGAATCCAGTACTGACGAGTTGAAGTTGCCTTACCGCGAATTGGTAGGCGTGCTGACATACCTGTCGACAACTACACGCCCGGACATTTCGTTCGCTGTCAGCTACCTGGGACAGTTCAACAATTGCTTCGGAGTCGAACATTGGAAAGCTGCCAAGAGAGTGCTGCGGTACTTGAAGGGGACTTCGAACATCGGGCTGATCTACGAAGCAGACACCGAACCGATCCAAGGATTCGTCGACGCCGACTGGGGAAGCTGCCAAGAAGATAGGAGGTCCTACACGGGGTACGTGTTCCTGCTCGGCGGATGCCCTATATCGTGGGACTCAAGAAAACAAAGAACCGTGGCCCTTAGCACCACGGAGGCCGAGTACATGGCGTTGTCATAGTGCACCAAGGAAGCTGTGTACTTACGTCGATTTCTGCTTGAGTTGGGCATCAAAGACTTAGCCACTATGTTCATCTTTTGTGATAATCAAAGTGCAATTAATTTGGCAAAGAACGCGATGTATCACAGTAGAAGCAAACATATTGATATCAAACATCACTTTGTTAGTGAAGTCTTTGAGTGTAAATTTTTTGTTTTGAAGTATATCTCTACGAACGATCAAGTTGCTGACTTTGTCACGAAAAGTTTAAGTTAAATAAAACATGAACGTTGCTTGAAGTTTGCTGGTTTGGAGAGTGTAAAGATTGTATGGACCTGTACTTGAGGGGAAGTGTTGTAACTTTGGTGGTTTTATTCTTATTTATCAAGTATGCGGTTCTATATATGTAAGGTGCTGCCACCTGCCCTTTTATGCTTCAGTTTTGTCTAAAACTCGCGCCATGTTCACACATGTTTAGTTTGTGCGGTTCGGCTATGCCAATCCATGTACATCAGTTGGTTATTATTATTAAACTCACATCAGTTCGCTTTGCTTATATATCTCTGGTTTCCTTATATCCTCTTACAGATTCATAATTTGGCACCTTTGACTTGAGGTGGACTGGTATATGCTTATCACAGAGTACTCCTGTGATGTCCATCCATTGACCCATGTGGATTTCACTCTTGCCTGTATTTCATGATCAATACCACCGTTACTTTGGAAATGTGTTCAAATACTGGAAACAGACATCTTCACTGCTGATCATGATGGTAAATTTGCTAAGACTTATTTCTTGATATTTGGTCAAATTAGAATTCCAGCAAAGGCCAAATTGTCTGAGATGATCACTCCATCTCTGTATGTGGCACTGTACATATATCCTCTAGGCCAGCGATTCTCAACCTTTTTGGGTCACGAACCCCTTCTACAACGATCTGAGTTGGGTGAACCACTGACTTTCAAATATACAATGTACATGTAACTGTTCCTTAGTAGGGCCGTGGTACTGTTGTTAGTATTGTTAGAACACAAGGAAGCTGGCAGATTTCCATTATAGCAAAATCAAATGCATTCCTAACGTTGTTACATAACTGTAAATCAGACAATCACGGTAGATATTAATTTATTGTGGAAATAACGTGATAAATTCCCAATCTTACACATATAGGCTATAACAAGGGGCATTACTGGGTTAATTTAATTTAAAAATAATAATAATAATAATAATATGACAATGCCACAGAAATTAAGGAAACAGTAATAGGCTTAACTTCAAAACCCGCCATTATGGAAAAGTGTTTGGCGAACCCCCTTGGGGTTCGCGAACTACAGGTTGGGAAACGATGCTCTAGGCTATGAATTATGTTTAGAGGAAAGTCAAATATAAATATGCTATTACACACATTAATATTAGCCTTATCACAAGCTTTCTATAACAAGTTTATTAGGAAAAGTTATGCAGCCTACTATCTTTTATGACATATGCATTTTCATATGAATAATATTAATAATAATAAAGATATTAGCAAATTTTGGTCTTTCAGTTCCATCTTTCTTTGAATATTTGTAGGAATTGTAGAATAGTGCTGACATTTACCATCTGAGAAATAGCCTAGAAAAATATTCATCGTGTATTACTCATTTTGTTAAACAGTCCCTTCCTGACATACATGTAATCCATTCCAAACGTACTTTTTGAGGGTGGCTGTTAACAAGTCCCGTAGCTTGCTTTATACAACAGAAGGCTGGGGAGTAGGAATGGCAGACTACCCTTACTTCTTTATAATCGACTAATACATAAAGCTATAGAAAGCTCATAAAATCGTCGTCGCCGGCTTTAACTTGTTTCCGAGTGTTCATCTTCTTCCAAAACAGTCTAAAATAATCTTAGGTTGAGGTCTGTGGGCATGTTTGCGGTGACTGAACAGCCCAATGCGTGCATGAAACAAACGTCCACACAGATCACACAGAACTGTTGGTGGAGGGCGTGGCCGTGTTGCACGGAGCTTTTGTGCTTGTCGCTTGGTCTTAACAATTCTACGAGGTTCTTCAAACATTTTGACAGCAGCCGGGATGGTATGGCGCCAAGTTGAACGGTCTTTAACAAGCTGGTCCCAGGTTTGTGGATTGAGTCCTGTCAACTTCATATTCTGCTTAAATTGGTTCTTGTATTGTCTCTTAGGGCCTCCATGAGGTCTGGTGCCGGAGGTGAGTTCACCATACAGAACCTGGCGTGGTAATCTCGTATCATCCATCCAATGAAAAAAAATAAACCGTAAATGAAGGATACTAATCAGTGCCAAGTTAAAGGGGTGTCAGAATGGGCACTGCCCATCAGAATGGGCACTGCCCATTCTAGAAATTATTTTGCCTGATCTAGGATTCAAATCAGATACCATACTAAAGATATTCGTCTGACAAAAGCTTAAAAAATAAAAATAAATCTTAAACCCTCTCCTCCTATTGCAATAGAATGGAGATCAACAAATGCAAAAGTTCCTTCCTTGACATTTGTTAAACCAATATATTTTTGTCTTCACAAGCAGACATGAAAATAATATCAGAAGCCTCAAATCTAATCTTGGTCACAGAGATACTGCCCTCGGGGTACACTAATATATGTTACATTATGAAATATCTTACTCACCCCTCCACCTCTGGAGTCAGATCTGCTGGTCAGGAGTCCTGAAGTACTGTCATATTCCAATTCTATTTCAGTCTTGCCTTTTTCTGAAAACTTTACCAAGAATCCAACTCCAGAAATCTTCAGATCTGATTTATGATCCTGAGTGTTTTCAATGGTGCTGACCTGTAAATATTTGCACATATGAATAAGCTGACAAGGAAATAACAGTGAAGATACTGGAAGATAAGTTGATCCCTATGTTACCGAGTTGCAAAATGATGACTTTGGTATCTCTCACAAGATGCTACAGTTCAAAGCGCATGAACCAGCGATTAAAATTAATGTGGTATCAGCTGTTCAAATCTGAAAGAGAGCTGGGATTGGATCTGTAGATTCACGAAACGAAAGGTATTGTGTCTGCAAAGGCAAACCTCATCTGCCAGAGAATGCCAAGCAGTTTCAACAATAAAATCATAGAGTTTCATCGCCATGTGATAGTAATGCGTAAGAAAAACAATTACCTCTATCTCAAATTGGCAGTGCAGATCAAATCCCGATAAAGTTTGACATGCCATGCAACACCACCATCAAAAAGAAGAGAGAATCTAGCATGCTTGTACACACAACTGGGTGTGAAAAACAGCATTGCACTATCATGCTAGCAATAACCGCAGATGAGACAACATTTCCACTGTATGTTATGGAAATATCTGTTCCCGAAGGAAACAGGATGTAAATTGTCCGATTGAGCTATGTACATTAACAAATTCACAAATAAATTTGATAAAATGGTCCGGCTAGCTCAAAACAGTTGCCAGCGTTTCGCCCCAGTGTACCAATGGGCTCTTCAGTTGGTTATGGTACACCTCACCAAGACGCATGGCTAGTACATACTGTGAAGGCCGCTGCAAGGCACAAAATGTCGCCACGAGCAGCGCCAATGTACTATGGAAGTCAAAACTTCCTTTCAAAAATAATGTTAGCTTACCTTGCTAATCCATACTGGAAATATCTGTTCCCGAAGGAAACAGGATGTAAATTGTCCGATTGAGCTATGTACATTAACAAATTCACAAATAAATTTGATAAATTTTTGAAAGGAAGTTTTGACTTCCATAGTACATTGGCGCTGCTCGTGGCGACATTTTGTGCCTTGCAGCGGCCTTCACAGTATGTACTAGCCATGCGTCTTGGTGAGGTGTACCATAACCAACTGAAGAGCCCATTGGTACACTGGGGCGAAACGCTGGCAACTGTTTTGAGCTAGCCGGACCATTTTATCAAATTTATTTGTGAATTTGTTAAATTACTGTATGTTATGTTCGAAAGTTTCCCAAAGGCATTCATGTACGAGTTCAAGAGAAAGGATGGATACAGCTCTTGTCCAGGACTGGATCTGTACGGTTTGGGGAGCTTGGCTGGGGAAACTGCTTCGACGCCTGGCCACTCCATGGACACTTGGAGGAAGAAACTTCTTCAAGAAATGAAAACTGATCTGGTTGTAATTCCTGGTGGACTCACACGTTGTTTACCACAGTCTGTAGAATTTTTTTTGTTAACAAGCCTTTCAAGCACAACATTCACAACTTGTACACTGAATGGATGGCAGAAGGGGGGCATTAGCTGACACCAGCATGCAAAATAAAGAGGTTGTCAGTTGAACTCTGGTGTGAATGGGTTATACGGGCATGAGTTATGGTGTCGATGGATGTTGTGAGAAGCTTCTTGAAGATAGGCATTGCAAATGCATTGGACAGAAGTCAGGATGATGCAGTAAGAGATGCTGACCAGAATGATGCACATGAGAGTAGCATGGCGATTGGCAGCAGTGATGGCAGTGACAATGAATAGGAGAAGTATGCCAGTTGTCTAGTTTCAATAATGCAAATTTTGTATCTTTTTGGTAATACGGTCTTTTCTATACAAATCACCACATATATCACACATCGAAAATTTTCGCACTTATTTTCGATCAAAAAAGTGTGAGTTATATGTGAGTAAATCCCCATCTTTAACAATGAAGGTACGATTTGGAACCTCCCCGGCATGGCAGTGCACTGCCTCTTCCATGGCCGCATGTTACTGGCGGTGCCGCTTAGGCAGCGCGGTAGAGGTTCAGTAGGCTGTTCACATTGAGGTTGTCACTACCAATGCGAATAAACAAGGAAGAGGATGATGACAAATTGATCATAGCTTTGTTGGTGCAAAAAAGGAAAGCCACAAAATATGTCTACAAAAATCAAAAGAAAGAGACATCTGAAAAGATGCAAAGATATGTTTAGATAATACAGGACAGGGCCCTGCGTAGCTAGTGCCTGTAGTATGTTCTATCCTGCTGCTCCCTTACGGGCAGTCTATGAAGTAAGCCACAAGCGCGTGACGTCATGTCCTTGCCTCTCCCCACCTGCCACTCGCTACATGTGCGAGCGAGCTGTGTATAGTATGGCGTAGTGCCCTGCAAGCCTGGCAAGTGCTTTTAGGGCCGTATGACCTTGCCTCACACTGTCAGCACTGTCTACGCTGGAACTCGTCAGTTCAGGCGCGCACGGCCAGCCCGTACCGACATGGTATCGTAAAGCCGTTCTTATCTTCCCTTCATATTAATATTATTATTATAACACTATTAATATTAGCAATAAAATGATATTGGGTACCAATAGGAGGCGGCCGTGGCCTTACGTTAGGTACCACCCCGGTATTTTCCCGAAGACGAAGTGGGAAACCATGGAAAACCACTTCGAGGATGGTTGAGGTGGGAGTCGAAACCCCTCTACTCATTTGGACCACCCGAGGCTGAGTAGACCCCAATCCAGTCCTCATACCACTTTTCAAATTTCGTGGCAGAGCCGGGAATCGAACCGCGGAAGTCCTGGGTGGCAGCTGATCATGCTGACCACTACATCACGGAGGCGACTTGAATATAAGAATAAAAGACATAAATGACCTTAGATTGCGACGGAATATCTTTCATTTTAAAATCCTGATGAATTTACTAACGCATAAAAAGATGGTATATTGGCTTTCACGGCCGGTGAATTAAAACTCAGCATTCTTCTAGGTTTGTGCCGAGTCTTGTGTGGGGTTTCGCCTAGGACACCAAGCTGGCTCATCGGCGGGCTCTTGGTGTCCCCGCCCGGACCCCCACAGGAGTGACGAACTGCGCGCCACCTCCCTTTATATTAGGTGCAACTGCACCCCTTGACTGCGAGAACTAAAAGCTCAAGCAGCCTTAACCGCCCTATGAAGGCTTCCAAAAAGATGGTATATTGGCTTTCACAGCCGGTGAATTAAAACTCAGCTGAGTTTTACTAACGCATGTTTCTCGAACTCACATATCCCTGAAGAGCATCATTCTAGTCATTTGGTGAATTCAGAATCTTGTTATTGAAATACAGTTTTATAGTCCTAATGTAGTTTTTTTGGTTCTACCCATAATTATTCCGGTTGCTATGAGGTAGGGGATGTGGTGAGACAGTTTCCTTGTGGGAATGATTTCATGATGCCAATCTCATGAGAGGAGTTAATGACAAATAAAATTAATGAGGTAATGTATGGAGTGGCTGTGTGTGGTCTTTCGAGTTTGGAGTAGTCTGACCATGCACGTTAACGTGTTTAGCTACCTCGGCTGGTTTGTGACATTATGTCAACAAATTAAAAAATGTATTTTAACTCTCCTGATTCCATACCAGCCCCTGATTCTATTTTAGGACTATTATATCTCGCTGCACCTGCAACATCACCCAAAAAGTATGCAAATTTCTGTATCCTTGCTGCAGATCTGGTTCATGTGGGTCCAAATACCATGTCTTATATGTCTACGGTTTGATTCATTAATGTGTGACTCTCCCACTATGCTATTTTTGTCCTCCCCACGTTATGAGCACGGCAGACCACACGCATATGCCACAATGTTGGCTCTAGTGCGCCTAGTGTGCAGGCTCCGCGCTCAGTACTAATTGTACTTCAGTACTCGGTCAAATGGACAGTGCTTGTGCGACTAAGCGCTGCAGTGCTAGTGTGCTGTCGTGCTGCACTGCTCGGAACTGGACCGAGTAGGGCTGAGCTCGGCCGGCACGAGTAAATTTCCCGCTAGCACTGCTTCACCTTGCCCATTGCACGGCCCTGATACAGGAGACTCAATTGACCCATTCCAGATAGTTTTGAGGTTGGTTGCTGATTATTTAATGCCATTTATAACATGGAAATGAATCAGCACCCATCAGAAACGTATCATAGCACTGAGGTTAGTGATAGTGTCATTATGCCGGTTCACATTTTCGTGGTCTGCTTTACAGCGTCATTATAAACTACCACTTTTGCATCATATAAAACTGGATAATTTGATACAAACTCCAGGTTTTTCATCATGTGACAGTGAAAAATACTAGGGCATTCGATAAGTAATGGCAACATTACTAAACCATCACAATGAATATTATTTGGTTAATTTTGACATTTCAAACTTCATTTATAGTCTCCTACCATGTCAACAATATGTTGCCAAATCCTTGGAAGACGATGCACTTCTTCTGCAGCACCATTTCTGGATATCTCTCTCGCTGATCAATCTAGAGATCTCTGAATGTCAACTCTTCATTGAAGTCGAGCGCATCATAGAGGTTCTTGGATCATTGATATGATGATGATGACAATTGTTGTTTCAAGGGGCCTAACATCTAGGTTATCGGCCCTTGGATCTTCGAAAATAAGTCGTAATCACAAGGGCTCATGTCAAGTGAATTTGGTGCATATTTGAGTACTTCCCAGTTCCACCTTGTAAACAAATTCCTCACTGTTGCGGCTACATGGCAACAAGCATTGTCATGTAACACAATTGGACTCCCAATGGCCTGAGGTCATTTGGGACACCATGCTCCATGTTCCAAGTAGTGCTAGTAATAGCCTGCACTTAATTTTATACCATGATGCACAGTATGTACCAAGATTATGTCTTCATAACCATAACACACAATAATCATCAGTTTCAAAGGATCCTGCAATGCTCGACATCTTTTTTGGCGTAGTGATTCTGTATGTCGCCATTCACTTGATTGTCGTTTCAGCTCCCGTGTATACGAACGTACCCATGTCTCAGTATATCAATGACTTTAGTTAGGATTAATTTTTTTCTGTATTGAATTTATGATCTTTAATTATGCTTATTCACTTTTCAATACAATATTTCAATTTTATTACTTCATACTATAGGTACATGTTTCGGCATATGTTTGCCTTCTTCAGCCTTGATAAAAATACACGTAAAGATTAGTATATGTTATTAAACAGTGATCAATGCTGCTTAATTTGTATCAAACAATTCTTTAAGAATTTTATATCTTTACAAATCAGCAGTTACATGTTACATGTGGTGGACAACACTTATTATTAAGTTTCGACAATGTTTAGCGAGTTCTTTTAACCAACATCCATAAAATGAACCCTTTCTGCCCACTTCCTGCTGAATTTAATATATCTATTACATTTGGTGTCCTGGTGGGCACCTCATTTTGATGCATTCATATTTCCATCTTGACATAACCTGAACTATCAGAATAGCAAGAGTTCTGGAGGCCACACGACAAAAATAAATAAATAAAAAGAAATAAATTAAAAATGCTATACCAAACACAAAACAACTGTGAACATGAGGGAGGAGCCCGATTCACTCGCTCACCCGTGCCAGCCAATAGCATAGCGTGGAGTTGTCTAGTTAACTCAACTCCCTAGGCTCGCTGTGCCGTATGAAATCGTTATTTCTCTCCGCACATGGAAATAATTAATTCTTCAATTATTTTGATGACCCTATGTTACAAAGCTGAACATTTGAAGCTGACTATCCAAACCCTGTGGCACTACGACCAGCCGTTTGGGAGATAACATCTGCCCTTGAACTGAAGGGATAATTAAAGAGAGAATGATTTAGGTGGCGTTATATTTAGGTTTACCAGGGAAGGAAAGGAAGAGTGACAGTATTGCTGTATCAATTCCGTGTACAGTAGTGAAGCTTTAAGAAGTGCTGCGAGCTGAAGTTTGGAATTCATAACAATGTTCCTTAGCAAGCCGAGTGGCAGGCAAACAGTATTGCACAGCCAGGCAAGAAATATAATTTTCAGGGTATATGGCCTAATTACAGGGGCATCACATTAACATCTCAAATGGGAAAATTGTATGAAAGGATTATAGAAGGAAAGATTAGACCACTGATAGAACCAAGGTTATCAGAGGAACAATATGGATTCAGGAAAGGCAGATCTGCTCCGTCAATTGATGGAGAAATATTATGAACACAATAAAGATCTTCCTGGATATCAAAAAGGCATTTGATGCTGTGAACAGGGATAAAGTCTGGACATTGTTGAGGAAGAGTGGTTTGAGTAATGATATAGTCAAGAGAATTGAGAACATTTACGAGGGAATCAATAGTCGTGTTAAAACACCATCAGGACTGACAGAACCCTTTTGAATAACTACAGGTCTAAGGCAAGGGGGAGTTCTGTCTCCTCTTCTCTCCATCGGCGATGGAGAAATGAAAGTTATGCTCTTTGCGGATGACATATGTGTGTGGGGTGATTCCAAAGAAGAATATTGCAAGAACAGATCAAACCATGGACAGAAAGAGCAAAGGAATATGGTCTTATGTTTAGTGTAGAAAAAAGTGAGGTGCTAGTTATGCAGAGAAACGGCCAACCGGAAGGTTCCATTGAAATTGATTTTCTCAAAAATTTAAAATCTGGCAAGTGTAATATCAGCAACAGGTACCATTGATGAGGAAATCACCAACAGGATTTTGGCTGGAGGTACATTTTATAGAGCTGTTCAAGACATCATATGGAACCAGAAAGTGCCTCTGCAATGTAAACGAGCAATTTATCAGACTTATTATGTGCCAATTTTGACCTTTGGCTGCAAAACTTGAACCATGAGGAAGAAAGATGAGAGAAGGATTTAGGCAGGAGAGATGAGATTTGCCAGAGCCATGGTTGGTAAGACAAGAAAAGACAAAATCCGTAATGAGCATATCAAAGAATTGATTCAGGTAGACAAACTACAGGATAAAATAACCTTGAAAAGGCTCATGTGGTTTGGCCATATGCGAAGGATGATTGTTACCAGAATTCCAAACAAATGTATGAACTTCAGCTTCATAACCGAAGACCAAGAGGACGGCCAAGAATGAGATATGCAGACATGGTGAGAAATGACATCCGACAATTGGCTCAGGACTTGGACAGCATTGAAGGAGAAGAAGAAGAGAAGTACAGAGACAGAAATTGGTGGAGGGGCCTCATTCACCGACCCATCTAATAGATGGAACGACGTGGGATATGTATGTATGTATGGCCTTTAATTGAGCTTTCGAATACAGAAGTACGTGAAAACACAAAATCTGATAACTTTCTTTTTGTGATTGAGTAGAATAAAACTCACCTCATCACAGTTTTATCTCACAAGGCATAGTGTATCCAGTTCTAACCCTGAGACCAGAACTAAATGTCCTGATTGAGCCGTGAATCGAATCTGGACCTCATGGGTGATAGCAAGAGTTGTTGATGATGATTGTTTTAGGGGCTTTGCGACATCGTGGTCATGTAGCCCCGTGTATTTGGGTGTGTGTAAAACTTGTCTGATAACCTGTGCCACTGTGATGTCTGTATTACTGTCGACCATAATATTATGAGCACTCGAGTTTGAAGGTTATTTGTGAAGTAACCAATAGACCTACATAAAATCCAATAACATCAACATTTTTGTCATTCTATTGTATGTTAGTTCATGTAGGTTTGGAATTTTTTATTAATATTTTTTATTGCAGTTGAACACAAAAAGTACCCATTTTTAAGCGTGTTTCAACCATGCATCACATTTAAGAATTATTATCTCAAAAACCCGTCATCAGATCGAATCCAAATTTTAACACAATATACAGTGAAATGTTTTTTAACTAGTTTATTAATTTCAAAATTTTGTGTGTCCAAGAAACAAAGTTGTGATCATTTTCGTAAGGTAACTTTATCTCGGCTCGGGGTGGTTGGAAAATGTAGTTCTTGGTCACGTTGTAATCCTTATACATCAGAAGGTTATGCTGTATGACTGTGAAATACGTAAACTAATTCAATTATTTTATATCGGTTTGTATTTGTACAGGAAAATAAGACATGGTTCCGCAGCTAGTCGATACAGTGAAAGCTGTATAGCATTGCCGAGATGGATCCCATCACACGTCATGGCGCACCTCACTTGGAAGTGATGGGCTCCATCTCCGCAACACTGAACAGCTTTCACCGTATCGGCTAGCTGCGGAACCATGTCTTATTTTCCCGTACAAATACAAACCGATAAAAAAATAAGACATGGTTCCAGATAGCTGATACGGTGAAAGCTGTATAGCATTGCTGAGATGTATCCCATCACACGTCATGGCGCGCCTCACTTGGAAGTGATGGTCCCCATCTCGGCAATGCTATACAGCTTTCACCGTATCGGCTAGCTGCGGAACTATGTCTTATTTTCCCATACAAATACAAACTGATATAAAATAAGTGAATTAATTTACGTATTTCACAGTCATACAGCTTGGACACACAAAATTTTGAAATAAATAAATCAGTTATAGATCATTCCAATGTATATTGTGTTAAAATTTGTATTCGATCTGATGACGGGTGTTTGAGATAATAATTCTTAAATGTGACGCGTGGTTGAAACACACTTAAAAATGGGCACGTTTTGTGTTCAAACTGCGATAAAAAATATTAAAATATAAATTAAAAATTCCAAACCTACATGAGCTAACGTAAAATAGAACGACAAAAATGATGATGTTATTGAATTCAATGTAGGTCTATTGGTTACTTTACAAACAACCTTCAAACTCGAGTGCACATAATACTTTGGTCGACTGTAGTGTGTGTATTTGTAATTGAGGTACGATTTGGGTAGGAAGCGGCCGTGGCCTTACGTTATGTACCATCCCGGCATTTGCTTGGAGTAGAAGTGCGAATCCATAGAAAACCACTTCCAGGATGGCTGAGGTAGGAATCTAACCCACATCTTCCCAGTTTTGCATCACGAGGCTGAGTGTACCCTGTTCCAGCCCTCAGAACAGAATTACGTTTCTTGGGAATCGAACCCGGGCTTCCGCGGTGACAGCCAAGAATGGAGAGCAAGTGTGCTAGCCAGTAGGCCTTCACCACAAGGTGGTCTCCAATAAACAAATACTGATCCCAATAAATTGTTTTCTGTATTTCTATTACCTTATAAAGAGTCCACAAGCAATGTTACTCAGAATGACGTAGGGTGTAGATTACGTCATGTGAAATAATAACGTTGTTATTGTTGTTGTTTCATTTGAGGGGCTAGGACATCTTGGTACTTTAGCCCCATGTACTTGTCTGAAAATCTTGGTTACTGTGGTGTCTATATTAGAACATGTGTATTTGTATTCTGGTGAGGATTGGGAAAGAGGTGACCGTGGCCTTAAGATAGGAACCATCCCGGCATTTGCCTGCAGTAGAAATGAGAAACCACTTCCAGGATGGCTCAGGTAGTAATCTAACCCACATCTTCCCAGTATTGCCTCATGAGGCTGAGCGTACCCTTTTCTAGCCCACAGACTAGAATAAAATTGGTTGGCAGAGCCGGGAATCGAACCCGGACCTCCTGGGCCACAGCCAAAAATGATGGTCGCTACACCAGCAGGTGGTCACGTGCACGAATAACGTTTGTGTGATATCTTATATCTGCCGCATAGCACAATTATAAAAATGTGCACACTTTGTAGGATTAGTAGGCCCTCTATCTCGTAAATGCACTTACATTTGGAGCACCTTGTGTTCACGGGGAAGGTCGTGTGTATACTGCGAGTGAAGAGCTGTGTCATTTCCCGCCAGTCTCACTGTGTCAACAGTGCTCAACTGGACGCGCGCTACTGGGCGAGCACATGTTCACAGTTGTTTTGCGTTTGGTACAGTCCACTGAAAAAATACTTTATCCATAGTGACATAAACGTCAACTAACATGTCATGTGATATCAAGTTCTTTAGTGAACCAATGTCGTCATTTTTAAAAGTTTTCTTATATTTTTGAAATTTATTGTAATGAAAGATATACCGTAGTTCATTTTCCAGTATTGAAATCTTTGATTTTGTAAGTATATCCACATATATATTTACATAGATTATTTAATTTAAGAAAGAGCCTCCATGGCTTAGGCGGCAGTGCGCCGGCCTCTCACCGCTGGGCCCGTGGTTAAAATCCCGGTCACTCCATGTGAGATCTGTGCAGGACAAAACGGAGGCAGACAGGTATTTCTCCGGGTCCTCCGGTTTTCCCTGTCAAAATTTCATTCCAGCAACACTCTCCACTATCATTTCATTTCATCTGTCATTCATTTAATCATTGCCCCAGAGGAGTGCGTCAGGCCTCGGCAGCCTGCACAGTTCATGTCCTCGCCGCTAGATGGGGGCTTCATTCATTCCATTCCTGACCCGGTCGGAGACTGGAAGCAGGCTGTGGATTTTCATTTCATTTAATTTAAGAAACTAGACTTTTAGGTTAGATTAATGTTAAGGTGTTTTTGATTTTAAAATAAATGTAAGTTGCTTCACTAAACTTATGCTGCTGATGAGTCCAAGGAGGGTCAAAACATGTACATTTTCTGAATAGATGTGTTTCATTAATCTAGTATTGATAAGCGTATGTATAATTTTAAATACCGGTAATCAATACATTTGATAGCTTAGGAACAGTGCAGATGGCTTGTATGTCTGAGTAGTTCAAGTTTCCCTACCATTCAAGTGCTATGTTATAATACATCCATTCGATCTTTTCAGCATGTTATGCAACCTTCATTCCTTCAGGACTTACCTGAACGGAATACTGGTACATTTATATTAATACAGTCAAGTTTGGATAATTACAAATCGTGAATAATTTGAACTTCATGTGGTTCATTGACAGTCTAATAGGATGAAATTAATCTAGTCTAAATAAAAATTCTCTTCATCTTTGGGTTAACCAAGTTCAACTGTATTTCAAAGCAACTAAACATAACATTACAGAAACTTACCACATTGCTGTAGTCCCTCAGGAAGAGAATTTTATTTCCTGAGCTGTCTGTAACTGTAGACAGTTTTCCAAAACTAGTATTCTTGCTGTAGAGGAAGGAATAACGAGTCTTGCCAGATGTAAGATCCTTTGTAGCAATGTGTTGGCCATAGCGATTGAATACATAGATTTCTCTGGTTGGCGGATAAGGAATTCTGAAATAAACATCACATGGATTAAAACATTTTTCTTCAAAGTTTAGAAGCTAGACATTCTTGTTCTAAATAATGTCAGGTAGATGACAACTGAAAAGAATGCAAAAGGTAATTATGAGTGCTCTCAGTTGCCATTGTGAAAGAAAATATGCTCCTTTTGGCACCTTGTGATCATAGAAATCAGTTTTCATGTTGTAACTTTGGTAGTTTTATACTTTGTTTAACAAGTATGCGGTTCTGTATATGTAAGGTGCTGCCACCTGCCCTTTATGCTTCAGTTTTGTCTAAAACCCGTGCCATGTTCGCACATGTTTAGTTTGCGCGGTTACGCTATTGCCATCAATGTACATCAGTTCGTTATTTTTATTAAACTCACCATCAGTTCGCTTTGCTTATCTCTGGTTCCCTCATATCCTCTTACAGGTTATGGGCCCAGATGCGCGAGACTAAACGCGTAAATAACAAATCGTAATCATTCGTAAAAACGTGCCAGAAGTTAACCTCAAATATGAATGCCGGAAGTATTGGGAGAATTGAACCCCTCGGTAAGGACAATTTCGACACGTGGGCCGTGCAGATGCAGGCTATCTTCATTACGGGCGATTTGTGGGAATTCGTCGGCGGGAATTCTACGAAACCAGAACCAGCAGCTGGAAATGCAAACACGGCGGCAATTCAAGAGTGGGACAAGAAGGATCAAAAGGCTCGGTCGCTGATCATTTTGTCGATGTCGCAAAGTGAAATGAAGCAAGTCAAGAATTGTGTCACGGCACGTGATATATGGCAACGACTGAAACTGATCTACCAATCCCAGGGACCGGCTCGGAAGGCGACCTTACTGAAAAGGCTAACCTTATAAAAATTGGCAGATGATGGCGACGTGCGTGACCATCTGAATGATTTCTTCGACACCGTGGACAAATTGGGAGATATGAACATCACGATCAATCCGGAATTGTTGACAGTTATGTGTTTATACAGTCTGCCGGCACGGTTTGAGAACTTTAGGTGTGCAATAGAGTCACGTGACAAACTACCGACTCACGAGGCTCTTCGGACCAAAATCATCGAAGAGGATGACGCACGAAAATCGAGCACACAAGGTGAAATAGCGGGAGCTACGTTCGTCAAGAAGAAGACTGGTCCAGGTAACAAGAGCTATAAGAAACAAACACCCAAACTAAACAACAACAGTGAAACAGAAGGAGGCGGATCTGAGTTCCGGTGCTACGTGTGCAAAAAGCAAGGTCATCGAGCCAGCCATTGCAGATTTAAACAAAGAGATCCATCGAAGAACAAAGGTAAAGACAGTTCTAATACCCAATCGGCAAATTTCACTCGAGAACTATGCTTACAGGCGATGACAACTCAGAGCAGTGGCGTACACAGAATATGGTGTCTCGACAGTGGCGCCACTTCACATATCTGTGCCGACCCTGAGATATTTTCGAAGATCGACGAGTCACGAAGGGGTGTGGTGAAATTGGCTGATGATTCAACGGCAGAGATCGTGGGAAAAGGCAGTGTTCGCTTATCTACCCGCATTGTGAATGAAGAGATGTTTCTCACGTTCCAGACCTCAGGACAAGCTTACTGTCGGTGGGAAAGATCACCAACCGCGACCACGAGGTGATTTTTGACAAGAAAGGCGCAGTCGTTGTGAATGAAAAAGGAGAAGTCTTGATGCGAGCTGAGAGGAAGAATAACCTATATTACGTCAGTGAGAGTCAAGAACGAGCAAATATGGCTGCATCACCCAAAAATAATTGATCTAAAATTGCTACACCGTCGGCTCGGGCATGTCAACGTGGGCGACATCTTGGTAGCTGTGAGAAAAGGGAGGGCTTCTGGCGTTGAGCTGAGGAATCCATCGGCGACTCTGGACTGTAGTGTCTGCCTCGAGGGGAAGATGTCCAGGACGCAGTTTCCAAAGAAATCCGATCGACGGACGGAGCTACTCGATTTGATCCACACCGACGTGTGTGGACCAATGCCGACTCCATCTATCGGATGTTCAAGGTACCTCTTGGAATTCATCGACGATCACTCTCATTGGTGTGAAGTGAGATTTCTGAAGGCAAAATCAGAGGTCTACGAAGCTACCGTCGAGTACGTTACCAGGATGGAGAATCAAAAAGGAAAACTAGTAAAGGTGATCCAGTCTGACAACGGCAGGGAATACCTGAATCGAGAGTTCGACAACTACCTGAAGAAGCGCGGAATCACAAGACGCCTCACAGTCCGTCACAACCCCGAACAAAACGGGAAGTTGGAGAGGATGAATAGGACTTTGATGGAGACTGCCAGGTGCATGTTGTTCGACACTGGATTACCTCACTGCTTCTGGGCGGAAGCAGTGAATACTGCAAATTACATCCGTAATCGCTTGCCATCAAAAAGTATCGGAGGCAAAACACCGCACGAATTGTGGACAGGAGAGATTCCTGACATCTCGCAATTCAGAACGTTTGGAAGCAAGGTTTACTTCCTGGACAGCGATCCCAGAAGAGGGAAACTGGATCAACGAGGCAGAGAAGGCGTGTCCATGGGTTACTCTGAAGAAACCATGGGCTTTCGCATATACTCCCCTGACAAAGACAAAGTTTTGATCAGCCGAGATGTAAAATGTTTCGAGAATGAAAAGCCACTGGAAGAGACTAGGATGGAGCGCCCGGAATCCTCGAAGCAAGATATTTGTTGGGAGCTGTTTTTTGCAGAACCACCGCCACAATCACCAAGAGAAAAAGATCAACCAGCTGCCATGGAGGAATCAGCCTCTCAACCCGAAATTGGAGAAGATGATGAACCTTTCCTCGGTTTCGATGTGACGCCAGTGGATGATCATGATAGAACGACTGTCGAAACATCCGATACTACGCCTCAATTGATACAAGGACCTGGTCGACCCAAGAATCTGCGAACTGGAAAATGGGGAAGACCGAAGAAACTTTATCAAACAATTCTCCAAGATGTGGAGGAGCAAGAAGAAGACGAGGAGATTTTTCTAGCAGAGATTCCATTCAAGGAGGCAATAATAGGACCAAACTCTAACGAGTGGCATGGTGCCATGGTCATGGAAATGGAATCTATCCTGAGAAACAATACATGGGTGCTGGTGGATCCTCCCCGTGATGCCAAAGTCATCGGATGCCGGATGGTGCTGCGCTACAAACTAAAACCTGATGGAACACTTGAGAAGAGAAAGGCCAGGCTGGTGGCTCAAGGTTTCAACCAGGAGTATGGAATCAACTACTTTGACACGTTCGCACCGGTCGTGCAAATGGAATCAATTCGATTGATGGTTTGTCTCGCTGCCAAGCTCGGTGTAAAAATCAGACAGTACGATATCACAACGGCTTATCTGTATGGTGACCTAGACGAGGAAATATTCATGAAACAACCAAAGAACTTCAGGGAGATGTTAGAGAGCATTGCGATGTCTGGAACTGACGACGAAACCAAGGAGAAGGCCAAGAACATGCTTCGCCAGTTGCAGGGAGGCGACAAGGTCGGCTTACTACAAAAATCACTGTACGGATTGAAACAGGCCGGTAGAAACTGGTATGCCAAGCTGCGTGAGGTCTTGAGGAAGTGCTAATAGTGATAATCAAAGTGCAATTAATTTGGCAAAGAACGCGATGTTTCACAGTAGAAGCAAACATATTGATATCAAACATCACTTTGTTCGCGAAGTCTTTGAGTGTAAATTTTTTGTTTTGAAGTATATCTCTACGAACGATCAAGTTGCTGACTTTCTCACGAAGAGTTTAAGTCGAATGAAACATGAACGTTGCTTGAAGTTTGCTGGTTTGGAGAGTGTAAAGATTGTATGAACCTCTACTTGAGGGGAAGTGTTGTCACTTTGGTAGTTTTATACTTTGTTTAACAAGTATGCGGTTCTGCATATGTAAGGTGCTGCCACCTGCCCTTTATGCTTCAGTTTTGTCTAAAACCCGCGCCATGTTCGCACATGTTTAGTTTGCGCGGTTACGCTATTGCCATCCATGTGCATCAGTTCGTTATTATTATTAAACTCACCATCAGTTCGCTTTGCTTATCTCTGGTTCCCTCATATCCTCTTACATTTCAAACCAGATGCTTGCTCCTTAAGTCCATGCTTCCTACTCCATTCTTAAGTAATTTTTGTTCCATGAAAAGCTGAGCTTTATGTAATTCCTAGATAAATAAATGAAAATGCATAAATATGTAGAAGTCGAAAATAAAACTCGAGGGTCAAGTTTTCTTCAAGATGTACAGTGGTCATCATCATCCCTGTGCACTTCACCCTCACCATCATCATCATCTTCCTTGGGGAAAATGACCTTGCTGTTCCTCCCCTTCAAACAACAATCATCATCATCATCATCTAGCTAGCGTTTGTCCCACACTGGAGTAGGATCCACGGTTTGGCAAGCCATTCTCCAGTTGGTTCCTTCGAGTGCATCATTTGGAACAAGATGAACATGACATATGTCTTCTTGGAGATGATCAAGATTTCTTTAACCAACCACATGGCCAATTTGCAGGCAGTGTGAGATGATGTGACATATTTATAACAGATGTACCTTGGCGTAGAGGCCGAGCCACCAGTGAAGCATGGACATCTCTATGGCATGAAGTGCTCTTTGTGCTCGATTATTCAGAGCCATACAGAGTGGCAGGATGATTAATAGTCTTGTAAACCCAAGACTTTGGGTGGGTTAGTATCTGACAGTTGCAGAGAACTTCAGTAGTTTGCCACCACTTCATCCAGCCCACATTTACTCATGCCCTGTGTACTTATTAAGTGTGTTAAACTTGTCAAAAACATTGGTTCATGAATGTTACTTCCATATGTTATAACTGTTTTAAAATATACAATTGCATAAATATAGACTGCCATACCATTATTTAAGGAATAGAAGGTGTACAAAAGTACTGGCAGCAATAAATGCCATGGACTACCTTCAGTGGGATGAGAGGTTCTTGTGGTATCTATTAGATGGCAATACTAACAGTGAACACTTGATAATCATGGAGCAATGTTGAGTCTCACTTGACAAGGCTGCTCTAAAGATTAATCATATTTAGGGCAGCTTGTGATCTCAACAGATGATAAACCCTTGACTTCCCTTTACTAGATTAATTTCTTAAAAGCCCCATACAAACACCAAGGTATTCCTCCACCCAGTGTACCGTACCATTTCTCTTTATCATAGATCAAGGATATCTAAGACGTATGTGATTATGTTTTGTCTATGTGAATCTTCTCAGTCATGGTCTTATTTGGTAACTCATTATTTGCCACCAGTATACATCTCTTTACCTATAACACAGAACGTGTTCTTCTGAAGGAATGGCCTCTAATAGAAACTCTTAGTCTGTAGATGAGCAGTGGTATCTTTAAAAGCAAAATAAATAGTGACCATATTGTTGTTAAAGCAAATACAACTGGTGCAGGAGTACATTGCAAGCTTTGTTGGTGTAAATAAATCCAACTCCGATGGTGACATGTAGGCTATGCATTTGGAACTACAACAGTTACTATACAGGCTTAGGACATTTGAAAAAGTGATTATCCGAGTAGACTCTAAAGCAGACATTAAAGCAGTTTCTTCCAACAACCAGCTAGAATCAATGACATACTGTACAACTTCTACTGGGTTTGAAGAAAATTGTCATATT
The DNA here is from genome assembly GCA_946902985.2 of Meconema thalassinum. NCBI lineage: Eukaryota > Metazoa > Arthropoda > Insecta > Orthoptera > Tettigoniidae > Meconema > Meconema thalassinum. Next base: position 1,573,074,368 of record OX336388.2, read on the forward strand.
TAAGTGGATTCCCTCCCATGTTGCCAATAGCAGACAAACTAGCCAAGAGTGGGGTACCGGTACTACAATACCCACTAAAAACACCGTTACAAGCTGAAATATTATAGAAACTCAGTTGCAAAGTAATCATGAAACACAAATTGGCCTCCACAAAGAAATGAAGAGATATTCACAAAATATGAGTAGAATACAAAAACAAACCTAGGAACAAAGCAGTAGCAAATTTAGGATCAGAACTGTCTTGCAGCTCATTTAAAAAAAATTGGCAAATATAAATGCACACTATGCAAAATAGCAAACTCCATTATGGATGAAGATCATCTGCTAAATTGCCTACTAACGATGATGAGAATAACATATTTTAATTGAGGTGTTGACATGGGAAATGTAGTAACTGCCAATTTGTCAACTTTTCATGGTTTTTGTGTAGAAGTTAGTTTGTGCTGAAGCCAATAGCACAGAGAAAGTAGCTAGTCCATAAATATAGTAATACAGAACATGTTGATAACGCTACTCTAGATCTCGCCAATGTACAGTATAGCAGTTGGCGCAGAGAAGGTAGTAACAAAATATTATGCTTCTCGGTTCAAATAGTATTTGTAACATATTAAATGAGTTTATAAATTTCATTTTCAGTTTGCAAATATCAGTTTATTGTACTTAAGTTAGTAAATTGGTAACCACAAATCGCTTTCTGCTTCCTCTTATAAGCTTTCATTTTGGCTTTCTCAATTCACTGTTTCAATTGTTGAAGAAAAATGGAGCATAATGGGTGAATGTCATCACCAACTGCTCATTTCCTGAACTAGCATAGTACTTCCACAATCTCTGTTGTAACTTTGCTAGTTTTATTCTTATTTATCAAGTATGCGGTTCTATATAATCGTTCGTAGAGATATACCTCAAAACAAAAAATTTACACTCAAAGACTTCACGAACAAAGTGATGTTTGATATCAATATGTTTGCTTCTACTGTGATACATCGCGTTCTTTGCCAAATTAATTGCACTTCGATTATCACAAAAAATGAACATAGTGGCTAAGTCTTTGAAGCCTAACTCAAGCAGAAATCGACGTAAGTACACAGCTTCCTTGGCGCACTCTGACAACGCCATGTACTCGGCCTCCGTGGTGCTAAGGGCCACGGTTCTTTGTTTTCTTGAGTCCCACGATATAGGGCATCCGCCGAGCAGGAACACGTACCCTGTGTAGGACCTCCTATCTTCTTGGCAGCTTCCCCAGTCGGCGTCGATGAATTCTTGGATCGGTTCGGTGTCTGCTTCGTAGATCAGCCCGATGTTCAAAGTCCCCTTCAAGTACCGCAGCACTCTCTTGGCAGCTTTCCAATGTTCGACTCCGAAGCAATTGTTGAACTGTCCCAGGTAGCTGACAGCGAACAAAATGTCCGGGCGTGTAGTTGTCAACAGGTATGTATCGGATGTTTTGACAGTCGTTCTATCATGATCATCCACTGGCGTCACATCGAAACCCAGGAAAGGTTCATCATCTTCTCCGATTTCGGGTTGAGAGACTGGTTCCTCCATGACAGCTGGTTGATCTTTTTCTCTTGGTGATTGCAGCGGTGGTTCTGCAAAGAACAGCTCCCAACAAATATCTTTCTTCGAGGATTCCGGGCGCTCCATCCTAGTCTCTTCCAGTGGCTTTTCATTCTCGAAGGATTTTACATCTCGGCAAATCAAAACTTTGTCTTTGTCAGGGGAGTATATGCGAAAGCCCTTGGTTTCATCGGAGTAACCCATGAACACGCCTTCTCTGCCTCGTTGATCCAGTTTCCCTCTTCTGGGATCCCTGTCCAGGAAGTAAACCTTGCTTCCAAACGTTCTGAATTGCGAGATGTCAGGAATCTCTCCTGTCCACAATTCGTATGGTGTTTTGCCTCCGATAATTTTTGATGGCAGGCGATTACGGATGTAATTTGCAGTATTCACTGCTTCCGCCCAGAAGCGGTGAGGTAATCCGGTGTCGAACAGCATGCACCTGGCAGTCTCCATCAAAGTCCTATTCATCCTCTACAACTTCCCGTTTTGTTCGGGGTTGTGAGGGACTGTGAGGCGTCTTGTGATTCCGCGCTTCTTCAGGTAGTTGTCGAACTCTCGATTCAGGTATTCCCTGCCGTTGTCAGACTGGATCACCTTTACTAGTTTTCCTTCCTGATTCTCCATCCTGGTAACGTACTTGACGGTTGCTTCGTAGACCTCTGATTTTGCCTTCAGAAATCTCACCAATGAGAGTGTCGATGAATTCATAGAGGTACCTTGAACCTCCCATAGATGGAGTCGGCATCGGTCCACACACGTCCGTGTGGATCAAATCGAGTTGCTCCGTCCGTCGATCGGATTTCTTGGGAAACGCCGTCCTGGACATCTTCCCCTCGAGGCAGACTTTGCAGTCCAGAGTCGTCGATGGCTTCCTCAGCTCAACGCCAGAAACCCTCCCTTTTCTCACAGCTACCAAGATGTCGCCCACGTTGACATGTCCGAGCCGACGGTGTAGCAATTTTAGATCAATTATTTTGGGCGATGCAGCCATATTTGCACGTTCTTGACTCTCACTGACGTAATATAGGTTATTTTTCCTCTCAGCTCGCACCAAGACTTCTCCTTTTTCGTTCACGACAACTGCGCCTTTCTTGTCAAAAATCACCTCGTGGCCGCGGTCGGTGATCTTTCCCACCGAAAGCAAGTTTGTCTTGAGGTCTGGAACGTGAGTAACATCTGAGAGAGAGACATCTATCTCTTCGTTCGATCAAGTTGCTGACTTTCTCACAAAGAGTTTAAGTCGAATGAAACATGAACGTCGCTTGAAGTTTGCTGGTTTGGAGAGTGTAAAGATTGTATGAACCTGTACTTGAGGGGAAGTGTTGTAACTTTGCTAGTTTTATTCTTATTTATCAAGTATGCGGTTCTATAAATGTAAGGTGCTGCCACCTGCCCTTTTATGCTTCAGTTTGTCTAAAACTCGCGCCATGTTCGCACATGTTTAGTTTGCGCGGTTCCGCTATTGCCATCCATGTGCATCAGTTCGTTATTATTATTATTAAACTCACATCAGTTCACTTTGCTTATATATCTCTGGATTCCTTATATCCTCTTACAATCCCCATGGGCAACACTATCACTGTGCACAACTGGTGAGCTAGTATTGCATTAAATTCAGGCAGGTTGAAGTCCTCATGAAACACCACACTTGAGATAGAGTCTAATAGTCAAGTAATTTAGGAATCTGAACAAGACATGCTTGAAAACAAACTCAAGCTGTTATGAACTTGCAATAGTTGCATGAAACTATCTAAGTAAGAAGACTTTATTAAATATGGAACTTTATTTAAAAACAATAGAACTTACCGAAATTCACCATTTTCATCATGAGTGGGCAAGTAATGTTCCAGTGCTAAGATGTGGAGACTTCCCTGATCAGCTACATTCAGAATACCATCAGGGGAAACAGTGAGAGCTGATATAGAAGTAAACTGAGCATTGGAAGACAGCAGTGTTTCCTTAGAATTAGGTTCGGTAGTACTTTCTTCAATTACAGAACTACCTGGTGTGTTGCAGGGACAACGCACGCTAGTACCTACAGTTGTTGAAGTGTTGGAGGTGCTGCTGCAGTCACAATTCTGAAACCTGCAAATAAAAAGTATGATGCTCATATACTTGTTATAAATCTTTGCCATCTATTTAAAACTGAAATGAACCCTTAAATAAAATGATTTAAAGAGTCTTTTCTTCAGTTTGTCCCAATTATTTGGGGTTTCTGGGGCCAACCTGAATCTGTTTATCTTTAACTGGGGACTAAAAGCTGAATGCTGTTTCTAATGCCAAATTATTAATATTCTACCCTGCAAGTCACCAGGATATCTGGATGAAAGGCCTGCAGCAAGGCACCATGTCATCAATACACCCCCCTCCTTGAAACCTAAAAGACAGATGTATGTCCTAACTTGGCCAAAGTGGCTTATAATCAATTTATTTATTCTTCCTCTCTGCATATTTTAAAGGCTTCAATCAATTCATGCATTCCATGTGGTGAGAGTGAATAAAAATATCTGGCCTCCAAAACACTTATTAATAATATGACAATATTGTGGTTGTCTTACATATCAGCAAATTTGTTGTTTCAGGCTTATGTAACTGTAGATATCCAATTAAAGTAGCAACAGTTGCATATCTTTATGACAATTCAAAGACATTTTATGAAGGTACCAGATGGGCTCCTTGCTATTCTTGCAAACAAAGTGATTTGTTTTCTATGACATGTGTGAGGCAGGTGAATCACTTTCATGTATATAGAAATAGAGAGGTTTATTTGCATATGGGGACATGGTGGCAAAATTACAATATATAGGCTATGGTACATAAAAATAAGTTACATTTTCTGTAGAAACAGACAAATAATAACAATAATTTTATAAATGAAATACTAATCCAGACCTCTTTCCTCAAACAGACATTAACAAACTGCTACACACAAATTCTTGTTCTGTTGACTCTCACTGCATTCTTAAATGTCCGAACATTAGAAGGTATAGGGCCAAAAATGTACTGGTAACAATGTTTTGATTCTATGGTATTTCCCCACTTTCCACAAGGAAATACTTGGCCCAATTATTATTCTATTGACTTAGTTTAACTTTACATGAATGATCAAATTAGTCCCTATATACTCCCACTATGCTATAGATCAGTGATCTTGCGGCCCTCCGCGTATTTTCCAGCGGCCTGCATAACGATTTAGTTTCAATAATTCATATTTGATGGTATTTCGATAGCCACAACAATGATATGTTGATGTACCGTTGATAAAAAAGAACAAAGAGTTCAGAAGATTGCATAACTTTACTGATTATTAAATGTTATCATACTTCGAGGCCGTAGCGGCAGATGACCTCGTAGTTACACCCCTTAAAACAACAATAACTAACTAACTTCGTAGGCCGTAGCAAGTGTGGCAACTCTGTGACTCAAGGTCAGTCAACTGAGACTGTTTTCCATGGTGCACTAATCAGTATCACCTGATCTTTCCTAGCGAGTGTACGCTTGTTCATGTTTTGTGAATAATGGCTATGAGTCGTAACAAACCGAAAATTGCCGATGAGTAGCGAGTGTTCCAAGGAAAGTGGACTGGCCTGTACTGTTTCGTAAATATAAAAAATTAACCAGTTTGTTTAATTTGTAATGGAGTCTCCGTTATGAAATAGTACAATTTAAAGCGACATTATGACGCCAAGCACGCCTCCAAGATGGACACAATCCAAGGACAATTTAGAATAGATAAGATACGAGATTTAAAGAAAAAATTAGAAAGTCAACAATCCTCGTTTATTTGGCAAAACGCTGAAAGTGAATTAAGTGTTAAAGTTAGCTAAATCATTTTTGAACAAATTGCTAAGTAATCAAAACCATTTACGGATGGTGAGTTTGTAAAGCAGTGCATGGAATTGGCAGCTGAAATTCTATGCCCGAAACAAAAGCATTTGTTTTCAAAGGTTATCTTATCTGGAGTTACTGGGATCAGAAAAATCGAAGAATTAGCTCAGGATATTGAAAACACACTAAAAGACGTCCTTCAAAGTTTGCTTTTTATTCAGAGGCTCTTGATGAGAGCACTGATATTATAGACACGGCTCAGTTAGCTATTTTTATCAGAGGAATCGACCAACACTTTTCCATTAATGTGGCCCTCAAGCCCTTCCATAACAACAATTTGGCCCTTCATTAATATAAGGTTGAAGACCACTGCTCTAGATTGTTATATCAGGATAATTTATACACCTATCCGTTTGAGACATCATCGTGAAATTGATAGATTGGTGCCAGTCTTGAAGTAGTGTCTCTACATTGGTTATTCCCATCATCAGCATACCTGCTTCATTTAACACTGTATTAGAAGACAAATGCTGATTGTTTGTTTTTTCACACATGTACTGCCTATTTGTGTTCACATTTGTAGATTTCTTCTTCGTTGTTTGGGGGCTTGTCACTTACATGTTTCACAGTAATAGCCACAATTGTTAACAGAGTGACTTGAGATAGCAGGAATATATTTAGATAAAATTAACATATATCGACTTTTCAACACACTCCTAGACATTTACTTCTTATTAGTGTTTATATTTCTCTTCTGTAGCCTTGTCACTTATAAGCGTTTCTCAGCAGTAATAGCCAAATCTTCCTTGATTTTTTGGAGGAGGGTGACCGTTTCATGAGTGGTTTTGTGATTTTCAACCTTGAGCCTTGAGGATATTATTAAATTTTAGGGGGCTTAAACTTTAGTATTTCACAGCAGTACTAGCCATACTTTATTAAGATTCTGTCGTTCTTTATCCTGAGAATATTCAAAATTTCCTAGATTGAAAGTCAGTAATGATATAGTCTATTATTTGTTCCTCTACCCTCCCTTATGTATCTGTGAATCTCCTTATGCTTTAGGATTGAGTTAACAACAGATAATTCCATGCTAGAACAGAAGCCCAGTAAACATTTCCCATTGGTGTTTGCTTCCCTATCCTCACCCCACTTACCTATTACCATCTCATAACCCTCAGACCTATTTCCTATCCTAGCATTGAAATCCCTCATCAGTACTACTCTGACTTTATTGTTAACTCTCACTATAGTTCCCTCACGTTCCTCATTAAGGAGCGAGAAACCCAGCTGGGCGGGTATGTTTACATTCTATTTCTGCAGGGAACCAGGACTTTCCCAGCTCGAGGTACAGTGTTGTCAACTCTCCACATTAGTCACTGAGACTGGACAGAACTGCGTGCAGCGACACCTGCCTCACACGCGAGCAAGTAGTCAGGACCGTACTTAGGACTCTGCGTGGTGAGATAGAGGAAGCATGCTATTGGTCAAGAACTGTCAGCTATTGGTCAGTAGCAAACAATGGTTATTGCCGGCATGTGCTTCTGCCTTACATTTGAGTCGCTGCTCGGTAACGAGGAAAGTGAGAGAACTATACCACATCACTCAGTGCCTCATAAAATCTGTTTACTTCATCATGATCAGCCCCTTCACAAGGAGTGTACACGGAAACAATCCCGACCCAGGTTCCTGAGATTTACAAATCTATCCACATTAATCGTTCATTTACATACCCAACAGAAACTATGTTTCATTTTATGGATCTCTTGACATACAACCCTATTCCCCACTATGCCCTAAAATCAATAAATTGAAAATTACAACAAAGCTACCAAGTGAAGTAGCTACGGGTGTTAAGGCATAAAGCCATGGGGCAAGGCTATCTCTGTACTCAGAAGATGAGTGTGTTTAAACCCCATAATTGGCTCTCCTGTGGTTTCCCCATTTTCAACTCCAAGAAAATGCTGGAATGGTACCTTCTAATAGGCCACAGCTGCTTCCTTCCTAATCCTTAATTTCATTCATCATGGAAAGAAGTGGAAGATGCAGTGAGGAAGATGAAAGGAGGGAAGGCACCGGGTGTGGATGAGTTGAGCGTGGAGATGGTGAGAGCAGCAGGAGAGGTGGGGATACAATGGTTGTACCGAGTGATGAAGACAGCATGGAGGGAAAGGAAGACCCCAGAGGACTGGAAAAAGGGAATAATTATCCAGATCTTCAAGAAAGGTAGTAGAACAGAATGCAGAAACTATCGGGGAATAACACTGATGAGTCATTGTGCAAAGATGTTTGAGAAAGTTCTGGAAAGGAGAATTAGGACAAGGATAGAAGGAGGGATGAGGGAAGAACAACATGGCTTCAGAGCAGGAAGGTCCACAGTGGATTTGATTTTTGCTGTAAGGCAGTTACAAGAACAGCACTATGAGTATGGAACAGATCTACTGATGGCCTTCCTGGACATTGAGAAAGCATATGCAGAAACAAAGTATGGAAGTCCCTGGAGGATAGAGGAGATCGGACTGGTTGGAACAGAGAAACGGCCTGAAACAAGGAAGTGCACTGCCACCGTTACTTTTCATTGCGGTGATGGATGACATAATTACCCGAGTGGCACAAGTAATTGGGGAAGGAAAGATGAAAGAAATGGTGTTTGCAGATGATTGGATGATTAGGGGAAACAAAGAGGAGGAGGTACATGAACAGTTGGACGTGTGGGAAGGAATAATACAAGGATATGGGATGAAATTTAGCATAAATAAGAGTGAGATGGGGATCACAACAAGGAAGAAGGAAAGAACCACAACGGGAATACCAATTGGTGGGGAACAGCTGAAGAAAGTGGAGAGTTTCAAGTATCTGGGAAGCCTGATACAAGATAATGGAAGAAACGATAGAGAAATAAATGAGCGGGGGAGACAGGCAGTAGCATTCCGGAGGAGTGTGAGAAGCATGTTATGGAGCAAGGATGTCCCTCAGAACAGCAAAAAGATCATATATCGGACGTACTATGTCCCTATCCTGACGTATACCTCGGAGACCTGGGTTATGAAAGGAAGGGAGAAGAGCAAAATACAGGCCAGTGAGATGAGGTTCTTGAGAAGCAGTATTGGAGCTACAAAGATGGACAGAATACGAAATGAGAGGACCAGAGAATTAATGAAGGAGGAACCATTACAGGATGGTATAGAGATATCTAGACTTAGATGGTATGGACATGTAAAACGAATGGAGAAGAGGATACCCAGGAGGATACACGAAACGAAGTGGGAAGGAAAGAGACCAAGAGGAAGACCGAGAGACAGGTGGCTGAAGGGGGTGGAAGAAAGCGTGAAGAAGAGAGGAGAAGACTGGACAAGGGTGGAGGCTGAGAGATGGTGGGAAGACAGAAGACGTTGGAGAGGCTTGTGTTCCAAACAGACCCGGCCAGTGGCTGGAAACTGTGCAAGATGATGATGATGATTATGATTATTCATTTTACCTCTCATTAACTCCTCTGATGAGGTTGGCATTAGGAGGGGATTTGACCATAAAAACCATCACCTCCTAGAAGGCTCATCTACCTCATGCCTGACCCTGTGGAAATGGGACTTATAAGGGGTATAAATATATTCATTATAATAGATAATAGATAGACCTTACATATAATGAGAACAATGAATTAATGAATATTAGCTTTTACAACTTATTCAACTCACCGACTTAGCTTTTCCTGTTGACGTCCAGCAAAGTCTGATATCCTTCCTGCAGAATCCACAACACGTATTGCATTCACTTTTCTTGAGTCACTTTCTGCAACGAATAAGTCTCCTGTTGGGCTGAAAGCCAGAGCTAGCACTGAACCAAGTACTGTTCTAGTAGCCTTTGATCCTTCTTCTGTCTCCAACTGCGGAAAATAGCAACATTATAATTTACTTGATCCTTTTTAGGAATTAACTGCTCATGATCGACTCATCTGCTATTGCATACATAAGATCAATGATGTGAAGGAGGAAGGTTTGAGGTGCTTACACTCATCCCAGAGTTTTAAAGATCATGGATAATGATAGACACTTATGGAATATTTCTACCTGCAATAAGTGCCCTAAGAGGTTTCCAGAGTAAAGCAATTAACATAAAGTACGAGGATGTTTTTTTTTTCTTTTTCAAACTCCGAGAGTGCCAGTAAACAGCCAATCCAGTGGTAGGAGGCAGGTATGCTCGGAAGGCGACTGCGAATCTGCCCACTGTCACTTCCAACGTCATATGCCATTATGAGCTGAGTTACAGGCATGGCTGCTATGATTTATTCTTCCACCAAGTTCAAGTTGTGTAGTGTAATTCAGATTCTTCAAGTGGAAGGGAATAGTGACGTGGAAATTCATAAAAAAAAGAGTTCATCTTCTGACTCATGACAAAGCCCACCCTCACAGTGCTGCTGTAACCCAACATCTTCTTCTGTAATTTTGATGGGAAGTTTTTGAACACTCAATGTATAGCCCCAACTTATGAGCTGAGTGACTTCCACCTCCCTGAACTGAAAATGTGTCTAGGAGGATAGAGGTTCCAGACTAATGACAAACTTAAAAACAACGTTAAGGCCCATGTGAACTCATTGGTGACAACATTCTACGAAGAAGGGATTCGAACGCTCATTCACATACCTGACAATTGCACCCATTCTTCATGGTGATTATGTCAAAATGTAACCATGTTTGCACATAATGTTTGGTAGAGTACGGACAGTATGTGGTGAGGCTTCATGGTCAAACTGACTGCTCTGTGCAGACAGATTTCCAGTCACGCTTCAGTGGTGGGGGAGTCACTCGTCATCTCCCATGCTGTTGACATCACATGTTAATGCATAAAATCTGTGCATACAATCGTCTTGAGCTCGGCTCAGTTACATGAGGGGTGTCTCCTCCAGCACTCTGGCTCCCCACCACCCATACTGTACCGTGACCTTGAAGCCTCACCACATATCATCTGTAATTTAATAAATTAATTTTGTACCATTGGAGTTTGAAAAACAAAAACAAAAAAACAAAACAAAAACGTAATTCATAACACCTACCTTACTGATTTCATCCCCTGGTGTATTGTCACTGACATTGTTGATTGCTGGTTTTGTGTGCTGATGGTTATCTGTAGTGCTTGCATGGCAATGCAGTGGAGTTCCTGCTACAACTTTAACCTTCAAATCATCAGTCAATTTGAGAACAAGGCGGTCATCTATGAAGTGGAGGCTTCCATCAAGAGGACTAAGAGACAGACCAGTGGGCCATTGGAGTTGTGCCTGTCAAAAAAGAATACATTAATAGTATGAAAACAAAAATGTACCACCCTGTCAAAATAGAATACCGTACATTAGTGGTATGAAAACAAAACTGTACCATATTTAGAGTCACAGATTTTTTGTGATAATAAATTAAGAATTTCATCAATTTCGGGAGACGCATTACATTAAAAGCTTTGCAAAATAGGGAGCTTTTTTTTTATCATATTTGTCATATTCCCAGGTACAGGCACAACAGACACACAAAAGCTTGCATGGGGAAAAACTAAATATAAAAAACACCAATGATATTTTAATGCTTAGTGTAAACTTACATTTCTCGAATTTGGTACTCAAGTGTTTATCTCGATTAATGTATAGTACCACCTACAGAAGGTTTATAACTCAATTGATACCCTCACACTTAAATATGATATAGAGGACACTTAAATTCTTTATTGTGTAAAAGCAAACCTATCAAAAAGCAACTTTGGATTGATACAAAATAAAATATAAATTAAAAAGTTGGCATGAGAAATATCCTGTAGTACCAAATTTTTCATGAATTTCATGTTAATTAGCAACATCTCACTCTTCATAATAAAGCAAAGAAAATTTCATGACATTTCATTATGTTTCATAATCTTAAATCTGTGGTAAAACAAGTGCTACACAGAGAGAAAAGGAAACACCATGGTGGAATGATAGGGTAAAGACAGCAATAAAAGAAAGAAATACCATAAAGAAGAAAGTAGACGGGGGAAAAACAACAAACTGGACATGTACGTAATGACACTGCAATTGAACATCTGTTTCAGGAATATCGGAATAAGAAACTGGCTGTTAAAAGACTGATCTAGGAAGATCTGGGTTGACTTTACCACCAGGTTAAAGGAGGATGGCCAAGGCAATAAAAAGCTACTGTATAGGGTGGTCAAGAATAAAAGGTGTGAGCATACTAATATTTTTGCTCTGGAAACTGATGATGGAAAGTTGTTAAGAACAAACCTCGAAGTTAGAAAGGAAATGAGGAAGCATTTCAGAATGCTGCTGAATGGTGATGTTGACAACAGTAATGTTAGTGATGGCACAGTTGAAAAAATTCATGAGGACCAACAACCTCTAACATGGCACTGAAGAACATGCGAAATGGAAAGTCTCCAGAGTTTGACGAATTAACCTCAGATATGATAAAGGCCGCTGGAACCCTGGCCTACAATGGATTTTCAGAGTACTGTCAGTCATCTGGAAGGAGAATAGTATACCAGATGACTGGACGAGAGGAATCATCATCCCACTGTTCAAAAAGGGAAACCGCAAGATGGGTGGAAACTACAGGGGCATTACTCTGCTATCGCATACTCAGAAGTTGTTGGAAAAGATCTTGGAAAACAGATTGAGGAAGATAGTTGAACCCTTATTAGAAGAAGAACAGCATGGTTTCAGGAAAGGTCGAAGCACTGTTGATCTCATTTTTGCTGTAAGGATTTTGGCTGAGAAATATTGGGAACTTGGAAAGTATCTTGTGATGGTATTTTGGATATTGAAAAGGCCTACGATAGTGTTCCCCGTAATAAGATCTCGAAATGTCTTGAAGACTTAAAAGTGCCCTACTACCTGGTTGACAAAATAAGTATGTTATATCGGAGTTGTTATAGTTGTGTCCAAATAGGAAATGGTTGTTCTGAATGGTTTCAGACAAAAAGGGGAGTCCAGAAAGGAAGTGCCTTGTCACCACTATTGTTTGTCACTGTTATGGACAGAATTTTAAAATCTATTAAGGAAACTGCAAATGAATCACGAGCTTTGGTATTTGCAGATGACCTGGTCTGATGGGGAGAAACAGAAGTGGAAGTACAGGAGAGACTGACTGCTTGGAACAACAAATTTAAAGAATTTAGCCTGAAGATCAGCAAGGCCAAGACTGTTGAAATGACCATTAGCAGAGAGAGGAAAAGTTCAAACATATATTTGGAGGGAGCAAAACTAGAATCTGTTTCTCACTTCCAGTATCTTGGAAGTATGGTCTCCAAGGATAACACCCTCAAACAAGAAATTCTAAATAGGACACAGAAAGCATCACATTTCTGTAACCAAGTTCGGCACTTACTTTGGAACAAAAATATACCCTTGGCAGCAAAGGCAACGTTGTATCACACCTACTTTGTTCCAATCCATACTTATGGTATGGAAACATGTACATTGCTAAGTAAGGATTACAGTAGAATTCAAGCCACAGAAATGAGATTTATTAGGACTATGAACCAAAGTGCCAGGAGATACAAGATTAGAAATGAGGTACACAGAGCAACAGCTGGCATCAGGGTCCCTGTTACCAACTTTCTAGGGAAACACAGAATTCAGTGGTATGGCCATGTAATGAGGAAGGATAGCTCTAGAACAGCTAAGAAGTACTTCAACCTGGATGTCAGAGGGAAGAGACCAAGAGGAAGACCAAGGAGACGATGGATAGAGACAGTTCGATCAGAGGTGGAGAAGAATGGTTTTAACGGGGACGATGTCCAAGAACAAATGGTGTACCTAGATCGGGCAAGATGGAGAGAGCTTGTTTGCCACACCCGGGAAACTGGAGATGGAAAATGATGATGATGATGAATGTTAAACCATCGGTACCATACTTGGGTTTATTACTGCATTATGTACAGTACCAGGGATGGCTTGTCCATAGTGTTCATTGGTTCAGTGAAGAAAACTAGCAATATGGGTTAATTACTACTACAAATGTATTAATTTCAATGTAATGTGATTTATCAAGTAGCAGGTCTTCTCTTCCTTGCCATTAATTGTGCATACCACAAGAATAGTGTGTTCTACAGTTTGTCGAGCTTTCACAAGCAGATTGCCTGCGTTCTAATGTGCGTTTCACAGTTGAGTCAACTAGCGATGGCTCTTGCCAGAGAGAAATGTGCGTTAGTCAACATGGGTTGACTAGAGCTTCTGAAATCATTCTATCAGTGCCGGTTGAGATCTGCAAGTTATTATTGGAATTTATCAAATTGATTTATTATACTCACAATAAATACAAATGCTCTTGGTTTTGAAAGATTCTCATAGAAAGCAGGACAAAATGGGAAGAAAAGAAAGACGTGAATATTCTACTTATGAAGGAGTATTTCAGCAAAGGAAGTGTGGGGCAGATTGGCCCAAAGGATTGAACCCCCAAAATGTTTCGGCATGTGCCGCTATTTGGCTGTACTTAAGTATAACATCTTGTAAATCATCAACCTATTTCACAATTTTGCAAGAAACAAAACTTGGTGCCTCAAAACATAATGTTTAATGGGAAATTTGGGAAAAGGCAATTTCTCTATTTTTGGGGTATTTTGAGTGGGTGAGACCCTTAAGCAGATTTTGAGCTCTTGATTATTCATATAGCCTAAAGAAATCAGTCAAAAATAGTCAAAAACATAACATGGGAGTTTCCTCCTTCCTTGAACACTTGAGTTCTTTGCAAACTTTTGAACATTGACATAATTTCTATCACACAAGAATCACATGGCAAGAGAGGAGGGATACAAACATGAAACATGACAGGCTAATGAGGACAGAATGACAAACAATAAGGAGGGACAGAGATAAACAAATTTCTTGTGGTATTTTCTTTCATAGATTTATAAACCAATAACATTGTTGTACTATAATACATCTTAATAAATATTATTGTAGGGGCTCTGCTGTCTATACATACATGTTTTGCATTTCTTTTTGGCATTCGGTATTCATTCATTTCAGGTCAACACATATCAGTGATTTTTAGCTTGTCTGTCTGTTTCATCATCAAAGGGAAAACCTGAATTAATTTTGATCAAACTTCATGTTTAGCATCTACCCATCCAGAAGCATGTTTTAAAATGGAGAATTCACTCAAATTTATATGAATGTCATAACTTAAATTTGGAAATATCTCTGTTATTATTAGTTTAATCAAAACATCTTATGTAATACATGTTGTAGGGAGAGCTATTCTTCATCTTTTCATACATTTTTCATATTACTATTGTTATTATTATTATTAAAAACAATAACAATAACTGAGATATAGCAGCTTTTTTCTTCTTCTTTCGAATAACCCATTTGGAGGGTACGATGAATCAACGTTGGCTATTGTCCATTGTATTCAATTTCCGTTGTTTCCAAATTTCTTTCATCCTTCTAGAGTGACGATCTTTCTCCTCCTGAGTCCACTTTCTGCCAGTTGTTTGTTTCTTCCTTTCTTGAAATTTTGCGTTTTGAATAGCTTCTCTGAAGAGTGATCTGTTTGCTATTGTGTCTGTCTGAATTTTGGCGTTTGTCAAATCTTTGTCAATTTCAATGAACCATGTGGGTTTGGATTTGTAACTAGTCAGTAAGTTGAAGATCTGTTTAGTTAGTCTACTATTTTCCATTCTATAGATGTGCCCAAAAAACTGTAATCTTCTCTTTCTCATTACATCAGTTAATTTTTCACATTTCAAATATAACTCTCTATTTGGTCGTAACCTATATTCTGCGTTATTATTTCGTTTAGCTCCCAGTATTTTTTCTTAGAATTCGTCTTTCAGTCTTCTCTAATTTGTCTAAATCACCAAATCTTGTTAATTTAAGTGTTTCTGCTGCATACAGAGTTTCAGGTCTGACTACTGTTTGATAATGCCTTAATTTAGTGTTCCAGGATAAGCTTTTTTTATTATATATATCTTTTGTCATATAAAAACACCTTTGTAATTTATGCATACGCGTTTCTATTGCTGTCTTTTCCTGTGAGTCATTCATTATCCACTCTCCTAGGTATTTAAAGGAATTTGTTTTACATACTGAACTGTCATGAATTGTGATACTTTTGGGGGCATCGGTGATGTTTGTCATGAACTTAGTTTTTTCAAATGATATTTGTAGTCCGACGTTGGCTGCCTGTTTTTGCAACTCTCTAATTTGTTCTTGGGCAGTATCCAGTGAGTCAGTAAGTAATGCAATGTCATCCGCAAAAGCTAAACAATCTACAGTGATTTTATTTGGATGTCTTCCTAGTTGAACGCCTTTAGTATTGATGGCTTTCCTCCACTCTCGAATTACCTTTTCCAATGCACAATTGAAAAGCAGAGGTGACAGACCATCTCCTTGTCTCACACCTGACTTTATTTTGAAAGATTTTGAAAGTTCCCCACTAAATTTAACTTTGGAAGTTGTGTTCGTTAGTGTTGCTTGAATTATTTCAGTTGTCTTGTTATCAAGTCCAAATTCCTTCAGAATGTTAATAAGTGCCTTTCTGTCAATGGAGTCATAGGCTTTTTTAAAATCCACAAAAGTAACTACATATTTCAAGTTCCTGATTTTCCTCATGTCTAATATGTTCTTTAAATTTAGTATTTTCTCCATACATGATCATCCCTTCCTAAATCCTGCCTGATACTCTCCCAATTGTGGGTAGAGTTTTTTTATTTTTTTTATTTTTAGCTTCATTTTCTTCCAAATATTTGTCTAATGGTGGTGTAGTATTTCCAATTAATGTTGGAGAGACAACCTCTAAAAAATAAATTTCATTATCCACTCCAATCCACTCCTCTTAAAAAAAAAATTCTGTCATAACAATTTTAAATGTTCTGTCCCCAGGTGATCATCAAGTTCCACAACTTGCCTGACAGTTAATCTCACAATCTTGAGCCATAGCCTTTTTATTTTAGATGGAATCCAAATGACAGGAAATGACATTTCACCTTCTAAACTTTCACATGCATTAACTGGGAATCGAACCTGATCTGCATTGGTGTAAGGCGAGCAAATTGACCGCTGCACATCATGCTTCTCAATAGAAAGTCAGTTAGTGCCTTCCTCTTCTCAATGGCCATTGGTGGGAGATGTTGGAGTGTTACAATTACATAAGTTTTATAAATTAACCCTAAAATAATGAGTATCACTGCTAGTTCATAATGAGTAACATTGCTGAGCAGAAAAAAAGACAGTAATATTTATGTTCACCTCAAATAAGTTTGCAGTCCTAGAAAGACAGAGACTCTTACCTGCTGTGCTGGGATAGCTCCATGACATGGAACTGGAGTCCAATGATTGTGATGACCATGATGTCCAACAAGTGTGTGAATTATTCCCTTAGCATCTACTGCTCGAATGTTAGTCCCGTCAGCTATGTACATTGTTTTATCAGCTGCAATAGCAAGGCCTAAAACAAAAACAGTAATTATGCAATGAGAATAATTTCCTCAGTCGCAGGTGCTCCAGCACATTCTTTAACAAAATAATATCTCTGATTGTAGCGATTGTTGCTCTAAGGGGCACAACATCGAGGTCATCTGCCCCTATTGAAGTTGAATGAATGAAATTGGTCAAGGAGTTGGAAGAAAGTGACCAAGGACTATTATAATATATGTCCTGGTATTTGCCTGCAGAATGAAAATGAGAAATCATGGAAAAGACATTTCAAGGACAGCCAATAGTGGGGTTCGAACTCACTCATCTCCTAAGTGCAGAGGTAGTCTAGCCCAGCGTTTCACAAACTGTGGTACGCGTACCACTGGTGGTACGCTCGTACTGCTGCAGTGGTACGCGGTGATGTTACGAAAAATATAAAAAATATTAGATAGGGCCTACGTTACGAAAAATATAAAAATATTAAATTTTAAAATTTAAAAACATTGATATGTTGCCGGAGGACTTCAAGGCCAAAGACTAGGAGCAGTTTTATGAATTGAATTGTGATTCAGAACTAAGGCAATTTTTTTCAAAAATGGCTCATCTGAACTTTTGGGTTGAGGGACGTGCAGACAATGCAAACATAGCTGACAAAGCAGTTAGATTTTTACTGCCTTTCACTACTTCGTACTTTAGTGAGACTGCATTTTCTTCATATGTTTATCTCAAGAATAAATACCGGAATAGGCTCCTTACAGTGGATAACGATCTTCGTTTGAGATTCAGCAATCTTAAACCAGATATTCCTAAGTTGGCTTCTAATCTTCAAGCTCACTCTTCTCTTCACATTGAAGTTGTTAGTTGAACTTTTGTTTTTATGTTTAATTATTACGAGTTCTTTTATTAATATTATTTGTACAGTGTCATTTCTGAACGTTTGAATTGAATACTTATTGTAATAAATGGTAAAACAACTGGACACACTTTTTATTATTTGAACTTTAACTCCAACAGTCTAACTCGAACAAACACAATTTACAATCCGTCTTTGGTCTGCTACTTAGTGGTGGTGGGGGGGGTTATAGTTACCATATCTCCCAACCATTAGGTGGTACGCGAGAGATTCTCATCTCTTAAAGTGGTACACACACAAAATAGTTTGGGAAACACTGGTCTAGCCCCATGGACTTGTATTTAAAAAGCAGAGCTACCACACTTGATAATTACATCTCTGATACATTCCCAATTAAGACATGGTTAAGTCCTTGCTCACTCTTTCTTTATACTTGGCAGCCATGCCAATTTAATTTGGATAGACTTTAATCCAATAGACTGTAACCTAACAATGGTAGGTTACAGAGACTCTTTTTGGTATTTTATTTAGTTTTTTTTTTTAAATTGTTGCCAGCTATGGCCACATATTGGCAGGCCACCACAGAGATCTTATGAGTTTTGCCTAGAGATTCTTTGTTGGTGGGTGGCCAAGTGGGTGGACCAGGTGGCCTTGGCTATTGCATATGTGTTTTGGACTGATAGGTCAAGATTCCTTGACCTGGCATGGTTACCATGGAGATGGTGTTTTTTTTTTGGCTAGTAGAGTTAGGCGCGGTGCACACTGGAGAAACTGGTTTCGTGAAACGTGAAACTAAAGTTGCTTGCAACAGATAGATAAGGTTAACATAGGGCTGTGCACATTGCGTTTCATAAAACTGTAGTTGCATTGGTTTCGTGAAATCGGGTTTCGTGAAACTCGGAAAATCAGTTTCATGAAACGTAGTGTGCACAGCCCTATGTATTTTAATATTATTCTTTGGCCAATGCCTCCCGTCTTTTACGTAAATATATGAATTTGCTATTGAAGAATGAAGTGCGAACTTTGGAAACAAAAACGTGGCCTGCTGTTGATTGGACATTACGAACTAGGTGTTTACAAGACATGAAAATTGTAGCTTGTAATAACAGCAGGGGCGTATATAGAGTTTTATTTTGCGGGGTGCCCAACCGGGAGTTAGGGGGCATGGTATAGGCCCCAAAGAATAGGGGATCCTGAGTTCTCCCCGGGAAACTTTTATATAATTTGGTGCAAAATGATGAGTTTTAAGGCTATCTTGCACCTCTCTTTCAACCAATTTGTTGTGATGTTTTATGTTTGGTTAATGTCAAACACAACTAAGATTATTTGATGTTACGTTTTATTAATACAATCATCTTGCTTACTTGATAGTGTTTACATGGAAATAATTATCATTACTGTTTTGATTTACAACTTACACTATAATATAAAGTCAAGGTTTCTTGAAGCATTACCAAATCGGTTTATAACTTCATCGTCCGTGATGTATGTCTCTGTAACAATACTAGACCGTTGAGCCTGTTTTCAGAAGTAGAATTTCTTAAGTATGTTATCAACCAACTCAAACTCCGTTCAGCAGTACCAGTAGCTGCAGAGAGAGGCAAATTTGACAAAAGTTTGATAAAGGTATTAAAAGTTAGGGAGAAAACTTTTGTCACATGCTTCAAGGGCACTTGTTGCTGTTCTTGGTAGGTTTATAAGAGCAAAGGCACTGGAGAGTAATAAGAGGTTACGTTGTTACACATAAGATCAGAGCTTACTGATTGTCACACTGTTTACATCGCTCTACCCTCGCCTTGCTTTGCAACGTTACCATACGTCGCATAATAACAATAGTACATGATAAGTAGACTATATTAGTTTTATTTGTTTTAAATCATAAACAAATATTATATGTGACAAAAATTTCGGGGGCGGTTCGGGCCCCCCAGACACCCCCCTTATATACGCCCCTGAATAACAGGGGAGTGGGGGAATCGGGCAACCTCTTTGCTCATGTGATCCGCAAGTTATTTAAGTTAGTATTATGTCATATTTATTATGTGGGTGTCCTTGTCCTTTCTATTGATTTTCGTCAGCTGAACCAGGTGCTCTTTCTTTGGGCTGGCAAGTAGGGGATGATACTTGGATGCGATAGTGGTTTATATTGCAATCACGTGAACATAACACGAAGGCTACTGGTGGTTGTTGTTTTAAAGGGCGGAACAACGAGGTTATCTGCCCCTGAAGGCTACAGGCATGGTTACCGAATTTTAATTGTATTTAGTTACCGTTCGGGTTCCTTATTCTTTGCAGGCATGGTCCTCGTTAGGAAGGCGTTGCCATGAAATCCAACAAGACAAAATCATGGCCCCACCATCGTAACTGATGGAAAACCGTTGCTTCTGTGTGCATGTTCCAATGCAACTGGTTTTTTGAAACCGATTTCATGAAACCAGTTGCATGAAACAGGTTTCTTCAGTGTGCACCGTTCCTTAGTCAGGCAAAATGGAGTCCAGTTGTTGTTGTTGTTGTTTTTTTTTTTTTAATTGTGAAGAGATTGTTTATGGATTAGGGAATGGCAGATTGTTGATGTATTTTCCAGGCAATGGATAAGAGAGGCCTGCTTACATATACATAATGAAAATGAAATGAAAATCCACAGCCTGCTTCCAGTCTCCGACCGGGTCAGGAATGGAATGAATGAAGCCCCTATCTAGCGGCGAGGATATGAACTGTGCCGGCTGCTGAGGCCTGACGCACTCCTCTGGGGCAATGATTAAATGAATGGCAGATGAAATGAAATGATAGTGGAGAGTGTTGCTGGAATGAAATTTTGACAGGGAAAGCCGGAGTACCCGGAGAAAAACCTGTCTGCCTCCGTTTTGTCCAGCACAGATCTCACATGGAGTGACCGGGATTTGAACCACGGACCCAGTGGTGAGAGGCCGGCGTGCTGCCGCCTGAGCCACGGAGGCTTCGGTCTTACATATACATAATAATTAATATTAATAAATAAATAGTGTATGAAGATCGAAATTTTGTGTCCTGGTCTTAGTGTGGTGTTCATGCAAGCATATTGCCCCACTACCTGAAGTAATAAATATTATAAGAGGATTATGGTAGCCCAACAGGGGTAAGTTTTATATAAATTACAACATTGCCCAACTGTGGGGCATGTTGTTGTTGTTGGATTTTGACCAAGAAGAGTTTTATAAATATTACATTGTCGCCCAACGTAGGGGCTGAAAGAAGATAGCTTAGCGAGTTCTTATATTACAAATGGCGCCCAACGTTTGTGCAAGAAAATGAATCACACAAAGACAGGAGTGGGGATGGCCGAAGGTGGTAGAAACATGGAAGTTTCAATGATGTCCATGCTGAAGACGCTTTTGCTCCGCTATGAAAAGTATGAAGGGATGGAAGAAAGAATGTCAAGGAAGTTTGGTGAGGTTTTTAGTAAGGTCAGTGATCATTTGTCAGAGATTATCCCAGACAACCATGTTACTAGCCAGGTCAGTGAAGTCAGTGTAGAAGCCACTAATCTGGAGACTAACCTAGGTGGTCAGATTGCTGTTCAGGAACAGAGCCACCCTGTAGTAGACGAGTTGGATGCTCAACAAGTTAAGATGGAAGAACAGAGAGTGGAAATCCATGTGTTGTAGAAGAGAAAGTTGTAATAGTGGAATCTGTGAGTGTGTCTGTTGAGGAAGATCTATGAAGTACTTGATGATAGGGGGCGTAGGAAATATAGTCAAGAAGTGAAAAAGATAAGACGAGGTTGTAGAGGTACGGTATATATCGGAGAGATCATAGCAGGCGAAGAAGAGAGAGCAGTTGCGGGGGTAGACACAGAGGTCGCCGCCGCCGTAACAAAAGAGGACGTCAAATGGAGAACGAGAATAAAACTGAAGACATGGAGGAAGATGAGATAGAAAATAAGGTGAAGAAGCGTAGGAGGAGAAAGATGAGGATACGCAGGAGAACAAGTTGGAGGAAGAAATGGACCAGATGGAAGGCGGAGAGAAGGAGTAAGAAGAGGAAGAGGTGTCAGGCAGATCGAGATAAGAGACTGAAGGATCAGAAGAAGAAAAAGGAGAAGATAAAAGGGATTAAGGCAAAGAGAACAGAAAAGATGAGAAGAAAGGAATTGCTATGCATGATAAGGCAGATGAGAAAAAAGAAGGGAAAGGAGAGAATGAAGGCGAAAGGCAAGTGGCTGACGCACAAGCAGAAGACAGACCGTGCGCGTGCTCAGGCCCTGCTACAGGTTTGCATGGCCCAAGGCATGGAACTGCCTGCGGTGGATGACCGCAAGTTTCCTCGACCCGGCACCAGGATACGGCGCAACAAGACCAAGCAGCAGCAAGAAGAACAGAAGGTGGAGGTGGAGATTGTGAACCAGGTCCCCCTGCCGTTAGAGGGCAGCACGGTACACAAGAAGGGTGAGGAAGTAGAAGGATGTAACATGAAATCTGCGGCGCAGAAGAAGAGAGAGAAGGAGGAAAGGGAGGAGTAGATGAAACTGGAACAGAAGAAGGCAGCCAAGAAGACTGAAGGAGCAGGCGAGACACAGTCAGAAGACAGTGAAGCAGATGGTGAAGACAGAGATGATTATGATGACGGCACAGATAGGTCTGATGACGATTCTGCCGTTTCTTCTGACTATGATGTTGTTGTAGGATTTTTCCGAGGCTGCAGGAGTGTCTGATAGACTCGATGAGATGGCTTCGGCTGCTATATTGGAGGAGAAAATATTTATGCTGGTGATTCTGGTGAACTTTGAATAATTGTTTCTGGCGATGTTAGTGCCTATGGTTTTTCTGAAGATGATATCGCCATTGAAATGGAAGTTGGCGATGCCACTATTGGCGTATATGATCCTGTTATTTTGTTCGATAGAAGATGATTGTAACCCGCGTTCAGTTTGTGATTTTGTCTTAGTGTTTGCTTGTTTGTATTTTTTTTAATATTTATGTTTTTGTTTTGAGGGTTGAGAGTGAATTTCTAACCTTCATTTAGATATTCTCTCTCAAAGGGGGCGTTTGTAACCTAACAATGGTAGGTTACAGAGACTCTTTTTGGTATGTTATTTAGTTGTTTTTTTTGCCAGCTATGGCCACATATTGGCAGGCCACCATAGAGATCTTATGAGTTTTGCCTAGAGATTCTTTGCTGGTGGATGGCCAAGTGGGTGGACCAGGAGGCCTTGGCTATTGCATATGTGTTTTGGACTGATAGGTCAAGATTCCTTGACCTGGCATGGTTACCATGGAGATGGTGTTGATTTTTTAGCTAGTAGAGTTAGTCAGGCAAAATGGAGTCCAGTTGTTGTTGTTTTTTTAATTGTGAAGAGATTGTTTATGGATTAGGGAATGGCAGATTGTTGATGTATTTTCCAGACAATGGATAAGAGAGGCCTGCTTACATCTACATAATAATTAATATTAATGAATAAATAGTGTATGAAGATCGAAATTTTGTGTCCTGGTCTTAGTGTGGTATTCATACAAGCATATTGCCCCACTACCTGAAGTAATAAATATTATAAGAGAATTATGGTAGCCCAACAGGGGTAAGTTTTATATAAATTACAACATTGCCCAACTGTGGGGCATGTTGTTGTTGTTGGATTTTGACCAAGAAGAGTTTTATAAATATTACATAGTCGCCCAACGTAGGGGCTGAAAGAAGATAGCTTGGCGAGTTCTTATAATATTACAGGATGAACTAAGGTCATTAACCTGATATGAATGAATGAATGATATTTATTCAATTAATTCCAAAGAGCCATAGGCTCGTACAGAGGAATTGTACAGTAATATGTGTGTTTACACACCAGGAAGAAAATTCTGAAGGTAACACAAATTGATGAATAAGGGCATAGGCCTATTAGTAAAGTTGATACTATATCTAAGATTGTTTAGACCAAGGTCTCTTAAAATGATAAGCACAGGATTTTTAAGCTTATTTGATGTATTACGATGCATCGAATTTTTCCCACAATACTTTCGTAGTTTTCCTCTTAAATACTGACAAAGTTGGTGCACTTTTTACATCATCGGGAAGTTTATTATATGACTCTGATGCAGAGAACTTGAAACTATTTCTACCGTATTTAGAAGAGTGAATGATATATAAGGCTACGTCCTTCGCATGCCTAGTTCCATAAGAATGATTGTCCGAGTTCAAGATGTAGGGAGAGCTATAGAGTATTGTGTTGTGTTTAATTTTGTATATTAGCATAGCTGCTCGGAGATCTGCACTTATGCTGAGGGGTAGAATTTTACTTCTGATGTACAGATCTTTTACTGGAGTGCAGTAAGGAAGGTTAAATATGTTTCTAATAGCCCTATTCTGAATAGTCATTAAATCATTCAGTGTGGATTTCCTGCAGTGAGCCCAAATAACATTTAAATATTGGAGCTTGCTATGTACAAGTGAATAGTAGATTTGTTTTACAAGGTTTAGGGGAATAAGATACCGAAGTTTCCTTAGGATCCCTACTATAGGTGAGAGTTTCTTAGCAATTCGTTCAACGTGTTCAATCCAGGTCAGGTGTTTGTCGATGATTAGACCTAAATACTTTGCCTGATTAACCTCTTTTATTTCAATATTATTTATATATATTTTGTCATGTGTGATTTCTTTCATGCTTTGCTTTGAAATTGCCATGTAATTGGTCTTCTGTAGGTTCATTGTTAATTTATTGGCCTGGAACCATTGTGAGAGAGTATTTATATCTTGTTGCACATTTTGTATGATTTCAATTATGTCTTTCCCAGTGTAGAAGATATTTGTATCATCTGCATACAATTTGATATGCCCTCTCAAATTACATTCCACAATATCATTTATATACATTAAGAATAATGTAGGTCCAAGTATAGATCCTTGTGGAACTCCATGAGTTATATATTTTCCTGAACTTATGCATTTATTCAAAGCTACATGCTGCTTTCTTCCAATAAGGTAGCTTTGGAACCATTTTAGTGCTATACCTCGGACACCAGCATTTTCTAATTTTGATAACAGTATTTTATGATCTACTGTATCAAAGGCTTTTGTGAGATCAATAAATAACCCAACTGCCATATTATTTTTGTCAATAGTTTCTTGTAGCATTGTTATTAGGTCAATAGTTGCTGCCTCAGTACTAGAATTTTCCCTGAATCCATATTGCATATTATGAAAGAATGTATTCTTGTTCAGAAATGAAAGCAATCTTGTTTTTACCACTTCTTCCAGAATTTTTGAAACTACCGATAAAATAGAAACGGGTCTATAATTATTTGGATTTCTTTTGTCACCACCCTTAAATACAGGAACTACTTTGGCCACTTTTAAGTCATCTGGTATCATGCCAGTAACTAAGGACTCATTAATCATTTCAACCAAGATTTTAATAAATGATTGTATATTGTTTTTAATGAAATTTGTCTTGATCCTATCTAAGCCACAGCTCTTTTTATTCTTTAAATTTGTGATGATGGACTTGACCTCTGCTTCATCTGTCGGATATAAGTAGAGAGAATTTGACTGATTGTGGTCCTTACTGAGGATTTCCTTCTGTTCAGGAATAGCTTTTGCTAGACTTCCAGCAATGTTTGTGAAGAACAAGTTAAATGATTCACATAGTTCTTGATTGTCTGTGATAATTTTGTTGTCTATTTCAAGTGAAGTGCATGTCTCAACTGTTGGTTTTTTGTTGTGTATGATTTCTTTGATAGTCTCCCAAGTTTTATTAGAATTGTTTCTATATGTTCTGAATTTATCTGAGTAGTAATTTGACTTTAGTCTTCTTTTTAAGTTTGTTACATTATTCCGGCATCTACAGTATTCTTGGTTCATATCATTATTATTTCTGTGAAGGGGATTTTTGAGCTTTGCATGCAGAGTGTCTCGTTGTTTTATAAGTGTAAGGAGTTCAGCTGTGACCCATGGTAAGTTAGTAGTCTGTCTGTTATTGTTAGTATTGTTTGTTATTTTTCTTTGGCTATGCCTGTTCCTTAGATTCAATTGTTTGATGAAAGAGTTATATAGAGAGTTAACAGTACTATCTGCATCATTATGGGAATCTGCATTTATAGATATATTAGTTTCAGGAGTGTGTTGCCTATCCCAAGAGTCCTCGTGTGTTGTTGATTTTGTCGGCTTATGTGACAGAGTGTACGTGCTATAATTGGTCTTGGAAATATCAAGAATTAATATACTGTGATCACTAATATCATTGCTGACATTTGATATTTTATAACTTAATTCTGAATTGTTTAGTGACACGTGGTCTATTAAGGTAGCTGCAGTGTCACAAAGTCGTGTAGCATATTTAGTGTTGCATTGTTTAAAACCATAGCATGCTATTAAATTTAGATATTTCCTTCTTAATTGATCATCAGCTAGGATATCAATGTTGGTATCTCCGAGGAAGATGCATAATTTATTGTTTATCTGGCTAAGAAAACTTTCAAATGAATTTAAGAAGGGTATGGCATTGCTTCTATTGGGGTTATATGCTGCAATAATGTCAATGCTTTTGTATGTTGGCCTATTACTTTTAACATCATCTCTGAATACCTCAATCCACATCAAACTATGATTCATTTCACACTTTCTTTTAACGTTCACTTTCCATTTGTGTGATACATAAATACCCAGACCCCCACCAACTTTGTCATCTCTATGAGCAAACACGCTTGTGAAATTGTTGAAGTTATAAAAATCTACCTCATTACTTTTCACCCAGGTTTCTGTAACTACCAATACATCTATCTGACCTATCATCTGCACGAGAATTTCAATGTCATCAAGCTTATTCCGAATACTTCTGCTATTAATGTACAAACACCTAACCTCTCCACCTAATTCTAATGAGTTTATGCATGCACTTATATTAGAGTCCTGTTGCATGAAATCATCCAAACAGTTGTACTTATGTTCACTGTACTGTACTTCACCTAGGTGTCCACTTGTAGTCAGCGCTTTCTTCTCTCTAAACAATAAAATGTCATCACTCGTTCCAGCAATTAGTTTTCCGAGAGTAAAAACTTGGCAACTCTGTTTAAAAGTTTTCCAAATTTCATTGTTCCTCTTCTATTGAGGTGGAGACCATCATAAGCAAGGTCCCTGTCTTGTAACCAAGAGTTCCCTTCTAAAAACATAATGTTTTTTTCACCACACAACCAATCCAGTGTTGAATTCACTGCATTAATGTATCGTGGGTCTATGTCACGTCTTTGCAATACACCACTAATACACACTTTTGCACTCGGAAAGGCACTTTTCACTTCGTCCACGAGCTTGTCCACGTCATTCATAATGTGAGTTGGTGTTGGAGAACTGTTCAAGCAATTGGTCCCTACATGAATCATTACCACCTCAGGGTCTTCACGAACCTCGTTTGCACATACCTTTCTAGTTAATTGCTCAGTTCTTATTCCTGGATAGCAATAGACTGCGGCATCATCAACTACTGGGCCTACATTTCGCAGAATTGAGTCACCCATGACAAGTACACGGGGACGTCTCCTTTTCTTATTAGTAGGGTTATGGATAGGTTTGTCGTATCTGGATGTCCCGTTTTCAATACCGGTATCTTGTCTTTCTTCTAATTGGGAATCGGAACGGCTGAGGATTTCAAATGGATTCTGGGAGATAAAGTTGTTAGGAATATTCCCAGATTTCACCAAGGTAGGCCTACATCTTGGAAAGCGTGCATTCGTTTTAGACCTAACCTCTAAATAGTCTGCCTGAGTAGGCCTATCTTCTTCTGCTTGTAGTCTTTCTTTAAGGAAACTTATTTGAGATTGTGTGTTTTTTAAATCAACCACAAGCATTTTGATTATTTCCTCTTTGGAGGCCAATTCTAATATGTAGTACTGGTTTTGGAGTAGTGCCTGATCTTACACCAGAGGTGTTGTAACAATTAATCAACTGATTTAAGAGTTCGTACGATTGGTTTGGCCTTATCAATGCAAGAAACTAAGGTTCTAGTGCAACCTGCTCCAAGATCAACTCTTCCAGAGTTCAAGTTGACTACTTGTCTTGTCTAAGCACAGCAGCTGTGAACAGGATATGGGGGAAGAGGATTGGTGCTGCCCACATCTAACAGGTCAAGTCTTCAAGAGCAAGGATCTTACAGTATATACAATGATAATGGTGTATCAAGCTGCTTTAATCTTTACACTGCTTTATGGCTGTGAAACTTGAACTCTCTATCTCTGTGATATAAAGAATCTTGAGCACTTCCAACAGAGAAAGCTTTGATCCATCTCAACAATGAACTGAGAGGACTACATCGCCCACATCCCACTTCTTGAATAAGTACAAATTACTAGCAAAGAAGTCTCCAGTGTAAATCATCAACTTAAATGATCTTTGTTTCAGAAAAAGACTTCAAGGAACTCATTTGAAGTGATATAAAGACCAGTTCTTAATCACCGTGAAGATGACAGGTCTAAACTCATAAACTTGGGAAGTTTGTGCTAAAGATCAGTTACTTTAGTGGCACATTCTCTCTACAGCTGTTGACTGGTTCAAAGAAGAATGCCGCAGACACAAGAAACCAAATGATATGACAACCTTTCAGTGCCATTTTTGTGTTTGTCAGGTTTAATCATGATTTTCTTGTTTAGTCCACAAAACACATCCATAAATAAAATTGAGTGTGAATTTATAATTGAAGAATGGAAATAAAAATGGGCCAAGCACCAAAACCAAAACAAGTTCCGTGAGTTATCATATAGCTGAAAGGAGGATTGTGCTCCATCTTTCTGGGAAAATTTAAACTACAGTACTTGGAAACAATTTTTTTCATGGGTTGTTCTATTATCGGCGGTGATTCATAGCACACATTACAACAAAAAGTGAATTTGAAAACATATTGCTTGGTCCATTATACATTTTTCCACTCATCAATTAAGGGCAAATGACCTCGCTGTTGTGCCCCTTAAAACAACAATAACTAACCACTCTTCAATTGCAGGAAGAAATGTATATACTTGGAAATGTGTCTCAACCAACAATGACAATTCTCTGCAATTATTCTCAATTTACCCAACAACAACAATTCTCTGCAATTATTCTCTATTTACCCAGCTTGAGCTAATAAAATATCCAGAGCAGTGTTTTTCAAGTATAAGAAATGGATCTGTAGGAGCCAAATTATCGTTTGATTGAAAATCCTGTTGGATCATTAGTATGCAACATGCTGAAGCATAAACTATGTTATTATATGGTGTTCTTACCTGGTCAGCAACTGCTTTCTATCTGTTTTCTCCTTATTTTGCACTATACCACTCCATCTTAGCTTTCCTATTTGAGTATTAATATTATATAATTAGGAATTGCAGCCGAATGGCCATAGCAGGGTATTTTTAATGGAACGCCCGAGGGCTCTCAACAAGTTCAATTTCAAGTAGTTCCAACTTTGGCTACTAGATGCTACTGTCACTAACACCTAGCGGCGAATGTTGGTACTTGATAGAGCGTTTGAGTATTAAATTATAATCGATGAATACCTACAACATGTTATGGTTAAAATGAAAACTTAATTTACTAGGATGCATATTTTTCTTATTTTTTATACTAAAGTTAGCTGGCTTTGTGAGAAGTCTGGCGTTATGCTATGAGGCAAGGCAATTCCTAATATATTTCATGCTTTACTGAAGAGTGTAACCTATCATTTGTGGGTTACAGAGGCTCCTTGTTTCTTTCAATTAATTTATTTAGTTTCTTTGTTTTTATCAGTTTACCAGCCATGGCCACCTGTTGGTGGGGGACCATGGAGAGTCTTATGTGTTGTGGCACAGAGATTCTTTGTGTTCTTCCATCAGTGGCTGGCAGGTGGCTTTGACCTGTTGAGGTCAAGATTCCTTGAGATGGCATGGTTGCCATGGGGATCATCTGTATGAATGTTGTATTGATTGATGCCAGGGAAAAATGGTAGCTGTGCTTTTATAAAAAGTGATGTGGGAATTGGTCTCTCTGGTCTGGAGATTGGTGTTATAGTACAAGAGATGCAGGTAGTGGAATCCTGCTTATGGTGTTAGACAATGTACAAGAGATTCAGCTAAATGGAAGCTAGTCTACATGTACATAAAGATAGGTAATAAAGGCATTGTTTTTCTTATATTCCTTGCGTGTCCAACGCTAGATACACCCCGACGATTATAAATATATAAACAGAGAAGTTTCATTATCACCCAAGTGTGGTTGTTGTTGGACTTAGATCACCGTGAGAGCTTTTATTATATGATTCAAAATCATTTCAAGAGATAATTTAAATTTAAAAAAAGTTTTGCATTTGAGTGACAGATTATTAACCGTTCCTCATCTCATCAGTATACTATGGTATATACCCTTTTATGTGCCAATTTGGTTTTACAGTATATTTACAGTAACACTTTGTAATATGGACTTGCCTTTTGGATGGGCCAGCTTTGCTTCGTATGCAGGGCCTTCATCTCCACAATGATTTTCATCTCCTGGGATACATCTCTCTCCCGAGCCAACTACAGGTTCAAAGTTAATTGCAGGTTCCTCTACAGGCTCCACGGACAATGCTCGCAAGATCTGGTGTTTCTCTGGGTTAGAAATGTAGAGGTGGCCATCAGCAGGAGAAACACTCAAGTAATACTGGTAGGAGACTTGAGTGGCACTGGAAATAAGTAGGGAGAAAATTAGCCTGTAAAGACGGTACTACATTATAGAAAGAAGCACACCAAGTCTTTAATATAACTTGAAAAGTTAAGTTACTCTATGGGTAAAAATGTTGTCAATATGACTAAAACTATTGTTGGCTTCAACCCCTTTACCTAGGTATATTGCCGATTGGCTCCAGGCTTATTCAATCATAACCATGTATGGGAAGATATTTGTGGGAGGTTGGGAATGATGTGGGTATATAGGGGTCAATTTGATCTATCCTGTAAAGTTAAACTACAGTATGGTAAGTCAGTGAATAGTAACTGGGACAAGTTTTCCTTTTGGGGA
Source organism: Meconema thalassinum (assembly GCA_946902985.2). NCBI lineage: Eukaryota > Metazoa > Arthropoda > Insecta > Orthoptera > Tettigoniidae > Meconema > Meconema thalassinum. The sequence goes on from OX336388.2 coordinate 1,573,104,970, forward strand.
GAGGGAATGGAATCATATGCCAGGGTACACAGAATTAGATTTAGGGGTAGCCGTGTGTTAATGCATAGGCCTATTAGAAAATTTCTCTCACCAGAAGCTACACCAACTGGCGAGGTACAAACCAATCTTATAAAGGAAGCATTTCAGCTCAAAAATGAATTTCTCATTTGCCCAACAAAATGTTCCTCAAAATTTCTAGTTCTTCTCTTCTGTCTTTGGATGTTGTAAAAGAAGTGTGATGTCAACAATAAATTCTATATTCTTTTTTGAAGTTTTTAATGAAAGTCACAGAGCATTGAATGTGATGTGCCCTATTTCTTTTGCTTTCTGCATAGACCAATACATCAGATGCCAGTAATAAACACATTTCTAAATTTGTCAAATTCAGATATAACAAAAATCTTTTATGCTTTTTCCTTAATTATTTTCTCAATTCTTTTTCTCGACATACTCAAATATTTTCAACAAGGCATCATTAGATGCTACTTATTGTGGCATTTTATGATAGTATCATAAATTTGTTGAAGAGTTTTTTCCAAAAATTTTGTTATAAAGCTGTTGGTTTCTTTATGGTTCATATTCACTAGAACTGCTAGGATTTCCAGAATCAGCATTAGCACTACACTCTTGACTTGATTGTGAATAATATCACATCCTTTGACTTCATCAAACTCTTCTCGGTCCATTGTTATTTCGTTGGTGAAATACAATTCAATTTCCTGTGTCTGAACTTTATCAAAAACTATTCAAACATGTGGGCTCCACTACCGATAATGTCTGTTTTAGGATAAATTTTCCTCACTTAAGATGCCAATATATTAACATTTAATTGCTTGCCACAGTGGGTGAGTGGTTAATGTGTCGGTCTACTAACCCCAAGCTTGCAGCTTCGCTCCTGGCCGTGGTAAGTGATTTTTGAAAGGCGGCAAAAATTTACGACACACATGTCATACGATGTTGGCATGTCAAAGAACCCATTGGAATTCAGTAGGCCGTGTCCATAATGGCAAAATTAATCTCGGGAGTTTCCGCCAACACAAAGTTCCTCATTTCTCTACTAGAAATCGATATAGTGTTCAGGAGCTTAGATATCTAACCTCCTTGACCTTCATAGTGCTTCAAGGATCAACGAAATTCGACATGCAATCTACCCTCTGGGTGTCAAGTAAAGCTTGCACCCGGCACCCGAGGCCATACACTATTATTATTTTTATTATTATTAACATTTAATTTGTTGAGAGTTTTCCTTTTGTCCATCTTCATGCTCCTTCCAAGCAACTAGAGGCATGGTGAACAATCCAATTGCTCTCTCAAGCAGAGCACGCTATTGTTAGGACAGTAAACAGTCCTCTTTATCATCATTAATATTATTATTATTATTATTGGCTTACGGTATCACTAAGGTCCGCCCCCTTAACTTTTATAGTACTCTAACAGACAACTTTAGAAATACCATAATTATCTCTTCTTTTTTCTTTGTAGTTTTAACATGCATATGTTATTGGGCTGGGGTTCAAACCAAACTTTGCGTGATAGAATTTGCATTATACACACGTATCTACCTTGCCCTAAACTGGCATGCACAGATAAAACCCGCATCTTATTACACAGTTGTAGAGTAATTGCTCAGTGTGACCATGTTGTCTGATGAACGTATGGTCTTGTTCTGGATTAGTACTTGTCCCCACAACTTCAATGCAAAAATAGCTAACTTTGTATGTCGACAACACTATAAAGAAACTGGTTTATAGATGTGTCCTCATGCAAATTGCGAGTGGTGTAAACACATGCTTGCCTGTAATATTTCTCAGCTTGTTAGAAAGGTTAACAGATATTCATCATCTGTAGATGATTCACTGTTCCTCAGTGTAGCAGAGGAACTTTCTTTCTCTACCCCCCCCCCCACTTGTCAGCTCTTTTCTTTAGCACCTGATTTAGATGGTATTTAGCCTTTGTACCGGTACTGATAAGCTTAACATTTATTTAGTCACTCCATAATTAATTATAACAGCACTGCATTAATTTTAAATGTATCAGTATACCACAATATACAGTATTAAGCTACCGGTAGGTACAGAAAGAAGGAAACAATTTTAAACAATTTGCTGCTGTTACACACTGTACAGATGCTCACCTTTAATGAAAATGTAATGGTGGCTGTGACATGACAGTCTGTCTACCAGCATCAGAATATAAAATTTCAAAGATAAATCAGTCATAGATGGTATACTACCTATGTTTGATAGAGTAGAGGTAGGGGAGACTGTTGTACCTTGGATCACTTTTCAAAAGATCTTTAAAATGGCAGCCTCTTTTTGTTAGTTTATTTGTCTCACAAACCTCACATATCAAACACACAATTATCTATCACAATAAATCCATTTGAACCTCATCATTGAAATATTACATTTTTAAATCACTTTTTTCTTTAAGATGTACAAGTGTTCCAAGGTACAAGACCATCGTGTACCTTGGATCACAACGTCTTGTACCTTGGATCACACATTTTGTACACTGCACATCACAATAGTTATACGTTTTATATGATTGCAATTGTGAACATGCATCACTGCATTACAATACTAGGGCATTTGACTGGTTGTGTAAACAAAATCAGTTTATTTTACATTGTTGTTCGAAAAATCTACCTGAAACCTTAACTGTCCAGCTACTCGCGCAGAACCTGTTGATTCAACTGGTTTAGGAAGTTTAGCAAATATATCTAATTCATTAACGTCAAACACAACTTCAGATTCGCAAACAAATTTACTGCTTCCTCCAATATGTTTATAGAACTTTATCTGAAATTCGAACCCATGAAGATCTTGGGAAACTATTTCCCCAACAAAATGTTCGGTTGCTCCTTTTTGTTTTGTTTGTTAATTGAAACAATACACAATCATCTTGTTGAAATGTTTCTCTCTCGAACTGTAGTTCATGGTTTGCCTCAGTTACTTCTTGATTTAGAAACTCCAACAGTGTAGCTCCATTCTCGTCATCTGTTGAATCTACTGTAGTTTATCTACGTCATCCAAGTCAGAGTCACTGTCAAAGATTAATTGCTTAGTGACCTTACGTTTCCGAGGTTTATGTTGGTTTGATAACACTTTAGGCTCCATTTTTAACTCGTCTTTAACTTTTGTTTCCGGATTTCTACCTTTTCAGGAGCGTCTGTTACAATTCTGGTGCTGCCTGGTTTCCTTCCCTTTTTCTTATTCTTCCTTGCTGTGGCCTTTGGAAATGGTTGAATTTGTTCTGGTTATAGGGCTACTTACAGGCATAGGATTTTTCTCATTTGTTGCCATGTTTGTCATCTCCTGAAGCCTTGAAAGATTTCAAATGGCGTATCAGTGTAGCCAATTTCACTTTATACACCTTGCATGCTTCTCTAATTGATATTTGTTTTTCTGGCGGTGCACGGACAGCTTCAACAGCTTTCCGCATTGCCTCAGAATCAACAGGAGGCCGTTTATTGCCAGATTTACATCTTGGCATTGTTACCTAAAACAAAATATCAATGAGTATGAACATCGTGTACCTTGGAGCAGTGATCCAAGGTACAAGATGAAATTGTGATCCGAGGTACATGAGGGAGCTCTTTGGAATAAAAAAGGCGGGCTAACTTACAGGTTATGTTTAAACCAACAATAAAACATGTAGATATACTCGCCAGACAACAAAGAATCTAGAGGCGTTTGTAAGTGATAATAGGTCGTTGTCAATTTGCAAAAGGAAGACGATAACTGAAAACCAAAACTCTTACTTTATGCATACAAAATTTTGTTTCGAAATTCAGCTGCTCTACGAACATGCAAGCAAATCAGACACAGGTTATAACTGCCCTCTGGTGGGTTGTACATATACTACTATGATTATTTTCTCCTAGGTAGCAGCACATACTTAGAAACAGAATGGTGATCCGAGGTACATTATACTCCTGGTACAACAGTCTCCCCTAAGTTATAAAACAAAATGAGACCTGCAATTTTATATTAAATTACAAATTCTTGTACTGTATACTCTATCTGGGTCAAGTTTGTACTTGACGACTGCTGACATGTTGGAAAAAGAAGCAATTCAATTGGCTCAGACAGTCCTGTGTTGCTGCCAATGTTCCTTGTTTACAGCATGTGGCCTTATATACTGTAGGCATGTGGTTCCTTTTGGAGCATTAACATTTGTTGTGGTTGTCACTTGTATACCAATCTGTTAAAATGTTTCACCATACATAGCAAATAATGAAGGGTTTAGTTTGTGTTTATGTTATATATTTTAGAGTAGTTTTAGTGAGGTTATTGAGTAATCAATCAACTGGTATGGTTACCATTCGCTAATATCACATGGAAACAAGGTTGAAACCCACTTGATAATGTCTATAGAACTGTCAATTACAAATTTCTGGACCAAAAAAGAAAAGCCTGTAGCTTGACATTTTTCCCTCAGGCTTCCAAGCAATACTGCTAACCTAACAGTATGTCTTGGATTTCATGAAGAATCTGCGACTTTATCATCATCCTGGTAGAAAGAAAAAAGAATGTTATCCTTTGGTTGGCACCAATATTCTTTGTTGTAGGCACACATCATGAAGTTGATATTTCTGTGCAGTTGATGTTGCATTTTCTTTTTTTTTCTTTAGCAATTTTTTCCACTCACCTATATCACCCATTGTTAAATGGATGCTGCTCTGATGTTGATCTTTCATTTGATGCAAAAGTTCTTTAGAATAAACAAACTCCAGCAACAATGAGAACAGTCAAGATATCCAATTAGGAAAGAATCTACCCATTATGACTATGATCTACAGAAGATTTATAGATGAATAAAAATAACCATAATCTTTATCTAATCTCTGAATAATTTAAATTGTTTTATATAGTCACCTTAGTTGTAGAACTGTGTAAACATTTCCTTCTGGGGTGACACGTCTTACTAAATTGAAATCTCCAACATAAAGACTTCCATCAGGACCACTAGTAAGAGCTACAGGTGTTAGCAGTCTGCTGTCTTTGGCAGAGCCATTGCAATCATTACAAATGAGGGTTCGCTGCAGGCCTGTACCCATGACCACTTTCACAGTTCGTGGGTACTGCTTGAAATGCAAGGTTGATCCATCACCCTTCTGCAATATGCCTGCAACAACAGTCAGCATTTAATGGAAATTTTGTATCAAATAAAGGGCATAAGGTGTATATTTACAATGATCAAACTGGAATTGACATTAGGCTATCTTTAATTTAATTTCTACCCTACTGTATATGTACAGTACAGTATATTTAACAATTCAATTGAAATTGAGCAGTATCCCAAAGGAAATACTCTACTCATGTATGCTACTCAAAATGAAAACTGCCAAAGCAGGAAGAGTTGGGATGGCTCAGCTAATTTCTGCATTAATGTGAAGTAATTTACAAATTTGATTGGTGCATGTGGGTGTTGGTAAATTTGTAGATTACTTAAGATTAATGCAGAAATTAAGCTGAGTAATCTCAAATTCTCCTGGTGTTGCAGTTAAAAAAGGTCTCAAAAATTCTCATTTCAACCCTGCTCTAGCTGTCTTTTGTCTAATTTTCTTGCCATTTGTAATTATTGCCTTTGAGGTAGAATACGGAAGCTGAAAGCTGGGCAGTATTTGATTTGACAAATGTATAGTACTGTACATGTTATTAATGTGATAGTGAAATCCCAACTCTTGGAATTAAAAGCCCAAAGCGGGCTATTGTCACAATGTGATTGTGCCAGCATAAGCTGGCTTCACATATACAGTATATTACGGTACACTACACCTCTTGCCAATGAGAATTTAATTGTCGCCGCATTAGCTCAGTGGTAGAGCAGTGGCATACATAACTAGAGGTGTGGGTTCGTCTCCTGCATGAGCCGAACAGTTTATTCCTCTGCTAAATGGCTTGTACTATCTGTACAATACATAACCTAATACAGGGCGCCCGGGAATGTTCTCCGCAGCGGCTAGGTGTAGCTGCAAGAGGTTGCGTCATCAGTTTAGTTGGCAGCACAGTGTCCTTGATAGGGTGAAGGCCACATGTATGGGCTGTGGGCTGTCGAATTCGTCAGTGTGTATTGCAATAAGCCAGCATGTGTGTTATCAGCACTTTTAGCAGCAGTTATGAATGGCTGTGGTGAGTATAAAGTTTAATGATTGTTTGTTATGATACAAGCGACAGCCGTGTTGCCAACGTAACTGGTTACGTAATCTCTCGCAGCAGCTTGTAGGCACTGCGGAGAACATTCCCGGGCGCACTGTAGTTGAAACCCTACATTTGTCATCAATACAGTTAGGAGAACCAATTATTGGAATATTTCTTTTATTATTTTATACTGTATTAGGACAATCCATATACATACCGAGAACTTATAATATCTCGTCAAGTGCCAACAGCTTTTTTGGCTGTCTGATAAATGCACATGATTTCTTTGTTGCATGATGTACTGAAACTAAGAACACCTAATTCTCTGTTTCTTTTGCAAATTGTAAGGATTTCTTTCGAGCCGGCCCCGTGGTGTTGGGGTAGCGTGCCTGCCTCTCACCGACGTGAGGACTGGAACAGGGTGCACTCAGCCTCGTGAGGACAATTGATTAGCTGTCTTACAGTGTGGCAGCGACCCGGTCATGAAAACCAAGATTAACGGCTGAGGGCATCCGATGCGCTGACCACGCGTTACCCCAATATCTGCAGGCCAATTGGCTGGGCAGCGGTAGCTTGGTAGGCATAGGTCATTCATGGGCTGTAGTGCCAGGTTTTTTTTTTAAGGATTTATTTCATTGGCAACCTGCCACTGGCAACTTAGACCCCCTGAATATCTAATGCAGTTGTTATACAATACCATTCTCATGCTTTTGATAGATACATGCCAGTCTAGGTGGTATAATAACTCAGCTGAACACCACTGAATGCTCCAAAGTCAGTTTTTTTTTAAATCTGAAATAAACATTTTTTTAAATTTTTAAATTTGTAATTTCCTTTTATAAACATTGTTTTGGCTCAAATACACCAGATTTGGCAGCATAAACTAGGTGTATTTATGTAAACTGAATTAAATCGTAATTCTAACAAAAAATATTTTTTTAAAAAGCAAGAAAACTTGATAATTCATTGTGGAATGTCGAGGGGTCGAGTCGGTCCTGCTAATAAGGCTAAAAAATATGGCGAATCTCTATTTAAAAAAGGTCTACTCAGCCCATAGGGTATGGGGTAACAAATTAAGTTGTTTGTACCTCCTTCCTATAGGTTCACGGAATGTTTTCCTGCCAAACAAATGATTTTGGGTTTTTGACCGATTAATTACAAAAATTCAGTAACAATGTCCAATTACATTGTTTAGTTAAGTTATAACCTATAACTACACGGAATGATAGTTGCAACAGTATCATCATCAGTTGTCAAATTGTTTCCAAAATTGACCGACCTATCAATCTTTCCTTGTTAGGGGCTGAATTGAAGAAAATATATGATCATATTCTACGAGTTCCTTTAGAACATAATTAAATCATGATTTTCATACTATATTATAATTATATTTAAGTGAATGATTGTATGTATATTTGATCTTTATCTATACAGTCTGGTGATCTGATTAATCTTTCGGTAACAGTAACTGTAAGAGGATATAAGGAAACCAGAGATATATAAGCAAAGCGAACTGATGGTGAGTTTAATAATAATAACGAACTGACGTACATGGATGGCAATAGCGGAACCGCGCAAACTAAACATGTGCGAACATGGCGCGAGTTTTAGACAAACTGAAGCATAAAAGGGCAGGTGGCAGCACCTTACATATATAGAACCGCATACTTGAAAAATAAGAATGAAACTACCAAAGTTACAACACTTCCCCTCGAGTAGAGGTTCATACAATCTTTACACTCTCCAAACCAGCAAACTTCAAGCAACGTTCATGTTTCATTCGACGTAAACTCTTCGTGAGAAAGTCAGCAACTTGATCGTTCGTAGAGATATACTTCAAAACAAAAAATTTACACTCAAAGACTTCACGAACAAAGTGATGTTTGATATCAATATGTTTGCTTCTACTGTGATACGTCGCGTTCTTTGCCAAATTAATTGCACTTTGATTATCACAAAAGATGAACATAGTGGCTAAGTCTTTGAAGCCCAACTCAATCAGAAATCGACATAAGTACACAGCTTCCTTGGCGCACTCTGACAACGCCATGTACTCGACCTTCGTGGTGCTAAGGGCCACCGTTCTTTGTTTTCTTGAGTCCCACGATATAGGGCATCCGCCGAGCAGGAACACGTACCCCGTGTAGGACCTCCTATCTTCTTGGCAGCTTCCCCAGTCGGCGTCGACGAATCCTTGGATCGGTTCGGTGTCTGCTTCGTAGATCAGCCCGATGTTCGAGTCCCCTTCAAGTACCGCACTCTCTTGGCAGCTTTCCAATGTTCGACTCCGAAGCAATTGTTGAACTGTCCCAGGTAGCTGACAGCGAACGAAATGTCAGCGCGCCTACCAATTCGCGGTAAGGCAACTTCAACTCGTCAGTACTGGGATTCTCATTTTTGCTCAACTTCGTTCCAGGGTCGAGTGGTGTGACTACAGGGTTGCAGTCGGCTATCTCGTAGCGTTGGAGAAGCTCTCCAATGTAACCAATTTGGAATAGACACGGATCCGATGCGGTTGGTTTGGCACCACACTTCCTCAAGACCTCACGCAGCTTGGCATACCAGTTTCCACCGGCCTGTTTCAATCCGTACAGTGATTTTTGTAGTAAGCAGACCTTGTCGCCTCCCTGCAACTGGCGAAGCATGTTCTTGGCCTTCTCCTTGGTTTCGTCGTCAGTTCCAGACATCACAATGCTCTCTAACATCTCCCTGAAGTTCTTCGGTTGTTTCATGAATATTTCCTCGTCTAGGTCACCATACAGATAAGCCGTTGTGATATCGTACTGTCTGATTTTTACACCGAGCTTGGCAGCGAGACAAACCATCAATCGAATTGATTCCATTAGCGCCACCGGTGTGAACGTGTCAAAGTAGTGGATTCCATACTCCTGGTTGAAACCTTGAGCCACCAGCCTAGCCTTCGTCTTCTCAAGTGTTCCATCAGGTTTTAGTTTGTTGCGCAGTACCATCCGGCATCCGATGACTTTGGCATCACGGGGAGGATCCACCAGCACCCATGTATTGTTTCTCAGGATAGATTCCATTTCCATGACCATGGCACCATGCCACTCGTTAGAGTTTGGTCCTGTCATTGCCTCCTTGAATGGAATCTCTGCTAGAAAAATCTCCTCGTCTTCTTCTTGCTCCTCCACATCTTGGAGATTTGTTTGAAAATGATTCTTCGGTCTTCCCCTTTTTCCAGTTCGCAGAATCTTGGGTCGACCAGGTCCTTGTATCAATTGAGGCATAGTATCGGATGTTTCGACAGTCGTTCTATCATGATCATCCACTGGCGTCACATCGAAACCGAGGAAAGGTTCATCACCTTCTCGGATTTCGGGTTGAGAGACTGGTTCCTCCACGACAGCTGGTTGATCTTTTTCTCTTGGTGATTGCGGTGGTGGTTCTGCGAAGAACAGCTCCCAACAAATATCTTGCTTCGAGGATTCCGGGCGCTCCATCATAGTCTCTTCCAGTGGCTTTTCATTCTCGAAGAATTTTACATCTCGGCTGATCAAAACTTTGTCTTTGTCAGGGGAGTATATGCGAAAGCCCTTGGTTTCTTCGGAGTAACCCATGAACACGCCTTCTCTGCCTCGTTGATCCAGTTTCCTTCTTCCGGGATCCCTGTCCAGGAAGTAAACCTAGCTTCCAAACGTTCTGAATTGCGAGATGTCAGGAATCTCTCCTGTCCACAATTCGTACGGTGTTTTGCCTCCGATACTTTTTGATGGCAGGCGATTATGGATGTAATTTGCAGTAATCACTGCTTCCGCCCAGAAGCGGTGAGGTAATCCGGCGTCGAACAACATGCACCTGGCAGTCTCCATCAAAGTCCTATTCATCCTCTCCGACTTCCCGTTTTGTTCGGGGTTGTGAGGTGTCTTGTGATTCTGCGCTTCTTCAGGTAGTTGTCGAACTCTCGATTCAGGTATTCCCTGCCGTTGTCAGACTGGATCACCTTTACTACTTTTCCTTTCTGATTCTCCATCCTGGTAACGTACTACTCGACGGTAGCTTCGTAGACCTCTGATTTTGCCTTCAGAAATCTCACTTCACACCAATGAGAGTGATCGTCGATGAATTCCAAGAGGTACCTTGAACCTCCCATAAATGGAGTCGGCATCGGTCCACACACGTCCGTGTGGATCAAATCGAGTAGCTCCGTCCGTCGATCGGATTTCTTCGGAAACTGCGTCCTAGACATCTTCCCCTCGAGGCAGACTCTACAGTCCAGAGTCGTCGATGGATTCCTCAGCTCAACGCCAGAAACCCTCCCTATTCTCACAGCTACCAAAATGTCGCCCACATTGACATGTCCGAGCCGACGGTGTAGCAATTTTAGATCAATTATTTTGGGGGATGCAGCCATATTTGCTCGTTCTTGAATCTCACTGACGTAATATAGGTTATTCCTCCTCTCAGCTCGCATCAAGACTTCTCCTTTTTCGTTCACGACGACTGCGCCTTTCTTGTCAAAAATCACCTCGTGGCCGCGGTCTGTGATCTTTCCCACCGACAGCAAGTTTGTCATGAGGTCTGGAACGTGAGAACCAAACCGCAATGCGGGTAGATAAGCGAACACTGCCTTTTCCCACGATCTCTGCCGTTGAATCATCAGCCAATTTCACCACACCCCTTCGTGACTCATCGATCTTCGAAAAAATCTCAGGGTCGCCACAGATATATGAAGTGGCGCCACTGTCGAGGCACCATATTCTGCGTACGTCACTGCTCTGAGTTGTCGTCGCCTGTAAGCATAGTTCTCTAGTGAAATTTGCCGATTGAGTATTAGAACTGTCTTTACCTTTGTTCTTCGATGGATCTCTTTGTTTAAATCTGCACTGGCTGGCTCCATGTCCTTGCTTTTTGCACACGTAGCACCGGAACTCAGATCCGCCTCCTTCTGTTTCACTGTTGTTGTTTAGTTTAGGTGTTTGTTTCTTATAGTTCTTGTTACCTGGACCAGTCTTCTTCTTGACGAACATTGCTCCCGCTATTTCACCTTGTGTGCTCGATTTTCGTGCGTCATCCTCATGATGATTTTGGTCCGAAGAGCCTCGGGAGTCGGTAGGTTGTCACGTGACTCTATTGCACACCTAAAGTTCTCGAATCGTGCCGGCAGACTGTATAAACACATAGCTGTCAACAATTCTGGATTGATCGTGATGTTCATGTCTCCCAATTTGTCTACGGTGTCGAAGAAATCGTTCAGATGGTCATGTACGTCGCCATCGTCCGCCAATTTTTGTAAGGTTAGCCTTTTCAGTAAGATCGCCTTCCGAGCCGGTCCCTGGGATTGGTAGATCTGTTTCAGTCGTTGCCATGTATCCTGTGCCGTGACACAATTCTTGACTTGCTTTATTTCACTTGGAGACATCGACAAAATGATCAGCGACCGAGCCTTTTGATCCTTCTTGTCCCACTCTTGAATTACCGCCGCGTTTGCATTTCCAGCCGCTGGTTCTGGTTTCGTAGAATTCCCACCGACGAATTCCCACAAATCGCCCGTAATGAGGATAGCCTGCATCTGCACGGGCCATGTGTCGAAATTGTCCTTACGGAGGGGTTCAATTCTCTCAATTACTTCCGGCGTTCATTTTTGAGGTTAACCTCTGGCACGTTTTTACGAATAATTACGATTTGTTATTTACACACTTAGTTACGCGCATCTGGGTCCATAACCTGTAAGAGGATATAAGGAACAGAGATATATAAGCAAAGCGAACTGATGTGAGTTTAATAATAATAACGAGCTGATGTACATGGATGGCAATAGCGGAACCGCGTAAACTAAACATGTGCGAACATGGCGCATGTTTTAGACAAACTGAAGCATAAAAGGGCAGGTGGCAGCACCTTACATATATAGAACCACATACTTGATAAATAAGAATAAAACTACCAAAGTTACAACAGTAACAAATAGGTCAAAGAGTGTAGTGAAATTTCACAAAGTGGATGTACCATGAGGAACAACTCATTTTTTTATTAACTGGCCACAACATGAATTTAAGGAATCTTCAAATTTGTTAAAGGTGGTGACAGAGGGGAAACATGAATACTGTAATTCTTTTATGAATAATCATAATTTATATACTGTACATACTTTCAGATAATATAACATTAACACAAAAACATGTTTTAGTCTGTCTGATACACCATTCATTTAGATTTCCAGCATTAACAATGGCAGTAGGCCTAAGGTAAATATTAATGGCGGGAGAACTTATCAGCAATGTATTATAATATTTCAATTTAGAAATTTCAGTTGGCCAGCCATTTCATTTCACTTTGCCTAGACTTCCCATTCACATGTGTAATTAACATGCTTACCTTCATGAAAATTGTAGTGGTGATGAACATCTAAACTCCAGCCACCAACATCAGATATATCCACATCAAAACCTTGAAGCATAGCCGTCTGTGTTTCCCATATAACTGATGGACAACTGGAATACTGGTATCCAACAGAGATACGCGCCTGGGCCACTCCATACACCTGTCAAACAAGATAGGCTACTGTAATATACTGTTAGTTTTTGGTGTTTTATTAATTTAGGGGCTTGCTAATTGTGCTCATTATCCTTGTGTACTTATATGCGAGTAGGAATTTTATCTGACAACCTGTGTTATTGTGGCTTATGGTCACCGACCCAAGCTCCTGTGGTATTTTATTTAAGTGAAATTTTCCTCCTTTAGAATGTTGTGATGTAATTTGCTGTTAAGTGTGAGATGTATAGTATTGCACAGACAAGCATGGGATATGATTTATTAAAGTGCACATCACAGTCAGGTGTGAGGGAGGCAGCTGCCGTGGTCTCATTTCACAATCTACACAGCCATGCATTCTTGGCTGTCATTTGTTATAGCCTGCCATTGTGCTTGCCCTTTTTTCATTTTTCTAACTTCCTTTCTTCTGTGATTCGACTATTGGTTCAATTTACCTGCGGTATTTCCTTTACATTTATGCATAACTTTATGGGTCCGCTACTCCTATGTGTAATGAATTTGTCTACACCAACTATACTCTGTATTTCAAAAGAATGAACGTGAAGGAAATGGCGGGAGCTTGGAACAGCTGAACTGTGTTGCCAAGTTTTTATTGTTGATGTAGAACAGCTGATTCGAATATACACAGGGCTACACTTCAGATATTATTTCGGTACTATTATGCGCAATATAATGCAAATGTCGATCCTGAGTCAACACCGAGGACATTCAAATAGAGAAATACGGTATAAAATGAATACATAACACACTGAAGCTATGCTACCTTTGTCACCGTTATTCAATAAATACGAGAAAGAGGCCAAACACTCGACAGCTATACAAATATAATACAAAATAGAAACACAAAGTGATATTATGATGAATATATCAACACTCACCATGCAATGATTATATCCTTCAAGATGAAACAAGAGTTTGGGTGAAGGTCGTTCACAGTTTCCAGCAGTTAACACAGAACGCAGAAATAACATCATGACAATACCAAGCACACTAACTCACTGTATCGCGACTCTGTACGGTTAAAATTAGCCTCCACATGCGTAATGTTAAGGTAAAGTATTTAGCACCAAGCACACAAACAAGCTGTTCTGTGGCGATATTATTGCAGTGATTTTACATTGTCGATTTCCTCTGTTCCACTGCTTACTGGCAGTTGTTGGTGGCTTTCAAGCAATGCTCTTCTCAATAGCTCCCTGGTTGGTCCTGTCAGTAGTCAAAGATTAAGTCATGTGTGTTTCAGTGAAAGCCAAATTAACGTGAAAATACGAATGGCTCATTAAATCAGTTATCGTTTCTTAGATCAATGCATATTACTTGGATAACTGGTAATTCTAGAGGAAATACACACAAATAGATCTTGACCAGAAGTGGAAAGGACACTTTTATTATGACTAAACCAGTCCTTCCGTTTGTCTTGGTGACTGAATAACTTTGGGCTCATTGCAATGCATCTTCCATATGTCTGCCTTATCAACTGTCTTTGGTAGGTTCTGTACATCCATGGTTGTAATCAGTAAGGGACAATCAGGGTTTGATTCCAGGGAGGTGTCCTCTCTGACGTTATCATGTCCTGGGAAGGCAGCAGACACATAAATGACCTTGTCCTGGCATGGGAAGGTAGTGATGAAAAATAATGATACGGGACTCATTCGAGGTCCAATAATTGGAATGAATACACTTTAAATCCTTTAACAAGTATCCATTGGAGGGCAAGTATGGTGCCAGCAGTCACAGTAATTCCAGCTACAATAACATACTTATATATTGAAGTTGTTGAGGTTTCAACCACTAGTGATGAGGGAATAACCAATATAATAATTCAAGCTAAAGGGAACTTCTACCAAGCAATTCTTGACCTACCATGGAATACAAGAATCCCATTGAACTGCAGGAGAGCAATACCAAATGTTAATTCTGGGCTCTGAGGAAGAAGGATGATATGTAAATGTGTGTCATTGACTTTAGAAAAGAGCTTCTGTAGCTCAAGCTACAAGCCTACGAACATCTATCGAAATTATGTAATGTTCTACTGTATCCCTTGCCCATAGGCTTAAGGCAGCGGTTCCCAAACTTATTCTTTCCGTGACCCATTTTAGCCCATACGTTTTAGCCACGACCCCCGTTTTAGCGCAGGTGTCTGTGAGGGGGGGGGGGGGGGGGGGGGGGACAAAGTGGAGGGATAAAATTACTTTGGAATTTAACTTAAGTGAGCGGTAGGTTGTTCGTTTAAATGTTTATTTATTTACTTACTTTGTTCAGATTTTAAAATTTCAACCTTATTCTGATGTTACTGACCTGTGTGATGTTTACTGAGAAACTTAAATGTAAAATAATATGACACAAAAAATAATATTTGGCGGTTCAATAGTATAATGATATTTAAATAAATGGTAGTAATTCTTTTTAGACTACCAGGGTATTATTTTAAAAACGAAAAGTAATAGTGCCTATAACCTGCTATTAACTTCTATAAATGCTTTTAAATAGTCACAAAGGAACCTAGTAGCTCGACTGTCTTGACTTGACTGTAGTTGTGACGTTAGTGACGTGTGGAGGGAGAAGGGCTCGTATGCGCATGCGTCAGCCGCGCTTCAAGCTGCCTGGCTTGTACTGTACGTCTCTTGTGTTTTGTTCGCTCGCGTATTGTTTGATTTTGTTCTAACTATGGATACGTTTGTTAAGCGTGCAGGGCCTTCGATTTCTCATCATGATCATGAACAGAAGAGGGTAAAGGTGAGAAAGTATAGTGGCAGTTATATTAAGTATGGATTTACGGTGCTCGGATATCGGCCACAGTGTGTTATTTGCAGCGAGTTGTTATCGGCCGAGAGTATAAAACCTTCCAAGATGATTCGCCATTTAGAAAGTAAACATCCCAGTTTTAAAGATAAGCTGGCAGATTTTTTTGAACGTAAGTTAACTGCTTTAGATTACCAGAAAAATGCAGTAGTTCAGTTAAGTGGAAATAATATGAGCAAAAGTGCTCGTATCAAGTGGCTTTACGAATAGCAAAGAAAGGTAAACCACACACGATTGCTGAAGAGCTCATTCTACCTGCTGCTCAGGATATGGTTTCAACTATGATCAGCCCAGATGCAGCTAAGAAGCTTTCCACCATTCCTCTGTCGAACAACTCGGTGGGGAGGCGCATTTCCGAGATGGCTCAAGACATAAAGGATCAGTTGAAAACAAAGTTGCAGAAAAGTGAGTACTTTTCCATTCAAGTTGACGAGTCTACGGACGTGTCGAGTTTGGCGCAGTTTATGTGCTTTGTTCGTTTTGAGGGTGACGGTAGTGTGGAAGAAGACATTTTATTTTGCAAACCTTTGCCTGACCACGCAACAGGTGAGGAAATGTTTAAAATGTTCATGTCTGCAACCGATTCGCTTCAAATTGACTTTCAAAAGTGTATTTCAATCTGCAGTGATGGTGCCAAAGCAATGACTGGGAATGACAGCGGTTTCGTGAGACGGATGAAAAATGTCATGCCTAATGCCACTTGGGTTCATTGTTTTCTGCATCGCCAGGCATTAGCTACCAAGGTCATGCCAACTGAGCTAAAAACAGTGTTGAACGAAACTGTTAAGTTGGTTAATTTTGTAAAAGGCCGGCCATTACAGTGTCGACTGTTATCACAGTTATGCGAAGAAATGGAGGCACAGTACAAATGCCTCTTGCTTCACACAGAGGCAAGGTGGCTGTCACGAGGGAAGGTGTTTTCTCGAGTGTTCACTTTGCGCTCTGAGCTTAAGACATTTTTTCAAGTTGCAAACAAAGACCTTGCTGGTTTTTTGAGTAACATTGAATGGCTGTTAAAACTTGCTTATTTAGCCGACATATTTCATCATCTGAACGATCTCAACGTTTCCTTGCAGGGAAGAGACAAAACCATACTTTTTGCACAAGACAAAGTCAATTCGTTTTTAAAGAAATTAGCCACTTGGTCAACCAGGGTTGAGAAGAATACATTTGAAAACTTTGAACTGACAAATGAGCTTATCACATCCCTTGATCGAAGCGATGAATATTATCCCGACATTGACAACCTGTCCAAACTGGTTACTACTCACTTGCAAGGTCTACAAGAGCAGATCCTTAGCTATATTCCCGAGGATCAACACACCGGTTGGAACTGGGTGCTTAACCCCTTCAACAAGCAGGCTGTGAACGAGGCAGACTTAAACCCACTGATTCATGACAAACTCATCGAGCTATCCTGTGACATGACTTTGCAACTGTCCTTCAGCACCCAAAATGTTGACAAGTTCTGGCTACAAAGAAGAGCTGAGTATCCAAGCTTAACATCAGTGGCTCTGAGAATCATCATGCCCTTTGCGACATCCTACCTCTGCGAACTCGGATTTCCTACATTGGGCACATTAAAACCAAGGCAAGAAATCGACTGGACGTAGAAGACGAACTTATTGTATGTGTATCTAAAACTAAGCCAAATTTTAAGAAACTTGTTGACAAAAAACAGGCCCATGTTTCTCACTAAAGAAGTCTTTTTTACTCAGAAATGTATTAACAATTACATATCAAAATTATTAAATGTTTCTGTTTTGTTTTGACAAAATCTGTAAAATATATTGATATTTTGTAAAAGTACAAAGTTATTTAATTTAAAACTCCCGATGGCCATCTAAGTTTAAGTACATAGTTCACCATTATTTGTATACATCTCGCGACCCCTTTCCGAACGGCCCGCGACCCCCCTGGGGGTCGCGACCCCCAGTTTGGGAACCGCTGGCTTAAGGGAATGTCCATGCAAATATTTTAGGTTCCAAGTTCAAAGGTTTTGGAGATAGGTTGGTTGGTTGGTTCTTAAGTTTAGGGGCTGCGACAACGCGGTCATGTAGCCCCGTGTACTTTGGGTGTGTGTAGAATCTGTCTGATAACCGGTGTTAATTGTGATGACTGTATTAGTGTGTGTTATCTGTTTGTTAATTTAAGTACTGCAACTAAGAATTTTTCAAATAGTTCCTACTTTTGCCGCCAATCGCCACCGTCAACGACTACTAGGCCAAGTTCAGGACTGAGCTACTAGATGCCGCCGCAGTCGGCTCTTGGCAACGAACATAGAAACCTAAGAGCGTTGTTTACATTCATAACCTATCCAATTTAGCTTCACACAGGTGCAATTAGTGGAAGGATCTTTAACATGCCATAAATATATGACATGGGACCGCCGGCTTTACTTCCCCTCCGAAGGAAGGCATACTGAGGGTTTTGGAGATATGATGATGAGTGAGTAACATTGCCTTTTACATATAGAGATAAAGCCAGCTGTTTTTAGTGACATGTCTATAAGGCGGCATACTTACATTGGGGCCAACCCCAGTACATTTTGAGTAGAGCCAACACGAAGATGTGTGATCAAGATATTGCTAATGCTGGGTTTGGTGCATTGAACACATTCAATTGTATTTTAGAATGCCTCTTGTTGTAGTGGTTAGTATTATTGGCCATGACTCTGGAGGCCTGGAAGCAATTTCAAGCTCTGACAAGAAATTAAATTCTGGTTGGAGGTACTGGAATGGTATCACTGACATATTAGTCACAGCCCCAATGTGAGGATGCCTTATAGACCTGTCACAAAAAACAGCTGGCTTTATCTCTAAATGTAAAAGGCAAATGTTACTCATAAGCAGGGCCCAGATTTTTATAACCTAAAAATACAAATATCCCTTAAAATGATCAGAAAACTTTAAAATATGACCTAAAAATTGAATGAAACTGTCATAATTTCAACACACAAAAATTTGCAAAGCGGCTTCGGTGGCGTAGTTGGTAGCATGCTGAGCTTCTATGCCCAAGATAGCGGGTTCAAACCTGGCCGAAGCCATCGGATTTTTTAAGAGCGTTAAAAATCCCTCAGTATGCCTTCCTTTGGAGGGGAAGTAAAGCCGGCGGTCCCATGTCATAGGTTTATGGCATGTTAAAGGACCTTCCACTAATTACACCTGTGTGAAGCTAAATTGTATAGGTTAAGAATGTAAACAACGCTCTTAGGTTCCTACGTTCGTTGCCAAGAGCCGACTGCGGTGGCGTATAGTAGCTAAGTTCTGAACTAGGCCTAGTAGTCATTGACGGTGGCGTCAAAAGTAGGAACTATTTGATAAATTCAAAGTTGGAGTCCTTCCTTGAATTAAAAAATAGATACACACACTAATACAGCCATCACAATTAACACCGGTTATCAGACAAATTCTTCACACACCCAAAGTACACGGGGCTACATGACCGCGTTGTCGCAGCCCCTAAACTGAGGAACCAACCAAAAATTTGCCAACAGACTACGTCATTGTGTGCTGAAATGATTTTAACAGGTACCAAATATAATTGAATTATTATTTGACAAATATGAATTATTTGCACACAAATACTAATTATTATTTCAGTCTATTCTTTGGCACTCCAGTTCTGTGTTCTTTTCTTCAAGGAAAATAACACTTCACGGTATGTAGAACTTAAAGGCTGCAACATCTGAAGTACAAAAGAGAGAATTTCGCCGTTAGGTACTCGAATTCATTATCGGATTAAAGGTAATAAGAAAAAGATGTACTTAAAATACATGACAGGCTTACCTCACTCTGCATTACAGTGGATGACTGTGGCCATTCATAGATTCTCACAGGAAAAAGAACGACTATTGTCGACCAGCACATTTTTGTACTCTGAAAAGCTAATTTTGACGTCTACAGAAGCTATTGGAGCCTACTTGAAGTGCACTAAATCACTGGAGTCACTCCACGTATGTGCTTCTCTCGACCGAGATGTTACTGAACGGTAAATCTCTTATCTCCTGCCACTTTCACTCCACGTTTTTTGCAGAAAAGAATTTCACCATTATGTTTGAAATGAACAGCCCTAGATGGCTTTAACTTCGGCATTTTAAACACAATCGAAATAACAATCGTAGCTGATAACACAAATCCACTTAGCACACGTATGGTTGCACTGAGGTACTTAACCAGACTGGCATTACTGGGCCTACGGTTGTCTGTCTTCCTACCCCCTCGATTTCAACATCGCTTCCGGATTAGTTGCAAGCGCAGTGTGTCTCCTGGAATGTGGATATTCCAAGAAATAAGGGTTGAACAAAGTTGTGAAGACTCTCATGTCTTCGTATTCATCCCCACTTTTAGTTCCGTTAATATTCAGTACCATACACAAAAAATGCATCATAAACCATTAAAAATGTGAGAAAATGACTCAAAATGTATAAAATATTCTAATAAATACCATAAAATGACATAATAATGACGTGAAAAGCGAGAAAATGACCTAAAATAAACACTTAGAAAAATAACGAAAAAATTACGTAATAAATATGCAATTCTGTAATGTGGGGGCCATGAACAGGATTTGTATATAAGTTAGCAATGTCTTTGGTGAACCATTTAAAAGATAACATGACATCACAATCTGGGCCCTGCTCATAAGAGTTAGCTTTAACAGTAATTTTTTTCTTTAAAAAATTTAAGGGGTACTCTCAGCTGTAGTCGACAAAACATCACGATCTTGCAATTTTCGGCAATTTGCAAAGTCCGGTCATTGTTTGTGTTCGAATCATTAACTTTCAGCTTTTTCGGTGCCTGGGTGGATGTTAAATAGTTCGCTATTGTCTTCATCCTTCAAAACCCGCAAGTAAAAAAATAACAACCTACCCCGCCTCCAAACAATAGTCTGCGTGTTTATAAGAACGGAGTGCCGAGTTGCCGACCAAAAGAAACTGATTCGATAGATCGATATAAATCAAGGATAACTCGAAATCTCCTCCAGCTGTTGTGAACAACGCGTTGACGCCAGCTGATCGATGAACTTTCAAGTCGGAAATTATATTTGCCGGACTAGATACAAATGTACCAATATTCTTTCTTAAACAGATTGTAACGTGTTTTTCGAGGGGTTTTATGCAACTGGCATAAGTCAGTAGGAAGCCATTCTATATTTATTTACGCGGCAAATTGTTCAGCCAAGACAATTTTTCATGGTAATTTATTATTATTATTAATTTATTATAATTATTATTAAGGTATTTTCGGAGCATTTTATAAAAATTATTAGCATTCAGATAGGTTTTCTATGTCTTAGAAAACGCTATCAAGCAAATTATTACGAACGACGATATCATAGAAAATTATCTGATTACGGAATTTTACGGAGTTTTTGTCAGTTAGGGTATTTGAGAGAGATGACTCACTGGGATTTCAAGTACACGCTGATTCTTGTCGAGAAGCATGACGCAATCTTGGGTCGCATCGTCAAGAAAAGGCGAATTGTTGAAACGGAAATCGACTTCTCCCTCCCGCGGAGTGTAATGAGGAAGGAGTGGGGATCTAGCGCGTAGGGTGCAGCCAATCAGTGAGGACGACGTAAGCTAGATGTCGGTACCATGGTGGGGGAGCCAACGTGTGGATATATCGTTCGACGCGCCGTGAAACGAGGACTATCTGTGAAATACTTGAGGAGTATGGATGCGCGTGCGAGTCGCTCCGATGTTCAGTGGAGTTAGCGACGAACTTTTGTAAAACTTGGTTGTACGAGTGTTTGGGTCCGAGGTACGGACCATAGAATTATCTAATCTACCAGAATATCATCAAATTCCGACGGAGATGACGACGTCCAGGAGACTGTGGGAAGCTCACAACATCATCAAGAACGAGGGAAATGCCTTGGCAATTTCCAATGGTAAGCGCAAATGACGCAGAAATACGCAATCTCTCATTTACTTTGTTTTATATTTCATATTTCAGTAACTTCATAGCTTGGAAATAAGAGTAAAATCAATTTATCAGACTCCGTTTTCACGTAATTTTCTATCGGTAATATTCAAATCACAACGCTCCAATTTAAATTTTGTACTTATTATTTTTATTAATTTTGCTATACTTGTTTTATATAATAAATTCATTTCTTTTACAATGCAATCTTTGCTTTCAGTAGGTAGCATTAGATATGGACCAATTCCTTCTCCTGATACAATTGTTTGTTGGGTTAATGATCAAATCATACCACGATCTGAGTGAATAGAGTCTTGAAGGTGTTCTGCCAGAGCTAGACGTTGTTAAATACAAATTTAGATTTCAACATTGCATTGAGGTCTTGGCGCCCATTAAAACAACATAGCTTAGGCAAAGGTAAACAGTTACATTTATCACCCAACAGTTAGGAGCTAGCAAAACGTTTCATTTGTACGCTCAACGTGGAGCAAAGTAAATACCGTTTCACTTGTCATCCCAGCCTAAGCAACACGTTTCATTTGTCGCCGACAACTTGGGGCTGAAAACCTAATAACATTTGTGGAAGGAGAAGGGTATATATTTCTGTGCCTGTATTTTGGGGGTTATTTGTCTTTATCAGTGTATATCATTATGGGGGATGAGAAAGAAAGACAGATGAGGTTACGTAGTGGTCATCAACGGGAAAGTGATGATACGAGCAGTATGTCGAGTGATGGTAGTACCGGGGTAGCGGAGGTAAATCCCGATACTGAAACAGGGAGTGTAGGCGGCCAACCAGAATTAAAAACTTTACTTCTCGAGTTCATGTATCAGAACAAAGTTAGTAGTGATGCCTTAAACGCAAAATTAGAACAAAACAGTAGGGAAAATAAAGAAAGTACAGAAGCTTTAAATGCAAAGTTAGAACAGAATAACGCTAAATTAGAACAAAACAGTAGGGAAAATAAAGAAAGTACAGAAGCTTTAAATGCAAAGTTAGAACAGAATAACGCTAAACTAGAACAAAACAGTAGGGAAAATAAAGAGAGTAATAGGGAATTGAGCGATAGTTTAAACGCCAAATTAGAACAAAACAGTAGGGAAATGAGTGACAAATTCGAACTGATTAGAGGTGAGATCAGGGGGGTGATGGAAGAAAAGGCTAAAGAGATTATTGCAGATGTAGACAGAAAATTAGGAAAAGTACAGGAGGAGTTGGAAATTAGAATCAGTACACAGGCTGAAAATTTAAAAGAACTAGTGCAACTGGAAACACAGCAGGTCAAAAAGCAATTGGGGGGAGAAATTGACAAAATTCAGGTAGCTACTAAAGAGGTTAAGGAACAGCTGGGGGGTAGAATTGAGAAAGTCCACTCACAAATAGTTGCAGAAGTAAATGATTTAAGAGAGAGTAATAGAGAGAGCATTAGCAAGATTGAGGAGAAACAAGCAAAGCTATATGATAAAGTAGAAGAATCAGAAGGAAACATTAAATTAACAGTAAACAGTATTGAGAGGAAGGCTGAGGAGAAAATCGCAGAATTAGAGTTAAAATTAAAAGCTAGGATCAGGCAAGAAAATAGTCAGAATAGGCCAGTTTTTGTGAATAGCACACACAGGGAGGTAGAACTGGGTAAGTTCAGCAATCGACAGGGGTGCCCAATGGAGTTCATGAACACTATAGAAAATAAATTCGGGGAGAGGTTGGAAAATGGTAGTATTGAGTGGTGCCAGGTAGTTGAAATTTTAGAACAAGTGTTTGTGGGGGAAACGAGGAATTGGTTTGCTGTCTACAGAGACAAGTTTACTGATATGAATGATTTTAAAATGAAATTCTGTGAAAAGTTCTGGAATGAGGTTATTCAGTCGCAGCATCGTGAGGGAGTAGTGTGTGGTAAATATAACCCTAAAGGAAGCTCCACCATGACCGAATACTTTTTAGGGCAGGTATTAGTGTGTAAATATCTGGATGGGTTGAAGGAGGAAAGTGATGTGGTAAGGTTGCTACTTAGGCACTTTCCCTATAGGATCAAGGAGGCTGCTTGTATCCAGAATGTAAAGACTATATCACAAGTAGAAAATTTGTTAAGCACATTTGATGCACTAGGGAGAGGGGGTTATGAGGACAATTTCAATCGGAACCAGGGTAATAATAATAATAGACCTAATGAAGCCAGGCATCAGGAAGTTCAAGGGAACGGTGGCGAAGGGGCCAACGCTCAAAATAGAAATAATAATAATCAGCTATATCAGAACAGAGGAAATGGCTATGGTAATCAGTATCAAGGGAGGAACAATGATTTCAGGGGAAATCAAGGGAGGAACAATGATTACAGGGGAAATCAAGGGAGAAACAATGATTTCAGGGGAAATCAAGGGAGAAATTATAATGACAATAATTACAACCAGAATCGGGGTCAAGGCAGAGGACAGCCTAGTGGTAGTAATATACAGCAAAACAATGATAACACAGCCCAGAACATCCAGACCAGTTCAGTAGTTAGTAGTACTACGGCCAGCTGTAGCGGTTCTTTAAACGCGAACCAGGCTGCGAAGTAAGGTCAGAATCTCAGTCTGTAGCATGCCCTGTCCATACAATTATACAGGAACCCTATGACCTAAATGTAAGAAATGAATTATTACATGAACTAAATGATGAAGGTATTATTCAGGAAGTGGTTAGTAAGAGCCCCATAGTTAAATTTAACGTGTCCGAGGCGTACACAGATGTTTTAATTGATAGTGGTTGTATGAAGAGTTGCATAAGTAGTGCATTTTATGATAAAATGAAAGGAACTGGAGTAAATTTTGAGGAGATGCCAATTAAAAGCACTTTTGTTATCACAGCTGTTGGGAAGAGGTCTAAAGTAATTTCTAAGCAAGTTTTAGTAGACATTAAAATTAATAATCATGTAGAGAAGCAGATTTGTCTTGTAATTCCAAATTTAGTATTCAGTGTTATCTTGGGTTCAGAGTGGCTAAGTAGAGTGTCTGGTAACTTATGTTATGATGTAGGGAGTTTGAAATTTAAATGGGGAGATTCTGAAGTAGAAGTAGCGTTCAATGACCATATTCAGAGAAGTAGTATTGTAGGTGTGATTTGTACTTTAAATGAGATATCGCCAGCCGTAGAGCGGGGTTCTCCATGTTTTGTGGGCAGTGTGATTACGAACGGAAGTCTAGAGGACTCGTTACGTGAGGCTGCATTTCAGGGTAATATAGAGGTGGAACAATGTGTTCGGCTCTATGATGTGTTATTGTGTAATAGGAGAGTTTTTGAGGATCGCATTGGTATGGCCAATTGCTATACACATTCATTGAACGTTATTGATAGGTCAGTATTCACAGGACATAGATATCCTGTACCTTTCGCTTATCAGAGTGCAGTTGAGGCACAAATTAACCAGATGCTTGAAGATGGGATTATTGAGCACTCGAACAGTCCATATGTTAATTCTTTGATAACGGTACCCAAGACCGACGGCACTGTTCGTATTTGTTTAGACGCTCGTTTGGTTAACAGTAGAATTAGTTCAGATCAGCTGAAATCTATGTCAATAGAGGAATTAATGCAAACATTTGAGGGGAAGAAGTATTTCACTTGTGTAGATTTGAGTTCCAGTTTTTGGCAAGTGCCACTTATGTACGAAGATAGACCATTTACAGCTTTTAGTCATAAATATAACCTTTATCAATTTTGTAGAACACCTTATGGGTTAAAGAGTAGTTCAGCAGCTTTAATTAGGGCTTTAAACATCGCATTAGGGGATGACACAGGAGAGTTTGTAACCATTTACATTGATGATATGGTAATTAGTTCACGCAGTTTTGAGGAGCATCTATGTCATTTAAATATAGTTTTTCAGAAGTTAGATCAGGCAGGGTTCACTTTGAAGCTGTCTAAGTCGTCATTCTGTCAGTCAGAAGTGACATTTTTAGGTCATAGAGTGTCGAGTAGAGGTGTAACACCAGAGGAAAGTAGGGTTAGCATGTGTGGACAGTAGCAACAGGGCATCGTTACAGATACTGAGAAATATGCTAGGTAGAGCAACGTGATGACGTTCATTTAAAGGGAGCCACTTGCAAGGTTGGAAGCAGGTGACGCAGAAACATTTATAGTTTCCAAACGTATTGGAAAAACAGCATATGTGCTGGAGGATAGTAAGGGAAACAGATTATACGGGACGTATAATATTCATAGTCTACGAAAATATGTGTCATAAAGTGAGTGTGTTTAGCTGGCGAGCCAGCCTATCAAATGAGTAAGTGTGGTGTCTGGTGCATGGAAGAGCTGGTCTTCAAGGCAGGCGTATCAGAAGTCGCACAGGGGGGTAGTATGTAAGTAAATGAGAGTTTTTAAGGTACAGGGAAATATGACGGGATTGTCGGATGCTCTTGAGCACTAAAATGTCTCGATACACCAAGGCCAGAATTTGGTAGCGCTGGTGAATTCCCATTTGCCTCCAAGAGATGGGTGAGCGCTTGTACATGGTATTTTTGCTTAAGGCGTCCACGAGGCAAAAGATGGGCCATCAGAATGCGAGACAGTCCTTCATGAAACTCATACATATCAGCACACGTGATTTCTTTTTACGGCCTCGCCATGTAAGATTTGTAAGTGTGTAATTTAAGATAATTTGTACAATGGTATTATTTGTGTGAGGAGAAATGGTCTGTGTTGAGAACTAGTAGTAAGTAGAATATGGTTAACGGGAACTTAACAAGACAGGGCGATTACGGCACAGAAATATTTGGTGTTATATGTAATGCGCATTTACTGTTTTTTTTTCAGAAGTCAATATTAATTTAATCTACTTTAAAGAGAGATTAAGTATTATGGTCACGAGGCGCTGCCACAATAGTGTGATCGTGTGCTCAGTGATAAGTGGAATTAAATGTCACCATAAGGAGGGGACCTCCAGTGAAATTAGGGAGTTCTATGGTGATATAAATATATCAGAAGACCTTCAATGCGTGTGATATGACATCGTAAATACATAGTGCTCACACATTAATTATGTCTATTTCTCCAACATAGAGAAATTTGAGAGGCGGAAATATCCGTGGAACACTATTCCATATGTAAAACATTGGACTGGTTGCAAAGTGCAATCCATAGTGACAACAAACTTTGACGCAAAGTGCGTGAAGAAAAAATATGAGTGTATATATCTGTAATTTAGGGTGATTTCGTTTATGTAATATGTATTTTGGATGGGGTTTATTAACGTGTCTGGGATAATCGGATAATGGACCGTCGTCACGGTAAATCATCCGATGATCCGAGGCGAATATGTAACGTGTTTTTCGAGGGGTTTTATGCAACTGGCATAAGTCAGTAGGAAGCCATTCTATATTTATTTACGCGGCAAATTGTTCAGCCAAGACAATTTTTCATGGTAATTTATTATTATTATTAATTTATTATAATTATTATTAAGGTATTTTCGGAGCATTTTATAAAAATTATTAGCATTCAGATAGGTTTTCTATGTCTTAGAAAACGCTATCAAGCAAATTATTACGAACGACGATATCATAGAAAATTATCTGATTACGGAATTTTACGGAGTTTTTGTCAGTTAGGGTATTTGAGACAGATGACTCACTGGGATTTCAAGTACACGCTGATTCTTGTCGAGAAGCATGACGCAATCTTGGGTCGCATCGTCAAGAAAAGGCGAATTGTTGAAACGGAAATCGACTTCTCCCTCCCGCGGAGTGTAATGAGGAAGGAGTGGGGATCTAGCGCGTAGGGTGCAGCCAATCAGTGAGGACGACATAAGCTAGATGTCGGTACCATGGTGGGGGAGCCAACGTGTGGATATATCGTTCGACGCGCCGTGAAACGAGGACTATCTGTGAAATACTTGAGGAGTATGGATGCGCGTGCGAGTCGCTCCGATGTTCAGTGGAGTTAGCGACGAACTTTTGTAAAACTTGGTTGTACGAGTGTTTGGGTCCGAGGTACGGACCATAGAATTATCTAATCTACCAGAATATCATCAAATTCCGACGGAGATGACGACGTCCAGGAGACTGTGGGAAGCTCACAACATCATCAAGAACGAGGGAAATGCCTTGGCAATTTCCAATGGTAAGCGCAAATGACGCAGAAATACGCAATCTCTCATTTTTCTTTGTTTTATATTTCATATTTCAGTAACTTCATAGCTTGGAAATAAGAGTAAAATCAATTTATCAGACTCCGTTTTCACGTAATTTTCTATCGGTAATATTCAAATCACAACGCTCCAATTTAAATTTTGTACTTATTATTTTTATTAATTTTGCTATACTTGTTTTATATAATAAATTCATTTCTTTTACAATGCAATCTTTGCTTTCAGTAGGTAGCATTAGATATGGACCAATTCCTTCTCCTGATACAATTGTTTGTTGTGTTAATGATCAAATCATACCACGATCTGAGTGAATAGAGTCTTGAAGGTGTTCTGCCAGAGCTAGACGTTGTTAAATACAAATTTAGATTTCAACATTGCATTGAGGTCTTGGCGCCCATTAAAACAACATAGCTTAGGCAAAGGTAAACAGTTACATTTATCACCCAACAGTTAGGAGCTAGCAAAACGTTTCATTTGTACGCTCAACGTGGAGCAAAGTAAATACCGTTTCACTTGTCATCCCAGCCTAAGCAACACGTTTCAAGATATCTAATGTTTAAGGGGGTACGCGTACACCCGCATTCCCCCTGAAAAAAAAAAGCACTGGCTTTAAATTATATTTTATATTTATCACTGAGGAAGAGACTAATGAGCTCTGCACACATTGCCATGTATTAGCAATGTCATTCTGATTTTTATGTTATTTGCCAGATTCCAGAACACACATCTAGAGATTCTAAGGATGTTTCATTACACCACTGCAATTGTGACACTGCCATAGTACATGTTTACTAATCAAACGCTAAATGTAAAACCAATATAAAACAAATGTAAAACATCAGTAAAATCAATTTGAGGACATCACTTTCACATTGGGGCCAATCCCTGTTTCGTTGAAAACCCAATGCCCATTGGAAAGCATTTAACACTGGAACCAATATCAAGTCCAATATTTTATCATGTCCAACTGTCCATCCATATGTTGGCAAGTTGCTTACTGTATTAGTAATAACAGTAAACCTACCTTTTGTTTGTACACATTGCGCTTATTCCAGGCAAATGTATGAGTGAGGTGTGGATCTGCTTCATAGGTCCGAATGTGAACAGAACCTTCAATTTCCACCCTCACATGAACATGTGTGAGTGTTGGAGGTATGGTAGCATGTGTCAGTCTCATCAATACTCTGGATAGGTAGCCTGGAGCTTGACTGCTCTGGTACATCAGATGTAGAGCTGATCCAGGAATGCGGATACTCTCCTGTAGAATCTGCACAAAAAGAAAAGGTTTCAATTGCCTTCATCAGTTTACATTAGGGAGGGATTTCTATGACAAGATTTCTATTCTTATTTGCTCGGTTTTGGTTTCGCCTCACAAAAAAATGTTTCAATCGTCATGTGTTCGTCATCATATCCTCTTCACTTAGGCTTAGATTAGGTTCGGCAGATATGTTTACACTTATTTACAACCATATTTACAATTAATAAATTACAAAACTTCTTTATAAGTAGTATAACGAGTCGTTCTTATTTACAAGATATTATTACTCAGTTGGTCTATAGCAGAGTTTCCCATTAGGTGGTCCGCGATGGTTGGCCAGGGGGTCCGTGAAGGTTCATCAAGAGATAACGCAATAATGAAAATGGAAAACGGAAAAGGTACAAAGAGTTCCTTTAAAATAATAATTAAACGTTGCCACCCACAGCATAAGTGGCGCACTCATATGTGGCATACCGTAATTTTAGCTTTTCAAGTTTCCCATTAGAAAGCGCTGTGCTCCTTTATCTCTGTGGTCTGCTCCGCAGCCATTTTGTGTGTGTACATAATTACATGAGTTTTGAAGGTTGAAACTTTTGATTCTTCGATTCAATTACTAAAGTACATTGAATATGGATCGTTGGTTGAAGAGTGGATCTTTAAAACGAAGTAGGCCCACTGCTACAGATAGTGATGAAGTGGAATCTGTGGTAATAGAAGTGAATGGTCCGCCTGAGCATAGCCAATCAAAGAGTAAGCCTGCTGTGAAAAGTAGGAAATACGACATAAAGTTTTGGGAATTGGCTTTACATATTGTGGACTTGAAGATTGTCCCAAGTCTCAATGTGTGATATTCTTTGAAACCCTTGACAACGAGAGTATGAAACCTGGAAACCTCTGGAGGCATCTAGATACCAAACATTCGGAGCACAAAGGCAAATCCATTGAATTCTTCAAAATAAAGTTAGCTGAACTGAAATCATGCCAGAAAGTAATTACTAAAGGTTCTGGTGCAAATGTGAATGAAAATGCAATGCTTGCATCCTACCAAGTATCTTAGCTTGTCACAAAACGTACCAAAAACCATACCATTGCTGAAGAGCTCATTCTACCTCCAGCAATTATTTTGTGCAAGAGAATGCTGAACTATGCTTCCGCAAAACCTGTAAGTACCGTTCCGCTGTCTAACAATACTGTGCAAAGGCGAATTACTGATATGTCAGGCAATACTGAAGAGACATTGTTGGCAAGGCTCCACATGTGTGACATGTTTGCTCTGCAGTTGTATGAGAGTACGGCATACCAAAGAAGGCGATAATGCTGGTTTTTATATTTTTTTTATGCCATGACAAAATATATGCAGATTTTCTTTTTGTCCTGTCAACTAGTACACAGCATGCTGAGCATCTATGCCCAAGATCGTGGGTTCAAACCAGGCTGAAGTCGTCGGATTTTTTTAAGAGCGTTAAAAATTCCTTACTATGCCTTCCTTCGGAGGGGATGTAAAGCCGGTGGGCCCATGTCATAGATTTATGGCATGTAAGAAAACCTTCCACTAACTAAAATTGTGTGAAGCTAAATTTGTAGGTTAGATTTGATTAACGCTCATTAAGTTCCAACGTCCGTCGCCAGGTGCTGGTTGCAGTGGCATTTAGTAGCAAAGTTCACAGCTAGGAGTTGTTCATGGTAGCATTGGGTAGCAAAAGTAGGAACTACTTGAAATTGATCGTCTGCAGTCCTTACCTGAATAACAGATAACACACACTAATATAGCCATTACAATTAACACCGGTTATCAGAGAGATTCTACACACACCCAAAGTACACGGAGCTACATGACCGCGTTGTCGCAGCCCCTAAACTGAGGAACCAACCATCCAACTAGTACACACAACAGCAGACGATATTTTCACTGCTCCGAACGAGTTTTTTTGAGCTGAAAGATGAGGTACGGATCTTTCTTCTTGGGACGATACATGAGGATTTGCTCAATGACGTTTCTTCGCTTTGCAGAACTGCTTACTTAGCTGACGTGTTTGATCACCAAGGGCCGATTGCATAAAGCATTTGATCTCAGTTCACCAGGTTCAGCTGATCTTTGCGCGTGCTGAACTCAGAATTTCTGTTGTATAAACGTTAATCTAAGATCACCGCGTCTTGATCTGAGTTCATATTTAACCGGCGACAGTTCTCGGTTCAGCGATGTTGATCTTAGTTCACAGCTGTTGCCCGTGAAACATTTTAGCACTTAGATTCCAGTTCTAGGCTGCATTTAAAAGAGAAATATGTTAGAAAGCTTGTACATTAGCAGGTTATACGAAGGTACTATTTCTTTCTGGACTAGGCCTAATTTGTGCATGTTCTTCTTGGTCTTGCAACAACTTTTCGGGAATATTTTCCCGAGCCCGATGGCGATAACTGCTGGATTTGAGACCCATTCAGCTCCAATCTCAAAACTGAAAATATTTACCTACTATCAGAGGAGAAACAAGACCAACTCGTTGAATTGATCTCAAGAGGTGACAGCCCGAAAGGACTACTTGGGAATCAGCGATAAGGCAATAAAAATATTCTTCCGTTCGCAACAACTTACTTGTACGAACAAGCCTCCTCCACAATGCGCATAATGAAAAGCACATATAGACTAGATATGAGGCCTGATTTCAGGGTGAACATTTCGAAATTGCAACCCGACCTTCAAGAAATAGTTTGCGGGAAAGAATAGGTTATGTTCGTGTTATTGAACACCAGGCCCTTTTACACATTAGTGTTGTTAACAAATTGATAATAAATAGGACTTGTTCCTTCATTTTCTTCATTCACTGCATTGTTATTTTTAGGTCTGTAGCACTACGTACCCTCACGACTTAAAAATAGTATATGTTGCAATAGGATTAAATAAATAAATATTAGCAAACAAATAATTCAGCACAGTAATCCAAGGCAGAGGTTCCCATTAGGAATTTAAATATTTTAAGTCGTTATTTAAAAGAATTTGGAGCAGGGGGTCCGTGCTTACATTACGATTGCATTAGGGGGTCCGAGAAAAATTCCTAATGGGAACCTCTGGTCTATAGCATTTCTATAAATGTTGTGTTATTATTATTATTGTTTATGTGGATAAGTATGTCAATGATATCATTTGTTAACTTCCTACTGTAGCAAGCTTCTGATATGAATGCTGTCAATACTATTTTGATATCTGTTTCTATTTAACATTGCTATTTAGAATATGAGAATGCGCAATATATTCTCACCTGCCAACTCCATACAGGCCATGTATGCTCACCTGGGTTTCTGAAAATACCAAACTTCTTCCGGGAACACCGCCTACTTTCTCAGGCATCCAGGTTGACAAAACAACTGGTCTAAGGAGTTCATGATCATGATCCAAACAGGGTCCTCGTTGAGAGTTGCTTGATAGGTATGGCACACTAACTCCAGGAATACCTGATGAAATAGGTAGTAGCTTTATGAACAGTAATACAGTACAGCATACATTAAGCACGCCTGTCTTTGCCAAGTATGTCTCATTGTAATGATGGCGTAGGTTTAGGAAGTTTCAACCCACATAACCTATGGTAGTGCGTTTTGAGGATCCAACCTGCCTATGGGCTAACTACTAAACAGACAGAATGAAATCAATCTTACATTATTAGCCTTTCAAGATATGACTGCCAGCGGTTTTGATAATAGCAGCTGGAGCCTTAAGGACGAGTAGTGGGACACAGTGATGGCAGAGTGCAGTCTGCTCTTAAGTCAAGCATCATTGTGCATGCTACTTGTGTTACACAGAAGTGAATTGTGAACGGAAAAATTAACAATACTGGGCGAATTAAGAAGGGTGCGTTTCAACAGCACAGCTAAGCTGAATAGGAGCTCATCTCACCATGGAGAGTAAAATGATGAAGGGCCACTGGACATCAGTTATATTCTTTCTGCGTGACTGTACCTGTCAACTATACAAGTTGACAGCATGACACAAGTAAACACAGAATAGTTTCCACCGCGGCCACCAGCAATCGTATCTTGAAGGGCTAATACCCACGAATGTTTAGGTTGCCAGTCTTGGCTTAGGAACAAGACTAACACAGATGGGAATGAGTAACCCAGACACAAACAAACATAGAGAAATACTCCTTAGACTATCTTTCTAGTTGCTCTCTGAGGTTGCTTGATTTACATGTCAAAGACATCATGGTTATCATCCTTATGGACTTGAGGAATATGTTGAAACCTTTCTATTTGTGTAACTGAGTGATGTTTGAAGGGCTTTATGTGAGCATTATCAACAATTCTATGTGTGACTGTAGCATATCTTACATCTGTCATTCAAAGTTTATCAGTTGGTCAACATGAGTGTACCCGATTGGATTGGGCAGGGAGTTATAATTAATTTCCTAGTGCCTGGAATAAATTATATGAATTATTTATAGTGCTCAATAAATTACTTCTCACATAAATGGGGCATCCAATAATTAATAACATGTAATTCTTTCAGTTAAGAGTTTTATCTTTCCTGCCGAATTGGGCACAAATACAAATACATGTTGATTGACTGAGAAGTTATCATTTGATTGTTAATAAGCAGCTTCAAAGGTTTCTAGACTACAGTATATGCTGCTGAAGGTGGTGTTGTGAACCAAGTGTATATAACTCATTGGCTGTTGAATAATAAAGTATCAAATCAAACTGTAAACTTCCTCTGGTTACATTTCATATTTCATAACACTGAGAAAACTCACTCATTGAGAATCCAGGAGTCCCAGGGTTATCATTAAAGGTGTCGGTGTCATCACTCAGCTGCATCACAATGGGTGGCAATACCACTATTTGGTTCCAGGGAACAAACACAGTCCTTGTGAGGGGTCGAAATGGGCTCCGTTGAAACTGAAGAGTAACAGCGCCTCCGCCATTTACCAGCACGTCAAACCTAAATGAAATACATGACAGCTGTTACCAATGCTTCAGAAACAAATATACCCCAAGCTATTCTAATCCAAAATGATTAAGGAAATGGGCTGACACAGGGAACTAAACAATAATAGAAACCATAAACAATTTGAAATTAATTATACAACACTTACAGTTAGTAAAACTCTCAAAATGATCACGAGGCATAATGGATGTAAAGTATCCAATCACATTTGAGACCACGAAGATATACCATGGGACTTTTAAATTGAAAAAATGGGAATACTTGTTGACACTTCATTTCTCGTTTCTGGTGTAGAATTACAGCTGGATTGAATAAAGCATGGTAATTATCAAAGGTTTCTCCTGTACATGTGGATGTCTCTGACAGAGGAGGGTCATTAGGGGGAATGCACTCCCGCCCCAAAGAATTGCCAGTAATTGATCATAGTTTCATTAAAAAGACGGCTTTCTGTTATATATATTTCTTTCTGGAAATCACATGAAGGTTCAGAATAATAAACCATTGATATCCACTCTTTTTCTTCCCCTTTTCCCTTTTGAATAATGCATTCAATTGTTTTTCAGAGCCAACACAATCCTGTTGAGTCATTGTTTGCTAATAAGCAATAAAATGTATGTAAAACAGGTTTGAAGATTGTAACATGAGAAAAGAATAGTCAATGTCCACACACTGCTGGGAAAAGACAGATGATATCCACATCCCCGCACTTTCTACTCATTTTGCCAGGAGTGTAACCAGACGGGCTGATAGGGCTCCAATCCCCTCCGAAATGCTATTGAAATTCCTTGGAAAAAAAAAAAAAAAACACTTCACAATAGTGGCAATTTTTGGCATTATTTATCCATAATTTTGTTTCAATTTTGATTATATCACAGCAAATATTAGTAAACCCACTAATGTAGCTGTAGCCACACTCCACAGCTGGACTGCAAAGCTGAGCGTACGGAGGTCCAAGGTTTCAACCTCGTTGCT
This sequence comes from Meconema thalassinum, assembly GCA_946902985.2. Lineage (NCBI taxonomy): Eukaryota > Metazoa > Arthropoda > Insecta > Orthoptera > Tettigoniidae > Meconema > Meconema thalassinum. The sequence goes on from OX336388.2 coordinate 1,573,139,646, forward strand.
GACAGCAGCTATCCTGAGTGTAGTTTCCCCTAACTTTTCACACTCCAGGTACCATATTTCATGTAGTTCCAGGGCACCAGCCCTAGACCAAACTATGAGGTGCGTTCAAAAAGTAATGAGCCTGAGGCATAATTACAGAAACCAGTACCTGTATGTTAGAAGTATTGGCCCTGGCTGTTGAGGCACTTGTCCCACTGTGACACGAGGCGGTGAATGGCTGTCTCATAAAATTCCCTGGGCTGCGATGTGAACCAGTTCCGCACATACAGCTGGACGTTGGCATCCGAGGTGAATCGTTGGCCCCGCAGAGCCCTTTTCAGGGGACCAAACATGGCATAATCACAGGGAGAGAGGTCGGGACTGTATAGAGGGTGGCCGAGAACCTCCCATTTGAATTTCTGCAGGAGAGCCGAGACTGTGTCGTACATTGTCGTGGAGCGACCACGGTGGCTATGGCGTTCACTGTCACTCGGCGGTCCTGGGCAATGAGTGCATCAACCAGCTGGACGTTGTCATCGGTAATGCAGGGGGGTGCCCCAGACCGGGCATCATCGGCTAACAACACCCGTCCTTCCCTGAAGCGCTTGTGCCACGCCTTGACCCTTGCAAGGGACATGCAGTGTTCGCCGTACACTTGTGACATTCGGCGATGAATGTCCGTTCCCCCTACTCCTTCCGCTGTCAGAAACCGAACAACACCTCTTTGCTCTTCGGTTGACGCCTCCATGTCACTGTTTGCAATGCGACTGGTAGCGTTGGACGATTGATGCATGCCGCTGCTCGCTTTGTATCGTCATGTGACGTGCATGCGTGCCCTCTAGCGACGGGCTGTGACCTTCCACGCTCTGGTCGGAACCACACCTCGTTATACATGCCACGATTAGCCGATGTAGTCACCGGTTTGCGCATTCCAGCCTCCGGCTCTTTACTTTTTGAATGCACCTTATACATTTACACACACCTACAATAACATACACACACAATTCTCTGGCTTAAATAATATACTGTTCAAGCTTATCGAAATACAATTCACAATATTTATTTACATAATACAAACATACATATATTTTCATTTGAGTCTGTTTTGCCTTTCAGCATCCAATCAAGTTGGAAGCCTCTGTTGGCAAACAACCTCCATAATCCTCTATTAGAAGTTAGCACTGCAGTCTCCTCTGCGTCTACACCTTCCACTTTGAAAATATAATTCAACACTCAATCTAACCATTGCTTCTTTGGTCTACCTCTACTTCTCTTACCCTCTACAGCTGAACTCATTAACCTCTTGTGCAATTTCTCCTCCCCCATTCTCTTCACATGACCCCATCATCTGAGTCAGCTCATACGAACAGCTTCATCCAGCGTGTTCATTTCTAACTTAGCCTTTATCTCTTCATTATGAGTTCCTGTCATTGCTATCATCTATTTGTCCCAGCAATCATTTGTGCTACCCTCATATCAATTACCTCTACCTTATGTATTAGATATCTTGAATCTACCCAGCTCTCACTTCCATACAGCAAGGTCTGTGTAAATATTGAGCAATGGAGGAAGAGTTTCATTGCAATACTAACTTATATCATGCATAATACTGTAGATCACAATTGTGAACTCACTGCATTGGCTTTTCTGTGCCCGACTATTTATTTCCCAATACCACCATCATAAGAGAATACACAGCAATGTAGTTCCTCCTTCTTGTGTTTCTTCCCTACCAACATAACCTTTGTTTCTGAAATGCTCATTTTCATAAAATATTCTCTACTTTTCTGTTCAAGTTCTAACATGATTTTGTAAGCTTTAGATAGAGTCAATGAGTCACCCAGGAATAGCAAGCTTAGTTATGGAAGGAAGGGTCAAGGACGAGAACTGTAGGGGTAGACCAAGGTTAGAATATGTTAAACAGATTGCCTCGGACGTAGGGTGTGGTAGCTATGTAGAGATGAAACGATTAGCTCAGGACAGGGAGGCATGGAGTGCTGCATCAAACCAGTCAAAAGACTGAAGACTCAAACAACAACGATGAGTCATTACAACCAGGTCACCAGCGTAAGTTAGACTAATTATCTGGTTTCCACCTAATTGAAACCCATCTAGCCAGTTTATGCCCTTTAATAAAGGCTCAATATATAAAATAAATACCGTACCATAGTAGTGGTGAAAGATTACAGCCTTGCCTCACTCCTGTAACAACTTTAAACCAAGAGTTCTTCCTACCATGAACTCTCACTGCAGCCTGATTATTATGAACACAAATACTTTTGATTGCCTAACAGCCGTCCCTCAGCACCACATCCCTCAGGATGTTCAGCATCTTTTCTCTTGGTACTCTATCTTACACTTTCTCTATATCTACAAAACACAAACGTCTATTCTTCTCGAAGCATTTCTCAGTAACTTGGCACATGCAAAAAATTTGATCCTGACATCCTCGTTGTGGTCTAAAGCCACACTGGTTTTCATCCATCTTACTCTTGACCAATGATCGAACTTTCCTTTATTCAATGCCTGAGTACACTTTGTCTGGGACACTCATCAAAGAAATGCCTCTATAATTGTTGCAATCTTTCCTGTTAACTCACTTATTAACTGGAGTGAATACTGCTTTTGTCCAGTCTGAGGGTACCTTTCCTAAATCCCATGACAATTCGATTACCCTATGTAACCCTTTCTGCCCTGCTTTCCTACTATACTTGACCATTTCTGGCTGAATTTCTTCTACCCGTGCCAGTTTTTGACATTGTAGTTTATTTAGTACCCTCTCTACTTCCTCAACAGTGATCCTGTTCCCCTCCTCATTCTCTTCCTGCATAATCTCTATGCCACATGCCAGATAAGCCTCGTTTTACATTTAGCAAGTTTTCGAAGTATTCTTGCTATCTTTCAACATACCGGTAATCTATCTATATATTGTATTTATATTACTTGTATTTACAGTATAATTTTATCGATCTCACATTTCATATTTGAATCTACTGGCCCCCTCCTCGGTCGGTGCATATGCTAATACCTCTCATTGGTTAATCTTTCTTTTATTTGATTTTGATTGGTAAATTTATTAATTTTATGATTGGTCCCTTCTCATTTGCTAAACTGGCGCTTAACTTAGCGTACCTCAATACACTTCCCCTATGTCCTGTTCATCAATAGGCATGACCTTAGTTCCTGGTGAGCATCAGCCTTGAAATTACTATTAACAGGCCATAATGGTTAGCCTAAAACTTGGCAAAGATTGTTGCTTTCATGGTCAGCTCTACATCTTGTGCAGTAGATACAGACTGACCATCTACAACTTTATCCATGCTTCCCGAGAGAGATTCATTAGGAACCCCTGCAATAAGACAGCTCCACTCTTTTGATCATGTGTCAAAGAGATATGGAATTAGGTGGGAAGCTACTATACTTATCCCTAGGGCGTGATGGGGGCCTGCTTTAGAGCTACCAGTGTCGGTCTCTAAATGTATATTTAAATGTATATCTAAATGTATGGAGTAAATACAAGCACAAGAAGACAAACACATGCTGGACCTGTAAACTGAAAAAAGTTAGTCCTCAACACACAGCCTGTATAAGAGAATGAACACAAGTTTGGGATACCATAATGAGCTGAACATACAGACGTCTGTGCAAGTCGAAGGTTATACAACCACTAATTTTCATAGGTACTGGTACAATAGCAAATACAATATAGTAAGAAGACGAGGTAAAAAAAAAGAAGAAAAGTGAGCAAAGTTATTGTCAGTGAATTTCAAAACTCACAGATAGTTTTGAAAGTGAAATAATGCCAACAATTCATAGTCTTCCTATAGATTCAGAATTTTATGACACTTCAAGTGGATATCTACTGATAAGAGAAAAGGAAAAGTTAAAATACAATGGATACTTCCTACATATTTTGTAAAATTTTAATCAATAATATGGTAATTTTTCATTATCAAACAATGGTTTATTTTGAAACCAAAAGCAATAAAGCTTTTATTAAAAGATATCTGTTACATCTCTCTGCATTACATGCCTTGATGTTTTTGAAGATATTGGCATACAAACACACAGGAGAGAGTTCAATGTTCAGATCATTTTTTTAAAGCTGAAATAAAGATATCATTCATTGCTTGTTTGAAATTTAGGGATTTTGGATAGATTTGGAGATAAGATTTTGAATCTTATTTTGAGAATGACTTTGATCTTTAGTAAAATATTTAATTCAGAAGTGATAGTCAGAAACAGATGTTCTGAAATTTAGTAGGATTTTGAGATTTCTAGCAAAATTCTGATGGAATGGAAATGAAAATGGATTTGGAAATAACGTCATTGTTAAAACATTACAATTGTATCGGCAAGAGTGGAGGAGATGGAAACTTTATTATTATTATTATTATACGTTGATGAATACATATTCTTGAAATAGTAACTAAACAAGTATGACAAAGGAGAGAACAATGTATTTATAGTCAGCATTATTGAAATAATAGAAGCACGATATGGTAATGTAATGGCACGACGAAACTGCAGTTATGGTTATTGAGTTTAAAGGAGGTTTTGTAAGTACCGTAGTAGAAATGCAGTATTATTATGAAACAAGTTTATGTGGTGAATATTTGTTGTTGGCAAAAGTATTATGAAACAGTGCAAGAGTAAATAAAGGTTGAGTAAACAAGGTTATTGGAACTTAGATTGTGAAGATTGTGCAAAATAAATGAAGTTTATTTATTTATTTGTTGACGGTACACAACAGGGCTCAGTGTGCGCCCCAATAACAGTGCACTTCCTGATATTTCTGCATTAAGTATTAATATCTAAATGTAATTATTAAAACTAGGAAGTTCACACAGATTGAAATGCATAGTAGTAAAAAGCTTAAACTAAAGATAATATAAAAACTAAATCAAAATTTGACCTGATGTCAAATATATAAAAAACAGGTTTTGAAATTATTACATCGTAAACTAAAAGGTAACATTGATAACTAGGGAACAGGCCTATCCACATACAGTATATACATTTTTGATTCTGTTTTGTGTGATAACTTTATCTCAAGTATGAATTAGAGTGATTGGATTATAATTTCCAAGAACGGTCTAATTGAGAGACAGAAATCTAGTTTCCAGTTTACATGAACCGCATCGTTGTAAATACTGCAAAGCCTCCATACAGGTGAATTATTATGTGAAGTAGTATTGGTTATATCATTTTTGAATGTTATAGTTGATCTTGTAGTTAAGCGAGGGATGTTGAAATTTAGGAGCGATAGGAAAAATGAGTTATCAATTTGACCGTTAATAACTTTATAAAGGAATTTCATATCATTCACTTGCCTTTGAGACTCCAAAATTGTCATGCCGAAATTCAACAAAAGTTCACCGTTGGGTACCATGTGTGGGTAATTGCCCGTTATTTTGAGGTGTAAATATCTGAGGAATTTCTTTTGAACTTGCTCAATGGATTTAATGCATGTTTTCTGCCAGGGACTCCATACCTGGCTGGCATACTCGAGCTTGGATCTCACCATGGCAATATAAAGGTTTATGCAGGTACTGGTCGTAAAGAATGGCTTAGTGTTTCTTATTATAAACCAGGCGCGGCTGGCGAGTAAAGGCTCTTAGGAGGAGCCTCTCTTGAAAGATTCTATGAATATACCTATTTAATTGAGGAATTTATAATTTATATTAAATAGAAACATTTATAAATTTCACTAATCCATTCAGTCACGAGTCAATATATTTGGAACTGTTGATAAAGCATGTTCTTAAGATGGGTAGTAGCGCCGTTAGGTTGCGTCTTAACTGTGCCATTCCTTCCCATGTAACAGGGTTGGGGGGCGTGGTTAGGAAAGCTTAATTCGTTTACATTGTATCGCTAAAGGCTCAAGCGGCCACAGCCTAACCCAGGCTTGCCAACGCCGACAGGATATTTCTATTCAGTGGAATGCATTGAAAGTTGTTCTAGAAGACTCATACCACTCTTGAGAAAGTTTATCCTTTCCCTCTTTTAATTTCCGAAGGATTATTAATTGACAAGTTACCAGAAACAGTTAGACGACTAATAAGTGATATTCATTATTGAGAACTCAAATGGCATTCTTTGAAGTATAATAACTAAAATACTTCCGCCAGATAGCACAATGAGGTGGCGAGGGGTAGCAGAACCATCTACTGAGACTTAACGGAAGTATTCTGTTTAAAATCTGCCGCCGTTCATGCATGCTATGTAATTGTAAACAAATGTTCGTGCGTGAAAATCGTTGGTGTAACTTACAAGTTCATTAATTTTGTTGATTGTCAGTGGCAAGTCTTAATTTGCATGTTACGGGCTACAGTAGTGGTAAGTGTATGTCTACAAGACAATGAATTCAGTTAGTAGCGTATTGGGCAAAATTCTTGACCACGAAACTAGGCTCATTGTGAAGGGTCTTGGCGCACCTAAACCAGATCTTACAATCTCTCAAACTCAGAAACAATGTAAATCCAGGGGGGGGGTTATGTTAGAAATTTTAATAGAGCATTGTATGATGCAGCAGAATGGTTGTGTGGCTGCAAGGTAAAAAAATGCCTTCTTTTGTTTCACCTGCCTTGTTACCAATTCAAATGATGGTTCATGGACTGAGACAGGTATTACGGACTTGAAGAATTTTCATGCCAAAGTTAAAAAACATAACTCCAGTGAAAATCACCTAAATGGCTTTATTGAATTTGCCATGTTAGGGAAAGTGGCCATAAGGTGCCAGTTAGACAGTGCTTACCGCTTGAATGTAAAGAAATATAATGACAATGTATCGAAGAACCGGTATATATTAGGCAAGCTCATAGATTGCATCAAGTTTTGCGGTAAGTTCGAGCTCACCTTGCGGGGGCAAGACGAAACAGACAATTCCAAAAGTCCAGGAATTTTTCGCGGGTTAGTTAGTCTAATGTCCGAACTCGACTGTGTTTTAAAGCAACACATAGAAAAGACCGATAATCGAGTTTTCCTAGGTCTCTCAAAAACTATTCAAAATGAATTGTTGGACTCGATTTACGAAGTTTGCCTTCATTTGATTAGAACTGAACTGTCGCAGGCTAATTATGTAGCAATCGAAGTTGATGAAACCACAGACAGTGCCTCTCTATCACAGCTGGTCTTGATAATGCGATACGAGTTAATGGGAAAAATAAACGAAAGATTCATAAGTTTCGATCAGCCAAAAGACCATAGTGCAGAAGGTGTCACTGAAGCTATATTTAGTGAGCTGGTGAAAATGAAAGTGAGACCCCTGAAAAACTCATTGCTCAAAGTTATGATGGTGCTCCAGTCATGAGTGGTCACAGGAGTGGGGTTCAAGTTAGGGTTAAAGAGAAATATCAGAACGCCCACTTCATTCATTGTTACGCACACCAGTTAAATTTAATTGTTGAACGTTGTGTAACTGGGAATAAGCAAGTGTGACTATTTTTCAGTAACTTGGAAGGGATTTCCACCTTCTATTCGCAGTCTCCCAAACGAACAGCTGTTCTTGATGAGATTGTAAAAAAGCGAATTCCTAGCTGTCCACAGTCCATCAGATGGAATTTCAAATCCCGTTGCGTGACCACTGTGCACAAATACAAGGATGAAATAGTGCAGTGCCTGGTAAAAATTATTGACGATGTTACAAATGACTATAAGACAGTAAATAAGGGTATGGGAATAAAGGGTCTCCTACAAGAAGACTATTTTCTTTTTTGGTTGGAGTTTTTTAACAAAGTCATGCCTCATTGTGACATTTTATTCAATCAACTTCAAAAAAAGAATGTTAATGCAGTGAAAACAATGACGTATGTGTCTGACTTTGTTTCAAGCATTCAGCGGACTAGGTCTTCGCTTGATACTGATCAACTCTGTGAGGGGGAGGGACCGTCCATAAAACATGCGCGTTTCACTGAGTCGCGGAGTGCGTGTGCGAGAGAAGTCTGTGATATCATGACGCAGATCAGTGATCGCTTTCTCTTTAGTGACCACCTGACAATTGCCAAGTTGTTTGAGCCATCATTGTTCCCTAAACATCGCATTGTTTTCCCTGAAAAAGAACTGAATATAGCAGTCGACTTATTTAGGTTAACTCTACAGAGCTGCACCATGAGCTGAATGTGCTATACAGCCGACCTGACTTAGCAAAAGCATCAGGTGCGTTGACCTTGTTGAACTTTCTTTACGAAAACAACTTGGTGGGAGCTTTGCCCGAAAACGTTAAACTCCTACAGATCATAGTGACCATTCCAATGACCACAGGAAAGGCAGAGCGGTGTTTCTCTACCCAAAAACGAGTGAAAACATTTTTACGTAACACAATGAAAGAAGGCACTTGCAATGTGTTCCACAGAGAAGGAGTTTTTGGAGTCACCAAACTTCAATGAGCTTGTCATTGACCACTTTGCAGCGCAAAAAAGAGAGGAGGGCAGACTTCACTTACACACCTTCTGAATTAAGGTAGGTCATGTGTTTATATAAAGTAATAGCAAGTAGCTTCATTGTTCTTAATATCTACAATTGTGTTTGTTTCCATTTATCCCTCAAGATCGGGTACACTTTCGGCCTATGTTCCAGATCAATTCCCTTACAGTTCTAGCTGGTAGGCACGCTGCTTTCTAAGTAAAATGCGATTGTTTGGTAGTGTACAACCGTGAAACAGACTTCTCTGATCGGGACTAATTAGAATGGGGTCTAGGTTAAATTAGAAAACGAATGCATTGCTTCTTCCCGAATTTCGAAACTAGGTAAGTAAATTCATTTTAATTAGAAAAAATGCTTCATAAAATAATATAATGGTGCCAATCTGTTTGTCAACAAGAAGTCTGTTCCGAGCTCCCCCACCTTTCACCGTGAAATTTAAAATCCTGCAGCCGTGTATGTGGGTGTCATATAAGAAATGCGTTATACCAGCATTTTGACACTACGTGCTGAGCCTTCCCCGGCTCCAACGCCACGAGCCGCGGCTGTTATAAACCCCAACATGCGGTATGCTTCTCCGACTGTCTTTTGCACAAGACAAGTGAAAGCAAGCTCTCGGTCAAACAGGATTCCTAGATCTTTCTTCTCGCTTACTGTTTGCAATGACTGAGGTCCAATTCCAGAAACAAATGTGATTGGGTTCTTCTTAGGTGTAAAGGTCACAACAGCACACTTCAGTACATTTAAGTATAATTTGTTTTCTATACTCCATTTCTGTATATTATTTAGGTCATTTTGTAGTAGAGTGCAGTCATTAGCGGAAGAAATTAATTTAAAAATGTTTAAGTCATCTGCATATAAAAGACTATTTGAGTGTAGTGTACAACGTGGCAAATCGTTTATCATTGCTAGAAAAATCAGAGGTCCAAGGTTCGAGCCTTGGGGTATTCCGAAATGAACAATGTATTTCTTTGATACAATTTTCGGGAACAAAACAAATTGTTTTCTGTCTATGAGGTAGGAGCTGAATAATTTGAGTAATGGGTGGGAGAACCCCAAAATACACAATTTGTTAAGAAGGATATCATGATTTATGCCATAAATGAATTTATGATGAATAAGTAAATAATCAAAGTCAACCCCTGGCACTATACAGCCCATGACGGGCTAAGGCCGACCAAGCGACCGCTGCCCAGCCATTTGGCGTGCAGATATTGGGGTGACGCGTGATCAGCGTGTCGGGTCCCCTCGGCCGTTAATCTTGGTGTTCGTGATCGGGGTGCTGTCTCTCTGTCAGACAGCTACTCAATTGTCCTCACGAGGCTGAGTGCACGCCGTTCCAACTCTCACGTCAGTTTTAAAATCCCTGACGGAGCCGGTGATCGAATCCGGGACCTCCGAGTGAGAGGCAGGCGCGCTACCCCCAACACCACGGGGCCGGCACATAAGTAAATAATGCAAGTACTATATTTTAAACAGCTGATGGAACATGCTAGGAGTGATTGTAGGAAGTCTTAGTGAGTTGGATATGATGTCTATTTATTAAACTTATTAATGTATTTATCCAGAATTATGACATTTATAAGCATGTGCTTTGCTTTATTGTACGGCCATAGCTACCAGAAAGTGACAGAAAACCTATTGAGAGAATGATCAGTTAGTAAATACTTTTGTGATGTTGATGATTTGAGATATGAGTACAACAAAGACACTTTATAAGGAAATAATTGTATGGAAGAAGAAGAATAAGTTGTAAATAAGTGTTAATAGTGTATATATGTGGGAAGGGATTTTGGCAAGCGAATAAACCGAACACGTCTTGTAGTAATTTTAAGTATAAAAACTGCATTTAAACGTAAGATTACATAAGATGAGATTTTACAGAACTTCACGTGACATGACTCGACACAAAACTGTAACTGTTCGTCTTAGTTTCTCGCGACTTCCACTTGACTCCTCTACGCGGCGCCACCGGGCAGTATCGAGGCTGGCGGGAAACCCAAAAACATTCATTATTTTCCGATTCCCACATTCGGCGATCCTGCAGATCATCCGCCTCGGATGATGAGAAGTCTTCAGCCCAGGGTTTGAGGAATTCAGCACAAGTAGTTGTTCGGTTGGGGCCTAAGTGATTCCCTTCACGACAGAGGTCGTAAGTGTCATTCAGCTTGACTCTGGAGATTCTGTAAGGCCCATGGTACTTTTTCTTCAATTTAAGGCCTGGTTCAAACTGGGTCCTCTTGATGGTGACGATATCGCCAACTTGGTACTGGCGAGCAGGCCGTCGACTTCGATCAAACGACACCCTGTTTTCTTGATGCACTTTCTGGATTTGTGCTCTCGCTTCTTCATGGTGTTCATCTCTCCTGGTCTCAAACTTGTCTACCATCTCTTCATTGATCAACTCAACTAATCTCAGGTAATTTTCACAGCGCATTTTAGCTCCTGTCAGAAGTTCGAACGGCGTCTGCTTGATACTGCGGTTGTAGGTGGAATTCATGGCTCTTCGATCAGATTCGACGTTTTTGTACCAATCTCCAGGGTTTTCGATGGACAACTTGGCCAGCACGGAGATGATTGTGGAGTTCATCCTTTCTATCTGGCCATTGGCACGAGGGAGTCTGGTCGTGATCAGCGAGAGGGCGATATTGTTGGCAGTGCAGTACTCTTCGAATTCATGTGAAATATACGCGGTTCCACGGTCGGTGACGATCTGCGCAGGATTACCAAATACTCCTTTTTGCACATCCAGTTTGTCTGTAGTTTCTTTCATGATCGTCGTTTTAGTGAGATACAGCCACACAAACTTTGTGAAGCTATCCGTTACTGCGAGAATATGCTTGTATCCTTTTTTCATTGAATCCAAGGGTTCAAGATGGTCAGCATGGTAAGTGTGAAATGGTGTGCTTTCTTTAAATAAGGGATGCAATAGTCCTTGTTTCATCGTGATGTTCATCTCAACGCTGGTACTCTGCGCCTCTTCCGATGCCTTTCCTATGTCCATCTCATCGGCTGCTACCACGTCGATTTGGTACAAGTACGCTTCTGATATGTCCTTGGACATCTTGGCACCGTTTTTGCTGATGGTAGTTAAGGCTTGATCCAGCAAGTCGTTACCCATGATAGCTGGCAACTTTAGTACATCTCCAGACACCACATAGAAATCAGTCAAGTAAGTGATGTCCTCAACCTGGACGTCGGTTGGAAAATATCCTAGGGGCCGCACCTCACTATCTCCAAAACCCTTGAGTACTATGGTGGTAGTCTTCAGCTCCGGATCGCCCATCTCTGTGTAAATGTCTTCACGGATCAGATTGATTGGGCAGCCCGTGTCAACCAATGCATTTATCTTCTGGCCCTGGAGCAACAATTCCTTCATCTTCATAATCGACTTGGTTCCCAAAGCGACATTCACTGTCTTCTTCTCGGCATTCTGCTCAGGGTTTGGGCACTTGGAAGCTATGTGTCCGAAACTGCTGCAATTGAAGCACTTTGGACCTTGACTCTTGTGTGGACATTCTCTGGACTCGTGACTGTTCTTCTGACCACAATTATAACATCTCTTTACAGACGAGGTCTGCTTCTGCCTGTTGTCTTCTCTTGGTGTATGTTTGTTTGTAGTCTTCTCATTTATCGTCACCTTCTGGGAGTTTCGTGCGTAAGCACTCTTGTAGATCTTCAACTTGTCCTTGAATTCCTTGATGTCCCTTGCTCCATATAGAATCATCTTGGATCCAGTGTCATCCTCGATGCCATCGATGACGTATTGTATCAGTGATTTATCATCGATCGTCGACCTGCTGGCTATTTCTCGCATCCCCAGGAAATATTCATGAAGAGTTTCAACTTTTGTTTTTCGTCGGTTGGTTAGCAGTCGATGAATCTCTGCTGCACTGGTATCATCTCGGAATTCTTTCTTCAGGGCTTCCTTCAACTTGTGCCAGGATGTGATGCCATGTTCACTCTGAACAAACAACTTAGCCAGACCTGTCAGCGACTTTTTTGCAAAAACATATTTTTGCATCTCGTCCCAGCCCATCAACGTTGCTGTTTCCTCGAAGTCCTTAATCCAACGTCGCACCGGATAGTTCTCGCTGCCATCATAGGTCCTGGCAGAGCCCTCTACATCTTGGAAAGTTAACGCAAACTTGTGTGCGACTCCCTGGTTTGCAGTGTGCCGCGAGTCCACCACGTCCTGGCAGACTTCCCCTTCACTTGAGCTTTCTTCTCCAGTCTTTGCTTTGTGTTTGGTATTTGTTGTTTTCTTTTGTTTACCTCCTATTGCTTTGGAGAGTTTCAGGTCTTCTGACGAGCTAGATGAATCCGATGATGAACCTGACGTGCTAGAGGTTGAATGTTTCGTGGATTTCATCCCAGCCATTTTCTCCTTTAACTCACGTAATTCCTCCGCCAGTGCTTCGTTTGCCTCTTTCATCTTGCTCATCGCCTCGTTCTTTTTATCAGTCTCGTCTTCTTCTTGTTCTTCTTCTTCATCTTCTTCTTCGTCTTTAGACACCCCCAGCCACGAATGGTCCATTAAGTTGTCACAGAAGCGTTGCACAAGCACGGCTTTCACTCCCGTATATTCAATGTTTAACACTGTGCAAATGGCAATTAGGTCAGCCTCGGTGAATTCACTCTCAATGAACTTCAATTTCTCCAGGTGTTCTGGTGAGTCACATTCAAACTCAAATCCTGGGAATTCTCTTAAGCGCTGCCTGCTCTTTCGATCACGTGGCAGTTTTTCGAAAATGAGGTTATGTAACGTCTTAATCACGGCCGTGGGCGCCGTTTTAATGTTAGGCTGTGTCCCAAAGCTCAAGTTGTCTGCTATTGACTAGCTGCTAGCTACTACTCACTAGGTACTACGCACTACGGAGCTTTGGGACATGTGTGCTTGATTACAGCCACCTTCATAGACTTATGATCTGAAACGCACTGGGCTTACATGCTGGTACCAAACCAACACTCAAGATGGCGGTGATCTGCTACTCCTTGTAAGCTCTTTGCGCTTTCATGACGAGAGCCGAGTGTTCAAATCTAAGATATCAGCTGTTTTAAAATAACGACACTATTCTTTGGATATCATCATTGATGCACGTGGAAGATCTCTTTATATCCGAGCTTTAATTATGAAAGAGGAAGTAGACTTGAAAAGGAAGGTCGCACCTATCCAACAGGAGAATTCTAATACTTTCATTAAGGAACAAAGAGGCCTACTCTGAACACACAAATTTTAAACTTAATTTGTTCAACAACTAGAAATGGTGTCTTTAACAAGAAGTAAAGTTTGAAATCACCTACCTACCTCGAAAAGATCTCAAATTCAAGAGCATTACACTGGGAACATGTACTAAAACAGAGAAAAATGTGTTCCATTAAAACTTTTATTCAACAATAAATGTATTATAATACAACTAGGCCTACTGCCTGTCAACAATCCTCTCAAGCAAAGAGAGCAGACGCTCAGCATTTTCCTGGTCCCTAGCATCCTGTTCCTTCAGATATTTAAGGAAAGGGTCTTCATCTGCCTCACTCCTCTCCCTCTTCGTTCCTTCAAGGCGCCTGGGGGTATGTTGCGCCCTAGTAGGAATGGGCGAGGATGGTCCAGGTGTACTTGGTTCGGCTGGTGACTGGGGTAAATAAATGGAAGCGGACAGGGAAGGAGTGACATAACAGAAATTGGGACTGTGAGGAGGAGGAAGAGTAGGATTGGAACATGAGGGTCTTGATGAATCTACTATGAAAGGGGGATTGATGGTGTGGCATTCCGAAAAAATTCATCTATTATATTGTAATATGGCCAAGTGGTAGAGGTACGGTGACCATCCTCGCTGCCTGTTCCCGTAGGGGGGGGATTTAATCGCCCGATACTTTGCAGTGAGATTCACCCACTTCCTTTCAAGTATCTTTTTTAATATCGGTGGCGACATATTCTCGCCGGCAATCATTTTTTGTACTATTGTGGAGTACCCCACCGACGCAGAGCCCCTCTTCCCTGTGAAGAGCTCGTGGTGCGCAATCCTTAATTTTATGAAGGACAATGTTGCCTCCTCCGACCCTGAAAAGAAACAAAAATTAAATGAATACGACTTGATAACTAGTCAGTAAAGCCTATGTTACACAATTTCACCACACGTCCTTGGTCGGTACGTGAAGCTTTATAAAGAACTGTTAACCCGTAACTGCCACACATGGGTGCAGGGAACCCGAACAAAATTTATTTTTCATTTTCTGTCTCAGCGGTCGGCAGCCTGCGTATCCCCATTCCCTTCAGTTAGCCTCGAGATGCCATTGCGTTCGGTTAATTATTCTACCCGGTCTGCCATAAATAAGTCATCGGGTCCTCTAAACCCGTCCGTGTCTTAAGCGGAAGTGCAAAGCATTGCTGTGTGGTAAAAGTGACTATGTCCATGTGTCCACATTGCTGCAAGGAATAGGCTCTATTGAATGTTATAGTAGACAATGGCAGAGATTCTGTCACCTTGATTACAAAATAACGGGTCCCCTGCACCCATGTGTGGCTTTAATTAAATATTTTTCATCTGTGGTAGTGACGGGTTAAATAAGTTAAAATAATTTCATCACATACCACCTAGGTCTGTAGGCAAAAGTTAAAGAACTGATAGCATGTATTAAAAAATGTTAAAATTATAGTATACCAAAGAATATGGGATTGTACTTACATTTAAATTCCCCACCATTTCTGTTTTACATGGGAAGAGAGTTCTCAGCAGAACAATTGTCCATAATTAACTTAGGAAATTAAATCAAGATCAAGATCAAGACAGAGCAACACAGCACGTGGGTTGAAGTACGGTTGATGGCCGAGTATAGGCAAAGTCCCAAGCAAAGAGGATTAATAATCAAGTCAAAACTCAAAGATAACCTACATTTTCTATAACTTCCTTGTACAAGTCGACAAGTCGGCCAATCTAGCATACACTTTCGTTTACTAGCTACTACAGACTTGATTGCTATGTGCTAAGCACCTTTGGATCACGACTTGTGACGTCACATCCGGAATATTAGTCGACAATCTAGTTCACTATGGCTGAAAATGTAGCTTTGGGACACAGCCTTATTATTCACTTTTTCAATATCTTGTAAACACGCCACATTGTCCGCCATTTTTCTTTGTCATTCGGCACTCGCGCTGAACATTTTTCTTTTCGTCGTCGTCGTCGTCGTCGTCGTAGGCTTCAGGATCCTGGAACTCGTCTTTTGTAGCCTGCTCGAACCACCACGTCTTTGGAGGTTGAACAGCTGCTCGTCTTCTATATTCCACGGACCCACGTCTTCGTCGTAAATCTTGCCAGAAAAATGTTGTCAATTCACGCCTTGTCGTCTTTGGTTTTATCACTGTAGGCCTAGCCAAAATTGCCGTTCCGCACTCAAAATCCTTAATATCTCGGACAAGCCCCCAAATGTGGGAAGGGATTTTGGCAAGCGAATAAACCGAACACGTCTTGTAGTAATTTTAAGTATAAAAACTGCATTTAAACGTAAGATTACATAAGATGAGATTTTACAGAACTTCACGTGACATGACTCGACACAAAACTGTAACTGTTCGTCTTAGTTTCTCGCGACTTCCACTTGACTCCTCTACGCGGCGCCACCGGGCAGTGTCGAGGCTGGCGGGAAACCCAAAAACGTTCATTATTTTCCGATTCCCACATATATATATTTGAGTCTAGTAGGTTAATTGTAGTAATATGAACCTTATTAATCGGAGTAATGTGTATAGATTAAAATTATGTTTTTGTTTAGAGTAGTTATTGGCCGAATATATGGTAGGCCTACGACCTACGTGATTATTAGTTAATTTATGGTTTGTTTATTTTCTAAAACTCCAAGGTGACAGGAAGGAAAGTTAAGGAGGCTTGATGCAATGCAAGTAGCATTTTGAAGTGGAGAATTTATTTTAAATAGAATTAGAGCTTTATTCTGGAGTTAGATATGTATTTTCATTTTTAATTTGAGTAGGGAGGAGTGTTTTTATTTTTGTATTTGTCTTAGTTTAATAAATTTATTTCATCCGATTTTATAGAACTCATCGATATGATTTATTACTTAGAGCCAGGTTGTACTATGGAGGTATTAAGATAGGCGCCCAAAACCTTTTCATTAACCCGTTATGCCCGAGAAGCGCAAGTTTCTCACTCTCCTTTAGTAGTTAGGATGTATACCAAGTAGTGTAGTCCATAGTACAATCATAGTTAGTTTTACCAATTATGTAGTATTTATCGGCAGAGTTTTACAGGTTTTTCTAGCCAGGGACCTTGAAGATTCTGCGATCCTATGACAAGTGCATTTTCATAATATACGGGTACAGTACAGATTGAGGAAATTCATCAATCTGTGATAATACTGGCACCATTTAAATTCTGTTTTTATTGTTTACAGTACTGTTTACAAGTATTCCCAGTTTCTTATACGTATTAGATGTGCTGTGGAGTGAAACTGAACATTATGAAAATGTATGCTCAATACATACTCTCTTGTTTGAAGCATGATGACAGTGTTAAACTAAATTGAATTCAACCCTAAGATAAGATCATTTCTGAAAATACAATCCATATTATCTTAAAAAATGCAAACCAAATGTTGAAACTCACCAGCCTCCAGCTCTTGTGAGAGTAAACCCGAACCTTGAATCTCGGTCGACACTCACTCGAATGCCAATAATCCCAAGTCCTTGGGATGTAACCACCTGTCCTCTCATGACCGATACTCGGCTAGAGAGAGAGGGATGCAGAAAACACCAGTCAGCAAGAGAGGAGAGGAAACATGGGTGGCAAGGAAATATTATGCTGTATAGATACCTATATACATTACACATTTGATGAATGGTCTTTTCATATTACTATGCACATACCACTATTACGGTCACAAAAGGAAATACAGCACAGAGATAAATATTAAAAGAGGTAGTAACAATGCTAATGTGTATGCAATATATTGATGATCACACCTTGCAATTAATGGACTTGAAGAGAAGAGGCAGACATTACTTTTGAATTATGGAAATATGAACATGCATAATAACTGCCTGTAAGAACTTGTTACGTCAAGGAACAACATTTTTTACTGGCATTCCCAAATATTGACAACAATTACCGTACTTTTTGTTTGTGGTTTAGGTCATGTGTTGATACATTTGGCATCCTAAAAGCTTAGCATTACACCAGTGGTGTCAAGGTCTCTTTACCTGTAGCAGTAGCACACTATAATGCTGTGAGCAGTTAAGCTCCAGCCCTGCTGGGAACGATCTTCACTTGTTACCTTTCACCCTGCTTCGAATCAGTGCTATGCATTGCCACCATGATCTGTTTGTAGCATTGACCTTGAAATCACTGTATTAAATTCTTCAAAGCATTATATTGCAAGGTTGTCTTAGCTGCATCCACTCTAGTAAAAATTCACATTGCATAATGAATTTAGAATTTGTTAGAAATATTATCACTGAAAGCTTAATTTTCCTGTAATACAAAATATCTTGCTGTGTATAATTTTTGGCATGCACTAAATGCAGCATAAACCTGTCCATATTGGAATAAATTTCTTTGTGTGCCAACGAATTTACCTTCCATGTTAAACACAACATGAATTGTTGCTAGCACGGATATGGATTTAAATATTTCATACAAAAAATACTCTCGGTATCAGTAATAAGTGCATCAATATGAAACTAGAACTATAGAATGAAGTAATGCCCACTTTGAAAATCAATACTCCATCATCAAGTTGCTGATAACTGCTGCATATAATGCTCAATGTACAGCAGAACTGTAATTTGGCTGGAATATAAAGTAGTTTTAAGTTTCGCCATTCTAGTAAAAATAACTTACAAAACATTTTGAGAAGCACTGCCATTCAATGGTTTTGTATCTGTTAGTGTCCTTTTACTGTTGATCATCAAATACAAAGTGTACCAAAATTGTATTATAAATGGATGGGAGCAATGACGATATCTACTTCAGAATATAAAAGATCAGTTAGTGCAATAGGTGAGGAAGGAAGCCTGTTATTAATTGTATGTATCATTACATGATCATTAGCCTCGGGACCTCCATTTTATGAGGAATCTGAACCAGCAAATGTGATATTTCACCTTGAAAACCCCACATGCATTATCGGGAATCGAGCCTGGGAGATTATCGACCTGACAGCTGCGTCATCACATTCTAACTATTCTAATTTCGAGATCAAGCAGCATAATTTTCGTCAGTTGAGTTGGACCACCTCTTCAGGACTTCAATGCACCTCCATAAGTGCAGTCATGGCTAAGAACAGGAAGATGTAACTGGTTTGCAAGAAATGAATGCCAGTAAATGAAATGACTTGCAAAGCAATTTGGTACCTCCTAAAATAGGGGAGTTCTGGAAAAAATAAAATTTTAATTACAGCACTGTGTACCAGAAATAATATCTCGTGTATTCTCAGGTGACAATTAACGAATTATTCATTTCATCTCAAGTTAAAGGATGACAGTGAAGACAATGATCAACAATCCAACGACAGTTAAGATGTGGACTGAAGGACAAGGAACCAGACAGCAAAATGGACAAAACTGATAAGTAAATCCCACATTAATAATAATTCAAAACTACTTGTATTCTGAAGGATCCAGGAAAATGTTGTGCTCTGATTGAGCCCAAATTGAGTATAAATAGAAGCACAAAACTTCCTGGTTTCTTCGGGATACAGATCAGTTTGAATTGATCTGTCAGATCGGCAATCTTTGTAAAAAGGGAGCACAGCTCCCATAGTACGTTGGCAGTGCTCATGGTTCAAATGAGCTTTGCAATTGCCTTCCCAGTGTACTGGACAGTATCCTGGTGAGGGGTAACAGACCAACTGCTGAGCTCAATGGTACACCAGAGTAAAACGCTGGCAAAATGATTAAGATAACTGGAGAAATTCAATTTTTCAATTTTCTTTGAAATTTAATGTGACATATTAATTTAAGTACTGTAATTAGACCATCATTTAAGACACTCACTACATTAGGAGAGGATTAAATGCACCATGAACTCATAAGAAATCACTCAAAGAAAAGATTGCTAATCTATTCCATTACATTGTTAAATTAAGTAACTTTACCAGTTAACGATTATGCAAAGTAAAATATACCTACATTTTAGGAACTAAACCATGATTCTCAACCCCATAATCTCAACCAAAGGTTTGACCTGTAAAATTAGCCAAGGCTATATTGATAAAATTAATAGTTCACATAAATTTGATTCAAGGCTGTAACACAGGGCACATTTGATGATGGTATATAAAATCACAAAATATTTCTGTATTTTCTCTTTGACCTCAAACTTCCAGTCATTTTATTGAAGAGACACTCCAGATAAAATGTGTATTCTATGCCAATTTAGAATATTTCTTATTTAAATTACCAATGATGTAATTACATAACCAGCAAGTTGTATTGAACTATAGAAGACAAAGACATTGAATTGCACCTTCGTAATTTTGAATGAGGCTGCTAGAAGCCTGATTAAATTTCTGAACAGGTTGATGCTTGCTTATAAGCAACATTTCCAGCACACAGTTGAGATCTGTGGTTAACACTCGTACAGAATACCTCCAGAGGTTGAAAACACCGAAGACTTAAATCTGATGGGTCTTCTAGAAGAAGACTCCTAGAATATCTCCAAATGTTTCCAGTGGTTCATTGTCTGTAGAGGAAAATTCCATGAATACATGTATTAGGAAAACGTGTTATGGACTGACGGATGAGTTTGTATTGCATATCCCCTTATTCACTAGCTGAAACAGACTATGAAATCATATCATCAGCCCATCTAATTAAGTTGTGATAGTTCAGGTACCTATTCGTCATAATGTCAGTCCCTGAGGTGTAGGGGTAGTTCGCCTGCCTCTCATCCGGAGGTCCCGCATTCGATTCCCGGCTCTGTCAGGGATGCTAGAAACTGACGTGAGGGCTGGACCAGGGTGCACTCAGCCTTGGGAAGACAATTGAGCAACTGTCTGATCAGACAGGCAGCACTCCTGTCATGAAAACCAAAACTAACAGCCGAGGAGATCTATCGCGCTAACTAAGTGTCACCCAGCCATCTGTAGGCCAAATGGCTGACCAGTGATTGCTTGGTAGGCCAAGACCCCTAATGGGCTGTAATGCCACAGGGTTACAGCAAGTTAAGTTATATGAACTAAATCTTCAATGCATGTGGCTGCTAAAATTCTGATATTATATGTTTTCAAACTCAAGTAGCCTACACTATTGCCATTGTATTCTTCTTATCCTCACTCTGCTTCAAAGTTACTCTTTAATATGGTTGGTAATAACTAGGACCCGGATGTTGATGCCATAAAAAAGTTTAAGAAATGCACTTAAAATTTTCAAAAATGACTGTAATAAATGACCTAAATAATCGAAAAATGCACTATAAAATGGAGAAAATGATCTTATAATAATAGACTGTTCTCACCAATATTTCAAAAATAATATAAGCCAAGATCTAAATGTTTTTTTATCTGCCTAAAATGGATTTGAACCTAGAGATTAGAAATCCTATGCTAACAATTTTTAAAAACTCAGCAATTCTTCTACCAATTTTTAAAAACTTGGGAGATAAAATACACAGATGTAAAATGAATGGACAATATAATATGAATGAAATTGTAAATATGTTTTGTAATATTAATCAGCAACAAGTGATGAATGATAACCTTAATGGCATCTGGACAGTAGCCTATTAAGAGCATAAGGAAACAAGAAACCTACCAGATAGACGTTGGTTGTGTGTTTGTAGGTATATCTTTCCCCTTAAAGAGAAGTGTGCAAGCAATATGAAAAGACCATTATCAAAACAATGATAAACTCATATACGAATGAAATGAACACTGATCACATGACTGCTGTATTAAAGCACATTATATAAAAATTTCATATGATTAGAGATAGGCAACAATGAAAGGAAAATAATACTAAAACGATGTAACAAATAGGTAGGCCTATTACTTTTAAATTAACATACCGTATGCTTTCCTGTACAAATATTACTCAAATCTTTCATGTGAACTTTCACATTAGAGTCACCGAATTCTATACACACAGTATGGTATATAATTTTATATTTCGATTATAATTTCAAATTTCTCATTACGATTTACAAGATCTTAATATCTCTATTTTCATAATGCACAAACAGAAAGAAGAAATGCTCACTGAATATTCAGAAATTATTTCTGTCCCATCATTGTCCTATCTCTAATTTTAAGGCATGCATTAGTTGCTAGTGATATGAATTGTGAAATAAATAGGCAATCAAATAATCCTAAAGAAGTGCTGCAGTGCATATGTTTAAAATACAAATCTAGCAAAGAAAAATGCAAACTCTTAAAGCTGATAAAAAAAAAGGCAAAATGCCTTTTATGCTTATATTCTGAATATTTTTATTTTTAATATGATATGTATTAAAACTTAAATTCAAGGTATAATTGAAGATCAGTCAGGAACAAAACAAACTGGGATAAATTATGATTTTGTATATTAAAATCATTCATTTCACAGGGTACCATTACATGTTATTATGAATGCATGGTGAAAAAGGTTTTGTCTGAGAATTCACAGTTTATAATAATGTATTGCATCTCAGTGGCAACATACAAAATATCAGTATTTGGAAATTGGTTCCATGAAAACTGGAGAAGAAAAAAAATAACCTGCTGTATATATTTATAGAAATATTGAGTGAAGATTCTACAATATGATTTATATTATAAGTACTGCTGTTCTTACAGATTAAAATCAGCCGTAGTTGAATAACCTGCAAGAAAATATAAATTATACTGTATAATTATTCTATAGTCGATAGACTGTTGGCTTCACAAATGACACTCTTTTAGATATTGCATATTAACTGAGACCATCTCGAAGCAATTTGGATTGTTGATTTGGGAAGATAAATCACCTACTCCATACTACACAAATGATAGAAAAAATCCTATAAAATATCTACGAAAGTATGCATCATTCACAATGAAACTCTGGTTCTTCTTGGTACTGTGACCTTGTATGTTTCATCAGTGTAAATAATATTAACCATAGGCATTCACTACCCCCCCCTGCAATGCAATTTTATGCACCTAAGTTTTTCATAATACTATGGTCAGCAGAAGGAGTTTTCCAGGTGGGTGATTTATTTTCTTCTGGAGGGAGGGAGGGAAGGAAGGTCAATTACTAATAAGAAGAACTCAAGAGACAGGCGGATTTTCTTGTGCTGTTAACTGTATTGTCTTGGCTGTTTTGCTACGTCTGGAGTTTCTTACACAGCTGGCAAATGAAAAATGAACACCCTGGAATAATAGTCCCACATAAATGCAGCGTTATTCAAATATTATATGCGCTATATATGATAATTATAAGTATCTTGTATAGACTTCTCTAGCTACAATGCAGTCCTGCAATCAAGCATAGAGATGATCATAGAGGTGTCAGATATCATCATCATGTTCCATGCTAATTTCATTTGTTGTCATAACTGATCAAGTGAAGTTGCTGGCAATGCAGACTGGACCAGATGTTGCCCCATCATATCTCATACATGCTCAATGGGGGACAGGTCTGATATTCATGCTAGCCATGAGAGTTGATGAACATCCTGGAAAGCATGTTGGGTATCGCAGGAAGTATGTGGACAAATTATAGTTCAGTTGGAAGAGCACATCTCCCGGACATAGTACGGAATGGCTGTCGTCAAACACCATAGGAGTAGGGTAATTCTAGGCTGTGGCTCCCTGTGGCAATTGGTTGGTCGTGTATGTCACTGTTGTATGCACTCTGGTAGTTGTCACTCTCCTGATCAACACCGCACTTGCAAATGGCCACCACTGATGCCAAGGCAGAATCTGCTTTCATCACTGTGCCATTAATCCCTCCAGCAGCGTGATATGACATGTGAGGGAAGCCTGCGAGTGCCACACTGTTCGAGACATGAATCTGTGTGCTGCTGCCATCTAGAACAGGATGATGAGCATGGGCATCCTTGGACCACTGGCATCTAAATACTGGTACACACCTCATGTCCAACGTTGAGGGTAATTTTTCGGAAGGATTATCCAATATCCCCCAGGCCTGAAATTCTTATAATTGCATGTCTTGTGCTTGTTGATGCCACCTTGGCATGTCTATAATGTTTACTCACACAGTACAATGCTCGAAACAACGGAGCACAAGTCAACCACAGCTGTTATGGGCTCAGAACATGGTTCCTACTCCCTCCACAGCATAGTGCCTTTACTGACCTCTATTAGTGTCTCATGCGAATATGATGTTTCTTTAGAGGTGTTCACTTTTCATTTTCCACTAATGTATTTGCTGATGTTTCGCCATCATTCCAGCATGGTTAGTGATGGCCGAATGGCTAGCAGGTGATCTATCCCATGTCTTTAAGCTGTAGTGTCAGACCATGCAGGAAACCTCTTGCTGCCTGTGGCTGGCCAAAGCTGTTTCTGTTTCTCTGGACATGACAAAACAGCCTGACACAACAGCTAACAGAGTCAACTATCACCACAAGAAGTTTATGAAACAGGATTTTCTTATGTTTGGTAATTGTTTGTATCTAAACCAATAAATTTAAATTACAATTAAAATTTATTGTACATAACTTGAAACTTGTCTCACAACTAATAAATCCCAGGGGTTTTCAAGTGGCTCTCCTCCCCCCCCCCCCCCCGGACCTTCTATCTTTCATCAAGACTACCGGTAATTAATGCCAATTTATTGCACTTCTTTAAGCGCTTCAATCACTAACTCAATACTATTTGTATTTTATTGACATACTTTGATGCAAATTAAGTAAAAGCTAGAATTCTCATAATTTTAGGAATGATTCTTCTTTGTAATAAAATTGAAGATGGTTTTTCAAAAACATTCATTAAGAGCGTTTATAGAAGGCTTTTACTGGTAGCTGTTTGCCAATCTGTGCTGCTAACCTTCCACAGAGCATCATGAGTTTTACCTCTAATGGTTCAGGGATCAACCAGTGAGTTGGGTAGCAGTGGAGGCCGGTAATAAAGTTGCAGCGTTGCAAAATGACCAGATTTCTTTAAGAAAAACAATTAATATCGTAACAATATTTTTAGTAATAAAAGCTGTATGTTTCCTTTTATATGTGTAGGAATTTATAATTTTGTTGTTTAATGATTCAGGATATCCTATAGTAAGTTACTGTGAACAGTCTGAGAAAGCGAAGCGCGCCAACTGTCTAGGAGTGCTCGTCCATTTGGTCGTTGCCAGTCCCAAGCACCGACCAGATTTCAATAGTGAAGGGTATGGCAGAGATGCTAGATCGAGTAAGCCCTATTCCAACAGTTAACTCAGCTGGTCATTGCCCGCTGATTGCAACAAGAGAACCGAGGCGCGGACGGAGACATCCGAGATTCTCTGTCAACTGCCGATACCATGTCTTGCAATATAATTTGCGCGTACTTGTGACACTCCCAGTTCTTTCTCGCCCTCGTATATAACTTATGTTGTTTTGTTCTTGTGAAGGTTTTCATGTAGACTTACTTATCATCCATTTAATCCGATGATAATGTGATGTTCACTGAACTGCGGCATTAATGATGAATGAGGTACATCCGTTTTACCGCGCAATTGAGTACAGTTTTCTCTGATATCAAGCAGTCTTCCCCCCCCCCCTACCCCATACCCCTACCCCATAACCCCCCCCCCCCCTCTCAATGAAAACAGTGCAACACCCAGAACAATTATCCGCCGGCTGCTACTGTTGGGTAGACCTAGCTAACTGAGCACAAGGAGGGACACAATTCAGAACATGTCTGAGATGTCCACTCTTATTCCAAAAGAGCTGGCATTTTGACTGCCAGGACTGCCCACTATGCCATTCAGCTGTTGCCCATGGTTTACAAACTAGGACAAGACTGAAATTTCCCATCATGATCCATACTACTTTTGAATCATATTTTAATTTCTATTAATAATTTTCTGTTAATTTATCCAATTAATTAACAAATTAATGCTTTAATTGTCTTCTAAATTATAAGTTACGTTTTTTCAGCACTACAATTGGATATTGATGTTTCCCATAAGATATTAATCACCATCAATGCTATCCTGCTGTAGAAAACTGAGACTATTCTGATTACAAATGATTACAAATTTATATTATTTGTTGTGTTATGCGAACATGAAGGAGTTGGAAGTTGACATATTGAGCAAATCTTCAAGAAGACAATTGGAAGATATTTGGGACATGTGGGCTAATCTAACTCTGCCAGAGTATTTATCATACTTGATAGCTCTTTGTACTCCTTGTATTTCTAATAACGAAATTGAAACAGAATTGGTACGTGTGTACTTAGGCTATAGCCTATATGGGTCTAGCACAGACGAATGTATCATAAGATTGCAGACAAGCCATGTCCAGCTGAGTTGAAGCACACATTGAAATGGTAATATCCATTATCTATATTTGATACACTAAAGCATGTTTTTCAATATTTTTTATTAGCATGACCCCCTCCCCCTCTGATGCATTTAACTTCTCGTATTTTTATTTGTTAAAAATGTTTTGGTATCGATGTGTAAGCACATATTTATTATTTTTATAAACATAGGTGGATAGTAAATCAATTTTTAAGTGTAGCTACAGAAGAGGCAAGTATGGGAACCAATCTGAAATAAAATCTTCTGAAAATGTCAGCTGTTGGAATGTTAAACTTAGAATTCAAGTCTGTCAGTTTAGATACCTTTTGGTTAAATAACAAAGAGAGAATATTCCCATTAGTGACAGAAGATCTGAAATGCTTGATTCTATTTGCAACCTCCTACCTATACAAATTAACATTGTAGTATATGTATAAGGCTCAAATTAAAAGTAAACAGAGAAACCGTCAAAATTTAGAAAATTATTTAATCATAAGTTTTGCGAAAATGGATCCTCGATTTGTAAAACTAGTCACGGAATAACAGGTCAGAATGACGAGGACTTTAAATTTGCATTTTTTAAACAAAGAAGTTGATTTGTATTTTCAAATAAATAAACGTAGAACTATAACATATTTTTATGTAAATGATTGAGAATCTCCTGCACAATGCTATAAAGAATTATAAAAATAATTAGCATTTGCATAATGATGAAGGCTGTTTATTGGATATTTCCTAAAGTATTCCATTGAATAGAAATCTTATGACAGCAGAGATATTTGAGAGTCATGCTGTTTATTCAGGTTTATCAGGAGAAACATGATATCTACTGTCTTGGAGTAGATGGTGTAATAAGGAGGCAAGCACAAGTAAGTGATTGGGACCCCCCTGGGTCACAGTCCACACATTGAAAAACACTGCACTTATTTGTAAATCTGAGACTTGTCCTCATACAAAACTGTCGCTTACAGTGACATCGGACAAGAGTGTAAACTCTCAATGATTGATCGCCACATAAGTGGAAAATGCAGCGCATCAATATATACTGTATATATATTTTACAGAAGCCTTGCAATGGTGGTTGTGTATGAAAAACATTCAGAGTTTCATTGAATGATGGCTGAATACATACATATAGTGCAAAGACTGCTTACAAGTTTTCTTTTCACAACATTTAAGAAACTTTGAAATTGCATGGCTTTTCCCTTTCCTGATTCAAATTAGATCTGTTCTAAAATTTAAATCTATTCCATGAGATTTCTAATGAACAATTTTTTTAAAGTTTGATTTTGGCATTGCAAAAATTGAACAACTTTTAAATATTAACAAAATCTTGAAATTATCTATTTATTGGTGGTCCAGTGTTTCTTTGCCAGTGCTAAGTAATGTTTCGAATTAAAGGACATTGCTAAGTTAATTGCATGGACAGGCATCGCAGCAAAGTTGCTAAGTGGCTGAACAGGACACAGCAAGTTTCAATTTGGGCACAAAATTATTATTAAATTAAAAACAAATTTAACATCTATTTTCCAAAATTGAACATGCAAATGTGAACTCAATAATACACAGTGTAAATTAACAGAAAAACAGTTTTATTAAGTGGTTCTGTAAAGCACCATAAAAAAATCTATTCCTACTGACCACGTTCCAAGAAAATAAATTATTTGTATAATTAAAAATTGCAACATGACATTCATTTGTTGACTTTCAAGTCTGATTGCTAGGGACCTGAAAAAATCGCATTTGCGATAAATGCAAATTTTTAAATTTCGTACAGAATCCAAGTCTACGTTAATTTTAATGTGAAAACCCACCATTTTTACGCGTAAATCAAAGTGCGACAAAATGCGAATTGTGACCCAAAATAGGAAAATACCAAATAAGTGCGATTTTATAGCGAAATTACTTTAAAACTGCTAATTTTTTTCCGAATTTGTTTATTAAACAAAAGAAAATGTTTAGTAGGTGGCCTAATTGCTCACTAGCGATACCTCATCTCGGACTCGCAGTGTGCTACGCATATTGGTCGATATAACAATCGATTTCTGTATCGATACGAACTTTCGACTGTCTATAACTTATTCAGACAGCTGACGAACGAAACTCGTTTGTGTACTTGGCGCATCGTGGCGACTGGTGGTTTGTCGAACACGTGGACTTCGCTAAACGGAAAATTTTGCGGCTTGCCGCTTGAATAGTAACCTTCAAGTACTTCAAGGTTCAAAGTATTTTTCTAGAAAAGGGACGTACTGCTGTAACTGCTCATGAAGTGCACAGCAGTACGCTAATCATGGCTTTTATTGTTCCGACTCAGCAACAGTATTTTGCAAATATTGTCACTGTCGTGTTGGGTGGGAGAAGAAGGACAATATTCAGAAACATATTACTTCGGTAAAACATGTTGCGAAGCGGCGAGAATGCGCAACAGTTTCTGAACCCAAACAAACCTCTGTTATTGAAAGACTAGAGGGTGCCAAACGACGTAAGCTTTCATTTGAACATTAAATTGTATCTCAAGTGTTATTAGGGTATTAATGTGTATTTAAACAAAATAAAGTGTCGCCAATAAAGTCATATAGTCGATAAGAATCCAGAAAAAAAAATAGATGCTAATTTTTCCAGAAATAGATGCTAAATAGGGAAAAAATAGATGCTAATTTAAAGGAAAATAGATGCTAAATTTTCAGGTCCCTACTGATTGCTATTCTACATATGCTTTCATTCTTATTAACAAAATGTCTTTTGTACTGACTGAAGTTTGGAAATTTATTCCTCTTTTCTTTTTTATAAGGATAACCTTCAGTCGATTTCATGTATGTTCTACAGTACATTGAGCCAAATTTAAATTCAAAATTTCTCCATGGATATACCATATATTTATTGTTAAATGTATGCATATATGCTAACTACCAGTAAATGAACTTGGTGAGTAAGGCAGTTGATACATTACCATGATAAGAAAGAAATAGAAAAACAGTAACCTGTGTTTTTAATATATTTGCTTTTCATTCTCCAATCTGTAAATATCATCTGCAATTCAAAACCTTAGGGAGATAAGAGCATACATATTGGATCTTCAATTATACCTTGATATAGTGAACATATTCACTAGATATATCAATATAACAAAAATAATATAATATAACAAGCATAATATTATCAGTTTCTAGAATACTGTACAACAAATAACAATAGCCTAATGATAATAATTAAACACATTTAGAAAAATGAATTACAACATGAAGTAGTGAAATAGTGAGTTATTTTGAATGCATAAATAAATTCTACATGTTTAAATATTTTGAATATTGAATACTTGGAACAAAAGAGGTTTATTATTGAAATGTTTAACTGGAGGAAGAGGGACTGGCTGGAGGATATGGGAAACACATACAGGAAGAAACAGTAGTAGAGGAGGTGATAAGGAAACACAGAACAATGATAGACGCAGACAAGGGACAACAGGGGATTAAAAATGGCTACACTTGCCAAATATTAAATATCTTTCTGTTAGATTACTTCTACAGTTTTACTGTTTGTCTTATAAAGAAGTTGAAAATTTAAAAAAACACTCACAACACGATAAAAAGAAAAAGAACAAAACAGAAAGTAAATAAAAGATAAACTTGGACTGACAAGACAGTGCAACAACACACCAACATAGAGATTAGAATGAAACAGAAGAGGAAGTCAAAATGAAGAAAAAATTCTTAAATTTGTTTAGTACTAAGCAATATTACTTTTTCCTGAGGACTGTTAATTGATACTTTCAAGAAAAGTTTTGTATTTCTATATCATCATCATCATTTCCTATTGGAAACACAGTAACTTAGTGAAAAGAGAAATAATGTGTATGCATATTTGATACAGGCTTGCTGTCAAAATAAGAATTCTAACATAATACATTAAACCTAGTAAATCTATGACGAGGCTGTGACTAAAAAGGAAAAAAATATACAGAGTATACCTTTTCTGTAAAAGTTTTAACATCCTTCATATGTTTTATCAACGATTCTTCCATATTAATAAGGAACATGTGACTGCTTTTTAAACAAATATGGAGATAAGTTATAGGTGTTCCCCAGTTGCTATGCAAATTATACCAGCATCTGCCACTTCTGTTTATTAAAATACTATGTTGAAAGCAAATTTTGTTTTGAAAGCATTAATATACGGTATATAAATAAGGGTATCTAGTAAAATTGAAGTAGAATGCCAATAATGGAAATTGCAACACCTCAGAGGGTGTAACAAAACATACTTTAATGAATAATAATGATTTTACAGTATGTTGTGAGAATAGTGAATTACTGCTAAAGTTTTATAGTTAGCTGGAGTAAACCACTATAGAGGTGGTTGATCTGAAATAAAGAATAAGTCTACTCATGAGAAGCAGGGAAGTGCAGTCAAACAGAGTGTCCAAACAAAAGAATGAATGGAGCAAAAAAGCAGTTGGATACTGTAATACGAGAGTAAAGTATATTTGTACACTGCCCTAGCCTCTTTGTCCTGTACAGTAAGAGATGCAAATCATTGCAATTAAGCAATACAACCACTACCTGTAAAACGCTGGATAGTGGAAACTTGATCTACCGTAGCAAATATTTTGAGCCAAAAGTAAATGATGGCTTAGA
This sequence comes from Meconema thalassinum, assembly GCA_946902985.2. Lineage (NCBI taxonomy): Eukaryota > Metazoa > Arthropoda > Insecta > Orthoptera > Tettigoniidae > Meconema > Meconema thalassinum. The sequence continues at coordinate 1,573,170,114 of OX336388.2, forward strand.
AGATAAACAAATGCATGGTTCTAATAATGGTCTCCCTGTCAATGCTGCCCCAAATAGCAGCTGTTGTGGTAATGTGTCTGAAGGTATGATTTATTTTAAAAATATGATCCCTTGCATGTTTAAGAGGGTCAAAGTAGCAAGAATACACCTGAAAACTATGTTTCTTATGGTCGGAGACTAGTGGTTACAATATTAAGGTGAGTTGATGTCTATAAGCAACCTGCGCATCTTGCCTCGTTTTAATTTATTGCTGCAACAGCTGTGTTAAAAATATCTACTATCAATTTTAAAATTTTCAATATTTCATATAACAACTTCATTAATATTGCACTTAAAAATGTGCACAATCAAGTTACATTTAATTTGAGGATTTTAATGAAGGGAAAAATTATTCAGGAATTTCTCAGGCAGAGAACAATTGCAAGTCATTTGAATATCCTAAATAAAATGTAAATTGTAGAGCAGATGTTAAAATGAGTGACTGTATGAATCAAAAGTATATTATGAGGATAATAATTTTTATAACTTTTCAAAATCAATCATTATACTTCATGAAGAATCAAATATATAAATATATTCTCTATTACTTTAGCACTACAGAATTTGAACCAATAATTACATATGAGGACTTTTATTTTAGTGACTATTTACATCTGTAATGCACTGCTGTACAGCAGTAAATACCTGGTTAATCATACACTTAATTCTGGGTATATATATGATATATGCCAACTTTTTGTTCAACGAATGTACATGAATTCTTATCTTTTTCTGAGTTACACATAATTACCATTAGGTTAGTTCTCCTGCTACCGGTACTAGCTTTTAGTACCGTAATACCAGCATTTGAGTAACTTACAGTAATCTCTAGCACTGACAAGTAATGCTTAAAATCGCATTTTGATAGCTGTGCAATCATTTAAGAACACATGTCTGCATTGTTTTAAATGGATATTGTACTGATCACTTGTGATTTCAATGTATTTTCCTGGTATGTTTATCTCTGGTGTCAATTTGCAAATATTTTGCACATTGTTTTTTGAATTAGTAGCCTACCTACAGTAGAACCTCGATTATCCATTGCCTGATCCTCAGTTCAGCTAATTATCTCTCAATTTTTTGTATCCCCCCACCCCCTTCTTAAACAGAAATAGGGTGGCAGTCGATTAATTTACCATTTTATTTATTTTTTCAGCGTGGATCACATCAAAATGACTGAATTTACAGTGTCAAGTGTTTCATTCTTATTTGGTTATTTTCAATGACTTGGTCTGATGGAGACAGAAGTAACATTCATGATTATTATGTGCAGAAAAGTTGTGTGGCATTTTCTCCAAGAACACTGAAACTCATTACCCTCACTAAAGTAACTGAATGTTACTTCTGTCTCCAGGAAATTTAGGAACAAAACATTAATGCATAGATTTTCATTCCATTCATGACTATCAATGGGACCAACTACTTGATGTCAAAGATGTCAACCTCCAGCACACTTCTACTATAGCCTACTAAAAATATTTTAGTACGAAGCGAACCGAGACCTGTTTGGAAAAGAGAGACTAAATTATTATGTACGGTAATAAGGCTATACCAGCTGCCCTCCTTTTGGAGTACAAGTCCTCCAGTTTTATTCTACCCTCTCTCCTTCTTTAGACCTATAAAATGTGTTTTTTTTTACATTAGGTAGGCCCTATCTTAAAAATAGTCTAAGTGCATTATTTTATCAAAATAAATAACATGCTAAACAAAAGTAGCTTACTGAACTGGCAATGAACAAAAAATGAAAGTTGTGAAAAGCAAAAATATGCCATATCAGCCCTTTCAGATGGTGCAAATTTGAGGTTAGTTTACTGGACTTCTGAACTAAATTTGCAGTTTCTGATTTAAACTTGTGTTTTCCTTGTTGGTTTGGAGGTTATAGGATGATTATATGATATTGACAAATACGTTTACCAGTAGCTCCTCCAAATATTGGCTGTAAAATGGGCTACCATACTGAGAGAACAATTGATGTCAATTGATACCGGTAATTGAAATCACAAAATCAAATACCGGTATCATGCAAAACAATCTCAAATCTCAGTGTTAAGTGGTAAGGAACTTAAATAATCCTGTAAAAGCCTACAACTTTGTTGCTAATGGCTGAAAAATTCACAAAAATTTTAACAGTGTGCTATATGAATGATATTTATTCAATTAATTCCAAAGAGCCATAGGCTCGTACAGAGGAATTGTACAGTAATATGTGTGTTTACACACCAGGAAGAAAATTCTGAAGGTAACACAAATTGATGAATAAGGGCATAGGCCTATTAGTAAAGTTGATACTATATCTAAGATTGTTTAGACCAAGGTCTCTTAAAATGATAAGCACAGGATTTTTAAGCTTATTTGATGTATTACGATGCATCGAATTTTTCCCACAATACTTTCGTAGTTTTCCTCTTAAATACTGACAAAGTTGGTGCACTTTTTACTTCATCGGGAAGTTTATTATATGACTGTGATGCAGAGAACTTGAAACTATTTCTACCGTATTTAGAAGAGTGAATGATATATAAGGCTACGTCCTTCGCATGCCTAGTTCCATAAGAATGATTGTCCGAGTTCAAGATGTAGGGAGAGCTATAGAGTATTGTGTTGTGTTTAATTTTGTATATTAGCATAGCTGCTCGGAGATCTGCACTTATGCTGAGGGGTAGAATTTTACTTCTGATGTACAGATCTTTTACTGGAGTGCAGTAAGGAAGGTTAAATATGTTTCTAATAGCCCTATTCTGAATAGTCATTAAATCATTCAGTGTGGATTTCCTGCAGTGAGCCCAAATAACATTTAAATATTGGAGCTTGCTATGTACAAGTGAATAGTAGATTTGTTTTACAAGGTTTAGGGGAATAAGATACCGAAGTTTCCTTAGGATCCCTACTATAGGTGAGAGTTTCTTAGCAATTCGTTCAACGTGTTCAATCCAGGTCAGGTGTTTGTCGATGATTAGACCTAAATACTTTGCCTGATTAACCTCTTTTATTTCAATATTATTTATATATATTTTGTCATGTGTGATTTCTTTCATGCTTTGCTTTGAAATTACCATGTAATTGGTCTTCTGTAGGTTCATTGTTAATTTATTGGCCTGGAACCATTGTGAGAGAGTATTTATATCTTGTTGCACATTTTGTATGATTTCAATTATGTCTTTCCCAGTGTAGAAGATATTTGTATCATCTGCATACAATTTGATATGCCCTCTCAAATTACATTCCACAATATCATTTATATAAATTAAGAATAATGTAGGTCCAAGTATAGATCCTTGTGGAACTCCATGAGTTATATATTTTCCTGAACTTATGCATTTATTCAAAGCTACATGCTGCTTTCTTCCAATAAGGTAGCTTTGGAACCATTTTAGTGCTATACCTCGGACACCAGCATTTTCTAATTTTGATAACAGTATTTTATGATCTACTGTATCAAAGGCTTTTGTGAGATCAATAAATAACCCAACTGCCATATTATTTTTGTCAATAGTTTCTTGTAGCATTGTTATTAGGTCAATAGTTGCTGCCTCAGTACTAGAATTTTCCCTGAATCCATATTGCATATTATGAAAGAATGTATTCTTGTTCAGAAATGAAAGCAATCTTGTTTTTACCACTTCTTCCAGAATTTTTGAAACTACCGATAAAATAGAAACAGGTCTATAATTATTTGGATTTCTTTTGTCACCACCCTTAAATATAGGAACTACTTTGGCCACTTTTAAGTCATCTGGTATCATGCCAGTAACTAAGGACTCATTAATCATTTCAACCAAGATTTTAATAAATGATTGTATATTGTTTTTAATGAAATTTGTCTTGATCCTATCTAATCCACAGCTCTTTTTATTCTTTAAATTTGTGATGATGGACTTGACCTCTGCTTCATCTGTCGGATATAAGTAGAGAGAATTTGACTGATTGTGGTCCTTACTGAGGATTTCCTTCTGTTCAGGAATAGCTTTTGCTAGACTTCCAGCAATGTTTGTGAAGAACAAGTTAAATGATTCACATAGTTCTTGATTGTTTGTGATAATTTTGTTGTCTATTTCAAGTGAAGTGCATGTCTCAACTGTTGGTTTTTTGTTGTGTATGATTTCTTTGATAGTCTCCCAAGTTTTATTAGAATTGTTTCCATATGTTCTGAATTTATCTGAGTAGTAATTTGACTTTAGTCTTCTTTTTAAGTTTGTTACATTATTCCGGCATCTACAGTATTCTTGGTTCATATCATTATTATTTCTGTGATGGTGCTGCAGTTTACAATATTTTCTGTTCCTAGTATCTTATACATTTATTTCTAACTTTTTGTGATTGCCAAGCCACCATCTGCTGGTTTGTTGCCTACCAGTAAGTTACAGTGTGCATTTTCTGTTATCAATGCTGCCTGAATGTGTAGAGAATTACACATGCACTGTAATCTCAAATTGTCATGTGTTTGACATTATGGAATAATACCGTACTCAGCTCTGTGCTACATCTGGTGAAGCATTACTTTTAGTTAGTTAGTTATTGAGGTTTTAAGGGGCAGAACTACTAAGTCATCTGCCCCCAGGAACGACTTTTGTGGCATGATGTATGGAATTTTGCCTGTGCTACACTACCTCGTGTGTTGTTACATGCTCGGAAATGTTGATGGTATTGGATTCTCGCTCATCCAAATTATTTTGATTTTGCTTAATTTTATAATGGACATCCCATCATACAAACACAACACTAAGCTGCTGCTTTGTATCTAGACAAGTTTCATTTTTATTTATTTAATTAATTTGTCCATGGCAAGGGACAAGCAAAATGCAACAGGAGAATGAGACTGTATAAAATATACCGATACTGCCAACTTTATAACTTTCTACCAGTGTGGGTTGCATAAGGGGCAAGGTATAACCACTTAGTGTCATGAAGATATACAAATAACAGCTGTGATTTAAAAAATGTTGAAAGAATTGATCTCGTCTACATGCCTATTACAAGTTAACAAATTCAAAGTTTTCTGTGTGAACACTTTCTTACAATATTTGCAGAGAGCCTCTTAAAGCCAATATAGCTCCAATCAGTTTTACGATAAAAGTTACGGTATTTTATAAAAAATAGTAGAAATAATTTATTATTATTCTTAAACCCCTTCCTTGACATTTTTGTCCTGCAAAAATATTTCTCTACAGTACCGGTACAGTAATACTGTCATCATCATCATCAGCCGATACTCGTATCCGAGTGTTCGTTTCTTCCCTGCACTCCTAAGCTCTCGTGTCCGCACGATGGAGATGCCGCTGATGACTCAGCAGACCAATCCTCGCATAGAACACGCGGTTGCATACGTCACATCTGATGGTAGGGGGTGGACATGGGAGTGTTTGGGGGAGTTTTCTTCTCTGATGAGCATCCGTTTCCTGTCTTTGACGATTTTGTTCAAAAAGTAGAACAGCGTCGAAGGTGGTTTTTGCGCCAACGCGAATGGTCCTCCGCAAGGGTACACCATGTATCTGGACTGATAGATACATTTTTGAAGGTTTCTTTGAGCTGATCTTGTAATGTTTCAAAGGTGCACCTGTTGGTCTCTTGCCCGTGCTGAGTTCACTGTACAAGATCTGCCGAGGGAGTCTGCCATAACTCATACGCTGGACATGGCCAGACCATCTAAGCCGATGGCCGATAATGATGGACTCAATACTCTTCATTTTTGCTCTCTCGAGTACCGTGACATTAGGTATGTAGTCATCCCATTTGATGTGCATAATGGAGCGGAGTTTTCTGGTGGAAGCGTTCCAATTTTTTGATGTCCCGGCGGTATAGAGTCCAGGTCTCACATCCGTAGAGCAGCGTAGAGATGACAACAGCTTTGTATACCATTAGCTTTGTTCCTATCCTTAGGTCTTTGTTCTGGAATACACGATGTAAGAGGCGTCCATACGCAACATGCGCAGCATGAATTCTGTTATCCACATCTTTTTCGACAGTACATTGGGTACATCTCATAGAAACTAGGCAACACTGAAAAATGGCTTCTAATACTCCAATTATTCTCTCTCATGTCCACGCTTCTCGCAGCTAAATATTTATGGTCTCAGCTAATGCTAAGAACCATGCAAATTACATTTTTCAGTGCCAGGATAGGTAACCAGCTAGTATATAAATAAAGTCCTCCATTGCCTACATGCTCAATCATGCTTCACGACTGCAATGGGTAACTGCAAATTCAGAGATCTGAGGTTTGAATTCTAGATGAACACCAGTCATTCTGAGTGGTTTTTAACTGCGTTTTTCTCACGCTCCCTCAAGACAAATGTAAGGCTGGTGCCTTCAAGTCCTGGGACACCTACCCTTGACTCTAATAACTACTACAGTCACCACAGGAACAATAGGTTATCAGACTAATCAAATACACAGGACTAATGATTAAGATGTCCTTAAGCCCTAAATGAAGCAACAACAACAAACCCTTTCAACAAGTTTTCCTATCAGTCTTTTTCGATTTACCTTCAACTTATCTTTCTCATTACAGTACCGGTACAGGACAACAAATAATTGAGGTTCTACTGTAAGTTTGGGTCGTTGCTTTTATATGTATAATATGTCAAGTACAGTAGTTTTGTATTATGCTTACATGGGCAGTCTAGAGGGGCACAATTGAAGAGTGGAAATACAAAAGTTGGTAAGTGCTATGTGTTGAGCAAGAAGACAAAAACATTTTATTATCAGACACATTACCTGAACACACAAACAGCTTGAGCAGTTTTAACAACTACGGTACTGCTACAATAAAAATGTGAACCTTGCACCTTTGCTGGGAAATTGGATTCATATATTAGGTCTACCACATTTCTACAGCAATAATTCAATAATAATTCAAGTGTCATAATTTGTGTACTTAGCACCTTTCATGTTTTCACTCTTCAATATAGCAGAATTTTGTTAATGGGTGTATGTAATTCTTAGTAAAAGATTCTATACTGACAGGCAAAAAAGATTGAACACCTTGATTTCTTTTTTCATTGTCATTTTACTAATTGCATTCTAATCATCATGATTTCACAATTCTTATTTCAACAGCCTATCATCCAAATGCCATTTGAGCCCCAATTTCCTTTATTGGCTCAATATGCAAATTAATGTAAATTATTTGTATTTGAACAATTTATGGATTTGACACAAACAGTTGTTTAAAACTGTTCCTGCAGATTTTATTCAACTGACAACATAATGGCACACCTTTTAACATTCATTGAGGCACTCAGAAGAGGGAGTTGCTACCTTGGGTTGGTATCACAGACTCAACATTTTGAAGCAAGGTCATTGTGCTTTCTTGATGTTTGTGGCCCCATTTCATTCCTAATCGTGTCCCAAAGTGCATTTTGGGAACATCTTGAGGTACATTCTGTGGCATGTGAGTCATCAGTGTGAAGGTGGTTTGTTGCTTCAAAGGACCGACCAAATGTTCTCTTTTTATTGTCATTTTACTAATTGCATTCTAATCTTCATTGTGTGCCTTACTGACATTGGGAAGTGTTCCAGGTTCTGCGACAGAGAAATTGGATGAGGGATAACCTGGTAAACAGGTAAAGTTGTTCCCATTTGTCTTGCTCTCAAAGATTGCATTCCAGTATGGTTCCATTATGGTATGGGGTGACATCAATGTGCATATCAGGACAGAATTGTTCTCTACAACGAAGCAGTACATTGTGGAAGTCCTTCAAGATGGTATTTTCCTCAATACTCTGCTCGATAGAGATTTTTTCATGTCCAGGGCATCCACATATGGCACGGATTGTGATGTAGTATATGCGTGAATTTGAAATTCATGAGCTAGTTTGGCCAGAACACTATCCTGATCTTAACCTTACTGAGCATATTTAGAACATAATATCATGAAATGTACCTCAAAGTGTACTCAATAACCCAGAATGCACTCTAGGACATGATTGGGTGAGAACAGGGAGCAGATACCTCATGAAGTACATTGACCTTAATCAGGAGCATACTTCAAAATTTTGGGGCTGTGATGCCAGTCCAAGGAGGGAACACTCACTTCTAAATGTATCAATGAGTGTTAAAAAGTGTTTGTTGTCACATGAATAAAAATCTACAGGAGCAAAAGCCAGGGTACCATATTTTACAACTTAAAAAAAAAGTCAAATCCATAAATTGTTGAAATGAGAATAACATTACTGTAATTTGCATACTGAGCCATCATGGAAATTGTGGGCTTAAAGAGATCAAATCAAATCAAAATCACTTTATTTGCAATGAGGTGTCAACCTCGGTGGCAAATGAGGTACATAATTTACAAACACTACACAATATTAAAAGAATACGGTAACTTAATGTACAAACACTACACAATATTAAAAGAATACAGTAACTTAATGTACTATTCACACATTGATTGAACTCCCCTCTCACAACTGCTGTAGGAATTACATAGCACGTATAATGTTTCTAGGTTTTCC